>JAGPOW010001296.1:90891742-90937897 GCA_030014935.1 Caiman crocodilus
AAGAGACTGGCACCAAGGAGGCACTATTTTACAAATGTTAGGGAGGTGTTCTGGGACAGCTTATTAATCTTATATTGCAAATTTTATCTTGTCTAGTTTTTAAGTTTGTAGAGCATCACAGTACCTGTTAAAAGGAGTTCACTTTTCATAGATTCATAGATGTTTGGGTCAGAAGAGACCTTAGCAGATCATCAAGACCGACCCCCTGCCCTGGACAGAAAGACCACTGGGGTCAGATGACCCCAGCTAGGTGCATTTCTAGCCTCCTCTTAAAGACCCGCCAGGTAGAGGAGAGCACCACCTCCCTTAGAAGCCTATTTCAGATTCTGGTTACCCTCACTGTAAAGAAGTTCTTCCTGATGTCTAACCTAAATCTGCTCTCCTTAAGTTTGTAGCCATTGTTCCTAGTTACTTCAAGGAGTGCCCTGGTAAACACTCCAGCGGGTGCCCTGGCTGCCCACCCCCCACCCTCAGATGAATTTGTAGGCAGCCACAGATCACCTCTCAGCCTTCTCTTGCAGAGGCTGAAGAGATCGAGGGCCTTCAATCTCTCCTTGTAGCATTTTGCCTGCAGGCCCCTAACCAGAATCTCTTAGGGGATTACAAAGGCACATGGTCCTTTATTCTATATAGTTAGTCCTACTCTTTTATGACAAGAGTTGCATGATCTTCTGAATCTTCAGTTGCAGTATACTACTATAATGCTTGCGGCTAAATCTTAATAAAGGATGCATTTAACTTAGTACAATGGTTATAGCAATAATAATATTTTCTAGGTGTTCAGGATATTGAACAATTTTTTTTTAATATTACAACAGTTTCCAACACCAGCTGAAAGAAAGTTATATTTAAAGAATCATTTACAAGTGAGTGAAGTGAGTGAAGTTTTGCTGTGAGAATTCAAATGTAACAATTAGGAAGGGAAGCTACATTTTTAAGGGCAAAGTCTTCCATATGTGTGCTAGAGAGACTTCTACCTGTCAGTCGGTCAAGAGACACCCATCTGATCTAAGAATTTGACCTCCAATGAACAATAAAGCTCCCAGCTTCAGTGAGGCAGGTTAAAAGGTTATTTTCTTGACAGAATCTCTTAGGGGATTATAAAGGCACATGGTACTTTATTCTATATAGTTAGTGCTACTCTTTTAGAATAAGAGTTGCATGACCTTCTGAATCTTCAGTTACAATATACTACAATAATGCTTGTGGCTAATTCTTAATGAATGATGCATTTAATTTAGTACAATCTCATCCCACACTGTTCTGTAATGATAATTACATTAATCTGATGTGTTGCAGTCCTGCAGTTTAAAGATGTAAAGCTGGGTTTGCTTTAATGTGGCTTTTAATCTTGTTAAAGTAATTTCCCCTCCCTCCTTCCTCATTAAATACCAACAAGGAACATACCCAGCTGTGAAATGAATGTATTTTTATGGAGAGGGAAGAGCTTCCAGGTTAAATGGTGGGAAGAAAGTGGCTTTTCTTGTGTTAATTCTTAGGGGAGCACTGAAAAAGAAAGTCTGAATCAGGCAAAGTCAAGGGCTTTGTTATATCTTGGCTAATATTCCTAGTTGTCCTATTTTGACTCAAGTCTGCCCAGGACCAGACTATTTTTTTTTCTTTACAAAGGTTTAAATGCATAACAAAGAATGCTGTGTTTTGATTTTGTACTATTGGCAAAATGTATATTTTATTTTGTACTATGGTACAAATGCAGGGGGTACAAAGGTCCCCATTGTGTTATATTGCTTTACATGCGCATCCCCCTTACCCCCCACAGACAAATTAAAAGCTATTTCCTGCCTTTAAAAGTTTGCAATCTAACAGGCAAGAAGTGAAAGAAAAGAAGCCTTGTGATCCATATTCTGCAAATATGAAGTAACACAAGAGATCACAGAAGTTTGTAGCAGAGATAAGAATTTAACCAACCCCTTGTTCAATGCCACAAAATCACATTTCCTTACTAATGATTCAGCACATCTAACCCTTCATCTCATTATTAGTTTAGGTCAATTTATAAGTTTTTGCATGTTTATGTACCTTTACAAATATAGTTGCATATGTGTATAAGCCATGAGATAGGTTTTACAGGATAGTTTTATAAACTGAAACACTTAATATTTTTCCTTATATTGCCCCTTATTGAGAAAATAATTGTAATTACAGTCTCAGAGGTAATGACATTATTAAAGACTCAGATTAAAGCTGTACCACATGGAGAATTGCTATACTGACTCTCAGTATTCTGGATAATCTATTAAGAATGTAGTGTCTCCTACCCAAGTTCTTTATGAGATCTATTGAAAAAGAGTGTCTTCCTTGAGAAATAATATACTTTAAATGTAGGACTAGAAGCCACAAAAACTGATTCTTTTTCAGAGATTAATGGTGGTTTGCCATGTAACATTGGGAACATCACTCAAATGAGAGTAACAGTATTTATTTAACAAATAATGTTTGTAAAATTCTTTCATATACAGAGTATTAAGATGTGGCATGAATGGAACTAGAATCCATAGATTGGCCCAGCTGGTAATTTCTATCCAAAGTGCCTTTTGGTGGAAATCTGGGTTTTTGAATGAAAAACAATATTTCTACAGAAAATTTCTTCTTACATTGAAAAATGTTCTCAGTCAGCGGGGGCTTGGGGGACCTAAAATGATTCAGTTTTCAGCTTTCCACTCGTTTTTTTCTCCTCAAAAAATCTGGAATTTTTAATTGGGTGAAAAGAAAACACTATTCCAATCAGTTATACTCAGAGCCTCTTGTTCCACTCAGAATCCACTGGAAAAATGCATGCCAAAGTACTGGGTAGCCACAACAGTTCTGTCTCCATCAGGAGCTGATGATACTGCAAGTAGCACTAAGTACTCCAGAAGGGGTGGAAGTGGATGGCCTGGAAACAGTCTCAACCTCTGCTACTTTTTATGCCATATAAATTCTTAAATTGTTTCATATTAACTACGCACCTACCAGTACTACAATAAACAACTTAAGTAACATAGGTCATGTATGTGGGTGTTTTAGAAACTAATGACAATTTCAAAATAAAACTATTTTGCATACAATGATCATTTACTAGACCACATCATTTCTCTACCAAGTTCTAAATGGTAAGTGTGTTTAACAATGCTGTCATCAGTGTTCCCCATATAATTTCCTACTTGGTTGCAGATGTACAGCCTGGGCAGCCATGTTGCCATAAGTTACTGAAACGCCCTCATATGTTTTGTTCTCTCTTCCATTCTCTTTTCAGGGAGAATTTTGAATATAGTCCAATGCTTTGGTTAAGTAGCTTGGTTTGGTAACTTACATGCAGAGCTAGCTTTAGGGAAAAAGGCACTCTGGGCAAACTCATATTTTGATGCCCCCCCCCATTAACCCCTCGGGTATCCCCCCCTCACACCTCAACAGCGCTGCTGCAGGCAGAGGCAGGGGCATAGGACTAGATCTCATGCCACCCTACCTGCACTGCCCAACCTGGCTGCTCCTGAGCAGTGGCCTCAGGGACACCACCTCCCAGTCTACTGGCAGATGATACCACTCCTGCCCTGCATTGCCCTCCAGCAGGCTGTCAGGGCAAGCTGCACTGTTGGGGCTGTCCTGCTGCCACCTGAGCCCAACATAGGGCTGGGGCCACCTGGGTGGGGAGCAGCACAGCGGGGATTGGAGTGGAGCAGAGTATTTACCTGCTCCAGAGGGCATGGGGTGGGCTGGGATGGGCACATGGGGCAGAGTGCAGCCAGTGGCTA
Organism: Caiman crocodilus; assembly: GCA_030014935.1. Taxonomy (NCBI): domain Eukaryota; kingdom Metazoa; phylum Chordata; order Crocodylia; family Alligatoridae; genus Caiman; species Caiman crocodilus. The sequence goes on from JAGPOW010001296.1 coordinate 90,895,495, forward strand.
GAAAGGGAAAGTTTGTGAGAGGGAGGAGCAGAAGGCTGGGAGTCAATCAGGGGGCAGCAGGGCTGGGCTGGCCCACCCCCAATCTCCCTCTGCCCCCACTTCCCTGTGCCACATCATCAGGCAATGGGGAGCAGTGGAGGGATGCTACCCCAGATGGGGGTGCATGAGAGGACCCCGTTGGGATATGGGGTGGTGGCTGGGCTCAGCTGGCCTCAGGCAGGGATTGGCCAGGGTGGGGCACAGCAGTAGGGTGTTTGGCACAACCCTGATCATGGTGCCCTGGGCAGGTGCTCTGGGCAGGTGCCCACCCCTAAGTCTGTCTGTGTTTCTTTCTATCACTGAAAGTAAAGTCAAAAAAGGCTTCCTGTGCTCACACTTGAGGAAGAAGGTGCTAATATTTGTAAGCATCCTTATTGCCTGCAGGAGCTCATTCTACAGTCTTGGACTGGCCCTGGAGAAGCATTACGTTTATGGAAGAAAGTTTCATTGTTATCAACCACACCCTTCAAGTTGTCTTCTAATGCCTTGAGGTCAATGCTAGAAGTGTGCACTTTGCAGATTTTTAAGGATGTGCTAAATGCTGCTGCTAGGAGTGTTCTGCCATACCCCAAATAGTATCCCTGTCTGCCTTAGATTCATAGAGTTATTCAGCTATTACCATATGTCTGCTTACTTCCAGTGCTCCTCCCTATCCGCTTTCTGGCTATCCAGTGATAGACTAGACATAAAGATCCATTTATATGATTGTTTTTGCTTTGGCATAACTATTTGAGTTACAGGTATAATTTTTTTCTTTTTTAAAAAACAAATTTTAGGGGTCATTCTCTAATGCAGAGGTGTTAAAGATATGGGCTGCAGGACATATCTGGCCTGTGGAGCACTAGGATGTGGCTTGTCGGTTTTGGACTGACCCCACACATTACATGCGACACATGTTGGCCCCAGCCATGTATGCTGTATGTGGTGCATGAAGCCAGTTTGGTGCATGCATGTTACGGTCAGAAGGGACCTCAACAGATCATCAAGTCTGACCCCCGCATAGGCAGGAAAGAGTGCTGGGTCTAGATGACCCCAGCTAGATGCATATCCATCCTCCTCTTGAAGACCCCCAGGGTAGCGGAAAGCACCACCTCCCTTGGGAGCCCATTCCAGACCTTGGCCACTGTAACTGTTTTTCCTAATGTCCAGTCTAAATCTGCTGTCTGCTAGCTTGTAGCCATTATTTCTTGTAACCCCTGGGGGCGCCTTGGTGAATAAAACCTCACCAATTCCCTTCTGTGTCCCCGTGATGAACTTATAGGCAGCCACAAGGTCACCTCTCAACCTTCTCTTGTGGAGGCTAAAAATGTCCAGGTTCTCTAGTCTCTCCTCATAGGACTTGGCCTGCAAGCCCTTAACCATACGAGTGGCCCTTCTCTGGACCCTCTCCAGGTTATCCACACCTCTCTTGAAATGTGGCACCCAGAATTGCATGCAGAACTCCAACTGCGGTCTGACCAGCACCTGATAGAGGAGAAGTATCACCTCCTTGGATCTGTTCATCATGCATCTGCTAATGCACGATAAAGTGCCATTAGCTTTTCTGATGACTTCGTCACATTGCCGACTCATGTTCATCTTGGAGTCCACTAGGACTCCAAGATCCCTTCTCGCTTCTGTGCTGCCAAGCAGGTCATTTCCTAGGCAGTAGGTGTGCTGGACATTTTTCCTCCCTAGTTGCAGAACTTTGCATTTCTCCTTGTTGAATTGCATTCTGTTGTTTTCCACCAATATGTCCAATCTGTCCAGGTCTGCTTGTAGTTGTCCTTGCCCTCTGGTGTGCCCACTTCATTCCACAGTTTTGTGTCATCTGCAAACTTGGACAGAGTACACTTCACTCCCTCATCCAAGTCACTGATGAAGACATTGAAGAGCATCGGTCCAAGGACCAAGCCCTGCGGGACACCACCGCCCACACCCTTCCAGGTTGATACCAACCCATCCATTACAACTCTCTGGGTATGACCTTCTAGCCAATTCGCCACCCACCAGACTGTGCAGTCATCCAAGTCACAGCCTCTTAACTTGTTCACCAGTATGGTGTAGGATACCATATAGAAGGCCTTCCTGAAGTCTAAGTAAACAACATCAACCACTACTCCTACATCCAGGTGTTTCGTAACCTGGTCATAAAACAAGACTAGATTAGTCAGGCATGATCTACCTGCTATGAACTTGTGCTGGTTTCCCCTCAGCATAATTTTTCCTGCCGGGCTCTTGCAAATGTGCGCCTTGATAATTTTTTCAAAGACTTTGCCAAAGATGGAGGTGAGACTGACTGGCCTATAGTTGCCTGAGTCCTCCTTCCTCACATTCTTGAAAATGGGGACCACATTGGCCCTTTTCCAGTCCTCCAGGACCTGACCTGTGTGCCACGAGTGTTCAAATAGTCCCACCAGTGGCTGCACAATGACGTCAGCCAGTGCCTTCAGTACCCTTGGATGGAGCTCATCCGGGCCTGCTGACTTAAACGCATCCAGTTCCTCCAAGTGCCTCTGCACCATCTCAGGGTCTACGCTTGGTAGTCTGGTGTCCTGCTGCTGCCTCTCTACAATCCCAGTGAGAGCCTTGTCTTGCCCCTCACTTAGGAACACTAAGGCAAAGAACTCATTGAGGAGTTCAGCCTTGTCCCCCCTGTCCGTCACCAATTGCTTATGCTCATTTAGTAGAGGTCCTATTCCACCTTGGGCCTTCCTTTACTCCCTATATATCTAAAGAACAATTTTTTGTTTTCCTTAACTTGGGATGCCAAGATCTCATTCATCTTGGGCCTGGCTTATGAAGGCGTGGCTGAACTGGCCCTTTGATTGGTCAGTTGTGGCATGATCCATGGAGGAGAAATGGAGGACAACACAAATGGTAAAACAGAACTCAGGTAAGTCTCAGCCAGTAGGGTCATCGTTACCATGGACTGCGGCCCTTGGCTCTGAAATAATCTAGTCTTTAGGGCTGCAGGTCTTTCTTAAGTGCTCAGCCATCCCAAAAGTAATAAAAGGAACCAAAAGAAAATATATAGGCTTTCCTGGCCACATTTGCCCAGCTTGGATATTTCCTAGCCTTGGATGCTTTGGTGTCCATCCTCAAAGCTTCAGCAGCACCTGCTGCCTTCCTTGGTGCGGCGAGTCTGTCCACCTCCCCATAGCAACTCAGTTCCTTGAAGTCGATTCCCCTGCCAGTGTGACTAAGACAGAATTGGCTCAATTCTACCCTTTTTCCTGGAGCTGCAGCCCAACCTCCCAGGCTCTATGACCTAGTAAAGTAAAAGGAAAAAAAGACCAAAAAGTAAGACCTGCTTGGAGCACTGCTGACTATCCAGATGGGCCCTTTCCTTCAGCTTGTCTCCCAGCCAATGCTCCCTGCCCTCCCTACTGCGACAGGTCTCATGGCAGCTCTTAAAATTAATGGAGCCCCCTGGGGCTCCTGAGTTGTAGTTCTGCTGGCTGCCCATGACTTGGAGCTCCTTCACTGGTGTCTCAGCATTTCTGGCTCCCTGTTCTCATCTGGTACCCATCACGTGCCTTTCCTGGCCCCAGCAGCAGGCCAGAAACACACACACTACCACAGGAGGGGCTGGTGTTGATTGAGCAGCTCCTGACAAACTACAGTGGCTGCTGGTCACACGTAGACAGTTCCAGCTGGGTCAGTAAGTTTCCCCCTACTACAAGCTCAGGAGAGCTTTTTCTCACTCCTTCACAATGAGGACTTGAAGGCCTACAACTTTTGGTGCACCAGAAAATCTGCCATTTACATAAAAAATGGGTGGCAGAACCGAGGATCAATGAGATCACTTTCTGAAGGAGGGGGAGCACCTCCCTCAGTCCAATGCTAGACCAAGGATCAGAACAGTAATTCCAGTAATTCTCTAGTTACCTGGGTGTAATACAGAATGTTGAACCATTTGCTCACTACTGTTCCGGTACAGAGCTCACAGTCTTTCACAGATGTCTACTAAGTAGAAATAGCGTGCTTTGTGGACTAGATCAGAGCCTGCTGACAGAAGGTGAGCAGGACTCCAGAAAAGAGAACTGGAATTTGGATCAGGCCATACAACAGGCATGAGCTATGGGTAGAGATCTCTGGAATTGGTGCCAGAAGTGCTTGGTCTGGTGGTTTCTTTAATCTTGGAGTTTCTCCCACACAACCCCTGCCTCCAATTGGCAGAGGGGCCCTCTCACTCATCACCCACCACCCATGCCTGATGGCCAAGTGAAAACTAAAGCTTTGGTTTCAGGTGTGGGCAGCAAGTGTAGGTGGTGAGCAGTGAGCAACAGGGCCCCTCCACCAATCAGCAGTGGGGAGCACATGGAGAAAGCTCCAAGATTAAAGAAGCCATCATGGCATGCACTTTCAGTGCAAATTCCAGAGCTCTCTAGCTATGGGATGTTATGCAATAGTATTATAATATTTGATGCATATTATACAGGACCCAGAGCAGGAGTTTGGTAAATAGCATTCATCACCCTTACTACTACTTTTACAATTGGAGAACAGCTGAAAAGGCTTCATGCAATATTACATGCAGGGGTGGGATTTAGCTTCTGAAGAGAACAAGCGATCTAATAGAATGAAAGGTGGCATCCACATCTACTTGTACCATATCCTCTCGGTTTGGATGTCTTAGCTGAGCAGAGCAGTATGGCTCAAGGCAGCTCAACAGTCCGCCATGTTAACACTCTCTATAGATTACCTCTCCTCTGTCCAGATGGATTGTCTCCCCTCCCCTAGGCCATATTAAGCTACACTCCCTTCCCTATCAACTACACTTGGGCTTCTAACCAACCTTCCTCATTCCATAATGTCTGCTTCTCCCGATGGGACCAGTCTGCTTCTTCACTCCCTTCCCCAGAAGAGTTCCTTCCTGGGGCCTTCTGTTCTCTTTATTTCCCACAGAACTTTAGATTTTTCTCTTTTGGAAGGCAGACAGCACTAAAAGCAGAATCTTCTCTGCCCTCTGATGCAGTTTTGAAGGACCATTATCCATTTTCCTCAGATACGCTAGGAAGGAACCTTTAGTATCGCTTTACAGGAAGGCATTCCATTTACAGGAAGGCCTCACCCTTCCATGGCATTTTCCCACTCTCAAGATGGATTAAAAGAAGGCAGAGGGGAATTTAAACAAGTATGTAAGGATTCAGATTTATTACATATGTTCATTATTACAAGAAAGTGTCAGGATTCAAATGACTCTGCATTTTGGCACATACACCTCTGTTTGTAACTTAATTATAATGGTAGCTGTTTTAGATTTAAACAATTGCAGCACTATCTAATGCAGTTTGATTTATAATTCTCCATGGCTGTAATAGGTGAAAAAGTTCAAGTTGATAGTTCTGTTGGCTATCTGTCCATTCTCATAGGAGCATCCTTGCTTTAGAAGTCCATGGAGGTTCCCATCTGAGGAGCAAGAGGAGGCAAGAACTAGGGTAATCAGACTGCTAGTCAAGCTTCTGTAACCTATTTCAGCATCTTGTTTGTCATCCATTTAAAATTTAACCACACTGTCCCAGGCTGCTGAAGCTTGAAAACTTTTCATGTAAGAAAAACTCTAGTAGGTTGCCAGGATTCCTGGGTAGGGCAACATGTAACATCTGTCTCTGTAGTTCAGTAGCTCTCATCAGTGGTTGATATTCTCTTCTGTCACCAAGCATCAAAAATTCTCCTTTGTATATATTGATGATAGTCCATTGGTCTGGAATGTAGCCCCATTTTTCTACTCTGAACACCTTCAAACAGATGTATTTGTTTAAACACTTCTCCAGCTGGAAATAATATTAAAAGCACTACTGGTAACCAGATCACTGTTAGGATAGGCTCCAGCTGGCTCCCTCTTGGCTCCAAAACATTTAAAATTTATTTAATGCATTTAAAATGTAATTTTGCCATTATGGATCTGTAAACTGGCGGTGGGCATGGCAGGAGTTTTGGAACAGGGCAGCAAATAAAGACTGAACAAGTGCTTTGAAGATAATCTTTGAGAGAAAAGGACAAAACAAAGCAGAAGGACCTGAGAGGCTGGTTGCTCCGGCATTATTACTGATGAGTGTGCAGTCTCCACTATACTAGCATACAGCTAATGATGAAGCCACTGGAAATGTTTGGTGGCCTCTGACCCAAACTGTGGGCATGTCTACACAAGATGATATGTTATGCCACTTTCAAAAGGAAGTACTAAATGACAGCACGGTAACAGAGGCGCCATATGGCTATGTGTAGATGTGCCCACAGTGAAGTAAACAGTAAAGATTTATTATATTCACTTCACACCTATATAGCTACAAATAACTTGCACAATATATTCTGGCATGGGAAAGGAAAACAGGCACATATTTACCACCAGTAAGAATATATGGGTGGTATTGTACATAGTAACAGCTTCTGAGGACACATACATTTTAGCATGTTTTTCTGCACTGTTTGTTTGTTCTGCACTTTAATTAAACTCTCTTTTACTAGGTTTTCTCAGGGCAGGGTTTTATTTCATAAAGTTGTGGCAAAAGAGGACATGTGGTCTATGGCAGTAAAGGTGGAGCCTGCTTTTCAGTGAGACCTGTTCTCAGCTAGATTTCTTGTTGAAGTTTCATTTTGTTTCCATTAAAGTGTCATCTGGCTAACAGTCCCAATAAATATAATTTATTTCACATGTGTTATACTACCCTTTTGCTGAGAAAAAGATCCCGATCTTGGCCACTACTTGCAAAAAAGTATTATTTTTTAAATTCCTTCTTTGCTAGATCACATGACTCTGATCTCAAAACAGAAAAAGTAATGGAAAAAATGTTTCTTTTCCTCTGCTGCATTTAGGATGTGGTGTTTTTCCCAAGAGTCCAAGAGAATGATTGTTACCGTGCATCCTAACTGAGAAGCCTAACTTTTCCATTACATATAAACATTCCTAGTTATAAAATTAAACAGTTATGGCTTTCATAAAATTCATATTTGGAAAAGATTTCACAAGTAAAACTATGTAAGTATGAGTTTGGCCATTGTTATTTATAATTTAGAGTTTTCACTGGAAGTGATGTGATTATTTCAAGCCTCTGAGCTTCTTTCATCTTATTTATACATTTATCTCATTCATATTCCTTAGTTTCCTATTGGCTAAAACAGCTATAACCAATCAGATGATACTGAAGTTACATAAGGCTCTATCTGGAGACTATATAAAGCCTTTTTTCACTGTAGTAAGGGGGAGAATTCTATCAAGCTGCAGGTCCACTGCACAAGGTTCATTCATGCATGAAGAGATTTGTTTCAAGACACACAGAAAACTGAACCAGTGCTGATATATTTACTAGCCAGTCCTTCCCAGCTGTCAACCTAAGTTGCCAGTAGCAGCTACTGAAAGTAGCTTTTGTGCACTATGAAGAATTTTTCATTTTCTATGCAAGATAATACATGTCAGACTGAAAGTCCTTTTCGTCACCGATTCCTGAGCATGACAAATAAGTCAGATCCAGCTGGAAGACCAGAAAGAGATGAGCAATTAGCTCAGGTAGAGATTGCGGTGTTGGGAATAATATTTATAACAGTATCTGTGGGCAATTTTATTCTCATTTTGGTACTGTGGAGAAGAAGAAAGAAGTTATCTAGGATGTATGTTTTCATGCTTCACCTGAGCATAGCGGATTTAGTGGTAGCATTTTTTCAAGTCCTTCCCCAATTAATATGGGATATCACAGATGTTTTCATAGGGCCAGATGTCTTGTGCAGAACTATCAAATATTTGCAGCTTGTGGGCATGTTTGCTTCCACTTATATGATAGTGGTCATGACAGTGGACAGATACCAAGCAGTATGCTACCCTATGGTCACTTTCCAAAAGAAAAGAGCTCTTTGGAATGCTCCCATTTGCACCAGCTGGTCTGTATCACTGCTCTTTAGCCTTCCACAGGTATTTATCTTTTCTAAGACTGAAATATCTCCAGGCATATTTGAATGTTGGGGTGAATTCATCCAACCCTGGGGCTCAAGGGCATATGTAACTTGGATTTTTTTGGCAATTTTCTTCATTCCCACAGCTCTCCTTATCATATGTCAGGTTAAAATCTGCAAAATAATCCATAAGAATATACATGTGAAAAAACAGAATGAGTTTGAAATAACAAATCAGAAGCAAACTCTGTCATCTCAAACCAGCACTATTAACTGTATTTCAAAGGCTATGATCAAGACTGTAAAAATGACAGTGGTGACAGTGGTTGCATATGTTCTGTGTTGGGCACCTTTCTTCATTGCACAGTTGTGGTCAGTGTGGTTCCCAGGTGGTGTTACTGAAGGTAAGATATCCCTTTACGTCCTAAATAACTTCGTAGCAGACTATCACATTGCCACATTTCTTTTTTTTTTTTCATAGAAACTTTATCTAGATATAGAATTTATGGACAGTCATTTGATTGTGACTAAAATTGATTTAATTGTATTTTGCATACAGTATGATGTACAGTGGCTGAAGGCTTTTTACAATGTATTTTTTATGGTTTTGTATATGTGTATGTGTGTGCATATGCATACACATAAGCATGCTTTTGATCATTTTTTCTCTACAGGTTAGAATTAGTAACCAAGATGAACTAGTATTGATTAGTAAATAGCATAGTAAAAAAGGGTTATAACTTTCATCTGCATAAAGAAGGGATCAAGTTATACATTCAGAAATATTTTTGTATCTTAAAGAAATTGAATCTATCTTTTAAAAATAACTAGTGTTCAAATAAAGGAGTAGATTTCTGGTTTAGTATTTATAACAATGATACTATAAAGAAAAATGTATTCTGAATGTTGAAATATTAGCTATGAACTATGGAATGATTAAAAGTTGTGTAACCATGGATATGTATAATACCAATACCAAAATGTCAAAGAATAAAATGCTGTGAGCCACAATAATCTCACTGATGTTATACTGCAACTCCCTTGTGAAAAGTAGACCATTATATGATTTATACATTTCAGATCTCTAAAGATAAAAGATATACATTAAACAAAATTAGACAATATCATTGGCTGCTGAAAAGATTTAACACGATGGTCTTTTTTAAAAAAAATCTTGTTGTGCCTCTCAAACATATAGGACTTACATAGACCAGGTTAATAAGGAACTATGTTAACATTTGAAATGATATATTTCAAGGCAAAGAAGTAACACACATATTAAAATATTTCTAATGTATCTGTCACATGTACAGTGACACATAAATAGTGTTACATATACAGTGACAATGCACTGTATTCCACAGACAACTAAAGAAGTGCAATACCTTTTCTAAAAACTAAGTAAACTGAAACCTTCTAATGCTATTCTAGCCTATTCATTATAACAGGATGAAATGATCACACAACATTAAACATGTTAATGTAAAGAAGAGGTATATCATGGAACATAAATTACTTTTTCTAATGCCTTTCTTCTCTGTTCTCTCTTCCTTATGATATTTTTTAGGTCCAGTATTTACCATTATCATGCTTCTTGGGAATTTAAATAGCTGTGCCAATCCATGGATTTATATGTATTTTTGTGGCCACATTCCATATTGTGCAAATAAGCAGCTGGAAAACATCTCAGCTCAAGAAGAATCTGCGATCACAGGAATCATTAATCTGGGAGACAAGGAGCTTGAAGAAAACATTACTTCTGCATAAATAGCCACTGCTTTTTGTCTTCCTGGTATATTCGCTGAATTAAAATCTTATGTCAAAATCTTATCACTGTACTTTGTCTTCTGGGTAATAGAATAAGCTGAAAAATTGTAAATGTCCTTCACTATACGGATATATTTTCTTAAATGCTGTAACATACTTATCTCTACAAAAAGTTCCAGTTTTGTGGAAGTCAGACTGAACAGTTATATTGAAGTGAATCCACATAACTGTCAATAATATGTAGACATCTTTATATGATTCATTTATTTTTCTCATATGATTTGCTTTCCATTCTCTAGGCTCTAGGCAGCTAGCTAGTACATTTTTACAGTTGTGATATCATTTGAAAGAAATCATATAATTAGGTTTGAAGGTGAGGGACTTAAAATGAAGCATGACTAATTTAGAATTCTAATGACATTAGGGAAATATCTGACAAATCTTGAGAAGGAAACAAAATTAGTGAAATTTTTTGCCAGCTGTGACTTATACCAAGTCTAATTAAATGCTTTGCAATGTGTAGAGATTCTGAACAGTCTCATATCATGCTTTCTCAGTGCAATGCTCTTGCCACATTGGACACTTATTCATATATCATCTTAGGTCACAAGAGCTCATTATGGTCATGTTCCAGTATAAAAAGAATTGTTATACCTATTTCCATAGATTGGATTCATTCATGAAGAGCACAAACCCATGTTTACTACAACTGTACTCTGGCCATATTGCATAAATTACACAATATGTGAATTTTAGCCACATGGAAATTTTACATCATTTTTTGGCAGAATGCATTCATACTTGTATGGCCATTTAACACCCATCTGCCTTTACTGAAAATATATCCTGGATGAGGAGCTTGATAAAGCATTCCTAAACCATTTAGCACTCTATGGGTCCTTCAGTTTAAGCTTCTTGTACTTGCATGATAGAAATAAGACTGCAGTATCTTTGCCTGTAACTTCTGATTGTTTGCTGCTATACTTATACAAATAGGTATTGTTTCTCCTTTGGCTGTTAGCACTCTTTCCAAAAGAACATAGAATGACTTATTAGTGGATCTGTCACAGAACAAGATGGAAGTACACTGGTAGAGACCCTTTGGGGATGAATATTTGCACATCATTTGTCTGATTAGGTTGAGCCCTAGTCAGTGCTACCAATTCTTTATTTTTATTAACTTTGACATTCTCAAATTCGTTAAAAAGGTTGAAAAAGTAGACTCTACTTTTGCTTTTCTACTATAATAGGATGTATTGGAAGAAATATTATTATGATATATACATATTTTAAAAGCTACTAGGTATTTTAAGAGCCAAAAGTATTACATTTTGCCTGAATTCTGAGAAGTGCTTATTTACACTAATGGGTTTTTATTTTGTGTTAATATTAGCTAGTATAATTACATTTTCCATTATTGACTAGTCTCTAGTAACTATAATGACTTATTGCTTACCATTAGCAGAGCTTATATTTTGGGGATGCTGATCCAGGATTAATCATCTCTGATGAGGGGATGTCCTCTGTTTGGCGAAAAATAGCTTGAACCATGGACAGCTGTGGAGAATGTGACTGAGGAACTGAAAAGAGTAGCTAGAGTCAGAATTCATCACATTACAGGCTAGTAACAAATAAACAAATGGATACAACAACAGATAGCAGATATAAAAAGTGTTTAATAGATCCAAATTCCTGCCCATTTTTAGTTTGAAACTCAAATTCAGTTATTAAACCAAAATATGACACTTTTTGCATTATTATTTCGGAATTAAAATGGTTAGATATGATTGATTTCTAGGTTAGCATTAGGTAGCATTGAATTCCATGACTGAGGAGATTTTGGCCCACATATTTAAGATATTTATTCATTTACTCATGCCTGTGAAAGCAAATTTGGTGTTTTGAAAGTAATTCTTTTTTTATTCCTGAGTTCACCAATTTTAATGTAAACAATATTATGTACACTTTGCAAGATAGCTTAGAAGAAAATTACTTGCCAGCTAGTGAAGGGACAGTGTTTTTCTGTGTCCCTCAGTGAGTTAATAGATATTTAGCTTGAAATGATTTAATGCTTAGTGGCTCCAGATTTTGACTTATCCAAGACGAAAATCTGCAGTTCATCACAGAGAAGTACAAGCTTTCTGGCAAGCAAAGTCATAACATGGACACACTCATATTCATGCATCCAGTCCATATTCTAGTTTGGTGAAAGTGATTCATGATCTTGATCTTCAGATGAGAAAACTGATGGAGCCTCAGCTTCTGAGCTGGCATGTGTTCAGCAACAGCAATAAAGAAAATGAACTATCTGTTCATAAAAAGTATGCTAGCAAACAAAAGCACAAGTATCCTGTTTTTCTTTTAAATAATGGCATGACTGCAGTTGTGACGCATTTGCTGCAGAAGAGGACATGGAAAGCTCCACTGTGGTATTTTGGCTCTTATTTTTTCTATTTGCATAGACAGTAGTTTAACTGAATAATTTCAGGCAAAAAAAAACTATTGCATTTACTCAAATAGAGGATGACTCCAATTATAAGATGCCCGCCCCTCAATCATTAGATTCTATACTTGTAAGATTATAACAGATTTATATTTTTTTTCATATATGGAATCTAATTATTGGAGGTTTCCCTTGAATTTATCCCTTTGCCATTGCTACAGGAGAGAAAATAAATATGGAGAAGTCTTCATATATACTATCACATGATTTAATAGAAGTATGAAAGATTTATTTAACTATTTTGAATGACTATAAAAAAAATCACAATATGATAGAATAGTGTTATTTTCCCTCCTTTCTTTGAGTTTGTGTTTTTAGCATTATATACTTCTGTACTGTTATTACTTAAATGTTGAATTATTGATATTGAGGACTGGAAAGTCAGAATTTAAACACCTCTGAGAAACACATTTGTGCTCTTGACACTGACTGAAGGTAACCTGAAATATCTGGGAGATTTAATGAGAAAGATGTCAAATACATAGGCTCAAAGATTTATCTAGATGTTTCATACTGTGACTGGAATAAAACTGTGAAGCTGACTTCAGTTGGATATTCAGAGGCACAAACCCAGGGGTGGATCCAAAGGGAGTGCAGTGGTACTGGTGCCTTTTGGACTGAAGCACATCACAGGAGCCTCTGAGGACTTCTTTAAAGTCCCCAAAACAGGTGAGAATCCCCCCTGCCTTTCCCTCAGCGTTCATAGGCACAGCCCATCTTCTCCCCTTCCCCTACATCCCCTGCCTGCTGCTGCTTTCCCCTCTGTCCTTGGGGTGGGGGAGGCTTCAGAGCCACTCCTGCTCTTTCCAGCTGGGCTGTGTGGGGACTGGGCTCAGCTAGGGCATTGACAGCCAAGCAGGGAAAACAGCAACAGTGGGAGGGGAAGAGAGGGATGAGAATGTGCCTCTCAGCACAGAGGGAAAGGGAGAGGGGAATTCTCACTGGCTTCAGGAACTTTAAAATGTCCCTGGACACCCCTGCAGCATGGTCTGCCTACAACAGTAGGAGGAGGAGGAAGCTGGGAGAGGGGAAACGTAGCCACGTCCCCAGCCTCCTTTGCCAAATCCTGAATCTGCCCCTATGGGGAACACCGGAGGGGCACCCTGCTGTCCCCTGCTGGGCCCAGCTCTGGAGCTCTCCTGTTTGCCCAGATCAGCCAGGGACAACATCAATAGCGGGCAGGGGAAGGGATCAATGGACGTGGAAGATATGTGTTGCTGAGCACGGAGGGGAAGGAAGGGGATACTAAGAATGGGGCAATATGATTCTTACCTGTTTTGAGGACTTGAGAAAAAGTTCCTGTCTGCTGCTCCCACAGCATAGTCCAAAGGGGTGGTATATCACTGCCACTGTACCCCTTGTGGATTTGCTGTGTGCATGCGTGTGCGTGTGTGTGCGTGCTTGCATGCATGTGTATCTTTTAAAAGCATAATACAGAGTTTGGGTAAATGATGTTTGGTGCCCCTTATAGCTGCAAATCCAACACCAAAACACAGTGCAAAAAAACCCTGCTATCCACTTATGACACCCCAATAGCATTCCCACTGACATCACCCATGTTTAAAGCTGCCTCTTGCAAATGTAAATAGTTACAACTCTTGCTGCATCACTTGAAAATGCATATCTTTTACATGCTTTACTGTCTTTGAGGACACTACTTCTCCAGAGAATTTCTGCTTGGACTGTTTTAAACCATTGTTTTCAAATATCTAAATGCATAACAAATGCACAAATCAGATAAACAGGAAAGAATCAGAACCATTGTTACCAGCCAAAAGGATAATGGTGTTTTCATTTGCTTTGCCAGTTTTCATGTTTTCTGTGTAAGTGACTGGCATATTCACAGGTACTCTTCATAATAAACAAATACACTTAAGGAAGCACATGCTGTGTAGAAAACAATCAGCTACCAAGCAATGTCTCTCAAAGGTTTATGCTACAGCAGAACATGCTGTAACAGACAGCCAAAAATTATGATTTTGAGAATCATTGAACAAAGTTAATTTCCCCCTAACTGTATTGCACAATTACAGAAAGACTTGTGCTGAATGACTTCTTCTAGCCAGCTGTGAACATATGTAGACTGTTTAATAGCCATCCAATTCTTCCCTGTCTGGGGACAGCTCAGATCCAAAACCTTTAAAGGGCTTTATTTTTGTTTGTTGTTTAATTGTTTTAGGTGTTACTGTTACTAAGGGTCAGAATAAGTTTTGTGAATTCCCCCTAAAATTAAATGTGTATACTGTTCATGGGGAGCAACAGGGAAGGGTGCTACAAAATTGGTTTTCTGCTACTTTTTTGGCACTTCCACTTTGTCAGATGTAGTTGCTGTGTTACTATCTGAGGATCCCGTAGCAGGTGGCTAGGCCAACCTGGGTGACAGCAGGTTGCAGTCGCAGGGAGTGTGCAGGCTCAGTTTTAAATTTAAAGTAAACAAGAAACTTTACTCACAACAAGAAAATGCTGCTGAACAGAAATAACAGTCCACGATACAGTGAGTTGTCGACAATGGTTGTCGATTACAGTAGTCACAGATGATGTTATGAATACAGGTACTGTTGCGAGAATTCTCTTTCAGGTTTAAACCAAATGCATGACTAAGCACCCAATAACAGGTGACTGTTACTGGTATACAGTATGGTACGGTATGGTATGGTACGCGTTATAGTACAAGGTACAGCCTAGGGGTTACCTTACCATGAGGAGGGTGATCAGTCTACCTCATAAATGGAAAGTGCCCAAGGAACGCATGAGTGAACCAAGGAACAGCCAAGAAACAGCCGAGGAACAGCTGAGGAACCTTGCGGTGAGGCGTACTGGTCCTTTTATAATCTCTTAGACCAATCACAGGGCTCTCCAGCAAGATGGTTCTAGAAGACAAGGCTGCTGGCCAGGCAGTCATGTCTCTAGGGTAGCCACTGATTGGTTAGGCTCGCTTGATCATGCTCTGTTCACCTGCACATTATATGACATACATGTACATAAAGTTGAACCTCTGCTACGATCAACTCGATGAACCTTAGTTGTGTCACTTAACATGACACTAACATAAAGAACCTTAGTGATGTCACTTGATCTGGTACTAATAATCTGGCAGGTGGTCATATCTTTTAACCTGACACACTTCAGACCCAGAACCAGAGACAGGACATTTCAGGCCTCAATACAAAGAAGCCTCAGGTCTTCTCTAAAAGTTGCATCCAGCTGCAGCCTTCACCAAGTGGATTGTAGTAGTATAGCAGCACTCTAGGCGCGTGACCTCTAAGATCCTTGTTACATGGCAAATTTAGGTGGCTTCTGGAGCTCTTAACCTCTGAACAGGCTGCCTGTTAACACCTTTTAAGTGGTTTACAACACTCGTTATTTGGCTTAAAGTTATGCCACTCCAGAGCAGGGTTATCTCCAGTCTGCATCAATCTGTTCGCGTTCCTTTACCGTGTGGCTACAGTTCCAACAGCTATTCCACTCAAGTCCCGCTCTCCAGTAACCCAGAATGCGTGCTCCTCCTGACTCAGGGTGAGTGAGCACAACAGGGCTGGGCACCACATCTTGCCCCTCAGGCAGAGAGATCATTGCAGCTCCAGAGCACCCAGCAGGCACAGTGCCTCCCACTGCTGCCCAGACTGGCTTTGCTCCCACTGGCAGTGACATGGGGGCAGGCGTAACTTGAGCTTCAGAGAAAAAGGATCAGGCAACCCAGAGCTTAAAGTGAGCCAGCTCCAGGGCTGCAGCCCTGGAGCTCTGTGGTCTCATTACAACTGATGCAGAGGCTCTGTGCTGAGAGCGGGGCTATCAGGGCTTAAGCCTGATAGCCCCACTCTCAGTGCAGAGCCAGTGGTTTTAGTGAGACTGCAGAGCCCCAGGGAAGCTGCTTCCTCCAGTCTCTGGTTTCACTGCAACTGACATGGTGCTGGGCCCACTCTCTGCCTTGGCAGGAGCAGTGACCCGGTTCTGCTCCTAGTCCTGCTCCTGCTTATCCAACTTCTAGTGACAAGTCACAGTTGTGGAGGTGAAGGACAGTCAGAGCAAGTTTTTTACCTTACCATGCAACTGCTTCACTAAGCTGATTAACATCTGTTTGGCTCACAGTGTAAGATCCACCAGGGCCACAAGGTGGAGGTCAGGAGGAAGAAGTAATACACTGTCAGCCCTTATGCTAGGGTGAGTCTCATACAGCAGGTTAAATGGGCTTTCCAACTGCTTTGTAGCATGGAAATATGGTGATTTTAAATGAAGACACAGGAAGTGTTCCATTATTCCCTACTGTCTTGTAATGGAAGTACCTAAGGCCCCTTTAAGCACCATTGTGTTAGGTGTTGTGTAAAGACCTATCTAGACATGGGGAGTCCTATAAAGTGCTTGCAGTCTTATTTAAGACAAAACACAGCCCTCAGCCAAGTGACATAAGGTATGGGGGCCTTGCAAGTCAATTTCAGAAGAAACTACAGAAATAACATAAAGCTTCTTAGTGTACCTTTTTATTTACTGTTTATACAGCAGTCCTTGAACACAAATGACCACAGGGTATTAAAGATGCTCTCAGGATCTTTTGCTTTTCAGACATCTCAGCAGAAACACCAATGCCTGGTCCAATGGAACAACTTGCCCCAAGAATTCACTGTATTTCTAGGGATTAAGTCAGAGAGTACTCATTCCATTTCCAACAGCTTCTCTCCTGCCTCCCACCCCAAATAAAAATTAGTACCACAAGACTCACATTATAGCATTTCTTCCAAGGCTGACCAGGACCTCTACCAGCTGTGAAAAATATTACACTTAATATCATGTGATGACTTTTTCCGTCCCCTTCAAAAATAATAAATAACCAAGGGTAAGGAGTAGTGATGGAGGATGAGGCGAATCATAATCATATAATCACAGGGTTGGAAGGGACCTCAAGGGTCATTTCTTAAAACCTTTGCACAGATACAAGATTCACCATTACTAAATCATCTCAGTTAGATCCTTCTTGAGAATCTCCAACGAAGGAAACTCCTCAGCTTCTGGCAAGGCCCCTGCCTGACAGTCTAGAGGTTGCAAGTTTGAGGCCATAGTAGCAGTAATCATGGCCCAGTCTGTCAGTCTGCAAATCTGTAGATTCTGCTAAATACCTTGTCACAAGGACATGAGAAAGGCAGCTTTGTTCACTATCCTACTGCTTTCACAGTGAGGATTTTTTTCTGAGATTTATTCTTACTTTGTTTTACTGCAATTTAAAACTGTTGCCTTGTGTCCTGACTCTGCAGCAGTGAAAAACAATGTTTTTTTCCCCCCATTTTTTATATATTTGGAAACTATCACATCCCTCATTAATCTTATTTTCTCCAGATTCTGCCAATCTTTCCAACCTTTTATCATTTTTGTCTGTCATCTCATTCTTTTTATAATGTGATGGTCAAAATTGAATACAGCAGTCCAGCTGAGGCCTAACTAGCTCTGAGTGGAGTGGAAAGGATCTCATATTCTGAATTACATAGATTATGTGCACTGTTTGATGGCTTTGAATCATTTAAATGTTTTAACATGATATTTTAAAAACAATTAAATCACCATTTCTACCAAATTAACCATTTCTATATACATATTTTAGATCTTCAAACAGCTTTAACATGATTTATTTTTGTTTTCTTTCTATTAGTCATGCTAATAGGTATTTAGCAGTGCCTGTCAGATTCCTTTTAATTACACATTAGCCACATAGCTATTGTCAATGACTGTATATATTGCAGCAGTTAATTCACAGAAGAATTAAGTTTACACAATTTACAACTTGGCAAAAAAAAAAAAAGCCCAACAAAAAACCGGCCACCAAAACAAACCAACGAGTAAAGCAATACATTTCTACCTGATTTGTACTTTAGATTTTGGCATTTTACAGTATTTGCTTAACATAGAAAGAGTCAGAATTAGGGCAATTCAGAGTTGGCTTGTATAGTGTAACAAAATAGGTTGAGAGGGAAACTGATCAGCCCTTAAAAATACTTTCATCACATGAATAGTAGAAAAGAAGAGCTTTTGTAAGCTGAAAACAACACCAGCACAAGATTAAGTGATTTACAAGATGGCTGTGGGTAAACTGAGATTAGAAATTAGAAAATTCCTATCAGAAGTAAATTGCTTTAATCATCTTTCAAACAAAGTATCAGTGCAAAGAACCTGAATCCAGCAATGAAGGGATGTGACCAGATGCCCAGGGCAAAGTGGAAGTGGGAACTTGCAGCTGCTGCCATTACCCCCAAGCACAAATGTATTGGTTTCAGCAGCAATGCATTTTTTCACATTCCCCATCCCAACCCCTTCCCGAGTCAGCACCTGGAGGTTGCTCTTACCACCCCTCGCAGTTACACCACTGTCTGAATCATATTAAAACTGAGATAGATAATTTATGGAAGGGATGGTCAGCTAGGAGGCAGCATTCTGACTGTATAACCACAGTGTGTAATGTAAAGTCCAGTTCCCAGGGTGGAATGTAGATGTAGCTCTCTTGTATTGTGAAAGGTATCTAGTAAACATCTGTTTTAGGGCTTTTTCTGTTTTCCAGCTGGGGCCAAGAAGGGATGATTTTCCTCTACATTGACTTCCATTGACTTCTGATTTCCCCCTCCACATCCTTCCTCTGCAGTTTTGGGATGTTGATCAGAACTAAGGCTCAGGATTTTGAAAAGGGGTGCCTTGATGTTTCTACTACCATAGAAAAGCTAGAGGTTCCTGGCCAGAGGGTATTTCTTTTCTGTACAGGGTCCTTCTGAATACCAATTTGGCATCAGAAAGGATTTTTTTCTCCTAGGAGAGTTGGTATGGACTGTGGGCTTTTTATAGCTAGTCCTATAGAGTGGGCCTGGTCCTTCTCCTAGAATCTTCTAAGTACATATCAAGCAGCTACTTCCCTATTATTGTACTGGCAGAGCACTGGCAGTGCCCTTGTCTCCCCTTTTACCTATGGCATGTTTTAGGGCATGTAGCAGAACTAGCCTGAGGACAGCCATGGCCCCCCCCTAGTCTAGGTTCAGACATTCAAAAATCCTGAGCATGAATTGATTCAATCTTTGCAGGTTAGTCTAACCTGCAAAGCTTGAACTGATTTGGAGGTGGATAGACATTCCCTTTACATTTCAGATATTCAGGCACATGCCTGCAGTGGATCAGGCTAGAAGCTGGGGGTGTGCTAGAGCAGCCTGCTCTTCTATTCCACAGTGCTGAGCTGAGGGGGGCCATGGCCAGGCCCTAGCAGGACTCTTTGATTAGTGAGGGGTATAAACCACCGCCTTGGCTTGCACCGTTCCAGGCTTTACCCCGCTTGCTTCTCAAGGGGCTGGAGTGTTATCAGACCCCAGCCCTTGGCTGAGGCAAAGCAGGTATGTGCAGTGCCTACATCTGCTGGTGATACTGAGCTTTTCAGTCTCACTCTTCCTGTCTGGAAACCTGACAAGGCTGCAAACTACATTGTTTATCAACCCATCAGCAAAACAAATGACTCTATCATTAGTTTAAGCTCTTCTTACACAGCTTTTTCCAAGGAGGGACATTCCTAGCTGACCTGTTGATTAGTTCCAAAAAGCCCAAAGTGGACACTGTCCTGTCTGCCTTTGTCCTATCTGCTTATCCCAGTGAAATTGGAGATATACAGATACATCTCAGCATTAGCTAGCATACCACATGCCTAGGGTTTGTGGGGCTAGGGTCCGTGCTGGGAAATGGGAGGCGGGAAGGGAAGAGGGAACACCTGCTTGAGCAGCAAGCAGCAAGGGAAGCTAGGAAGACCTGCAGGGCCTGCAGGTATTTAGAGTTTCCTCCAGAGCTCTGGGTAGGGAGGAGAGGGGCAGAGCCAGCCTGTTCTTTGGAGCAGAAAGAACAGACTGGCTCCATCATTTGACCCAAATCAGTTAAATCTGGTACTATTAGTCTGGAGAGGAGATCTAAAGAATTTCAGACTCTTACTTAATTTGGCAGTAAGAGACATCTTGACAAAAAAAGACAATCAAAACTTGAAAAAGTCTTCAAAGGCCTAACTTGCAGCTGGGCCTCAAGAGCTTTAGCTTGTGTGGTATTATCTGTCTTCAGATGTAGTACTGGGATCTAGGACATCCCACTCCTAGTGTGAGATGTAGAAGAGAAATACCATCTCTTGAGTCTATTAACAAAGAAATAGCCTTCCTGCATGTTGCATACATACATAGGAACTAAAAGTTCTATGTACTTCCTGCATGTTGCATACATACATAGGAACTAAAAGTAGGACATGTCTACGTGAGATGTTTAGTTTGGAGTAGACTAATTAGCTCTGTAGTAAATGCCTCATATCGACATGTGCAGCCCTATTAGTCTGCAGGAAAGTAATAAACTCAGTAGCAGGATAGTACTTGTAAATATAACTACTATCCTACTGCAGGGTTTTTTTACTCTGCAGCAGCACGCATGAAGACACTGATGTAGCTAGCTGGGGCATGAAGATGCCTCAGTGTGAGGGCTGTTTGCCAGCTAGCCCAATGCCAGAGGACTCTCATGCTCAGCCAGCCTCTCCACAGCATGTTCAGTCAGGGGGAGCAGACTGACCCCCACTGGCTTCAGGGCCCCCTGTCAGCCATGGCTGCTCCAACCCAGCTCAGCGTGCTGTGGTCCCAGAAGCACATACAAATGGCACGCCTGGGAGCAATAAACGCTGGCACAATAAGCTCTAAGCTGGCACAAGAAGCTCTAGAGTTTATCGATCTGCATTAATTGCATGTGTAGATGCACCCCCAGACTACATAACCCAGGAAAACCCTGGAAATTTATTCCTGCCACATATGTACCAAAA
This sequence comes from Caiman crocodilus, assembly GCA_030014935.1. Taxonomy (NCBI): domain Eukaryota; kingdom Metazoa; phylum Chordata; order Crocodylia; family Alligatoridae; genus Caiman; species Caiman crocodilus. The sequence continues at coordinate 90,916,473 of JAGPOW010001296.1, forward strand.
CATTGCTGCTTCAATGGGAAGCTTTTGTTCAGTAGAAGAAGAATTTATGGAAACTGCAGTCTGTTTCATTTCAAAAGCATAATATGAAATAAGCCAATGCTTATGTACACATAATGAAGAAACGAGCATGTACAAGAGGAGGCAGTAGAAGTGGAGAGAACTGTATTTGCATTTTGATGAACACTGAGCTAACAAAAGAGAAACTTGCTCTGTAACACAATGTCTCAGACTTCTGTATTTATGGGGTATATTACCTTCTACATCTCTACTTTTATTTTAAATGAGAAATGAAAATTACAATTTACTGATTTTCTGGGAACATTTAACTGACTGGCAAAATGCTCTGCCACCCAGGAACTCAATGATCTATGTTGAATTTATTATTTTCTGGGAATGAAAGCCATTAGCTTTTCAGATCGTTACACACATTAATAAAATTACTCACATGATACTCCTGAGAGCTATGGAAATATTTTTGCATGGGAAGCCTATGGTAGGAAAGGGAAGAAAACATAAATCTGAGCCCTGAGCTTGTTCCTTAACTCAGTGGGCATGTCTACATATGCATTAATTCACTGTAATTACAGCACATTAAATTTAGTACCTGTAATAACAAGAACTAAATGTGCTGTAATTGGCGCAACTGAGCAGTAGTGCAGGTGCATGTCTTTATGTGATGCTAATGCACTGTAAACTGATTCTACTGTGCATTAGCACAGGTTATGCCATGACACACTAATACACAATAGAATTTGATCTACTGCACTTTTAGCATCTCGTGTAGATACACCCTTCATCACCCTTGTTTTCTTTCTCCTGTACTCTGATGGACCTTACATGTCCCATGCTTCTGAAGCGCTGAAACTTTAGCTTGGGTCCCCAACCTACTGCCAACAAGGAAAGAAACTGCATTTTTACACAATTTCTGATACAATTCACTGACAACATGACCCACACTTTACCCCAGCTTATTTGACCTTAAGCATAATAATATGTATGAAGACTTTAAAAATAAACCTATGGAATGGTTGTAAGGAGACTGAACTCCAATCTCTGCTGAGGATCCCTACAGAAAATGAAGGCTAAAATGATAAAAGGTGATGAAAGGTAGACACTAGTTCAGAGTCCTCTTCTCAGCTAGATATTTTAATAGTTGTACTTCCCTGTGTATGCAAGCATGCATCATGGACAAACGTATGCATAAATGCATTACTTGCGTGAAGTTGAGAATGGTCTTAGTAAAAGGTAGGCTGGGTAGATAAAAAATAGGTCTCTGAAAAACTGGCTTTGCAACAGGTTCATTAAAACACTGGAGACAGCAATAAGTCATATAATAACAATAAACAGCAGCAATAAGCACATATATATGACTGAGTACAACTCAGTAATAGTACTCAGTAGTATTCACATACTACTTGTATGCTTGAAGTAATGCATGTGTACCTTCCTGAACTGGCTCTATACCAAGAGTCGAGAGAGTAACAAACATACGTAGATAAAGAAAGACTTTAAGGACTGTTTGAAAGAAAGAAGAGAACTTAATTGTCTTGGAGAAGAGAGGAAGAAAGATCCAAGGAAAAACAGTAAGGGCGCCTTGTCCAGATCAACCTAGCAAAGCAGCTGACTATATCCTTTTAAATACCTCATTTTATGTATGTTTAATGTGATCTCTATAGAAAAGCTTGGCATGGAATATTCAGTGAAATTTTCCACAAAGAAATAAGGTCAGATCTCTCCTAAAGAGTTCTAAACTACTGTATGAACTACTAGGACTTTTAAGAATCCAAAAATCCTTTCCATCTTTGAGAGGTAGTTAGCTGTGTATGTCTGAAATCAGGTGGGGTTGTACCCTGAAGAAGGCAAGGCAGGGTGATACCTCTGGCACTTTGAAAGGCATACACTTTCATAAAGCAACAGCTTAGTTTTCAGACACTGTCATGCCATCTGACAAAGCAGTCAATTGCATTTGAAAACATATGCCTCTGAACCATTTAGTCTTTAAGGTACCCCCTGCCCTGCCTTCTGCCTCATTTAATCTTATGAGGTTTTCCCTTCCTAATACTAGTATCCTAACAAGCTAAACAACAGCAAACTAATTAGCTTTTAAATAATAAAAATGCCTATATGTCATCTGTATTTTCATTCTAGCTAACATGCCATAACTGCTTTATTTAAAACTAATTAAATGAATAACAGTTCCTCAGGCCAAAGAGAATTCATTTAAAGGTTTGACTCTGATCTTTGAAAAATTGGAATGAGCAAGGAGAATAGCTTTATTTCTGGCTTGTTGATGGGTAGTATGTCCAACACGCGTCTGGAAGAATAAAGAAACCATAAGTGAGAGGATGGCTTAGGAGTGAGAGATTGAGGAGCAACAGTAACTTAGGATCTGGCTGTGGCTGGGCAGTTTGAGAGCTGTAGGCACATCTATATGAGATGTTTACTGTGGAACTACCTAATTAGTTCTGCAGTAAATGTCTTAGTATTTATACACGTGCCCCTATTAAACCACAGTCAACTAATAAACTCTGCTGCAGGTTACTACTTGTACATACAAGTACTGTCCTGCAGCAAAGTTGTTTAGTGAGCAACAATGCAAGTGTAGATGCTGACGCAGCTGGCTGGGGTGTAAGCGTGCTTCAATGCAAGGGCTGCCTGCTGGCTAGCCCTATATTGGAACATCCTCGTTGCCCCATCCAGCCTCTCTGCAGCACGCTGAACCAGGGGAAGCAGCCTTGGACTGGCAGGATTACCTCTTCCCCTGGTCTCCCTTGAACCAGTGGGAGCAGCCCCGGATTGGCAGACTGACCTCTTGTAAGGGATCAGCAGTAGCTGCAACATACTGCTGCATATAGGACCCATATAAAAAGCTTTATATTAAATAAACAACTGAACTCAGGCTGTGAGATCCCTAGCCCAGTGCATGATGAGAGGGTTAGGCTAAAATAAACATTTCTGAAGCCAGGAGTGGACCATCTTCATACTCCATACTGGATTGCTCCTCACAGACTTTCAGCTATTTTTTTAATTTTATTTTTTGCATTCACTCAGTGGGAGTGCTCACATTAAGGCAAATCTTAAAAAAAAAGTAAACTCACTAAATACAGCTTCATGGTAGATTAGAGTCACATGTAATTGATAGGTTTGATCAAGATGAAGAAGAAGAATTGCAAAGTCTTAAAACATTTAGTCTTCTCATAAAGAAGAGTTTAAAAGTGTTCAGTAACCTGAAAACGAAAGCTAGGTACAGACATTACACACAAACTTGTTTAAGTGATCAGAAACTGGTTTAAATCTATAACAGAACAGATGTTCAGTACACTGAAACTAGTTTGCAAACGCCTTAAACTAGTTTGAGATAAACCTGACTGAATGTAATATCAGACTTAACTGATGTGGGTCAAACCAGTTTATGAAATGTCTGTCTTGGACCCCTTCCTGGTTGAAGTTAAATCAGAGTGGTCTAGCATCCCAGATGCTTTGCAACTCTGGGTGGGCCTTTGCTCTCTGCTCTAACCCAGCAGTTCTGGCCCCTCTGCTCTGCTTCCTGGCTGCAGCTCTGGCAGAGACTGCAGGTACAGTGAGGTCTGCCTGGCTTCTTCCTGTTCCCCCATCCCCTTGTTCAGGCAGGGATTCCCCACTCCCATCTGCCTTACACAGAAACCTCTCAGCATTAGCTAGCATACCATATGCTGGCTACAGTTTGTGCTGTGGGAGAAGGGACAAAGGGGGACAAATTACAAGAAGGCCCAGACCTGACAAAGTTGGTACCATCTGTGAGGCTTAGGGCATGGTAAAGGGGTGGTTGAAGCTATGCATAGCCCATAAGGCTAGTGTGCCCTGAAACACCCATTGTGACATTTATTTTGAAGCAGGATGCACCAGATGTTCAGGAACCCATGGGATCCAGAGAATCAGTCAAAAGTGTGTCTGAGAGGACTTAAGGCAGACTCCCTATTAATCATTCCATCAAAGACATGGTGGGCGAGAACAGAGGGTGCTCAATGGGCCAACTTGGCATGGTAAGGGGCCTTGGGAGACTATAGCCACCCTTAAGGACCCCAGCCTGTGACACACTTGAGGAGCATCTAAGGCTAGTTTGTGGCACTCCTGCTAAAAAGATTAATCCCCAATGTTCTACTTTACCAAAACGTCTTCAATTTTGGGTTGACTATAACTGTTTTCTATTTCAGTCACCAAGCTGTAGTATCCTCTGGATTTCAGCAAACAGGTTCATTGGTTATTCATGAGAAGGCTGAATTTGCCAACAATTGCATAGTCACATATTATGCATATAATGTTTATGGTATGCTAATTTCAGAGAGAGATGTATGAATACAATATCTAGGAAACAGACAAAAAAAACCCTCATTTGGGCTTTCATTATGTCTCTCTTTTTTTGTATCTGCCCATGAATTTAATCTGTATTTACATATATAGCATATAATTATTTATATAGCTTTCAAACACTACAGTATTCTTATTAATTTGGTGCAAAAAGTTCTATGGACCCTCAGACATGCTGATTTATTTTTTACTTTCTTATTTTGGATATGGAAATCTGTGACAGAATTTAGAGGATGAGGGACAATAAAAAAAAAGAATTTTTGTTTGGTTGTTTTTTTATGAATTGTGTAACAGCTGCAAAGGCTTGCTTGGCTGCAAGCTGAGTGGATGAGCTATGTCTAAAGAACTTTGCAAGACAGACAGCAAAATGTTTGCAGTGTGTGCAATAACTTTTCCAAGTGGGGGGTATGCTATGCACAATGCATGCTTTTTATTGGAGGATTTGAACTATAACCAGAGCCCCATTACAGACCTCGGGCTCTGATTGGCTACTATGGCACCATAAAAACTGTGGGAGGGAAAAGCAGCTGGAGAAAGAAGCTGGAGGACAGCCAACACCAGCCTGGAGAGAGGGGCAGAGAACCAGTTTGTAAGCGAGTGCCAGGCCCCTCCAGGGCTCAGAATTCAGCTGCAGGTGGTCAGTAAGTAGTAGCTTGCCTGTGGGTGACGGCTGGAAGTGATGGCCAGCTAATGGAACTACAGAGAGCATTAAGAAGCCAGAAGGCAGTACTAAAAGGGCAGGGGTTGATGGTTACTAGCACTGATAGTTTTGGTGAAGAAGTCAGTGCTAAATTGCCTTTTTCTCCTACTGTCTGGAAAGGACAGGAGTATTGGGGTGAATTGATGAAGAATAAACTTAAACCAGTTCTTTTCTCAAAACCCGTTTGAGGCAGGTTTTGCATTGAACTGTTGCTTAACACATTGCTAGATCTCAGATCTATATCATTAAAAAGAAGATGACTACTAAAACTATCACCTGTTTACCTATATTTCTGAAAGTACACATGCACGTACACACCACTGCTGAGCCTTGTTGGGTAAGTAGCATGATGGATCAAAACAAGTCATGTAAAGCATATTTTCAATAACTGAGGAAAAGACGGCCTGAAAGAGCTGACTCATTTCTCACACAGAGTACCTGTTACAAATTGAGAAGACATAGAGTGGCAAATAGTTATGGGAACACTGATAAAGATTTTTGGGGGCTGATACCAATAGCCGTTTTTTAAGGAGACATATTGGCCAATACCGATCCAATTTCTGTGTGCAGCTGGTAAGCCTATTGTGGTGGAAGGAGTGTGGGGGTGCAGATCAAGGACCCTGTAGTAAGAAAGGGAGTGGGACTGGGGCTGGCGCTGCTCAGATGGGGTGGGGTGGCACGGAGATGCAGCTTATCTGATGGGCATGCGGGGGATGGGGGATGGCTCCCCTTGCTGCATGCACCCTGGGAGGGCATGGTGGGGTCATAGGGCCCCCAGATGTGTGTACAGGGTGGGCTGCTGCTGAGGGCTGGGGCCAGGGCTGCCCCAAGCTCTTTCTTGGTGGAGGGCTGGGGGTTGGATCAGGCTGTGCTTGCGGCTACAGGGGGGGCTACAGACATCCCAAAATTTGCTGTAGCACCTTCCACCCCCTTCCCAGCACCGCCGCGCACCCTGCCCCAAGCACAACCTGGCTCAGCACCCTCTGGGAAGAGCCTGGTGCAGTCCTGGCCACAGCCCACCCTGTCCTGCCTCAGGGGCACAAGTCCCTCCCCCGCCCCCATGCTCTCCCAGGGTGCACACAGTGGTGGGAGCTGGTCCCCACCCTTTGCCCCCTGGACAAGTCATGGCTTTTGTCCCACACCCCGCCCCAGCTGGGAAGCACTTGCCCCAGCCCCGCTCCTTCCCTCACTGTGGGGACCCTTGATTTGTCCCTCCATGCCCTTTCACTCTCCCCTCCCCTTCCTCCACAACAGACTTACCAGCAGCATGCAGCTCTCCATGGTGCCAGGCTGTGCTCTTTGTTGCCTATGTGCTATGCTGCAGCTGCACGCATGTACAGGCCATTTATCAGTCAAATTATTGGCCACATCAGGCTGATTTCTAGTACAGTCATTGTCCTTGATATTGTTGCCAATTTCGATATTGGACCAGTGTATTGATGCACCTCTACAAATAATTGACAGATTTCTTCTTGCCCTTGGGGTTCCTATGAGGTAGATTTATGAACAAAGCAATGGATAAATATTTTAAGTCTTTCTTTTATTAAAATGCTAAATATTAACAGGGTTGATAAAATATGTAAACTTAAGCATATAGATTAATTTGTTTCTCTTTTCCTAGATCCTTGAAGAAATAAAATGAGGGCTGTAGTTGTTTAAATAAAAATATTGTTGAATTTTTGAGAACTTTAAGCATTGTTACTAAAACTGAAAGTATCATTTTGGTTCATTTCTCTTCATATTTCAGATTAAGTGCTTGTCATCAAGGTATTTAAGACTGAATGATGATAAGCCTTTAACAATAAAATACCATCCTAAGATACTAAGAACAAACAGCCCAAGGAGCAATGTTATTTGAGATCTCACACTTGTATACAGACTAAGGAGAGTGTATTCTGTTTTAATTCATTGCTGAATTAGGATCCAAGAGGTGTGAACATATTCACTAATTTCTGGCTGCACCAGCTGTGGTGGCTGAGCGAGTGCTGAGGCCCTTGCCGGGAACCCAGAACGTTAGGTGGGTACTTCGACATGTGGAGTAGAATTAGGCACGGATGCATATTGGTAACAAATAGATTGTTTACTTATGCCACTGATGTGTGTAGCGTAGGAAGAAGCTGGCTTTGTTTACAGTTACAAACAAGTTACAAATGTAGTGAAAGAAACATAGCAAGAGCCCTTGAAGTGAGACAAGACGTTCCATAAACGGCTTACCGAGTGCACAAGGGAGGGGGTACGTCAGGGAAGGTCAGTGACGGGGAGTCATTGGTGGGTGATCAGTCTGCCAAGTAAGTTTATTCCAAGGTGTGTCTGGAGTTCTCCAACGTGGGAGGAAACTGCTTTTACTTTTATATAGTTAGTAAGCCAACTGCTAGTTGCCAAGTGTGAATAATTTGTAACTGGCCAATGGGTGGCACTCGTTGTATTTGAACGATGTGGCTGTTGGACTTGGCGGGCTTTTCCACCGTGTCGGAATTTTCCACTGCACCGGGACTTTAACTGTGCCAATCACAAGGGCTTGGGGATTTTCCTCTGTGGCAGGAAATTCCACTGTGCCATAGGCATTCAATTAATGGGTTCAGCATTATAGCCTGACACATTATGTTTACTGTTCTGGTGATAATAATTTGGATTATTAAGGAGCACTGGACCTGCAGTTAAATACAAAGGATTTAACCTGTGACCAAGCAGAGCTGCTGACTACAAGGCAGGATGATAGTTAAGACAGCTATTTGCTTATGCTAAGTAACCATCTTAACTGTGTCTCCCATTTTCTGAGAGAAAAGCAGCAAGTGGATCTGTGTGCTGTGACCCAGCTACAGTAAGGAACGAGATAAGATAGAGAGGCCCCAAAAAAGCCTGGAGGATGGTACAACCTAAGGCCCAAAACAAGTGTGGAAGATGGTATAACATAAGACAGAGAAGCAGACTAGAATGTGAAAAACAACACATAATTGGTAACATAATCCAAGATGAACATATGCAAAAAGTTGACTGGTGAAGAAGCCCCCAGAAGCTTCCAGGTTTTGGTCAAAGCCCATCCCTTGACTGAAGAAAAGTCAAGGTCTTAGACATGTGCTTATAGCAAAAAGATAAGTAAATGAATGAAATGCATAGGCAATTCCACGCTAATTAAGCAAACAGTAAACAGAGGTGGAGCTTGAGATGGGAGGAGAAATGGGTGGAACATAGGAGGGGTAAGCTAGAATAAATGTTAATAAACATGAACCAAAGTGTATAAATGTAGAAAAAACAAATATTCATTGAGGTTCCCCATATTTTATCGGTGAGGGAGCTGGCCCGAAGCTGTCTCCATTCTGAATAAAACTGTTGAGAGCAATGTGTGCTGGTGTTTGCTCCCTGCTCTGCTCTGGCTAATGAGTAACAGGATCCATGAGTAACTGGACTGTTGTCTCGCTGCTTGTTAGGCGCCACATTGAGTTGGTCTAACATCTAGTATCATGGAAAAAAGATTAAAAATAAAATCTTTCAGTTTAAAAACAGGCAAACAAATCCCAGATAGAGTTGCTGGATGGGGGGGAGGGGAGGAAGGGCCGGACTGGTGTGGGGCAATCTCTGTTGATTTGTCTTCATTAGAGATTTTAATTTTGTCCATGTAGCAACCCCTGGTTGAGGGGTTGCTGTGGCAGTAATCAAGGGAGGCATCATGAATGACAGCCTAAGGTAGTGAATTGGCTTTTGACTGTTACTAGTTCAAAGTATCTAGAATGTGGATGCAGATCAATTCTAAGATAATAGTAACTGATGGTTGTCCACTGCCTTTCTGCAGGTCTTCCTCCCCTCTACTCAGAGTAAAACAGAACCATCCCGTGTTCTATATTACTACATACCTACTCTCTGCCTATGACTACAGATGGGACTACAAAATCTTCTGGCCTCAGTCACATGTGGCTTCCAGTGTCTTGGTTGTAGTGTTTAGGTCACCTGTGATGATCCAGGAAAAATGCATGAGATGAGGATTCTTGTGGATGGCATCTTTTACTGGACCAACTGGTATAGCTAGGAAGGATATAAGCAAGTTTTCAGGTACTATTTTTTTTTGTTTTGTTTTGTTTTGTTTTTAAAAAGGGGGGCTTGTAGAGAATTCCATACTTAAATAAAATCAGGATACAAGAGAGATTATCAAGTATATTAGAAACAAGAGACATACAGTAAAAAGGATAACCTGATAAACCAAGGAGGAAGACCATTCAAGAGAGTCATTATTCCCTGTGGAGTGCAGAGATTAACAGGGATTAGGTAAATTACAATAGGCCATGAAGTCATGGCCCTGTTACAATGTCCCATGTTTTTGGGATGATGTTATAGTCATGATGGTCCAGGAAAAATGCAAGAGCCTTGCTCATGTTTGAGGCTCCACAGCATACTTCGAAAGTAATTTCTCTGCAATACTCTTTCATTGGAAATTACCCTATGCCTCTCACCTCAGGTTCAAATTGATCAATTCTTTTTGTCTTCTATACAGCCCATTTTATCTCCTGAGATTTTGGAGGCTGGGTGCATTACGAATTATGTAGTTGGAATGGCTCTGAGGGATTTGTCTATGCTTATTTGTTGCTTGGCAAAGCCAGAGCAAAGAGACTTAATGGAGCTGAAATTGTCATTGACTGACAATCGCTATAATACTTGCACTGCAGTTAGTAAGGTGCTTAGGGCCATGCATGGATAGTCTTATTCTTTTGTATAAATTCAAATAAGCAAACATCTTTGAGAGAGTGAAATGAACTGAAAACATACTGAGATTTCAAATGTTAAATTATGAATTGTGTGCATTTGTACAGAATTTAACGTTGCCAAACTACTAAGCATACTCTCCAGAAAAGTAGAAAGATAAAAGAACCATCAGTTAACTATCTATTTTTATTATAATATACTAAATTAGACATAAACACTTTTTTTTGTTTAATTCTAAACCCACTTAAACACCGAGATGGAAAAAAAGTAAACACTGTCATATTTCTCATTCCTGAAGGAGATACTATTTTATTCAGATATTTTATCTGAAAGTTAGCTTTTTGGGAGAATTGCAAAATTTTTTCTAGAATATTTATGGAATATGAGCAGAGAGAGGAAATTATTACCATCAATTAAATGTAGAACACTTCCAACATTATCAGTGGATACATTATGCACTATCAGTTCACTTTTATTGCTTTCCCAATTTCTTCATCAAACAATTATTTTGCTTTAAATTAATCACAAGATTTTTATCAGGTGAAGGCATATCAGTCAGATTGTTAACCAGAATTTGTATGTAATATTTATTATTTAGGACATGAATCAATATGGTTTTGAAGTGTCCTTCAGCCATGAAACTAGATTTAAGACTGCCAGAATGTAATTTCTGCTCAGTCACCAGATATCACAGAAATTTTTACAGCACATTGTTGCTTCTGATTTTATTTTATTTTTTGGACAAGCTGTTTGTATTCAGCACTATATAATGAAGGACAATATTCATCTCTTTGAATATCAGATCCAACAATAAGTCATATAAGTAAAGTTCATTCACCAATAATAGAAACCAGAGCCAAAACTAACTTAGATTGTATTTTTAATGTCACAGGATAGGGTCCTCAATGATGGCTGTGATCTCCTAAGGCCCCTCAACCCTGCCAATTTGATCCAATGGGCACCCTCAATTCTTGCCCACCACATCTTTGATGGAAGTATAAAAATAGGCAGGCTGCCTTTAAGTCCTCTTGGACACTGTTTGATGGACTCTCTGAACCATGTTGGTTCCCGGACCCCTTGTAGGTCCCGTTTCACAATGGGTGTTTTGGGGGCACCCTAGTCTTATGAGCTATATGCGTGGCTCCAACTGTCCCTTTACCATGCCCCAAGCCTTGCAGATGGTACCAATGTCCTGTCTAGGCCCTGCTGTGATTGGCCCCTTTGTCTTATGTCTGGGCTCTCTGCAGCCCTGTTGCTGTGCCTCACTGGCACCTGGGCTCTCCACAGCCCCTCGTGCTGCGCCCTTTCTGGTGCCAGGGTCCCCACACTGCAGTGGGCCCCCAATGAAGCCTCCTCCTTCTCCAAATAGCCTTGCCCAAACCACCAGTGTTATAAAACTACAACCAAACATAATCCCCTGAGCTATAACATAACACCAACTGTAGAAGGTGTGCGTTGCCCCTTTCTGTTATTGGGAGCAGAACTTAGGCTTCTTCCCTTCACTTACTCCATGAGGATTCCTTGCTCCTCGGCTGTTGGCAGAGAACTGGACTGCCTACTCCCCATCCTGGGGTTTATATGGGCGCAGGGCCCTGCCCATTCTGGCCAGGTGCAGGTGCAGACTAATTTTCTCCTTAGCTGGTTGCCATGGCAATCTGCACCTGGGCTCTTGTCTGGCTCTTCAGGCTCTCCCCAGGCACTTCCTGCTCTTCTAGGAGCAGGGCACTTTAGTGCACTGCGACACTTACTCACAGGCTGCCAAGGACTAAACGAGTGATCATAGAAATCACTGATACTTTGCTAGCACAATAGTGGAATACCACAGGCTGGTCATGCTAGGAGATGTCAGCACTCATTTGAACAAGGTCATAGACACTAAAAACTCATTTTCTCATTTTACCTTCCTAGGACTTTCACAGGTCATCTAAACTGTTGTTGACCCATAAGAAAAGTGGAAGCATTCAAAGGTAACATGTTTAAATATTTTTAGTCCTTGCTGGAGACAGATGTTCAACTCTTGCCATGAAACTTACAGAGTCCTACAAGGATCAGTTCCCTTTTTACTTTTATTCAACATTTGTATTCACTCTCAAGAAGAGCTGGTATGATGACGTATATTCAGGTGCCCTCAATATGCAGAAGGCATGGAGGTGTACTTAGCCATTATTGCTGCTACCAGATTATACTGCTCCTACCAGTCCACTCCTGTTTAGGTAGAGGACAGAACAGTGAGTGTAAGTTGGCTCAGGGGTAAGAGAGTGTTGAGTCTTTTGATAGTAAAGGTAAGAATGAAAAAGACAGTAATACTTTAGGGAATGGTTTGAACCATTGCAGTGGCTCCAGGAAGAGGATCAGAACTCACAGGCTAAGGACAGACAGGAAAAAACTCGAGCCTGAATTGATGCAATCTTTGCAGGTTAGTCTAACCTGTCCAGGTTGAACCAATTTGTAACAGCACAGGCATTCCTTGTGGACTGAGGAAATGTGGGCACATGCCTGCAGTTGCTCAGGCCAGGTGTCACGGGGTGCTAGAGCACACCCTGGGTTGCAGGGAAGCTGTGTTTGGGGCAGGGGAGGGGTCATGGCCAGCCTGGGCAGAACTGGCCAGAGAGGGATTTAATTCGTCCCTCCCTGTCGCACCGGCAGGGACCCAAGCCAGGTCTGCTGGGCGCTTCCCCCTCATTGCTGCAGCATCAGACCTACATGGCCCTCAATGCAGAGAGGGCAGGAAGGAGGGTTATTCTCCACTCTATCTCTACTGCCCCATGGGGACCGCAGCTGGGTCTGCCTGCCCCGTCAGGATAGCAGAGGGAATGAACCACATATGACAGATGTCAACCATGTAACTTCATGATTGGAAGGCATGCAGAAAAAAACTTATGTTGTAGACAGGGGTGTTCAACACTTCCCATTATAAGACTCCATTTTATTTTCTTATAAATTGAAAACTAACTATTTAGATTCAAAGTTTCCATGCTCAGTCTCTGCCTAAGAATGATATTTTTTGGAGAGCTGCAGATAAATAGTTTAACCAATTCTGAGAAAAATACGAAGGAAAAACACATTGCTTAGCCCATGTTAAATCCTCAACTATTTGTTATAAGTAATTTAAAGCTCAAACATTTGGGTGCACCCTTACAAACCAAATAAGCTTGCTTCAGCTCATAACTCAAGATAGACTTTCTGTGTAATGGCTGTTCCATATGCTTTGGGCTGGGGTTGGGGTTGGGCTGGGGCCCAAAACAGACTGCAAAGAACATGCGCTTAATGTTTGGCACCATGGATTAACCCATTTTATTTAAATTCAAAAAGGATAAAAAGCCAAACCAGGTGAAATGAATATAGATTGGCAGGCAAATGATGAGCCTTGAGTGGTAGAGACAGAACATATAATTAGGAATTAGAGGGACCAGGAGGACCAGGGGAGCCAGGAAGCTGTGGTACTGAATGAAGTGCTATGAGGACAAGCGAAACTGGAACTGGCTGCACAAGGAGACTAGTGGGGAGGAAACAGTTTAAGTAGATGAGAGCTACAGCGCTAAGAAATACTTAACATACAAAGGGAGAAGTAGAACTAGTTGTATTCTGGGGGAGACTGAGAATGGGTGAGAAACCAAGGGAAAGAGATTTGGGACCAATGCAGGGTAGAAGGGGAATGATAAATTGCATGAGGAGCTGAGGGTTGAACTGGGGCTGGTTAGGCAAAGGAACTGGGATTCAATGCGGAGACACTGAGAGATGAAGTAGTCTGATGTGAGATTGTATTTTCAAGATGGATATGAGATTTGTTTACAGCAGAGGTAGGAAATTTATTTAGGCCCAAGGGCCACATAGGGAATTTTGATGAGCTGATTCAGGCCACATCAGCAACACAACCCTCCTACCCCACCACCTGCTTTCCTACAACAATTCACCAAAACTCCCTATGGGGGTTTAGGAAGGAGGAAAGCAGTATTCAGGAGCAGGATGGGCAGAGGAGCCTGGGATCATGGGACTAGGTCACAGGGTAGTAACAGCTTTGGGCTGAGGCCTGGGCTGAGCCATGATCCACTCTGTTCACACCCTGCCCTGTGGCGGGAGGGTTGTGGGGGTATATGTACATGTGTGTGTGGGAGGTCTGGTTGCGTGCTAGGTCCTGGAAGTCACCCAGCAGTGCAAGGAGGGAGGGGAAGGTGGGGGGTGAGTGCAGCAAAGCTCAGTTGGACGGTGTAGTCTGTTGCTGGACCTGTGGTGCTCCACACTGGGCTGAGCCCCACCCAGGACAGCCTGTTCCATACATCTGCCAGCCCCAGGCCCAGCACCTAACCTCCAGTGGAAGATCCTCCTCCTTCTGTGCTGCTCTGGGTAGGCAGGTGAGAAGCTTCAGCTGGGTGGCTCTTGCTGGAGGCGAGTGGCGCAGAATAGCACTGGGAACAGCTCCACTGGAAGCTGTGCACTCAGGCTGTGCAGCAGGCTATGAGTGGGAGTGGGCAGGAGTGGGGTGCAGGCTGCCCTGGTGGGAATGGGCGGGACTTGGCACCATGTAAAGTGCTGCAGGGTAGTAATTTGGTGGGGTAGATCTGGCCTGCAAGATGTATTTTTCCCACTTCTGGTCTAAGGACTCTATGATGAAGAAGAGAAGCATAAGCTGGTTTGGGGTGAGCAGGGAAAACACAACAGGATCAGGAAACCAGGGGTGGAGAAGAGACAGGTTTGAGACATAGACCCATTGAAAGGGATGGGACAGAAGGGTCAAGGTCGAGCAGGGATGGCCAGAAGAGTCCATGCCCAGGAAAGATTATTCCTTTCCAGCACTTGGAAACACACAGGATTCCTGAGTCTTGCCATTCTCCATTATCCAAAAATACATTAAATCCAGTAGAAATGTCTCATTCTTCTATGTGCTGAGAGCGACAACCTAATATTGATTTCGGTTACACATGTTCAGATTATCCAGAACTCTCCCAGCTTTGCTTTCTTGAGAGACAAACTTACCTGTTTAGAAGTTCTAGCAGAGAAGCAAAGAGCCTACAGTGCTGGCCCTGACCTGCCACAGGTCCTTAGAGCATGCATCCCCACAAGTTTTACAGGCTTCTTTTTCTGCTCGGCAACAGGAACATAAGCAAGGATACAGGTCAGCACAGATCACCTTGCTTCCTCAGGGGACCACGCCTCTGAGGTACTCCAGCTCAACACTCCCGATTCCATCTCTTCCTCTTGTGAGGCTTTGGCAGAGGAGATTCTGATCTTGTTGCCTCTTGCCAGGGAGCTGTGTTTCCCAGAATAGTACTGCAGTCCCAGCCAGGGTCTGCCAGGTCAGAGAAGGGGCAGGGGGCTGCTACATTAGGAAAAGGAGGGGGCAGACCTGTGCCTGTCCTGTGCACAGAGCCCTCTACCCTGAACCCTCTGTACTGTGCTCCAGGCCAGCTGCAGCTGGGCAGGGACCTGCCCTTCTGAGTGCTTAAGTGCTGCAGTTGGGGCTTGGGTTACCTGGGTAGGGAGGGGTGGATTGGCTAGTTCTGGTCTGCCCTGAGTGGACCTTGGGTCACTGGAAAAGTCAAGGGCAGAACACATCCCCAAGTGCTTCAGCACTTGGCTTTTGCAGCCTGAATCACTTGAAGGGGCATGTTCGGCTGCCTGCTTGGCTGGAACTGACACACGCTCTCTCTGGCCCTGAGGGAGGAGAGGAGAGAGGGAACAAAGCTTATTGGGATGTCCAGAGTATGATTTTGTAGCTTGTTTTGGACCCCTGCCTGTACAGACATTATGTATCCTGAGATTCTCCCAGGAGTCACTTTACTTGGGCTCTTCCCAAGTTATTTTCCTCCCAGAGTGGGAAGCACCCACTTCATTCAGTGCATGAGAAACCCTCAGTGGGGAAGGATAAGAGTTGTTCAGCATAGGATGCTGTTGAGTGTTGGACCCATTTCATTAGGGACACAAACTGGAAGGTGGATTGTAACTGAAGAAGGGACTGCAGGAACAGAAATATTGGTCTTATGGTTAATGCAGTTAAATGTTGCTTGGAGACCTGATTTCTCTTTTTACTTCTCCCATATGGTTTGAGTGGTGCCAGACAAGTTGCTTAAAATATGCTTTTAATAGGTATTTGCTGTGTTCTCCTTGTTGTCTGACTTGAGCCCCTAGGTCTGATTTGCAGAGGAGCTGAGCTGTCACAACTGTAGACAAAGTCCAAGGTTCTTTGAACACAGAAAATACTATCTAAACTAAGAATTCTGGTGGAAAAAGAGTTTAGTCCATGCTCATCATCTCCAAATTAGTGTCTTTTACTTAAATCTCTGGGCTTCAGTTCCAATCTATAAAATGACGATAATATCTTCCCTTCCCTTCATAGGTTTCTGAAAATAAGTTAATACTTGTGAAGACTTTGACACTGTAATGATGAACGCTATAGAAAAGTGTATGAAAGTCTATCTTCAGAGCAGGACTTGATTGGTGATCAGTAAATAAGTCTGGAATCATACACTGAAAAATGAGGGGAGGAAAGAAATCTTGAATAGCTATTTATGAAGTGAGTCTTGCATCCTGTGTAACGGAGGGGGAGTTCCTGTAGAAGAAACAGCATGTAGTCACGTAAGTCCTGTATTTCCCCAAATACAAGATGACTTCAAATTTAAGATGACCCCCAATAATTCAATTCAATACATGGAAAATTGTAAATCTGAATCTAATTGAATCACACTATCAGGAGTTTGTCTTAAATTTGCACCCCCTTACCGCTTTACCAGGGAAAGCAGGTGGCCAGGACCCCCAACCCTTGCTTCCCCATGCTGCCTTCCGGCCCTGTCACTTGCCCCACTGCTATCTGTCCCCCACATTTACCACTTCCCTCTCACTGCCTGCTCCTGCCTCTGCCTCTCCAGCCATGTCCTTCCTCCCATTTACATTCTGCAGTGCCTCTGGCTCTAGGGCAGTTGGCAATGGTGCTGGTGGCAGCCCTATCCCAGTCAGGTAGAAGCAGTGGTAACAACTTTGGGCTGAGCCACGTTGGTCTCAGGGCCAGAATAAGAGCAGAAAGTAAACAGCAGTGAGAAAATTGATTGTAATTTTTTGTAGGGAATGGAACAGAATTTCTTTCATTGTAATGAATGCTGTTTTTGCTAATTGACTTTCTAACGACTGCCTCCATGCCATCCTTGCCATTGGTAGAATCTATGGCCAAATGTAGCTTATTCTGTAAGCTGCAAGTTTTATAGTGAAATGATTTGCTGCTTCTCATAGCATGTTTACATCTTGCTTTCATTTAATCTGTTATTTCAGCTAGGAAAATTTCATTTACTTGTGTTACTTTTGTTATTGCCAAAGTAAAGGTTGTAGTAGAGAATTTCTATCTCACTGGCTTAAGATATTATTAAATAATCATATCCTCTTCTGAATGTGCTTCATTTGATCATTAACTCCAGATTTATTTAAGCCCAAACCAGTGACATTTAAGTATATATTTTCAAATGGCACATGGGGATTTAGCAATAAATGTGCCATTAATGTTGACAGGACACATGAATTTGACTTCCTAGACTCTGATTTGATGACCAAAACTAACTGAATGATTTCTGAACTAAAAATCCCTGATAAAGGCAGCAGAGGTCTCCACTTCTAGTTGTGCTTTACAGTGAAAGATCATTTTAATTGTTTTCTCACCTATCTTATCAAATTTACTTGAATAGAAGATGCTGCTGCTTATAAAACAACCCCCCAGCAATTAGATTTTATATATGGAAAATGTATTAATTTATCATTTTCTAGGTATAGACTCTAACTATTGGGGGTTTGCCTTGAAGTTATCCCTTTCCTCCTACTACAGCAGGGGAAACAAATATTGGGGGTTAGGAAGCTCTTTGCTCCCTGCTTCCCCACAACTTTTCCCCCAAGCAGTCCCTTCTTCCTCCCCTTACTGTCAGACACTGTTCTCCTTGAGCATCTGGAAGTGATGAGCAAAGTTGAAAACAATAATCTTAAAGTTAACCATAGCTTTAGCAACGTGTATATAGTACACATACGCTTAGTTTATTCAGAATTAGTGCATGTTATTGGTGTGGGGGGTTTTTTGGGTTTTTTTTTTTAACTGATGCAAGTTTTAGCACAAGCATGCCATAAACACACTTTTGAGCAGTACTTTAGCACCTATGTATATGTACTACAAACAATGATATTAGTCCCAAGATAAAGGCTCTTGATTTACCACATAGTTCATTGGGCTAGGCCCCACCAGAGTCAACAGCACTTTGAACCACAGTGACCCCACAGTTCAGCACTGCTCAGAATGTATATATCCCTGCTGCAAAATATCCATGTATAATTAGCCCCTACTCATGGCTGAAACTGGGTGATTTTTTTTTTTTGTCACAAGTCCTGGGTGGCTCCAAAAATTTATACACAAATGAGGCACAGGGCAGCCTGGTCCAGCTTCACCTTATGGAGGGTAGGGCCACACTTATCAGATGAGCCAAGCTGAGAAAGTGTCTCCCAGAGACATTCTGGGTAAACTTGATGTAATATCATGGCTCACCATGACTTTAAAGAGTCTGCAGTGAGGGTGACTGAACTTAATGGACAACACTATATCTTATTCAGATGGACTGCATTAACCTATCCTTGTGGTAGGTTCCCACCAGTATATTGCTTCTCAGCCTCTTGTGGTATCAGATCAAGTACAGCAACTTTCAGAGGCAGGAGAAAAGAGTGACCTCCAAGAGGCAGGAGAAGAGAGTGGTGAGATCGCAGTGGTCACGAATGCTGGTGAGTTGAGAGTAGAGAAGCAAAGATTGGAGAATGAGAAACAAGACCAGATGGTGTGGAGTTGCAAATATGGATATTCAGACTGAGAGCTGAAATCTGATTGGCAGCTGGTACAGTGATGCATCAAAATGAAGGTGAAAGCAAAAACAGCTGAAACTGCACACAGAAGAGTGATGGGAAGAAGACAGAGAGCAGTCAGATTGCGGAAAGCAGCAGCAGGAATGAGAGAACTGAAGAACGGAGAGGAGGAACTGGATGACGGAATCTAGAAAAGGGAGATCAGTGGAGCCAGGATGATAGGGACAAGGAACCCAGAGTCTCTGAGGCTCAAGGTACAAGTAACAATGACTAGAGAGAAGGTACAGGTGATATGGACAATGGAGATGTATGACTTCTTTGATTGGATTTTGATTAATATTTTTGAAAGTGAACCCCGAGTACTGACAACGCATTATGGCCTACCCAAATGGGAGGGGAAGTGATGGGGTTTCACCTTCTGGCATAGAAGGGCCTATGAGCAGTTCTGGAAAAACTACAAGGAAATGGAGGAGAAGAAAGAACTGCAAGGACTGATTTTTGCTGCTAAACAAAAGTCAAGGGAGGGAGTGATCAGTGTCAAGCTGTATTTGGACATCTTTGAGGAAATGGATGTAGAGAGATGATTGGAGGGGACAGGCCAGAGAATACCATTTGTTGAAAAAGTGAGAGATAACTATAATGTGGGACAAGGGTGTTTTGGGCATGAGTGATTCTAAGGGAGAAGGAGGGGAGCCTGGGAGAGGTGCAGCACCTGCCACCAGTTATTCACATAGCCCCCATGCCCTCCTATCATAAACCATGGGCAGCCCCATCAATGTAGCAAATGCAGGCAGGAAGGGCATTTGGCGGCCTATTGTAGCCTAATTATTTGCTACCGGTGTGGTGGAAGAAGGCACAGAGCCCACATATGCCAGGAAGGGCTGAAATGTAGACGGAAGGGCACATGCAAAACAGATTCCCAAATTCTTTCTCTAATGGAATATGACCTAAAAGGGGGGGATGCCTTAGACCAGATGAGTGAGGAGGAGGCAGAGGTGGGGGAAGTCTGGATGGATTCAGAGGAGAGAATGGGAGGACAAGCAATAGAGGTGGAAAGGGGTGAAATGAGTGTTGTGTTAGCAGCACAACAACTAGAGGAGAAGAGGGAAGAGGAGGAAGAATGTGGAAGGATGAGCATGAAAACAGAAAAAAAGAGAGAAATCCCAGAGATTGACTGAGAAGAAAGTTCTGCTTTAGAAAAAGGAGAAGAGGCAGAACCATGGGTAGGAAAAAGGAAGAAACAAATGCCATCACAGTTGTGGAGGAAGAAACGGGAGGAGATGGAAAGAGGGGAGAAGGGAGAAGTGATGCTAGGGTGGAGTGGTACATCAGCAGTGAAGATGGAAGGGTCTGCTGAGCCAAAAGAGAGTATTGGGCAGGGAGGGAACAGCGGTTACCCTTCTTAATATAGGAGCCCTGGAGAGCCTAGTGAGAGTATGGATGAAGGGATGAGGAACTGGGGAGGGACAGAGTCACTGATTATCAGTACTGGCATGGACAACCCGTAAAACAAGAGATATGAGGACCAGTGGCTTCCACCTTTTCTTTATCATAGTGTTATATGTTGTAACTTTAAATGTGAGAAGTTTATTAACAAGGAAGAGATGAGACCAAATGGCAGCAACTTTATGGTCTATTGATGTAGACGTAACATGTCTACAAGAGTGTGGAATACCATGAGGAGATTAATATAAATATCTGGAGAAGAGATGGGGTTTGGGGGGTCATGGTGGGTGGGCACAAATGCGAAAAAGGTGACACGGGAGGGGGGGAAGTGTTAATTAAAAACCCAGGGGTTAAATTCAAGAAAGTGTAACTTAGTAGAAGGAAGAATTAAGAAGGTGTTGTTGGAGATAAGAGAGATGGAGGTAGAGTTCTGCTAGCTTATAGCCATTATTTCTTGTAACCCCTGGGGGTGCCTTGGTGAATAAAACCTAATCAATTCCCTTCTGTGTCCCCGTGATTAACTTATAGGCAGCCACAAGGTCACCTCTCAACCTTCTCTTGCGGAGGCTGAAAAGGTCCAGTTTCTCTAGTGTATCCTTGTAGGGCTTGGTCTGCAGGCCCTTAACCATATGAGTGACTCTTCTCTGGACCCCCTCCAGGTTATCCACATCCTTCTTGAAGTGTGGCACCCAGAATTGCATGCAGTACTCCAACTGCGGTCTGACCAGCACCCAATAGAGGGGAAACATTACCTCCTTGGATCTATTCGTCATGCATCTGCTGATGCACAATAAAGAGCCATTGGCTTTTCTGATGACTTCATCACACTGCCGACTCATGTTCATCTTGGAGTCCACTAGGACTCCAAGATCCCTTTCCACTTCCGCGCCACCCAGCAGGTCATTCCCTAGACTGTAGGTGAGCTGGACATTTTTCCTCCCTAGGTGCAGCACTTTGCATCTCTCCTTGTTGAATTGCATTCTGTTGTTTTCTGCCCACTTGTCCAAACTGTCCAGGTCTGCCTGCAGCTGTTCCCTGCCTTCCAGCGTGTCCACTTCTCCCCATAGCTTTGTGTCATCTGCAAACTTGGACAAAGTACACTTCACTCCCTCATCCAAGTCACTGATGAAGACATTAAAGAGTATTGGTCCAAGGACCGAGCCCTGTGGGACCCTACTGACTATACCTTTTCAGGTCAAAGCCGACCCATCCACCATGAATCTCTGGATATGACCCTCTAGCCAATTCACCACCCACTGGACTATGTAGTCATCCAAGTCACAGCCTCTTAACTTGTTCACCAGTATGGGGTGGACTATTGTATCGAAGGCCTTCCTGAAGTCTAAGTATACGACATCCACCCCTCCTCCTGTGTCCAGGTGTTTTGTAACCTGGTCATAAAAAGAGACTAGATTGGTCA
>JAGPOW010001296.1:90943617-90955457 GCA_030014935.1 Caiman crocodilus
ATGGAAAAGGGACATGCTCAGTAGGGAACTCTTTACATCATTTACCTGTAACCAATCACTAAATATTATGCTTGTAGATTTTAGTATAAAGAATGCTTAGAAATATTGTTTGGTGTGCTAGCTACCTTGCACCTTTATTGCTAGCAATACAAACTTTTTTTCTTTTAAACTTCCAACTGGTATTCGTATATTGGCTCACGCATACTGGGCAACGAATTCAGACTTGGGCTGAAGCATAACACTGGCACAATTGCACCCCACTTTGATTCTTCCTCCACCCAAAGTTTAAAACCAACTGCCTGACAGTGACAGCAACATTTCTAGTCAGATAACGTTGAGGGAGTCAACTGACTTCTTAGATCATGATAATCTACCTGATCCTTTCTAAACTCTTCATTCCACAGGTGTTAATGACCCTCTTTTCTTTTTAATGGCTTTGATGTTCCATCAGTCAGGCTAACTTTTCTTCTGCAATGTTACTGTCTGTTAGCTGCTCCTGATTAATGAGGCTCCCATTTCACAGCCCTGCAAATTGTTTTTAACTCATTCCAATGAAGTTCTATTAGTTTTTGCTTTAATTGTAAACTGAATAATACAGCCCTAGGCCTTTAGTTTCTTTTTAACTGGAGAAAAATGTGTTGTGTTATATATGTATGGATGCACTTCACCATCTGCACCCCACTTTTCAGTACCCGAGATCTGCCCATACAGCCATATCTAGACTTGTGGTCTAAGCTAATCAGTTAGAACCTAGTTGCATGAAGTTGACTCCTTGGCTGTATACCAGGGGTAGGCAACCCCTGACACTCGCACCTTGGAGCAGACAGCGGGACGGCTGTGCTGCCTCAGGGCCAGGCCCTATCTCTGCTGTCTGCTCCAAAGTACGTGTGCAGTCACTGCCAGCATAGAGCTGATGCCAGAGCTGTGGAGCCTGGCACAGCTGTTTGCAGCCTGCCCGCTGCTTGCCGCAGCTGCTCGAAAGCCAGGCTGGCTACAAACAGCTGCAGCAGGCTCCAAAGCTCCACCATCACCTCTGTGCTGGCAGCAGGGTTGCACTGCCTCAGGCCCCTCCCACCGCCCACTCCGGGGCATGCATACACATGCCAGTAAAGAGCTGATGCTGGAGCCCGGCAAAACTGTCTGCAGCCTGCTTGCTGCAGCTAGCCAGAGCCCAGGCTGGATCCAAGCAGCTGCTCTGGGCTCCGAAGCCCAGTCATCAGCTCTGTGCTGGCAGCAGGAGAGAGGCCAGGGTTGTGCTGCCTCAGGCCCCGTCCCCTGCGTCTGCTCCAAGGTGCGCATGTAGCTATTTGCAACCCCCTGGCTGCAGCCAGCCCCAGCTCTGGGTAGCTGCTGCCAACCACAGAGCCTGGGCTGCTTGTAGCAGGGCTTGCAGCTGAGCCTGCCTGATTCCCAACCGCTCCAAGCCCAGCACTGGCTCAGTCCCCTTACTGGGATGAAGCTGGTGCTGCCCGTTGCCAGGAGCACCACACCTTTGCAGGATTAGCTTCGTGGAGTGGGTGGGTGGTTGAGTTAATGGGCAGGATCTGAGCCGGGGACTTGGCTGGCTGCACTGCAGCCCAGGGGCTGGCTCCCCAGGGAGGCACAGGGACTCTAGGAGGCCCAGGGCATTGTTGGGTCAGATTTTGTCCAGTGGCCCAGCAGCCCGTCTCTGTGCATCCATGCATCTGGTTCTATAAGCACACATGTCTAGTTCTAGATGTATGTGCGCATGTGTCTGTTCTGGATCTCTGTGTGCACATGTGGTTCTGTGTGTGTGCATGTGTAGTTCTTCGTGTGCTTGTGTATGTGCCTGGTTCTCTCTCTGCTCTCCTTTTTCTCTCTCTTCTTTTTTTCTTTCTCTCTCTCTCCTCTTTCTCTTATTTCTTTTTTTTTTCTCTCTCTCTCTCTGCAACATGCTTAACAAAAAAAGTACACAACAACAAAGGCAACATTTATGACTATTCAATATACTAATATGCAGTGCTTTCTGTCATGTACTGCCGCCCCCACCCATGCAATTTTGTTTTTCTGGCATGCCGGCACTCTGGCATGTTCCAAGGTAGACATTGTGTTATTTTTGGCACTTGGGCCAAAAAACGTTGCCTAACTCTCCTGTAGATGATCAGGTCACAACACTTCTTGCTCTGAAATACTTTATAGCCCCATGGCTAAGGCAGTCTGAGACAGAGGAGATATGGGTTGAAAACCCTTCAGGCAGAGGAGGAATTTGAACTTTCATCTCTCATATTCCAGCTGGATGCTCTAACCATTGGGATGTGGAGTGAAACTGAAGGATATCACCATATCCTGTCCATGAAAGGAGAGACTGAAAACCATCATGCCACATTTCTTGAAAGAAGGACAGATATCCCACTCCAGGAGTGGGTTCATAGCTATACATCCCAAGTACATGTCTTATTTTAGGAAGTGCCTTGCAATATTAAAGACTCACTCACTTAAGACAGTGCACAGATGTTAAACTGATTGGTTGTGTTATAGCAGCCATAGAACAGGAGTAATTGTTCTGCCTCAGTGTCTATATGTGCACCCTTATCAGGGTGGACAAAACTAATAGACTCTGGAGCAGGCTAGTACTTGTAAATACAAGTACTACCCTGCTGCAGAGGTTTTTGGTTTTTGTTTTTTTTGTGTGGCAATGCATGTGTAGATGCTGCCCAGTTGGCTGGGGCATGAGGGTGCCTTAGTGTGGGGGCTACCTACTGCCTAGCCCCATGCTGAAGCACCCTTGTACCCCAGCCAGCCCCTCCATAACATACTGAGCCTGGCTGGAGCAGCCTTGGGCTGCTGCCAGCCAAAGCTACTCCAACTGGGCTCAATGTGCTATACACTAAAACTCAGGAGCAATATATTCCAGAGTTATTTGCTCCTGGGTGTACATTTATGCATGAGCATTAACTGCACATGTAAACATGCCCCCTAATATTTAGTTTAGACCAGTGGTTAACCACCTTTTCAGGTTGTAGGCCAAATGACCCAAATTTGGTCAGAGATGGGTGCTGCTGCCACCACCACTTTCTCCCCACAACAGCATGGGAAGAGCTCCCACAGCTGCTGCTTTTCCACATGGCAGCAAGTCCATGACCTGGACCAAATGGTCCCACTAGCCAGATCTGTCCCGTAGGCCATAGGTTGCCAACCCTAGTTTTGGCACTCTTTTTTTTCAGACCTGAACAAGGTTTTTTGTATCCAAAAGCTTGCCTAACATTTCTCCTAAATATATATTTGCCCAGTAAGAGAGAGATTATCATGTTTAAATGTGACCAGCAAAAGCAGAGAAAGGGTAACTATGGCTTCTCTTTCTGCTTTACTGATATAGTTGGACAACTCGTAACATAGAAGACTCTCAGGATGTCCCCCAGATTTTAAGTCTGCATATTTTTCATGGGATAGAAGGAAATGCTAGCATTCTGGGTTGTTGGTGTCACTATCAGGATTCAATCATTGACAGCTTTCTTTCTGTTATGAGATGTTTAGCTAAGTCATCTTGCCACAGCCCAAGGAACAGGACCTTTTTCTTGATGTAAATGTTTCACATAAGAATTACCAACATTATTATTCCTGAATTATTGTAGTTATGTTTATTGCACTATAATTTGAGTTTCGTGGCTAGAATCTTGAGGATACACACAAGAGAAACATAAAGTCTCATTTATTTTCAGGAGTGTTAAGCTGCTCTGGTAATCACTTTCTTTGAGGATTTGATTAAGCTCTTGTAGTAAACCACAAGCTGACTTGGGGCACTAATTGCCAAGTGAAGGACAATCAGTAACAAGCTACAGTGATTGATATTAGAAAAAAGACCAAAGCTGTATTGCACTCTTCCCAGGAAGAGCAAAATACATAAACAAACGTTAGTACCTCAAACATATCAGACTTTAATTGTGATGAAGTAGTCACAGCACTCACTCACCATCTTCTAACTTCTCAGGGTAGAGCTGTACTTCCTGCATATAACTCTTCCAGACAGCTTACCAAGGGTCATCTCTGGAATGAATCCTGTTCAGATACAACAGTTTACTCAATAAAAGGGTGTCGGGGGAGGGAAACGGGGAGCAAGTCCCTTGGTCCTCACCTCTTGTAGTGGGAAGAACCTTCCTTGGCCAGATGCAGTTTTATAGCCGCTTTACTAAACTGTTTATGTGCTGTAGCACCAAAACAGTAGGTAAACTAGATGTGAAACTTATAGATTATGTATTGAGAACATAAGCTCTATAACTCAGGTTCACAAAATATGTATGCTCTTTATACTTCTTAGTCTGTATGATGCATATCTACCCTGCCTTCTGCCTAACTTCAGGCTAACACAGCTGACTACCTCTCATCACCAAAGTAATCCCAGCAACTTCATATGCATGTCAGAAAAGGCTCCAACGAGGCAGAGTTGGTAGTCTCTTCAACCAGGAAGCCAGTCCTGAACCTGCTCAGTTTGTGTGGCAAGTAGCTCAAGTGGAGCACATACTCACATTTCTGCAACATGGTCATTTAAGGCAGCAGATCACGTTTCTGTATAGACTGTATAGCCAGTTTTAAAATTCATCAAGCCAGCCCCAAATATGGAATCACTTAAGCACCATCTCAGGAAATGGACTCTCAACTACAACTTAAAGTGAACCAAACCTGGTAATTTAGAGTCAAGGGAATTGTACTTCGAAGTGTTTGAAACAAAGTCTCTCAAAATCTAGGACTTTTACCTTATTCCTCTATCCTTACTAGGCAGTAATATCTTTTAAGTCATTTGGAGAAGACCTAAAATCTCTCTTTACCATTGTCTACTTTAGCCTTTTCATCTTCTCTCCAGTCAGTGACCTTTCATGAACTGCACCTCATAGTTGCCAAGACAAAGGCAAGGTAAATGAACTGGGAAAGAGGAATCCCTGTGTTCTATGCAAGGCTCTTGCCTGCAATGCTGAAGCATATAAAGATTGTATATCTACTGAACACATGCTTAAAAAACAGTAAAATGAAAAGATAGAGGTGAATCATTTCCTGTTTTTTCATTCTGAGAAGCAGGGAACTGTTGGCAGGGTAAGTCCTACCCTCAGGTACATTAGGGTAACCACATGGGGCACTGATAGATGCGTGGTCCCCGCTGTAGCCCATGGCACTTCGCAGGAAGCACCATAAGTTACAGCAATCCCCCAGGCCCACCAAACATTTACTGTTGGGTCCAGGGGGTTGAGGGATTGAGCTCCAGTTTGGAGTGGCTGTGTGCCTGCAGCCAGTTAGCTCTAGCCCTGTCTACTCCTCCCTCCTAACTCTGGTCCTGTCTTCAGAATGGGAGAGGGGGAAGGGAACAGAAAGAGCTTGGTCTGGGATTTGCCCAGCCAGTCCTGGAGAAGGGGCAGGTGAATTAGAGCCCCTCCAATGTGGGGGGCTCCAATCCACCTGCCCCACTCTCCAGCACAGGCTAGGCAAACCCCAGAGGAAACTCCTTTCTCTCCCTTCTCCCTCTCCCATTCTAAAGACAACATGTTAGATTAGACTCTGTCAGAGGAGTTGGGGAGGCCTGTTCAAGTTGTATGTCTCCTCAAGCAGCAGTGACACTCTCTCATTTGCAGTTCAGTTTATAACATCCTTAATAATAGAGACCTTTGATAGTCTCTCAGGCCCATGTTCTTTTTCTCCTGTACCGCTAGAGATTCCCCAGGTAATGTTTGTTAGTTAGCTTTATGGCTTTCCAAGTCCTTGACTAGCAAGTCCTTAAGCTAACCAGCTTCTACATAGCTAATATCCAATCAAATAAACCTTGAATCATTCCCTTGCCCTCATTTATCTATAGCAGTAATAGGGCTTGTGTCCTGATTGGGTATTGACAGTCGTTTCATTAACTGTTTCATTGCTGGTCCTGGATGAGTCCAACAAACCTGATCACAAGGTAAAATATTTCTTGATTTTTTTTTCAGAATTGCAGAGATCAGGCAGCTATAATTGATTCAGTATTTTTGAAAATGTGGCTGTTGATTTAGGCATTTACAATTTGATGTCCAGCCTTCATATTTCAAATTCTTGGCCTAAATAAACAAGTCTGTGGATGACAAATGACAACCCAGAATGGATTCTGTATTATTTTCCAAGAGCAATTACTTTTTTGCAGTTCTACCAAAAATAAAAGGAATGGCAAACGTGTTTTGTCACAGGATCCAACAGCTAAGACTTAACATATGCATGGAGCAGATCTGGTGAGAAGTGCTGCAACTTTTATTTCCTAGTCTCTTTTGACACTAGAGTGTCAATTTTGAAGAGTTATGTGGTGAGTTGTTCTTGGGCTAACTTTCTGCATGGGAGCAAATATCACTCTTTAAGCTTGGGGGATTTTTATGGGGCTGACAGAGGCTGTATCTACGGGAGCTGGATCAAGAAACAAAATGCCATCTATTTCTTTTCCTTTCTCTCTTATAGGTGGACTATTAGAAAAAGTGAGGGAATGCTAAGATGTTCATGACGAATATAAGATGACCTCTCTAATGGCAAAGAAAATGACCTAGCTTTATGTAAAAATTTCCCACCCTGTATTTGTGCGCCCACATCCTAAAGTGAAGGGCTATTTATTTCTCTCTTTATAGTTACAGTGCGGTATATATTCATCTATATTCAACACATGACAAACTGCATTTACAAAGTAGACATAAATAAGAATGTCACTAGGCAGAATTGACAGTGACTGACTTTGCAGCATTACCCTGTACTTCAAAGGAGTTTGTACCTTGAAACATTAAAAAAAAACCGGTCTATTTATCTTTTACACTCTACCACTATCATAATCCGTCAAATCTGACTTATCTGCTACATACGAGTTCTGTCAGGAATTATTTATTGTATAATGATGTTCAGGGGTTCATCACTGGCAAGACCCTCTTTTCAATTCCTAGTGTTGAAACCTAACTGAAATGACTAGTACTACTGGAAGTCTTGATTCAGGGAAGAATGTATGTGTTCTGTACTTGGCTGTATCTTTCAGGCTAGCTGCTGAAGCCGATTTGCTGGCTGTCCTCAATGGCTCAGGATCACAGAGGCTGATCTGAAAGGGCCAGAAAGTTTTTCCTAGGTTTGGAGGATAGCTGAAAAAGCACAGAAAACTAGAGATCTATCGCTGTCTTTGCAATACCACCTGATGAACACTGATAATGAGACCACAGGGTTAGTTACAAAAGGATGCTGGAATCTGGAATGAGCTTTTGCTGTCTCAGTTAAATGTGAGCTCTATAGAAACTGCTGACTTGTCTATGTGGGGTTATACTGAAGTTGTCAACGTGTTTTCAAAGGACTGGTGTGCAAACCATTTTTATTCTGTTTGGTGTTCATCGGTTTACAATTCAATACATTTCAAGTGCTACCGTCCTTAGTGTGGATAAAGTTATACCAGTATGAAAGTACTCAAATATACAAAAATAAATTGTGCCTGTACAGTTCACTTTTTTCTTCCTTTCATCCTTTGCACTTCACTTGCCTCTGTGTGCTCCCTCTCTCAGGGGAAATCAATTGAGCAAGCTATTGGCAGACAACAAAGCAAAAAGAAATGACAAAAGAATGACATTAGTGCGTTCTGAATTTGGAACAGGGTTGCACGCTAGGTTGATTTGTTTATGGCCCCTGTGTAGTGCATAGGATTCTCTTCAACTGCTATGTGACCTAAACAAGAGCCCTGACAATTGCCCCAGAGGGACCATTGCACCCTGATCTCATATCCCTGCTTCCCTCTATACCCGTGTATTTAGCAGACTGGGAGCTCTAGTTTGGCAGGAACTGGATGAACTATTTTAAAGATGAAATCTTTTCACTGCTGGGCTGTGCCTCTGCAGTATAATCTATAATGCATTACAGAGAAATGGCTATGCCTGTGTAATTCTCTTTCTTCAAGTCATGCAAAATGGGAAGCATTTTATTTTCCAAAGCAGATGATTTATCTGCCATACAGTGGGTAATTTATACTAAAAACTAGCATCTTTTACAGGTCTAATTATTTTATCAGTAGATAAATATTTGCATGGCTAGGGTATTTTTTTTATTAGTTTGAAAATTTGCTCACAATAAATGTTGCTCCAAATTTAACACCCTTTCTTATTTGCAAAGCAAGATAAGTTAATTTTAAGAAAAATAGCATTGGTCCTTCCAGCTCTAGACTGAGAGGTGCATCTGCTGCTGTAAACATCCCCAAGCTCTCCCATAATTCCAGACTAAGAGAAGATTCAAGTATCAAGGGCTGTCAAACTCATGCATTTCATAAACTTTAAAACAGGTATGTTAAATTCACCTTGTACCCTAGGTTGGATTCAGATGATGGTGGTCTTTGCAGGCCGGATCTAGTTTGGGGGTTGCAGCAGCCCCTGCCTGGGGCACGGGATGGCTTTGACTTGGATCCAAGACATGCAGTGACTCTAGCTCTGGCCAAAGGCATGCAGTTGTGGCAAGGAGGTAGAGCAGGGTGGCAATAGCTATAGGCCAAGTGGCCAAAGGGCAACCAAGGCTAGATTGGCCCTCACTTGCCATCCTGCCACAGACTGCCATGTCTACCAGGGCTCAAGAGCCCCATATTCTATGGCAAATCACTGCCCCTAACTTCCAGTTGCCCATCGGTAGCCCCACAGGCTGGCTAATACAGGTCCATTGGCTGCTTCCACCCCATAGGCTATATGTTTGACACCCGTAATCTAAAATGATCTTCCATTCATTTTTACAATAGTAACGTAGTACTGAAAATAGTAGGACAAAGAGTATGTCCAAATCAAACATACACATTTCCTTCTGTAGCTCTCCCTAGCAACCTCAAAAGCTAAAGAGCAATGTATGGTGATTTCCATGTATAGGCTTTTGGTGCTGTCTTATGGAGCACCACCTCTCCAAGAAGACAGTATCAGAAAATACTGTAGCAAGATCAGAAGAATTCATAAATGTAAGGCTGTATTCAGGTACTAACAAAATACATTACTGTAATTTAACAATTTTAGTCAAGCTAGTCTGGATTTACTGTAAGATAACAAAGAGCAGAAGCTTGCCCATCCTGCCCATACCCTAAGGAACCCCTTTGTTTAGAACTGGGTCTGAGTCAATACTAGGATCAGTTGTTCAGTTCCTGTGCTTTCCTCTTTTAGGGGCTAAACTTACTTTTAAGCTGAAAGAGTGAGGCACTGCTTTGTGCATACATTTTTGCTCATACATTAGCTTCAATTCTTGCTGTAATAAGAGTGTTATCAGTTTTTTAGTTGGAAAATACTCTAATGCTGTTATCCTCTGAAATCGCTGCATATGCAAGATTCATCAAGTCAGGGGAGATGTAGGGACAAGTTGGGAAGCCTCTTGGTTATGCCACTTGCATAGCAAGGGGAATCCTGGGTCCTGGACTCTACTTCTAGAATTGGTTCTCTTTGTAACTGATAGCAGTTGAATATAAAGCAGTCCCATGAGCAGGAACTAGAGTCCAGGACTCTGCTTCCTCCCAATGTAATAGTCTTAACCACCAAAATGCAGAGCTGTATCCCTGTTGTGCTCTCTTACTCTAGCCCCGTAAGTCTTGCATTCCTTTTTAGCACAGCAACACAGTTTCAACAGGAGATGCTAAAGAGGCCCTATGTCCACCCTAACTTATGGGCTGGGGTTGAGCCACTTTCCTGGGAGGTGTGAAATATGGGTTTGAACCCTCAAGTTGGCCACTGAACCAGGTTGTTCCTTTTACTTAGAAAGTCCTTTAATGGTAAGCTACTATGTACAAAGTAGGCAGCACTACCAGGACATTTTAAAGGAAAATGACCAGAATTATATTTTGTGAGAATCTGATATGCATTAAGTCTCTTCTGAGAATGTCTCCTGGATCAGAGCCCTGAGGAAAGTGGCTAGTTTCTTTATCCTTATTGGGCTTAGTTGGGTGCTGGTCCTGTGCTACTCAAACTGGCACAATTTGTGGCATACACAGGGCCAGTACCCTAGCTGCTTGGGTAATTTGAAAGTTAAAATTTGTCAGTTTAGCTACGTCCTGTGTCTGAACAGGCATCTCTTGGAGTCCTAGTTTGAACTCTGGCACCTCAGTTCTGCCTAAGCCTGGCTTGAGAGGCCTAAGTCCTGTATTGAATCTGGGCCCAAAGGCTGAAGAAATACCATGTTTACTCAAATCTAAGTTGATCCTTAATTTAAGACAACCCCCCCAATAATTAGATTCTATATATGGAAAATGTATGCAATTGTCTTAATTTTCCATGTATAGAATCTAATTATTGGAGGATAATCTTCAAGTCATCCCTCCCACCATTGCAAGGGGGCAGGCAGTAGGGAGGCAGGTGGTAGGGGGAGATCAAGTAGCTTGCTTTCTGCTTGTGCCTGCTTCCCTACCACCTCTGCCTCTTGCCTACACCCTTCCTCTGCCCCCTCCACAGCCTCTGCTCCCCCTCCCTCTGTTTCCTCCCTAGCCTCTGTCCCATGCAAGCAGACTCCCTCTCTGTTCCAGCTCGGGCACTGAGCATAGCCCCAGCAGCCACAGGGGTTGTGTGCTGCTGCCATGGAGCTGGGCTGGGTCTGTGCTCAGTGCTCCCAACTGCAACGTGTACAGAGCCTGTCAGTAGGGAGCAGGTGGGGAGGGAGAAAAAGAGGAACAAAGGCTGCATAGCGGGTAGAAATAGGGAAAAGAGGCTGCAGATGCGGTGGCGGGGGGGGGAGGGGAAGGAAAGAAAGGCAGCAGCTATGATTATGGCACTACCCCTGGGTAGGGGCTGGAGGCCAGGCCATAGCAGCCACCTGCCTCCCCTCCCACTGCTCTCATATGCAATTTAAGGTGAGGGGCATTCCTTCCCTGCCCCTGTGTTTAAACGGGGGAAAAAACTTAAGAATCAAGTAAATGCGGTAGACATGCAAAAAGGGAGAGAAACTGCTCACAGAGAATCCAGACAAACTTGAGAGTTGTAGAAATCAGTCCTAAATTACCACAAAGGAAAATATATTTGAACTATTGTGTAATTGCTTATGAAAGTGGATTCACAGAAGTCAGTGGAAGTAATCCTAAAGCACTCCCCAATGTGGTGAGGGGCTTTACAACCGAGCCTTTGCTGATGTGCGCTGTGTTAGGAACAGATGAGAGATGTATGTTCGGTAGCAGCACTGCCCAACATGCTTAAAGATTTACCTGTATCATTAGTACCGACAAAGGTGTTGAAGAACAGTCTCCTCTCAGGAATATATGAGTTTTCTCATATAGAGGAGACAGTAAGCCATGTATAGTTGACAAAAGAAGCAGAGAGTCCTGAAGGCAAGAAAGAAGTATTGATCCAAGTATTTAACCAAGAGACAACTGTAGTCAATTGTTTGTCCTTCATTAGATACTCCATTATTAGATATGAAATAATTAAAATATCACTAGACTAAAAGACAGCCAAGTGTTGCAGCTGCACGAATGAGTGAATGCATAGTGGCCTGCAAGAAATCAAACATATGAGACTTTGTTATTTAGAGCCAAGGGATTTGACAGAGGC
Source organism: Caiman crocodilus (assembly GCA_030014935.1). NCBI lineage: Eukaryota > Metazoa > Chordata > Crocodylia > Alligatoridae > Caiman > Caiman crocodilus. Next base: position 90,955,092 of record JAGPOW010001296.1, read on the forward strand.
TTGCTCCATTCATGCACAACATAACAACTGGTTCAAGTGGCTCTTCAGAGAGCCTCTTAAAGGTATAGTTCCCCACATCTTCATTCCTCAGCCAAGCATAACACTACCACCTAACAATCAACATTTAACATGCAGAAAGTCAAATCCATGTAAATAACCTACCAACTAACAATATTCAACTAACCTCTGGGGTGCACTGAACTTTTACGGACTTGCAGGTCTCCCCGGGGAGATCACCATCGCTTCTGCTGGGTTCAGTTACTTCAATTAGGAGCAGCAGCAGTGAGTGGCGAGCGAAGCAGCTGAGGAGGCAGCAGGAGCAGCAGCTGATTCCCTGAAGGTAAGTGGGGCCGCGGGGCCGGTACA
>JAGPOW010001296.1:90958644-90977596 GCA_030014935.1 Caiman crocodilus
CTTCCGGGCCTCTGTCATGTGACCAGGGTTGAAATCCCTGCCCTGAGGGGTTTACCAGCAGCCCCTCAGGCTGGCACAGGGAAAGGTTTCTGGAGAGGGATACCCATACTCCAGTACCGTTTTTTGAATGAGGTTAACCTAACCTGGGGATAAACACGATAAAGACTTGGTTATTGCAATCGTACAACTATGCCTGAAATAAGCACAGGGAAGAATTAACGCTGGATCAGTGCTTTATCTGCAAATTTCTATACATTAACAAATTTGGATTTCTTTTAAATCTAATTTTAGTTCTGAATTTCCCAGGTTTAGGGTGCTTGATTTTTGAAGAGATAAAATATCGCAGAAAGCTAGGGTTGGAAGGGACCTCTGGAAGTCATCTAGTCCAACCACCTGCTCAAAGCATGACCATCCCCAACTATATCATCCCAGCCAAAACTTTGTCTAGCCGGGGCTCAAACCTCCAAGGATGGAGCTCCCACTATGTCTCTGGGTAACCTGTTTCAGTGTTTTACTACCCTCCTAGTGAGAAAATTCTTCCTAATATCTAACCTAAACTTCCCTTGCTGCAACTTGAGATTGTTACTCCTTGCTCTGTCATCTGCCACCACTGAGAACAGTTTAGCTCCATCCACTTTTAAACTCCACTTCAGGTAGTTGAAGGCTGTTATTAAGTCCCATCTCAATCTTCTCTTTTCTAGACTAAATAATCCCAGTTCTCTCAGTCTTTCCTCATAAGTCTTGACCCCCCCAACTCCATCACCATTTTTGTTGCCTTTCACTAGATTCTCTCCAATATCTCCACATCCATTCTGTATTGGGGGCCGTAATCACAGTAATCTACATTACAGTAAGCTATTTTTATGTATACTCAATGTTAACTTTGTTTCAGCATATTTTTTAAATTTAGTAATGCAGGTTTGTATTGACATATTTATTGGTATACTGCAATCAGGAATTGTTTAGAGAAATCAAGAAAGCATATTCATCCAAGAGAGAAAACAGCTATAGGCAAAGAATCATTTTCTTACTAACCTCCTGTAACAGACAGCCCTAGGCTCTCTGCTACCTAAAGAGAAAAGTAGCCTGGTCAGAGAGGGGGCCACAGCTGCAGCCAGTCAGGTGACTGGATGCAGGCAGCACCTGGGGAGCATTTAAGCCCAGAACTGGGGCTAGCAAGGACTGTCTCTCCCTGGTTCCCACCAAGGAAGGAGCTCCTGCTCAGGGAAGCTGGGATGCTGTGTTAAGTAGAGGTTTATATTCTTAAAGGGGCAGAAGGCTGCTGCATGTTACTGTTTATGTTATAGGCCATGGGCTTGCATTTCTTATGTTCACCGGTAGTTTGTGGAAGAGGCTGTAGGGGAGGTAGAGGTCTCACTGGTGCCAGGGACAGGCTCAAGGCTTGAAATTGTGCACACAGAGGGGCCAGGGGCCCAGTATACAGGGGCTTGGTAACCTGCAAAAGGAGAAGGGAAGCTAGTGCCTTGAAGCACTGCCTCAGTCCTATCTAGTTGGGCCTACACTGGTAGACAGAGGCTGAGGTCCCAACCAAGGGACATTGTACGGGTAACACCCATGAGGTATGGGGCGTGGTAAAGAGGAGGTTATGGAGCCACACAATTAGCCCATAAGGCTTTGGGTCCCCAGCCGGGCACAGTAGACTATAGAGGCCCAGCCCGGGGGGGCCTGAGAGTGTATAGAACCAGCCAGGGGCCTGAGATTACAGAGGTTCAGCCAGGGGCCTAAGATCAGTGGGACCGAGGCCCAGGAAAAATCCAGGGGACAGACTCTCTCTTAATTTATTATCCATCAAGGCGTGACAGGACAGACGGGGAGAGCACCCTAGGAATGGCACAAGGAATGGTTGCAGAGCCACCAGGGGGCATCATGGCCACCCCGGGACTCGATGTGTTACACCTCCACAATTATATGGTGATGTGGATCAAACCAGATTTGTTGCAAGTAAGACTGCAATCTTCTAAAGGACGGGGTAGAAGTTAATAGAAAGCCGCTTTGCAAGATTATAGTTCAGAATTAAAAGTACAAGAGAAAAAGTTGCATGTGTATTCTAAAGATACACACACTTCTGCCTTGAAATGATGTGTACTGAAATTAGAACAGTATCACATACATCAAGCAGGTCAAAACAAAAAAGGACTATGACTTAAAGTGGCTGTCCATTTAGTGTACTTTTCAAAAAATCTGATACGCGCTGTCTCTTCAGGCAGGATACTGATCTGGATGTACTACTAGTTTCATCTCACAAGGTAATTTTTATGTTCCAGAATCTAATAATGGTCCCAGAACCTTCACATTGGCCTTTATGAGCCAAAAGAGACATGAGTTTTCCTCCTCTGGTACATCCTATAAACCTCAAGGATCCCGGTAAGTGATAATGTCTGAAGACTGAGCAGGGCAGACTCTCTGTTGCTCCCCTTCAGGTATTGCTCTGCTACCTTGGAGACAGATAGCTCAGTCTGCATTTGAGTGATCTCAACAGCAAAATTTGAAAATTCTTCACAAAAGGATCATATGATTGACACTTGCTGTAAACAACCTGGGCTATCCTAGTTGTTCACTACTCAAAACAGTTTTGTGGAATTGGTATCTGCAACCTTTTCTGCCTTCTCCACATTGCCAACCCAGAATTTCAAAGATCTATATCACACTCAGGTTAGACTCAGAGAAGGACTTCTGCAACTACTTCCTTAGCTTGCTGTCCTACTCTGAGAGTCCCAGGCCCTATGAAAGCCTGTGAGTGAGGGCTGCTGTTTTCATCCACACTCCTATGGCCCTACCTCCCCAGCTGCTGTCTCCTTCAGCAGAGGGCATGCTGTGACAGCAGCTCCAGCTCTAGCTCTGGTTTGGGGCATGGGGCTGGGAGGCTGGAGATACTGCTGAGTGATCCCAGGCAGAGCCAGAGTTACTGCCACTCTTGCATGCTCCAGGTTGGATAGTCCAGATCCATCCCAGGGAACAAAGTGATTTTTACACCCCCGCCCTGGACCAATGAGTCTCGATTCGAGTGCCATGGCATCCTGGGATGCCATATCCTTTTAACTGTGCTGCACACAATATTGTACTGTTAGGTGTACAAACACTTATATGTGAATACCCAGAGATTTCACATAGGAATCCATAATGTCACAAACATTCTGACTGGTTGGGATCTTTCTGCGTTCTTTGCAACAGAATTGTTCTAATATTTTTTCCATTCTCAAAAAATGAGTGAAAGCTAAGTGCTGGCATTTTAAGAGGAATGCCTTGAGTGTAAAAAAAAGCCGAGAACCACTTCCCTAGACACTGCTGTATTTTGGGGAATAGGTATATGCAGAATGAAGCAAACAGATGGGATACGCTTCCTAGCAGCACTCCTGGGTGTGACATAGAGATGGTGTAGATGTGGTATGCCCAGGGAGGACACAGACATACCAATAAAACTAATGGTTAATCTATGACAAAGGATTACATGTCCACATCCTCTCCCTTTACTTTTGCCCTACCCCAACAGTGTGTAACCATCTGTATGAACTGAAGACACCTTGTGCAATATAAGGCAATCCGGGTTCTTCTGAGATTTAATGCACCATTGTAAATTGTTTTCCGCTATTTTATGTTTGCTGTAATGAAAGTATCAGTGGGAGCGTCTACACAGGAAGCTATGTCACTGTAGCTTTGGCAGGCACAAACTGTGACACTAACTCTACTGCTCCGTAGCAACGAGCTACCGCACAGTAGGGTCAGAAATGACCCGTGCATCTCTGGGACTGTGCAGTTATGGCAGTTACTGCACAGTCATTTAGTACTTGAGCAGTTGGTCCTACGTGTAGGTGCACTCAAGTAATTCAAGCCAATGGAAATATTCACTCAAAGGGAAAAAATACTTAGCTCATCTGATGCATTTGTAGTAGTGTGTGTAAGAAAAATATTGCTGTTGATCCACTTGGTGTCTTTCTCAGCTCTTACATCCACAGAAGAAAATGTGTTGAGATCTAGTAGAACACTGGCAGCCATCCTAAAACTTGCTTTATTCAGTATTCTTTATCACAGGCATGCAGACCTCGTTTACTAAGGGAAATTAACTGCAAATAATTTACAAGCAAGGGGCAATTTATCTAGAAGCTTAAGAACTGTTGCCTGGATACAGATCTGTTCAAATACTTTTATATATGAAATGTTTTTTTTGGGTATTTGCTGCAATTTGTTTTGATGACAAGTTGTCAAACACAAAGCTGGGCATATGGTATACTACATTAACCTCCTAAAGGACTTGGTGCTTCCACTGAATAGATACAATAATGAACAATGTGCTGCTGGGCTCCATTCTGTGGGAGAATCAATGCAACCTCTTTGAATAGGGTTTTTCAGTTGCCTTTAAAAGATTAGTGAACTGGCAATATATGGAACAATAAAACATTTAATCAGCTACCCACATTCTGTAAGTAGCCCCAATATTTTGCAAACTAGAAATTAAGGAGGAAAAATCCTTACAAAATTGTGAAGGGAAATGAGAAACACTGGACGGAACAGGAAAACGATGGAAAACTGCTAGAATTCCTAAAAGTCAAACTGTTAAAGATAAATTATAGGGGAGTTAGAAATATAATTAAACCAAATTCTGATCTGTAAGTGGGTATAACTCCCATTAACTTCAACTGGACTACCAATTGTTCTTATGGGATCTATTGTGTCTAAAAGAAAAATGCACTTTCATTTGGAGAATTAAAGCTGAGATTAAAGCTTGTCTATGAGCTGAAGAGAACCCCTGTAAGCACAAGACTGCATAATGGGGGAATTATTTTTCTCATGGATTCATGTGTACATTCATCAGATCCACACTCTCTTTCCTAGGGGAGTTGGTAGACTGATGTCCTCAGGAAGGTATTGCACAAAGAACAGTTAATTTGGTATGACTGTAGGTAACAGGCTAACAGCCCTTCTCTTGTAGAAAAATCTGCAGGAGGGAAATAGGTCATGACGTCCAAGATGGTCTGTCTCTTTGTGACATCCTTGGGCTCACCTCTCTGGTAGCTCTATTCCTGGGCAATATAGAGTCAAGGCCACCAACCTTTGGTTTTCCATACTTAAATCTCTTTTACAGTGAAAAGGTTCAGATGCAGAATCATTAAGGGAAAAAGTGGAGGTTTCGTTTTTTAATTTCTATATTTTTTTTAAACAAAAAACCCCAAAACTATTTTTCAAAAAAATTTGACAAGCCCTAAGGAAAATTAATAAGCAAAATATTTCTTGTAAAGAAGTAAACTATCTATAGTCTCTCCTGCTCCCTGGTTAGCTGTTTTTTCCTGCTGCTGCTTTGATCTTCTGTCTCTTTAGGGTATGTCCCAATGAACATACATGTGCAGTTTGTGGTGCCTCAAATGTGTTTGAAGCACCGAGCTGCAAACCACATGAGGTGCATATGCACCCAGTCACCACACTACTAATTTGCAGCATGGCAGGTTTTTTTTGACACTGGGAGATCCTGGTGTCAAAAAAATAAAGGCCGCTAAAAAAGGCAGCATGGCACCCTTGCTGGCCAGAGCCACACTCTGGCTGCTGGCCAAGCTCTGAACAGCTGGCTCAGTGCTGCTGCCCACCCTGGGAGGCCTGAGGACCCCAGGTAAGGCAGTAGGGGCCAGCACAGTTGCTGGCCTCAGCCTCCCCTACCCCACTCAGGTCAATTTGCCACTGCTGGAGTACGTATGCAGGGGCATGCCTGGGATCAAATAGAAGCGGCACAAATATGTGCCACTGCTATCTGTCCCATGAGAAAAGCACATCTCTGCATGTGTGCACTTGTTGGGATGCACCCTTAATGTGTAAGTGTGTACAATCACTATTGTACACAATGTGTAATATGTACAATCACTGTTGCTCCACTTTAAATCAATTATTTCATCATATCTTGAGATCAAGATTTTCAAATTGTCAAGAAAACTGCAAGCAAATCACTTTGGTCACTTTGGTACATGTAGCAGAGACTAAAACATAATCCAACCTGTGTAAATTTCCATACATTTCTTGCATTCCTAATTCAAAGGATTGTAACATGTCTTTTATTAACTCCTTTTCTTTCACCTATAAATTCATTATGTGGAATACTTTCACCACCCCTCCTGGTAATAATGCTTCTTCTGTGCAGGATACCCTGATTTATTCAGATTATTTGGTAAAATTACAAATAATACATAGGATGCAATAATAAATGCATCCATATCAAAAGCTGCTGGCTATATGGCTCATAGAATAAACATTTTTGCTATGTTTAGAATTGTTTTCACTTGGTTTTCTATGAATCCTTAAACAAAAGAGGCTGCTTTGGCTGGTTATTCGGAGTGCTAACTCTTGGCCAGTAGGGAACTGCCAGGTTTGGGTTTTTTTGGCAGTCACACACCCAATCAAGTATTTTATTTTGGTAAAATCCTGTGTACTTACCAAGAATGCTCTCAAATCCAATTTCCCCAAATACATGAGGAACAAGCAGGAGGCAGTTTTCTTGTTCAGAAAGTCAAACCTGCTTCCAGCCAGTCCTGTGCCTAAATGTAGCTCTCTTGGCTTCCTTCTGGACTGGTAGACTGGCAGTTTCCCTGGCTTTCTTCCTACTTCTTCATTCCTTTACATACCCATTCATATATCCAAATACAGGAAGACACAAATTAAACCAATGGCACAGCCCTGCATTTTGCACCCAGTCTTAGGAAGAACTCTTATCCCACATGGCTCTTTCTACACCACTCTTGCCAAGCTGTTCCACTCTTTATGTCACCTAACAAGAGGCTATTTTATTGCCCCTTATTTAGTCTGAATGCAAGATGACTCTCAGTTTCAACAATTATAGATCAAAGATAGGCTTTCTTGAAGCTACAAACATACTTAAGTAACAGCAGCAATCCCACTCATGTATTCAAAACATGACATTTCAAAATCATACCATTTTTATTTTTAAGGGATAAAACTTCCATATCTTGGCATGCCTGACTGTTCATTTTAAGGTTGTGAAGCTATCCAGGCTTCCAGACCTGACAAAATAATATATTTTATTAAAACATTCATGCATATATCCAAAGGAAAGCCCAAATAGGGAACATTTCCTTTGGAATAATATCCCCAGGACATATACTATGCTGTACAAACTAGTTGTTAAAAATCTAGAATAGATACTTTGATGTTACAGAAAATAATGGTCAGGGATAAGGGGAAGGGTATTCCAACAAAACAGACCAAAAGTTGAGGATTACAAGCTAAGTCAAGAGAGGAAATGGGAAGAGAAAGCTAAGGTTTAATTTTGCTTCTGCTGAATGAAGTCCCTCTTACTGAACTAATTAAAAAAATATAGGCAATGTAAGAAATGAAGAGCATCAGAGCTTCTCAGGAGTTACACCAATGTAAACCCGCTGTAATGTAACAACTTCCCCCCCCAGACTCTAAAATGAATTTCATGTGGATCAGGACTCAGTGGTGTGCACAGGGCACTAGGATAACTTTTATCTTTGTTTTGTGATGCTGCATTTTGTACTGTTTGAAGCTTCTTTGTGGCTTTCTCCTGTTATGCAATAATTAAACTTGGAGATAATGAATATGTGGATTTCGATGGGCAGGTTGACATCCAACAGGAAATGGGACAACTTCTAACAAGAAGATAAAAACAGACATTTCTAACTACTGAAGCAATTTGGGAATTTAGGAGCAATGAAGTCACAAATGAGCCTCATCTTAAGTCAGGGCTGCATGTGGTAGTGGTCTGGTCTATGGAAGTTGCTGAAGTTGAAGTTAATAACAGCTGTTCACTGTTTAGCCCTTTTGAAGATCAAGTCACTTATCTAGATGTCTAATACTGATGATCTTCAGAAACACCAGCAGTACAAACTAGAAGTCAGAAAAAGAAATTAGGCAAAGTAGATATTGGGCTATCTCCTTCATCAGAATTAATGCATGGAATATGTTAGCAGCTAGCTTTGCAGTTTTCCAAGAAATTATATAATAGTGTCCTGGGGAAATAGTACAAGAAAACAAGCTTTGATTAACAAATAGTCTTTAATGCCTCTCATTTTCATGATATATTACATCTGCAAAGTGAAATGAAAATGCAAGTTGCAACTTTAAAATAATTATAGGAAAGTGTTAAAATTTAATCTTAGTTCAATTAATTTGTTCCCTGCGAGCAATATTTACATGGAACATTGACAATTGCGTGCTCTTAATCCTAGGTAAAATCTAAATGCTAGTGGGTGTGCATCAGTTAAAGTTAAGAGCCGAACTTGCACATAAGAACTCATTATAGCTCAATCTCACAGCACCATGAAGCTTTTTTGATTGAAGATGTAATTGATATTTGATAGTTTGAGGATATTGAGACAGTGCATTGAGCCCAATCCTGCACTCACTGAAGTCAATAAAAGTGTTGCTAATGATTTCAGTGGATACAGAATCGGGCCTATGTCTGTTACAGAAGGAAATTATATAGAAGGAAACTCAGTACTTTCTGAAGAAATCAACTCAGAGATGTTAAATGTTAAACAGCACTCACCCTAACATTATATTAGATTTTTTTGTTAAAACTGTTGATAAGGCATGGACTATTTCCTATTTGAACAGGAATGCTCTGAGCCTGCAACTATTATTCACATTAGTAGTGAATGGACTGCTTATACTCTCAGAAGTAACCCTAATGAAATCATCCTCAGAGTGTCTTTGTGGTTATTAGAATTAGCATTTCAAACTGATACACAAAGTCCCTTTCAAATACATTTCTTCAATTCATAAGGACCCACTGAAGTTTTTTCTTTAAAAGCAAGTTACCATAGCATCTGTTTATTTGTGTGAAATAAGCAAAAGCAGGTCTGCTTTCAGACAACATTTTCCTAAGTCAGTAATATTCTATTCTCCTTTATACTAGATGGCTAATTTGCCCGTTTGCTGATTGAAGGTGCCTTTGGTCATGTCTATAAAGTAAATCTACTCTTCCCCAACAATGGCACCATTGAATTTGATATGCTGCTTCAAGAAGGTTGCCTCCTAAACTAGATGTGGTGTAAGTGTGCCTGTGCAACTGCATGGGAGAATTACCTGTCACAGTCCCTCAGCAGTGCCTCAAGCACCACACAATGACAGCTGCACTGCTCCTGGTTTGGGAAGTGGCTGGCCTGAGAACTGCAACATCTTTTAAGCTAGTGTCACCAGGGATAGTAAGTTTACCAAGTAGACATTGTCCATAAAAGTGAATCAATGAAATGAGAGAAACATAACATCCCGTAACCACAAACTACAACATGTTAAACAGTCTTTTCATTGCATATCTAGGAACTTACATCAGCAGAGTATCTGAACATCTCCCAAATACTTATGACTTTATCTTCACAAAATCCCTGTGTGGTAGGGAAGTATTGTTCCCATTTTACACACAGGGGAAATGAGGTGGAAAGATTAATGGCCAGATCAGGACTTTATGTGTATAAGCTACATACCACAGGGTTCACTCCATTGGTTGGGAAAGGCTAGATGCCAAGTGTTGAATGACAGTGTCATAGATTTCATAGACTCTAGGGCTGGAAGGGACTTTGTAAAATCTTATATATTTGACTTATATAAGTTAAATCAGTGGATGAAGGGTGTCTAGAAGGGTCCATTTCCTATATGAAATCAGGGGAAAGGGAGGATGTAAGTAGGCTCACAAGTCACAGCTCCTTCCCTGGTCTGCAAAGCTGTCAAGCCTTACTTTGCTCCATGAATGACTTTCTATACAAATGATTAAATCAGTTTGGTTTGCATATTTACAAATAGTTTGCATATAATCATGCATTTAGATTATGGTCAACACATTACTGAATTATGGTGAGGCAAGATCATGAAGATGCATAAAACATAACAGATGTGGATGGAAGAGGTGATTAGTGAAATGTGGTGGGGGAACTTTTGGATGGTGAGTGTTTGGGGTGAAATAGATGTTGCAGCTGTTGAGGGGGCAGAGGTGGCCAAGAAGTTCTTATGAGGAGCAGGTACTAAGACTTTTGGAAGGGAAAACATTCCCAAATGACTGGAATGTGCAGAGGCTGCAGGTCAGAAAGCTCTTGGGGGCAATGGATGCTGGGCTGTCTACAGACTGTTCACTTTGTAGGAAGACATCTTGTGTACAATATGATACCCTAAGCTACCTTCCCAGCTGCTTGGACCTTAAGCCACTGCTCTGAGGGGGAGAAATAGAATATGGCTGCTTGCTTATTCGTTACCACAGTGGCCTTCAGTGGCTAAAAAGTGCAACTTTGTACTAATTCCTGCAGGTTGGTCAGTCCCAGAGAGCTGCTAAGATGTAGGAATGTGTGCCTTGTCTGCCAAATGGGTTGCTATTAGACTGGATGCATGATACTTAGTTGCCCAGGGTTTGTGCACAGGCAGTACACCTCTTACTCAGGACTGCTAAATGACAACCTGAAAGACCTGGTCAAGGGACATGTGAGGAGGGCTACACATTGAACCCATGTTTTTACATGCCTGTCTACTACCTTGATCACAGATTGTATTCTTTCCCTTGACACCTCAAAAGCAGAATTCTTCTCTTTGCTTATATGAAAAAAAATCTGTCTTTAAAAGTAATGGTAAATGAAAAATCCCTTGGAAAACTTGGTAAACTGGAGTCAGAGGTCATTCACATACTTACCTCATTGTTCCATGTGGATAGCAATATAACTTTTACAGGTTTCATTTAAGATTTTGTAGAAGTTATAGTTATTCTTGTATCATAGTATTTAGATTCAAGAGTGATATATTTCCCTGAGCTGTTATGCTGCATTTTAGTTTAATCCCTGGTACAAAGAAAACAGAAACCTCTTTGGCATACAGATGTTTTTGTGAAGATGACCAGCCAGGAAGCTGTTACGGTCTGATTAGCAAATATCAAATTATTTGCTTCCAAGCTAGAATGATAAAATCCTAGTGCTATAAACACTTTCAACACCTAGATCTACTCCTGGAAAATGCACTAAAAGTAATATGTCGAACAGGAAATTCCATTTTATCCCTTAGAGCTAGCTAGAGAGAGTGAATCTATGAGGCTATATACAACAACAGGACCCTATGCTGCTGAAATATTCCCACTGAATTAAACTTAACTCCTTTATTAGAAACACTAAGTCCAGACAGGATAAAAAATAGCTCAGGATGCGCAAAATCAGAATGATATGTAATAATGCTGTGGTTTTCATTCCACCTAGTAAAAAAGGAGCTTGATTTACTTCAGATGCTAAAACATTTTGCTAGTTATCTGGAGTGTCCAAAGCTGTTTTAATTTTACCCTTCTCAGCTAAGCTACCCTGCTGAATGGCACATTTGAGCCCCAAAGCAGAAATAACATAATCTTGGATACACTGGTGAGCTAGAAATATCTAGGCTGGCTGTGAGAGCTATGAAAGCTGAACATGCTAAAGAATGGCTTGCCTAAGCTCTGACACACAAAGGATTTCATGAAGGGATAACACTGACTTCAAAGATAAGCAAGTCACTATGAAAATGAAATCCCATTGAATATGATGACAGCTGGGAAACCAAAGAAGATTAGTCAAAAATATAGTAGTAGTAAAATTCAGCAAGTAGGCAATGTCTTTTTGAACCCAGAAAGCATTTTTAGAGGTCAGGAGAGAATGGTGTCCCTTATGAATTCCCATATGCCTCTCATTATGGTATCTAAATTAATTTATACTGAATTTATTATGGAGAAGAGACAAAACACCTAGGAACTAAATGATAGATTACAAAGTGGTTTATAACATTGGCTGTGTCTACACGAGATGCTGACTGCACAGTCATTTAATACTTGCATACACAAGTACTAAATGATTAGGCAGTAGCATCACTGAATGGCTTTAGGTGATGCTGGCTGCCCAAAAGCTCATTACTACTACACAGTAGCAACACATTGTGCCATGTGACACTACTGCACAGAACTAATGACCTACTGCAGTCATTGTCTTGTATAGACACGGCCACTGAGAAAAGAATTCTTATTTACTTAAAACCCACATATTACTCATTAGGGGTGTGCAAAGCAGGTGCTATTCGATTCAAATTTGGCCCGAATCAGGGACAGTGATTCAATTTGTTGATTTGGATCACTGTTCCTGATTCTATTTGGCCAAATCTAAATCTGAAGATTCAATGCTGATTTGGACATAGACACAGCTTTAAAAACTTTTTCTACATACCGTAAGGTAGCAGGCATGACTCACGATCACTGTGACACGGGGGGGTGCATGAGGCATCCCACAGGAGTGCAGGGGAGCCATCCACGTGCTCAGTGGTGGACCGGAAGTACTTCTGGTCCACGTCCAGGTCTGTTGGGGAGCACGTTGGGGAGGCCCTCTGCACTGCCCCGGCTTGGTGACTGGCTGCAGAGGGACTGTGGGTGCCTCACCCCAGACCCAGGAAGCACCAGTTGCTGAGCCAGGGGGAAGTGGGAGGGCCCCTGCCCGCTCCCTGGCAGACCCAGAAGTGGATGGGAAGTGCTTCTGGTTCACTGCCAGGTCTGCTGCTGAGTGCGCTGGAGAGCCCCCATGCTTCTGTGGGACTTTCCATGCGCCCCAGCATCACAGCACTCATGAGCCACCTGCTACCTAGAGGTATGTAAAAAAAACATTTAAAGCTGTCTGTCTGAATCTCTCTAATTTGATTTGGAAAAATTAAAAGGTCCTCTGATTTGATTTGTATTTTGAGATTCGGGCAGTGAATCGGGCCTACTCTCCATCAAATTTAATCAGGAACAGAAGCTTCGCACAGACCTATTACTCACTCTTGGGTTCTGAAAGGGTGGAAATTATCAAAGCTAAAACCTAAATGAGTTTAAAATTAATATTTTGTTACATAGTTTCCTTATGCAACTCTTACCTTGAGGGCAGTAAGAGTTGTATTACTTTCTGCTTCACTTTCCTTTTGTAGGGACCTTTCCCTTTTTGGAGAAGAATTGCCCAAGCAGACAGACAGTCTTTGATTTCTGTGTCTGGATTATAATGTTGATTTTTCAGCTTGATAAACCTATCGTTTGGTTGAACAAGATAGATTGTATATTACAACCTCCACACTGCTTAGATGAGAGATTTGCTGAAAAACCAAATGCTCAGAGGCAGCAAAGTGTTATAAACGTTTAGGTATCTGACCCAGTGAAGTAACTGGAATGGCATATGGAATATAAGAGGATTTATCAATCGTGGGCTCTTCCTTCCTTCTCTCTTTTTAAATTCTCTCTGGTAAGATACAGGGTTTTTTTTCTAGTCAAAAACTCAGTTAATTAGTTTCAGTTTCCCTAGGGAAAAGATTTGACCTTATTTTTTTTCCTCCCTTGAGAACACATTTTCACACTCTTAAGCTGAATCTGCTGACTTTGCCTCAAATCAAAGGAGTATAGCAGAATAAATAACAAAGTGCTGAAAGTACAGCATTTCTCCTTCTGCTTTCCATAAAGATACAAGTTGATTTTTAATTCATAACTTCCCTGTACATTCACATTTACTAATAACTTCTACCTAAGTATAAATATGCGTATGTGCCTATTTATAAAACAGACTCAGTTGTGGTTGACATTGGAGAACTGACACTCAAAGCCTACTAACCACAATGGGTGAATTCCATACTGTGACAGATGCGGCACTATACTCTACTGAGATTTTTTTAATGCCATAATAATTTCAAAGGCTGCATGTTTAAAGGACCTCTTAACTGAGTAACTCCTCAGCCACCTTTTCCTCCTACCCTTTATGTTATGCTTCCTTGCACATGTGACCCTAGGAGCCTTCTTAAAAGAAGACTGAAAAATGATCAAAAAATAAGTAAACATGCTATGAAAATTTAAGCACAAAAGCCAAAGTATTTCTGCAAACTCTTACAAGTAGCTCCAAAAATATGCTAAGCTTGTATTTTAATTTTCTTCTAAATGGAGCAGATGCAAATTCTACCTGAGAACAATGGCAGTCCTTTCATTAACTTAAATGGGCTTTGTATCACCCCAGTGCTTACTTTGAAGAGTGCAAGAGCAAGTTTCCTAATCACAAGGAAGACAGCTTTTTCAAGAGACAGAGCTGAGTCAGCTGGAAGCGCCTGCTTTTATGCCACATTTAACACTGTTGTCCTTTGCTTTGATGACATTAAATAGTAAAACACAACTTCTTCTTGCTGGTAAAAAAATGAGGGGTAATTGGGAAAAAACACAAAACATTTTAAAAGCATTCAGTTGAAAGCAGTGGTCACCCAGTTTGAACATGCTAGTGAACACAAATGACATTAAATGGAGAAGACAAAAGAAAAGAGTCCAGCCTAGGATCTGCACAAAGGCCTCTGATAAAAAAAAAACAACAACTATTTTGGGGTAGGTTATGCAATGGCAAATTGCTTTAATCAACCACTCTTTGGGGTGACCAGAAAAGACCAGTACAGCCCTAAAACTGACAGGGGAAGATTGCTAGAAATGATTCAACTCATCCCCTCACCAGTCTACACTGTGAGGGTTCCCTTGGGACCTCTGACTCCAATGGAGCAGAAAACACAAAGGTGTGGAGAGAACAGCAATGTTACATGTCCTCCCTTTGACTGCTTCACTCTGGGGCACAAGGAAATAAGATGGTTTGCAGAGGTATATATAATTACCAGGGATCAGCGTTTTCTGTTTCCCACGGGAAAATGGAGAAAACCATTTTTATTGGAGAAAACACAGATTTCTCTTTTTAGTAGAGAAATCTGTGGATTCTCCACTTTTGCAAAGAGCTTTTGCAGGCTGGCTCAGCTCGAGCCTGAAAGAATTGCTTGCAAAAAGGGTGGGAAACCCCCAGCCCTGACCAGAGGGGGCGGGAGGCAGGGGAGGGTGTGGCCTCAGCCTCTGAGGCAGCCAAGGCTGGGCTCAGGCTCACAGTTGCCCTTCGCCCATAGAACAAAGAGGTAAGTGGGGCTGTGGGGCAGGGCTGGGGAAGATGGTTGGGGGCTGAGGGAGTGCTGCCAGCCCCAGGCGGCACATCCCAGCTGCGAGCAGAGCCGGGGGTGAGGGCAGAGGTGCGGGGGGCGCTTTGCGGGCACTCAGTGTGGGGCACAGTGTGGTGGTGCCCGCCATGTGTGGGCCACACACGTGCCACCCGGCCGCCTGCCCAGGGGAGGGGGAGAGGGAGGCTGGTATGCGACATGTATGTGGCCCACATATGGTGGGCACTATCACACTGTGCCCCACATTGCTTGCCCACAAAGCCTCCCTGCAGAGGAGCACCCCTGCCCTCATTCACTGGACCTGCTACCAGCTGCAATGTGCTGCCTGGGGCCAGCAGCACCCCCAACTCCCTCAGCCCCCAACCATCTTCCCCAGCCCTGCCCCACAGCCCCCAAGCCCCACTTACCTCTAGGATCCAGGGGCAAAGGGCATGGCTCCACAGTGGCAGCACTTGCCTGCAAAGCACCCCCAGCAAGCATGCAGCCACCACCCCCACCCCGCACCATTGCAGAGCTGTACAGCCAGTTGCAGAGCAAACCTCTGTTTCACCCCCCGGTCAGGCAGCATATATGTGGTCCACACATGGTGGTTGCCACCACACTGTTGCCGCCATGTCCTGTGTGCCCCTTGCTCACAAAGCTGTGCAGGTGGGCAAGTGGCAGAGGATGGTACATAGGATGGTAGTGCAGGATGCAGTGGCGGAATTGCGGTGGTGGCTTCCGTGTGAACCTCCTGTAAGCTGGCCAGCATGTGTGTGGCCTGCAAAGTGACACCCCTGCCCTCACCCCCTGGCCCTGCTCCTGGGAGTGGGCACAGGGGCACACTCCCCCACTTCTTGATCTACTCCACAGCACCTTCCCTTTCCCCTACCCTGCCCCGCCCCACCCCTTCCCCCCCACACTTACCTGCTGGGGTGGGTGTCAGTGTCTGCATGTCTGTTTCGGGGTGCAGTTGCGAGGGGCATCACAAAGGCTGTTGAGACTGTGGAAGGGATTGAGGGGCACCAGCAGCACTGCAGGGACTGGGGGGGGGGCTCTAATTTTTATCAAGGATTTTGGGTTTTTAATCAGAGAATTTGCAATTTTTAATTGGAGAAAACCAGGATCCCTGATAATTACCCATATGTATGTCCCCTCCTCCTAAGGACAAGTTGACAAAAGGAATAAGGTTTCAAACCTTCTTATGAATTTTTGCCAGACCTGTCCCATATAAACTAAGAATCTGCATGGTTTTTGATTTTCCCTAAGATGCATTATGTGCCCTCTATCCTATTTTACCTGTGAAGACCTTGCAGCAGCTCCATTTTTCCTTTGTGTTTTCTCTTAGTTGTGTTGCAATCAGCTTGTTTGGATACAGTTTTTTTTTCAGGCCTCCTATACTTATTTTCTATTTTATACATTAGTTGTCAAAAAAAGAGGATGTTTTAAATTGTAATGTTTTTCATTAGGTTTTAGAGCACTGTTGCCCTGTTTCTCAACCACTTCTATAGAACAGAGATACTTTACAAATGATATAAGATCACATTAATTTGCATTGATTAGCTAAAAAAGGGCATAAATAGATACTAACTTCCATTTGCAAACTTGAGAAATGAGAAAAACCTAAAACTGACCTGTCAGCATACTTCAGTGACACTGTTCATTCACTGCTGTGAGAATGCTTTTAATAGAAGTGATGTATAGTATTGGGGTTAGCAGTTTGTAAAATAATATACAACTGAATTACATCAGCATATTTCTTTTCATATAGCCATATTTAAAAAAAACATGATGAAAGAAATAGAACTCCCTTTTAAAATGGAGAATGTTTTGAATAGAGGTAAGGTTCAAGTGTCTTTTGGAGGGCTGCTTACAACCACCTCTTTTCATAGATGGATATGATGGTCTCATATATAGCAGGGTGTCCATCCCTTTTGTTTTGGATTACTCCACAACACCAGCATAGCAGTCTTTGGAACAAATGTCTGCCTGACTCTAATTGGCTTTAGTGAGAGCCATGGGCTGTTTGGTACACAGATGGGGTTTGTGAAATGGGCCGTATTTGATTTAGATTTGGCCCAAATTGGGAACAATGCTTTGATTTGTTAATTTGGATCACTGTCCCTGATTCGATTAGGTCAAATCTGAATTTGAAGATTCAATGTTGATTCAGGGAATCAGCTATTCAGTGATAGATGCAACTGTAAATGTTTTTTCTACATACCTCAAGGTACCAGGTGTGGCTTGTAAAGGCTGCAATGCTTGGGCACATGAAGCATCCCACAGGAGCATGAGGGTGCTCCCTGTGTGCTCAGCAGTGAACCTGGAAGTGGACTGAAAATACTTCCGGTCCACTTCCAGGTCCACTGAGGAGCATGCAGGCCCTCCCCTCTCCCCCCCTGCTGTAGCCCCTGGCTTGTCAAAAGGCTACAGGGGGATCCCGGGTGTCCCTCCAGACCCAGGAGGGACCAGTTCCTGAGCCATAAGGTATGGCGGGGGGGGAGGGCCAGGACCCTCCCTGGCGGACCCAGAAGTGGATCGGAAGTGCTTCTGGTCCACTTCTGGGTCTGCTGCCGAGTTCACTGGGGAGCCCTCTGCGCTTCTGTGGGACACTCCATCTGCCCCACCATAACAGCATTCATGAGCTGCCTGGTACCTTGAGGTATATAGAAAAAAATCATGTAAAGCTGTGTCTATGTCCAAATCGCCAAATCTTTCTGAATTGATTTGGAGGGTTCCGATTTGATTCAGAGAGATTAAAGTGTCTCCTGATTTGATTCAGATTTGGAGATTCAGCCACTGAATCAGGCCAAATCTCTGCCAAATCGAATCAGGGACTGAAGATTCACACAGCCCTAGTACAAAGTACATGGCACATTTACTGTGCAGTTGAATAAACTGAGCAGTAAACACCTCAGCATCTACAAATGCACCCCTATTATGGCGCATGAAACTAATGAACTCCACAGCAGTTTAGGACATGTAAATATATTTACAAGCCATAACCTGCTACAGAGTTTTTTGTGTATAGCAGTGCACATGTACATGCTGTCCCAGATGGTTGGGGCACAGGGGCTAGGGACAGAAGTTACGTGTAAAACGGTTTAAGTGATCAAAAACTGGTTTAAACCTGTAATAGAACAGAAGTTCAGTGCACATAAACCAGTTTCAAAATGGCTGAAACTGGTTTAAGGTAAACCTGGTTGAATGTAGTATCAGACTGAACTGATTAAGTCAAGCTGGTTTCTGGAACTTCTGTCCCAGACCCCCTCCTGGTTCAAGTTAAATCACAGTCCCCCTGTATCCCAGGATGCTTTGCAGCCCTTGGCTGGGCTGTGCTATCTCCATTAGACAGAAGGGTTGGCCTCACCCCTTTGCTCTCTAGCCACTGCAGTGAGGGTTGGCTGACAAGGGGGTGGGGGTGGGAAACCCAGGTCCAGATGCAGCTGGGTCTGCCTGGGAGGAAGGGAGGATGGAGGTTCTTCTAGATTTTTCCCCACTGGAGCAGAGGGGGTAGGAGTGTGGCCAGAAAGGCTCAGGTGGAACAGAGGGAGGGGGATTTAAACCCACTCTCCAGGGGCAAATTAAGATTTACTGGGGCCCTGGGCAAACAGAAAATTGGAGGCCCCCATCAGGCAGGGCTGGTTGCCTCTGTGTTTGCCAGGGGGCTGCAGCTAGTCCTGCCCAACCTCCTCAGTGCTTCCAGAGTGAGTCAGGGGGTGAGTGCTACTGAGGTGAAGGTGGCCCCAGCCCCTCTGCCTGGCAGGTGGTGTGCAGTCATAGTTGTGGTCTCCCCAGTGTTGAGAACGGCCTCGAACCATCTTCCCAAGACATAATAAAAGAGGAGACTGTGAAACTGTTATGTGAAAAATGCCCATCTGCAGTGATAAGGTGGAGATGGCTGTACCAGGCAAGGGGCCTCGAAGGAAAATAAAAAAGATACACAGGAAAGTAGGTGAAAGGGCTCATTATAATACTAAAAAACACACCTCTAGGTGGAGAAAAAGTATGCTAATGAAAC
>JAGPOW010001296.1:90994047-91032792 GCA_030014935.1 Caiman crocodilus
CAACCTTCCAGTCTCGCTGTGTATTCTGTCTTGGGAGGATGGCTCGAGGCCATTTATTAGGCCTTCAAAGAAATGGCTCGGGGTTATTCACAACACTTTTAGAGTTAATGTACTATAAACGGACAATAAAGATATTTTGCAAAGGAAGCTCTTTAACACTGTTTGAGAGAGAACTGGTTATTCTCCTAAGGGACAATGATAATGAACTTTGAAAGCAAAAATAGCCAATGATCCTGCAGGGAATATTATTCAGATGAATTAAATTTGGTATCAAGGAGTCCTTTGTGAATGTTTTACTGATCACTGTTAATTTGAAGATCCACTTCATAATTTGAACTAGACATAGTTCAGTACTCCAAACAATATTAGGGAAAGTTTAAAGAGTGATAGGACCCCTCTCCCACTTAAACACTATGTTTATGCCAAAATGAATGTAATATATTAATAGTGGCATAAAAAGAAAGTGTGTTACATGTACACTCAATCTAAGGTGCCATAAAATTGGAAACAACCCATAAACATAATCCACTTCTTAAGTAGAACACGTTTATGGCATATTTGTATAGGCACTTTGCACTTAACGTGGCTGATAGCTGACAATCAGCTGTCAGTCAGGATTCCCCCACTGGGGACTTTAAATCTCATGCTGATCATCTCTGGAATGGCAGCCCAGCACAGGGGAGCAAATGCTTCCTCCTACAAGGGAATTTAAACCCTGTGCTAAACATCCCTGGCCAGATGGATCAGGGAATAACAGTGAGATACAGAACTCGCTCTGGTGTGGTGCCTGCAGGACTGATGATCAGCTGATTGTTGGGCACCTGGCTTTCACTTTGCTTATGCAAGGGAGTCCAGGATCTGATAAAGAACAGCACTGTTGCTGGTAGGTGTTGTAAGGCTTTGGGGACCTCTTTGTTAGTGCCGACCCCCAGCGACATCAGGGTGAAGCCCTATTCCGGTGCCACCTGTATGGTCTTGGCGCTGCCCCTTTCTCGCTTGCCACATCTTCAATGTTATTGTTGGGGAGGCAGTTCCCTGTTGCGGGCCCGGAGGGGTCTCAACCCTGTGGGTGTCTTCATAGGGCTCCAAACCTCCCCTTTGCCCCACCCTTACCACGTCCTCGGCCTGGGTAGATGAGGCTCCCCGCAGGTCTTCCCCACACTGCCCACCTTGAAAAGGCTGGGTCTTCCTGCCCATTTACCTTCAGGGGTCCACCCTTTGTCTTCAGGCTGGTTTCCCCCCTTCTAAGAAATAAATTTGTCCCAGCCAGGGTCAACTGTAACTCAACTGCAAACACCGGCTCCTGCTGGTGGAGCTTCCAAGATCGTCTCTCTCTCGGGGCCCCTTTCATCCCCTCAGGGAACTTATGCATCCCTCTCCTCTAGTAGGCGTGGGTACTGGGGGTGACCCTTGTACCCCATTCCTACCAGCTCTTCTGGCATCCCTGCCCTGGAGCCAGCCCTGTCATCCTGGTCCTTTTCACCAGCGTCACTTCTCTCCCCCTTCTGGGGGCTCGTGTTCCTCCGTGCTCTGCACCCTCTGGGACTGTCTGAGGATGGCTGTGGGCTTGAGGGTCTGCCCTCAGCCATGGTGCCTAGGCTCCTGGTTGAAGCCCTGCCGCTCCCCAGCGGCATCCCTCCTGGTTGCTGCCCTTCCACGGGGCTCCCTGCCTTCTGTCTCACCGGTCAGGGTCCCCCGGTGGATGGCTGGCTCCTTCCCCAGGTGGCTGGAGCTGGAGCCTTCTGGCTCCGGAGTGGGCATCTCCCAGCTGGTGCTCTCCTCCTCTCTCCTCAGCTCACCGCCAGCTGGTTCCCCTGCTGTCTTCTGAGCAGCCCGTTCTGCTCAGGAGCCATGTCCCCGCCGATATGCAGGATCAGGCAGCTGTGAAACTGCTAAGTCTGCATCTGTCTGCATCCATGCCTGCTTCTACTCCCAGCTGCTGCTTGTCTCAGCTCCTACAGTAAGTGCCAGGGCACACTGATCAGGGGTTCAGGCCATGCTGGGGGGGCTCCTGCCTCCCCTCTCACAGGCACAATTTGGCTCTGATCCCTCATCCCAACAATTATGTGTCCATGCCATGCAGGTGTTGCATTGCAGGAGGCATAATTTTTGGCATCAGGGATCAGATCCCATCACGCCTTTAAATGAACAGCTGCCAGAGGCCATAGTTACAACATTTCCACTAAGAATGCCTGTGGGTGATTTTCATTTTTATAAAGCTAATGGCCTATAATATTCTGTTGGAGGCTTCCAGGGAAGATCAATTATCTACCTTGTATAATGCAGCCTTCTGAAATGTGCTGTTTATGCAGAGTTCATTTTTGGTGACCTACATTTGGGCAAGATCAGATTATCTGGCCAGCAGTTACACACTAGATGTCCTTGCACTTCCAGTGTCAGAGGGCATGGTGTGTAGAGTGGAATCAGAAGTCCTTCAAGTCCTTTTCCAGTACAGAACTACAGAAAAATAGGATGATGTAGGTGCAGGGAAGGAGGGTGAATTATACAGACAATGCATCTTGAAGAGCAACAGTTATAGTAAAGTAAGTAACCATTCCTTCTTGCAGTGATTGTCCACATGGATTCTACTCTTGGTGACTTAACACAAAGTTATCTGCTGGCTTTCAGATAATAATGGCAATTCTACTTAAAAAAACAAAGGCAGGACTAGTCTACCAAAGTGGGCAGCCATTTTGACAGATTAAGCTCAGGACTAATGTTTGCTAATAGCTGCTTATAAGCCTCAGAAATAGGGATATTTGACAACCTGGAGGCAGAGTTTGCTTGAACTCTAATACTGTGAGTTAGTTTGGGCAGCTCATAATTTATATTGTTGGAGACCAGAAATCCAGTCCAATGAAAGCAATAGAAAGGAGCATAAAATATAATAGCAATATAAAAAAAGTCAGTAATAGAAGACAGGTGTTAAAGGTAATATTTAAAGTCCTGATCTTTGGAATCCAGAATTTTGAATTAGGCCCCAAGGCAGTACATGAGGAGTTATGCACCTCAATGGGAGGCAAAACAATACAGCACAGTGAGCTGGGAGTAAATAAGAGCTAACCAACAGCAAACACCAAGGACCTGGGTGCAACTGAAATCCTACACTCCCTTGAACTTGCGTTCCTCTGTCTATTTAAGATCCACAGCTAGGAAGAAAACCATTCTTTCACAGAACAGAATAGAGTTCCATCTTTTCTTTTAAAAACAGCCAGAGGGGAAGATAGTGCCACCCTTTTACATAACAGCCTAACAATTGAGGCACTCACACAAAAAGATGGAACATCAGTTTTAAATTTTCCTCCCCAGCCAGGAAGAGTTCAGACCTACAGATCCCACATTCCAGATGAGCATCCTAACCACCAGGCTGTAGGTTCTCACTGCATGATTTTATCATTGTGCAGCATGCAATCAGTGGGGTTAGGAGAACACGACTGGAGCCCTGTGGGTAGAACACTTTCACAGGAACAAGGAACCCTAGTCTGTAGTCCCTTCCTTACAGAAGGAATAACACAAATAAAATTGCCAAGGAGTATGCCCCTCTCTCAAACAAGGACACCAGGGTTCTCTTGTTAAGTAACATAGTGGCTTCCCATGGACAAGTTTTGGACCCTGGGGATTTCACTGCTAAATATGACAATTATTTCTGTCAAAGAAGCAAAAGACTAACCATAAAACAACTACTTCTACCACTATTACAGAACGCAGAGCAGCAAATGGAAGGAACTAGAGGATGATTTGACCTGCCTCACCCTACAGTCTCTATGAGAAGGAACAGGAAAACATACCAGGGACTCTGGCCCAGTAGATGTTGCTAATCTAAACACCTGATCTCATCTGCATGGAATGTGGACAGGGCTCAAACTGAATAGTGAATGTGTAATCTTGTGAAAAAGCATAATTTCCAAAAGCTAAGATAAGTGCAATTAGAGTACATGTTTCAAAGTATAAAATGTTTAGTAAGGTATTTTTAGCTGATTTGTCCCAAGAACAAACCCAAACCCTCCCTAAACAAACACACATAACAACTCACAATTAAGCCTGATATACCAGTTTAAAATGGTAAACATATCAATCCAATAGTGATACAATTCCTAGCAATTATGATGCACGTTATTTTAAAACACGAGTTAAACTAATACAAAGTTCTAGGATGCAATTAGTGTTTGTAATGCCTCTTTAGTAAGATGACTTGGCCTGTTGGTTAATCTACTTCTACCTGAGATGATCTTACTAGAGTTGTGCATTGTTGTTTTCTTGTTACTTAACAAATCTGGCATAAATCATCCAATCATAGCAGTTCCCTTCTGGTATGCCCATTACAGGTCTATGATTATCTCCAAATATTCTCCTTCTACCTTGTCTCCTTTTCTTCCCCAAATACAGAATAACCAGTTTGGCTAGCTTTGGAAAATGTTAATCATACATGCAACATATGACTAACCCAGGTTCACAACCCTAAGGATCTGTGTTTATTGGCATTTGAAATAATCACTACTCAACTAGCAAAAGCTGATTCTATTAGCACAGGGATATGATCATAACCACTGGTATATGGGATTAGTTCTGGTACTTCTGAAAGACTTTTCTTTCCTAGTTAGAAAGCTGCTTCAGTGCTCTCAGGTCCCTGGCATTGCTGCAACCCATTCATCTATACAAACTCTCACAATTGTTTCTTTCCACATTTGCAAGCCATTGATGATCCATGCTGCTATACAGGATCTGACTCATGAAGGTTTTTTTCAGATGTTCAGAGTAATCTCTCTTTATACTGGATTATAGTATTACCATGTTACCAAGACTCTAGAAATTAAAACAAGTTAGAAAAACTGCTTTCTTATGATCTGAGAAGCCAGTTTACAAATCTCTCCTTAATTCTGTTTGATAGAAGTACATTTTATGCACCTGTATTTCAGTCTGCAAATTCCATTTTCAGTTATAAGGCTTGTTTACCTGCTCAGTTGTCCTTTAATGTTCATGTTGAACTAATGGGTGGTAACACAAAGCTAACAACAGACAGTGGCAAAACCTTGATAGAACTCTGATCACATAAGAGCTCCCATAGACAGAATTACCCAAGCCAAACCAGTATTTCAGATCTGTTGCTCAATTACTATTCTCAGTGATCAGAGCACCAATTGGGAAATGTTAATGAATGAAGAGGGCTGATCAAAGTATTCCCACCAAAGATAGTTTCTCACCTGTAATTATAGAGAGAGAGGAAGGAAGTGCAATGAAATATTAGAACTACTACCTAAGCTTACAGTTTACTCAAATGCAGTGAGGAAGTGAAGGAAGAAAACACATGAAGGCATTATTATTTTGCTTGGTTTTGTATTTTGGGGGGCCAGCTAAAAGAAAGAGTAAATGAGATTACAAATTGAGTGTCAGTTTGCTTCACCTTTCACATGCCCTTGAAAAGGTTATTGACAAACCAAAAGGTATCCAAAGCTAGAGCTTTGGGAACAAGTTTTCTTAGGCTTCTAGGAAGTCAGCAGTACTCCTGGGAACTCAGGCCAACTGCACTGTAAGATCCATTTCTGGGACCTCATGGACAGCTTGTTCCCAGGAAATGTGCCAGAGCCCAGGAAAAAGACAGCACTGCAACTTACTGAGAGAAAGTTAAGAGCACACAGAGATCTGAGCACACAGCCTAGTAAACCTATAGCCAAGGGAAGCTTAGGAGAGCGCTGTGACACTCTCCATGAAAGCTACATATCTCTGTCAACAGCAGCAGCCTCACTGGCATACATTTCAGCAGAATAGTGAGACATATGATTCAAAACCTAGCTGAGTAGGAAATATACAGAAAGATGGTGTGAAGGGGGAAGACAACAATAATTTACAGGTATTTAAGAGGTTAAATTGAACACAAAAGTATCACCCAGTCAATCAGGAAGACTGAAAGGAGGTAACTGCATATGCTGGGCTAACAAAGTTGCCCAACCTCCTTTCATTTTCACTCTGTAGATATTGAAAGAAGAAGTTCTTTCCCATAAATGTACTCAAGAAAATGTAATCAAGTTACTTTTGAAGATGAAAGTTAGGAACCTTAGTCAGTTAAGCATCACAATCCTCAGTGGAACAACCCCTAAATAGCTTTAAAAACTAAGCTTAAATGTGAATTATGATTTTCCTGGGTGATCAACAGCAACTGAGCATTTTTTCTGTTCTCTCATCATTGTGCTGTAATCAGAATCAGAGCAATCAAGCAGTGTTAAATACTCCCCAGTTTCAGAACTCTATTCCTGAAAAGTAAGGTAAAAAGAGAACTCTGAACCAGGCTGTACCACCCTGACTCACAAATAGCTTTTTCTACAAATAAGTCTTCTCTTCTTCACTCTACTAATAAAGTACTATGCAACTTAAGGATGAAAGAATCCTGCTTTGTGTTGGAAAAGAGGGTTGAAAACATCTTCTTGCCACTAAATACCTATTTCACACATTTCAAACTTTGTCTTTTACAAGCTAAGACACCATCATTTGAATTGGGCTACATATATCTCAGCTTTCTGAAAAATAGCTGTACCCCGTTGATGATGAAGTTCAATTAAGAACATTCATACTGCAGAAGAGAGGACTATTAGAAACAAAATGCTTACTAAATGAGAGGACAAACTGCATTTATTATAGAAACATAAATTTTAATCAGGTTAAACTGTACAAAAAGCCACTAGAATTAATGATGAAAGAGGAGGTAAATGGCAACTATGGCCTCAATGAACAATGCTGAAGAAGCAGTAACTCTAACCAGTTTCTACTGGTATGAAGAATGGAGCAAGTTGAGTTACTCCTGTATTATTGTTTGTCCTACTCAGCTGTGCTTACAACTTAACTTGCACAGTTGTCTAAACTAAGGCATACATATTTCAGATAAGCTTGCATCTGGGAAAGTTTCCCTCATTTTTATTCCACTTTGTATTTCAAATAATTTTGTTTAAATGTGTTTGGCTATGACTCATGTTTGTGGACAATAGCTTATCACTAGGCTTTGGCTGAGTGGGTGACATAACTCTTAAGAACCTGTTACACAAGTACTTTTGAATTTTATCATTAAAATATCATAGAAACTAGGGTTACTTTATACAGAAGAATAGTCAAAGAGCTGAGAAATGCCACGATGAAACAATGCCATTTAAAGCTTTTATTGTATCATAGTCACTTCAAATGTTGTGAAGCAGTTTTCTACAATCTTGAGCTTTTCTTCTGAAAGAAGATTTTCCTGCTTTAGCTGTCCAATAAGAGCTTCCAGGGACCTGAGCCTGCCTAAAGTTTTTATCTCCTGCATTTCAAGGAGTGTTATCTTAGAATGCAGCTTCGCAATTTTTTGCCAAAGATGATCTCTGTCTATGTCTTGCTTGCAATAAGAATGCTCAGTTTGTAATACTTCAGTTCCCCCATAATTGCTTATATATACAGATTTTTCAGTTTCTATTTCTTCCATGTCAATGAACTCCTGTTTAATAGGCACGGAAGAAGTATTTACCATCTCAGACTCTTTTGAACTCTCAGCTGGTACAATGATAGCAATAACAGATTCTTCATTTCCATTAAGCTGTTCCATAGTTTGTGTGATTGTACTGAATAAAACTGCATTTTCACTTGATGGCCGTACTTCCACAGAACAGCCTGCCATATGAGAGTTGGGGTGTTCAGTTGGATAATCAGCAACTGTTCCAACCGTGTTTTGAAATTTTAAAGATGAATCCAAGTATTCAGGATCTGCAACATGCAAAACTGTAGCTGTACAACTTAATGGATTCTCTATAGAGGCATGAGCAATGCTAGCTTCTATGTTTTGGACTGTTGCTGCCATCAGAACAGGTTTGGTTTGGGGAATATGTTCAGTTGAGTTGAGAGAGATGTTGTCTTCTTGCACGTTTTCTGTGTTCTGACAGTGAACTTTCTTTTTATGTAGAGGTTTGCTCAAGGCTGGGCAAATTGCTTCTGCTTTTTCATCTAGACTTTCTGTAATTGCAATATTTTTCTTTGGTGCACAAGGTTCAGGAGATGCAGTCACATTATCCATCTCTTTGCTCATGTTGGTTTTGTTTTTAATCCCTCTTTCTATCTGTGGGCTGTGCTGAGAAGAATCTTTTTCCTGGAGAAGAAATGATACCTTTTAACTAGGAAGTCACTCTAGTATAACAGAATGCATAGACATTTCCTTCTCCTAAAAATGTGTTCTTGGATTACTAAGATTTTTTGGTAATTATTACATGTTTTAGAGTATTATTCAAAAATTACATCAGTAACATGACAACAGTGCATATATCTATCTCCAGAAGAAAGTGTTTTTGTAACTTTAATCATCATCATTTGAGGCATTCTCTGGTATTAATACAAATAAATACCTTAACATTTACTAAATATTTGTAACTGTTCATTAAAAAAAAAGATCCAACCAAAGCTTCTGTTAAAAAAATGGCTGGTTTTCTAATTGACAAAAACTTGTTAGTTTTGCCTATTACAGTTAGTGAATTCAAATTAAAGTCTGCCAAACAAGGTAGTGAATTTAAATTAATGACAAGGAGGTATACCGCTTTTGCCAATCAAGGCAATGACACTGGGGTAGAAAAAAGCTACTGATACCTTTCAGCTGAATGCAACCAGAAGTCTGATGATGCTTTTTAAATTAAATCTAGTATATCGACAGAACAGAAACAAAACTTGCAATGTACAAGCAGACTTGCAATGAACTGTGTGGGTGCATGTATGTGTATGTGCACATCCACACAGGTAGCTTTTGAACAGAAAAACAAGAAAAGGTGTGAAATGTTGAATTTCATAAGGGAGAGAAATATTTAACCAAGGAAATACTTATCCAAGTTTAACAAATGGAAATGCTTCTTTTCCTCATCTACACAAACCAAATTTTCCCAAGACTGGATTTAGTACTGGACTCTAAATAAGCTCTTTTATAGGTTGCCAATATAAAATATGTTAATGATGAAGTTTATTTTTCCACTATGTTTGATTTTTAAGAGGGAAGCTGTAGAAGTTGTAGTTGTGTTAGGTCAGCAGACTGAGAACAATAACAGAACAAGAAAAGAGAAGCAAGCAGTTAAATTTTGCTAGCTAAATATAAAAATAAGGCAGACAAGTGCTAACATAGCATAATAACAGGATGAAAAAATGATGCACGTGAAAAAAGATAATTCCAAATAAGCATTTATAAAGATTTGCATAGTTCAGATGTGCCAGACCCCTGACTAATCAAGCTGCTCAGTGTATTCCCTGTATCTTATCAGAATTGGCAAGGGCTTCAGCGATGCATGAAGTAGGTGAACCAACATTGCAAGAGTATAACTAGACTAAAAATGTAAGAGATTGAAATATGTATGTAAAACAATAAGATGAATCTCTTTATCTGTAGTTTTATCACCTTGACAGTGGCTACCTAATCATCTATCAGTCCTAGGGATTTCATGAGAACAGGGTATTTCCTTTTTCTCTGTTCTACCAGCATGTGAGGGAGATTGCCTGACTGAACTGCTCAGTCCTTCCTTTTCTGTCCACAGAACTGAATATTCACTAAATAAAGGAAAAAGCTCCATTTTCCAGAAACCCTGTCCTTGAGTCACCTCAGAACCCCCACTAGGCTGGAAGGAGAAGGAGAGCAAGAGGCCAGAATTCTTGCCT
Organism: Caiman crocodilus; assembly: GCA_030014935.1. Lineage (NCBI taxonomy): Eukaryota > Metazoa > Chordata > Crocodylia > Alligatoridae > Caiman > Caiman crocodilus. The sequence continues at coordinate 91,003,690 of JAGPOW010001296.1, forward strand.
GGATGGAGGGGCTACAACAGGAACTTTACAAAGCCCCTGAGTTTGTTTCTATGCAGCAGTGATTCCCAAAGTGTGCCACAGCATGCTAGTGCCGAAAGTCCAACTGGGGTGTGCTGTGAGCCCTCTGCATGGAGGTGAATGTTTACTTCGTCCACCCAGCACCCTGCACATGTTCTAGATACTCCAGTGGCACCTGCTCCTCTTCCCTGCCCCACTTGCTCCCAGCACTGCCTTCTGCTGCGAGCGGGCAGACACGCTGCACTTGGCAGCCCTGTTCATCCCCTCCACTCCTCTGCACCCTCTATGCTGATAGGAAGGGCCACAGGAATGATCATCTGTGTATTAGTCCCTGCAGGAACAATCTCAGCAGTGGGGACTGCCCTTATCCCCTGAGGTACAGCCCCCCCTCCATATCCTTTCAGAAAAATATACACATCTTTTTGGGTGTAAGAGTGAGGTGTGTGCTCAGATATTGAAAGTTTGGGGAATACTTCTATGCAGAGGCAGATGAGTAGGCCCAATCCATGGCTAGCCGTAGCACCTCAAGAGTGCCAGGAGAGCTGTCACACTGCTTGAAGAATGAAAAACTCAAACATAAGATCCCTTTAGCCTGGGATGAAGACTACTCATTAGTACTTGACTGACTGAATAGTAGATACCCATGCAAGATGAACTAACATTGTTTAAATCTGATATTTGGAGCTACCCTTCAAGCATACAACACATAGGATTCAGTAATGTTATCACACTTCAAAAGATCTGATGTCACGTTCACCTTGAAGTTACAAATGACCTCCCAACAGAATACTTAGCTTGAAGATGCTTGCTCAAGCTCTTTTGCTAGTTTTAGCCACAGAATACTGTAAAGAAAAACTTGCGGCTCAATTAACAACGTTTTAGCCCTTTCCTTTGCCGTAACAAGCTTAAAAACAAGCTAGAAGCTCAGTGAGTTTGAAATGAATAGGAAGGTAGGTGGTTTTTCTTTGCAGGTGATCTTAATCATCTTTCTCTATTATAGTTTTCACATAAAAAGTTGAAATTAAGTTTAGGATATGTTCTAAGGAATCATTTCATGTCTCTAGGAGAGAATTAGGATTACCTCTTATGCCCATGACTTACTCAAACAGTCAAAGATGCTGGTACCCCACCAGCGCTTCTTGGTCCACCTCATATATTCAAAAAACTGAAAGAAATCCTGATTGCTTATCACCCTCCTGAAGAGCCTCTTCTGCCTATGCTGGGTAGATGACATATTCATAGGGACACTTCCACCTCCAGAATTAAACATGAATTATTCTTCATTTACTGATCATTCCTGCACTGTATTACAGGAGACTGCTTCCTGGGCAACTCATTGGCCTGGAGCTAGCAGCCACAGGTAGACACAGGTGCCTGGATACTCAAGACTAGCAAGTAGGAATAGGAAAAGATCTGGCTTGACATTAGTCGAAGGAACAGGCGTATGATAGATTCAGTGAAATAAGCCTCCATGAGATGCTGGAGATGGGGAAGTATGAAATATCCATAGGGAGTGGGCCTTGAATGGTGATATCAATATTGCCCTTTATTTCTTTGCTAAGAGGGAGGAATCAAAACTGATACTTTCTCCCCTACTTCTTTTGTCATCTCAAAGCAGAAAGTTTTATGTAGGAACTGCTAAAAGTATTACTTCCTTGACAAAAATTAAGGGTGCCTCACAACATTCTTGACAGATACATTTTGGCATCAGTTACATAGGTAAACTGCAGTTACCTATGCAATATCTTTTCTATAAGAAGTCTTGCAACAGGACTATGGACCTCAGGACAAAGAGGGAAGCTTATACTCCTACTGAAGTTACTCTATTCCTCCCCATAGAAAGAATTAGATCCAACACTCTGCCAAACCCTCCCATACAAGTTCTTGTCTAACTTATTCCTAACACAGATCAAGCATGTCACACAACTTCAAGGCATATTGCCCAGAGACATCAAAAGTACCCTAACACCACAGGTAAATTAGGGGGACGATGGCTGTCAGCGTCCCTCTGTTGTAAAGGTTGTTAACATGCATTTGAGAGCTCCAAAAGGACTCTGTTGCCTACTACAGAGAAATGACAAAAGCTTCATACTCCATACCAATTGGCCATGGGGTGACATTCGTTCTTGATCTTTAATGTGGAGACTGGTTTGACCTTGAGTGGGCAGGCAAGATTTCCAGGTTTTAGCCCCAGCAGAAGCAGTGGCACAACCCAGTGAAATTCCACAGCTTTGGCTGCAATGAACACACACACACACACACACAGTAGGATATGGATATATATATCTATATCTACAGATAGCTCTCTCTCTCTATATATAGATATATATTTAGGTAGATATGGATATATATGAGATAGGGGTCTCTCTCTCTCTATAAAAATAAAGGCAAAAAATAAAGATATATATGTATGCTTATGTGTGTGCTTGTTATATATGTGTGTGTATATAAGTTACATAGGGAGTCCTCAACTTATGACTGAGTTACAATGAATGACACGTAAGACGCTTATAAACTGACAACTTGTTTTGACCTTCTGATGTGCATTTCAACTTTATGACATTGGATACAGCATTGTGGTGTGGTGAAAGGAGGGGGAAGGGAAGAGGTGTGTGTGTGTGTGTGGGGGGGGGGCAGATCAAAGCCCCCTGAGGTGAGGGAGGGGCTTTAGGCAAGTTGCTTATCCAGAGGCTCCCACCCCAGGGGGTGGCATGTGCTCCCAGATCAATGCAGGGTGGGATGGAATGGGTGGGGCTGGGGCTGCACCAGGCTGTGCTGGGAGCAGGGGCTATGCCCCACTGCTGCTCGCTCAGCTGAGGCATGCGTGGGATGGGGCCACTGTGCTGCCTCTGGAGAAGTAACACACAGAGGCGGAAGCTGCCCCCACCTCCCAGATGAGCTACAGCTCTGTCCTGTGACCACTCTGCCCCAGCTGGGTGAGCAGAAGCAGGGCACTGCAGGGAGGGGGAAGCGTGTGCCCCCCAGATCAGGCTAGGGCAGGCAGGGCCGGGACTGCGCCAGGCTGTATTCTGGGTGGGCGGCAAGGCCTATGGGGAGGCTATGCTCCCCCCACAGTCTCTGCTCCACTCCCTACCTTGCCGCTCATCCTGATCCAGGGGCACCTGTCCCCACCCCCCATGCCCTGCCTTGCCCAGCTGTGGCTCATCTAGGAGCCAGAGTGGCTCCCGCTGCTACACGCCACTTGTCTGGAGGCAGGACAATGGCCCCATTCAACACTCCCCCCATCCTGGCTGGGTGAGCAGCAGCAGGGCATAGCCCCCACTCCCAGTGCAGCCCGATGCAGGCCTAGCCTCGCCCGTGCAGATCTGGGGGCACATGATCCACCCCCCATGCCCTCCCAGATGAGGTGTGGGAGCTGCCAGACAAGCAACATGCTGCAGCCCCAGGTTCCCCCTCCCCCCATACCTTCCTTTCCTTGACACTACTTACCAGCGGGACGAAACTATATCTAGCATTGTAAAAGAACCAATTCCCCATTTATAACATTGTTCCTATGGGAAAACTGGTTCTAAGTTACAATGTTTCGACTTAAGATGCGGTTTTCAGGAACACATTGCATCATAAGCCCAAGGACTGCCTGTATATGTGTGTGTACATGTATGTAGGGAGAGAGATGGATAGATGGATAGAATGTCACCCCCCACAACACCTGTAGCAAATGTGGGGGAAAAAATTCTTCTTGCCCCCATGTGGATATCACTAGGGCTGTGTGAAGCTTCGGTCCCTGATTCGATCTGGCAGGGATTCAGCCTGATGCGGTGGCCGAATCTCTGAATCGAGTCAGAGGACCCTTTAATCTCTCTGAATCAATTAAGAATCCTCCAAATTGATTCGGTGATTCAGATGTAGATACAGCTTTAAATGTTTTTTTCTATATACCTCTAGACAGCAGGGGCTCTGAACGCTGCAGTGTTGGGGCATATGTAGCGTCCCACAGATGCATGGGGGGATACCCAGAAGTAGACCAGAAGCACTTCCAGGTCCAGTGGGGAGTGTGTTAGGTGGTCCCCCTGGCTTGGTGATTGGTGTGTCCTGGGTCTGGGGGGGCACCCGGGGTCCGCCTGTGACTGACTGCTGAGATGGGTGGACACAGGGGGGCCCCCCAGTGCTCTCCCTGGCAGAGGACCAGAAGTACTTCTGGCCCACTGCCAAACACACTGGAGAGCCCCCTGCACTTTTGTAGGATGCTCCATGCACCCCAGCATTGCAGCAATCATGAGCCGTACTGCTACCTCAAGTTATATAGGTAAACTTTTAAAGCTGTGCCTGTGTCTGAATCGCTGATTTGCTGAATCAGTGTTGAATTGTCAGATTTGGATTCGGCCAAATCGAATCAGGGACAGTCATCCGAACCAACAGGTCGAATCACTGTCCCTGATTCAGGCCAAATCTAAATCGAATACGGTTCATTTTGCCTAGCAATCACCAGGCCCAGAAGTGTGGGAAAAACCAAATATCCATTCTGCTCTTCAACAGAACAAGGAAAGCAAGCATAACATCACAGCCTCTATCTAACTGGAGAGTCAGAATTTCTTCTCGAGAGTCTGCATCCCCTCCATAAACATGAAAGAAGAATACAGCAGCTAGAATAACTAAGCTGGTTAAACATTAAAGAAATAAGCAAATTATTGCTACTATTTTTATTCGCATTTTTAGAGTGCCTAGCACAACGGTGAGCAGGGCTCCCAGCAATTATGTTAATAAAATAATAAAAATAATCATTACATAAAGACTTTCTCATCATACCCAATATATTGCTGTTAGCTTTTCATCAGCTGCTAGATTTTCTTCCCATATTTTTTAGAAACTCACTGTAATTACTTTTAGTCTGGAAGAGGCAAAATCTGCTTGCGTCAAGTTCACCTGAAATTCAGGAATGTCTTTCTCTAACTCTGTTTTGGGGCTGATGGTTGTAGCCATGTTGGTCTAAGGACACAGGCAGACAAGGTTCTTTAGGTAAATGTGATATATTTTATTAAACCAACTACATAGTTGGAAAAATTGTTCTTTGCAAGCTCTTGGGCACAAACACCCTTCTTTGAGCGTAGGGAGAGTCTGTTCTTGTTTTGTGTTCTCCTGGATGGAATAGAAGCCAATATGCAAAATGCAGGTCTGTGAAAATGCAAATGAGTAGCAATGAGGTCTGTATAAATAAGGTAATTAGCCACAGATTTCAGTTAATAGAACTAAATATCAACTGAGTTTAAAAGTCTATCCAGCTCTTTTGTCTGCCTCCAATATTGTTCTTTACTGGATGATTTGGAAAAGGTAGTAAACTTTTATAGTCTCCAGCTAAACTTATATACTAAAAATCATTATCACATATTTGTGCAACATGGTACCTTTATTTGGCCAACTGTAACACAGGGAACAGGATTAGGGTAGAAAGTGTCTTTTTTGACAAATTCGGGTCAAAAGATAGAGAATCTATGAATTTTGAACTAGTTTGGATTAAAAAAAGAAAGGTAAAAGCAGATATTAGTTCATGTGAAATGTCAAGTCAGTCTTTACTCCTTGGCTATTACTGAACATAATGCACATCAGTCATTAGACAGGACCTAGCACTGTACAACATATGATGCTTTGAGCATATAAGAAATGTATTAGAAGGCAATTTGTATTACAAAATTTTAATGGGAGGATTGGCTATTACTGTATTCCTCTGAGTATGACACTTAAAAGAAAAAAAATCAATATTTCTACTAAAAATGGCTTACGCCTTAAATTTGAGTTTAAGTCGTAAAATTCCTAACACAAAATTTCTTATCTATGCTGCAGAATTTGTATTTTTGTAAATGAGCCTTTATTTGATGTTTTACTTTATTCTTAAATTGAATCATAAAATTTGAGTGCATCTTAAATTCAGGTTTATCACATATTTGAAGGAACATGATATATTTGTGCAAAAGTATAAACTATGTAGAAATTGCTGTATGCCGCATATAATATAACATGATCACATCAGAGAGATGCATGAATAATATACATAATTAAAATAGAAATATTTTAAAAGTTGTGTTTAGGCTCTCATCCTTTAGGGATATTTACATTAGAAAGTGTAAGGAAGTGAAGAAAGGCATCAAGGAAGGGAAGAGGTACAGTTTGAAATTAAAAATCTGTAAAAGTCAGTAGTTAATACCATAAAATTACATCTGTTGACAACAAGATAACAAAATCAGTTACTTGAAACAAAATAGCAGTTGTAAAAAGAAGCATTATTATTTGGACAGAAATGGCCTAACAGAAACACTTTGAAGATTTCCAGTAAAAATGGACTTTTCTCCTATCTAATTGGTTTTACATGAGGGAATTTTGCATACCTCTTGTCACAGTTTTTGTATGCCTCTCCTATCACTGTAAAATACTACTGTAAAGAATCAAAAGTCTATTTTTCAGAATATATACATATTCAAAATTTTATTTCTGTGGATATTAAGAACGTATGTGAAAATTATACAAATATTAATATATATTGAAGTGACACTTTACCTGATCATCTGGTGAAGAGAAAATAGTCGGTACTGCAGTTTGTTTCAAGTATCGTATACCCCATCGCACATCGAGGGAGTCAGGGGTAAAGTGGTCGCTGCATAGGAGCTGATGCTTACTGGGAGTCCATGCATCACGCTTCATATTCCGCAACCATTTCTCAAGTCTTTCTTTATCATGAAGCGGAAACCTTGTTTAAAAATATCAGCACAAAATCAGTTTAGACTTCTCAGACTTCCCAGTTCCACATGAAACTTATTTTCAACTGCAGCATATAACTGTCACACTTGAGCCACCACCTTAACTCCAAACTGTCAAAGCTACATGCCTAATAGTAAAAGTGCACAATTTTTTTTTCGTATACAAGAAGGCAGGAGGTTCAATGTTAAGATGCAAGGAACGGGGGCTCAAGGACATGGAGAAGATGGTAGCAAAACAACACAGGAAGATGAAGTGTGCATTGAGGGGGTTTAATTAGAGTGCCACTCTAATTAAAGTGCCTAGAAAGCCACTCTAATTAGAAAGTGCCTGGAGTGTCATGTGTATCAGCGTCCCCATGCTGAAAAATGGCAGTAGGGGTGCTTTAACTAAAGGTTGTTCAATGAGCTTTAGTTAAAGCGCCCCTGCTGCCATTTTTCAGCATTGGGATGCTGATGCATGTGACACTGGAACACAGTAATTACCATGCTCCAGCAGACTCAGTTAACTGACCCTGCTCTGACGTACTGTAATTACAGCACGTCGGAGTAGCCTTGCTACACGTGTAGGCACCCCTGGGTTTGAAATGTGCATTTTGGGTTAAGCAGCTACCTGGCCATATTTGGGGTCAGCATTGCTGTATGGAGTCAGGAAGGAATTTTACCTCATTATCAGATTGGTATGTGTGTGGTTTTGACTTCCCTTTGTAGTTGGGGAGTGTGGCCCTCTACCTAGGATCTTATAAGTGTGGGCTGATATTTCATAGAAGCAAGACATTTGCTGCTGTTGTTCCCTTGCTTTACCTGTGATAGGCCGGGGTGTTAGACGTATATTTTGTCAGGACTGATAGTTTTATGTAGAGTTTAGATTATGGTTTGCACGGGATTGTTTAGATAGGGATGGCAACCAAGGATGCATTGAACAAATGCTGTATACACCTTGCTGCACATACAAAGAATGGGAGAGAACCTCTTGAGGGCAGGCTGGAGGCCTTCTCAGCCCCTCCCTGGGCTGATGTCCCAGGGCTGTCTCCCTGGCCTCCACTAGGCCCCTGGGCTCCAGCAAGGCTTCCCCTGTCCACACCTGGGGCAGCTTCAGGTCAGGAGATATGAAAGAGACTTGTGTTGCCTCACTGACTTCAAGTGGCTGTCCTCCCTCTCTTTGTTCTACAGGATGCCCTGAGGAGGCTGCAGGGGAGTGAGGAGGGGCAGGCTCTCCTGGCTCTGAAGGGAAAGGACCTGACCGTTCCCCCAGGCCCCAGCTCGCTCCCTGCTCAGGAAGGCCAGGGTGGGATCCCCAGGGAGCGCTGCTGCCTTCTGTGACCCCGGGGCCTTCCGGCATCCCCTGACCCAGCCTGGAGAAATGACGTTCCCCGGTTGAGAACTGCCCCTGCCCTGCTGCCAGCAGTCCAGGCTTTGGAGTGACTCAGGCTCCAGGGTGCAGACTGACGTCAGACTCCAGGGCTGGGAGCCACGTCCGGCTCGGAGTACGACGGAACCGGAGGCCGCGGGGAAGAGGCAGTGCTCCGCGCCCGGCCGCACTCACGGGTAGAAGCTGAGCTTGCGCTGGTCCCTGGCGCTCTGGCCGCCCCGGTTCTTGCAGCAGGAGGCTGCGCAGTATCGGGGCATGGCGGGGGACGGGCAAGAGGGGGAGCGCCAGGGACGCGCCTCGCGGGGCTGCCTAGCCCGGCCGGCCCAAGCCCCTCCCCCGCCGCGGCCACCCAACTTCCGCTTCCCTCTGTCAACTGCCCGGAACTAGCGTCAGAGCGGCAGTGGGTAACAACAGCCTTCCACGTGAGCCGGGGCGTCCGCGTCACGTGCGGAGGGCGGCCAATGGTGGAGCGCTGCGTGTCGCACTCGCCTTTGGCCCGGCGGCCCTAGCTCTCGCGGCGAGTCGGAGGGTGCGGTGCGGCGCGGCGCGCGAGACGGCAGGTGAGCACGGGGCTGGGGCGGGTGGGTGGGTCGCGGAGCTCGCTTCTTTCTCGCCTTGTTCAGAGCCTCCGCTGGCGGCTTGCCCCGCGAAATGCGGAGCCCGGTCGGCCTCCGCGGCTTCCTTAAAACCCACAGTATGGTCGCTTTCTTTAAAAGACTTGCTCAGTCTCGGCCTCGTGTTCAGAATTTTGAAAAACCCCTTACGTTGAAGGGTCCCCTCTGGGCCAACCTGTGTAGTACTCGTGGGGTGGGGGTTGGTCGTTTTTGGCCGTGTTGGTCTCAGGACACCGGCAGACACTGCAATGTTTTTTATTAGATCAGTTTGAACGGTCCGAAAAAATTCTTCTTTTCAGGCTTTTGGGTGCAAGCACCCTTAGTCAGGCTGCCAAAGGGTGTTTGTGCCCGAAAACTCGTAAAGAATTTTTTCCAGCTATTTGAGTTGGTCTCTTAAGTACTCTTTTTCTTATAAATGGAGAATAACTGTGTGTTGCCTTTGACCAAGTGCAACAGCAAGTAGCTAGTTAAGACCCCCAGGCCAGAAAGTGAAACTCGCTCCTTTGCTCTCAGTTTGCAAACTGAAAGAAAGGAAACATGAGATGAGCAAATGGTGAAAGGCCCTGAGTGTGCTTTGAGGTTGGATAAAGGACTGTTTAAAGGACTGCATGAACGTTGTGAGGCTAATAGTCATAGGAAGATGGATAGATGTGATGTTGAAGTAAATTAGGCTTTAGGGTGCCCATGCTAGTAATGGGTGCCACAGATGGCACAGGCAACTGCCGTGTATGGGATCTAGGTGCTCAGAAAAGGGACCTCTCTTTGCTGGGCTGGAGGGGTTGATCCTCCAGCAACAGGGGGAGAGCAAGGGCAGAATACCGCTGATAGATGAGGTATCGGGTGTTACTTCCTGAGTCAGTTTAATTCTTCCCTGGCCCTGCAGCTACTGTCAAATGCAGGGCTTTACCTTTGCCATATAAAACCTCAGGCTGCTTATAGATGCTAAAAAAATGAACAGAAAAGCCCAGTCCTTGACCGAAAGAAGCAGCGTGTTCATTTGACTTGGCTCTGCAGCATTTGTTTAGATCTGGTGCTTCAGCAAGGCTTTTTGGCTCTTTTATCTAATAGCTGATTGAATCTACAGATGTTGAGTGAGCTGTATCCAACTAAGACAGTGCCTCTTCTGGACATGTCCTTGGTTCAGCACAGGAACATGCTAAGTTTAAAGTGTAGTGCTAGGGGATTTTTTTTAAGGTCTGTAGGCAGCCACAGTGATTATGGGGTCAGAGAAGGTTTAACACGGCTCTTGACAGTGATGCATCCTCTCACAGCAGTTTTCTGCCCCCATCATGCTCTTCACTGAAACTTAAGTCTCCTTGCCTCCATTCCTGCACCCAAGGGCACAAACTTTATCAGGCAAACTTCAGAGCACACATGGGGCCTTAACTTGTGGCACACCTGCCAAAAAAAGTTGGCCACCACAGTGATAGATGGCAAATAGGGCTAAGGGGATAGGTGCCTTCTGAAAAGTGTTCTTGGCTTCATGGTGGTATCATTAAACGACAAGTCCATATCTGTGACAGTAAATAGGAAGAGAGCTATAAAGGCACAGTGAATTTTGCCTGGGAATAGTATTCAGGATTTAACTGGTAACATTTGAGACTTGGCAAACTAGTGGGAAAGTATCTGGAAAAGGATCTCAGAAGTTTCTTGTATACGTATTAGAATATATATGTAGTAGTTGGAAACATTCTAGGGGGAATTGTACATTTGGCAACTAAATACACTGATCAGAATACATTTCAGTTTTGAGACTCTTAGAACAGTGGTATTTTGCAGGCTTCTGGCCAAACAAATACTTAGGAGGTCATGTGTATATATCCAGTCTCCGAAGGATTGGGTAATGCATGCAGTCAGGACAGAGCATGCAAATAATATTGAACACATGCTTTCAACGTTGGTAGCTGCTGAATGTAATTAGCTATCTTTCTAGATAATTTAAGGTCTGTTTTTTTTAGACCCCCTATTTAATTATAATTTAAGCACTGTGTAAGGTGTCTGATCATTAGATTTGGGATTTGGATTTGAATTTTGTTTTAAAGATACAGGCTCAACTTATAAGGTAACATTGATTAATAACAAAACAAGTTTAAACAGCTCATGAATACATGGCTTTGGGGTCAGTCTTGTCCCAAAATATTTGCCACCATCAAAGTTGCATGGCTAGGAAGGCTCACTTACTTATTCAGGGAGTAAAGGCTGTAGCCATGTTGGTCTAAAATTACAAAGTATCGCCTCTAGAACATTAACTCCTTATTCAGGGGAAGTAGGTTTTCCTGTCTGAATTGCACTGATCCCCAGATGATGCAATTTCCTACTTAATAATAATAAAAAAAAAATCCCTAAATAGGGATACAAAAAATCGAGCTTGATATAGACATTGGATGTATGATGCATTACAACCTGCCTGACGTGATTTACCAGGTACCTGCCAGACCTGACGTTTTACATATTCCTTTCTCCCCTTCCCTCCCCTACTTTTTGTCTTCCTAATTTTCAGTTATTTCCATTTTCACAGACAACCTCTTTTCCACCTTGAGTTACTATCCACTGTAGAGTCTCCTTTACTCACCCCCCCTGCCTTTCCTAATTTCTCCCTATTTACATTCTCACTGACAACCTGTCACTGTTTTTGCTTCTCTCATTACTTGGAGTCTCAGAACAGCAGAGACTTCCTATGTCTGAACAAGGGTGACTTTGCCTGAAAGCTTGCTAAGAACTCTTTCCCAACTACTCAGTTGGTCTAATCATATCTGTTCAAAGAACCTTGTCTCCCTAAAACAGGACATGGTTAGTGAAATTCCTAGGTATTCTGTTGGCTGGAAGATGTTGAACTCTCTTTGGGGATTCTACATTCCAGTACTTTTAGTGAATACCCCTTAGACACTGAGAAGTTTCCAAGTACCATTTTTATACTGGAAAGGACCACTATTATGTTTTGAACATATCTTACAATATGCTTCATATGTAATTGTTGTTGCCATATGTCATAGTCTACAGACTTACGTTGCCCATACACTAACACTATCTTGTTCCCAAATTTACTAAAGAAAGATTCTGGTAAAAATCAATCAAATAGGCTATTCTATTTAAACTTTACCTTTAAAAAGAATGACACTGAGTGTTCAATTTAGCTGTATGGTTATAGTGAGATAGATATAAATATGATTTATAACTTAGTGTTATTTACTGGGTAAATCCTCTTTATGAGGCATATTAGACCTCTTAAACTTTTAGAAATTAAAAAACAATTAAACATGGTTTTTTTAAGAAAAGAAAACATGCATTACTTAACTGGATTGTGACCAGTGGAGATTACTGCAGAGGAACAAGTGCTGGTTAGGTTAGGTGGAGAAAATAAGACAGAAAGGGACTTCAGTAGGTCATCTTGTCCATTTTCCCCTCTACAAAGTGGGATTATTTGCATACAAACTGATCCTGACAGAGTTTTGTGTAATCAGTTTCTCAAAAACCTCCAAAAATAGAGACTTCACAACCTTCCTAGGTAATCTTTTCTAATGTTTAAGTGTCCTTACAATTGGCATTGTTACTAATGTCTAGCTGTGGCCCCTACCTAAATTAATCTAATTATTTGTCATCCTATCTCCAGTGGACATGGAAAATGATTATGACCTTCTTTGCAGGTAAAAGTGACCTGTTACCTATTTGAAGACTGCTTATTATGTTTCCCCTTAGTCTTTTTCTGTGGGCTAAAGAGGCAAGGTTCTTTTACTTTTTTCTTCCCAGATCATATTTTCTAGATGTCTAGTCACCTTTGCTCTTTTCATGGCTCTTCATTCAGTTCACATCTCTCTCTAAGTCTGGTGTAAGCTGGGTGTGGTGTTCTGGCTTTTCAGAGCTGAATAGTGTAAAAAGGTTATTTCATGTTTAATTTATGGTACTTCTCTTTGTACGACTCGGTATGATTTTTTATTTCAATACTATAACATTGTCTCATTCAATTTAGATGCACTAAAACCTCCACATTCTTTCTGCAGAACTGGTGTTTAGACTACTGTTCCTCATTTTGTTAACTGTGTGGCCCAGTGGTGTCAAACATACAGTCTGTGGGCTGGAGCTGGCCCACGGAGCTGTCTCATCTGGCCTGTAGGTCTCTGTGAGGACCCCATGCTCTCTATTGGATATGTGCTGTCCTCAGCCCTGCATGCTATATTTGGCATCCTGCAGCCCCTGGAACCCTTGTATGCTAGACCCCGTGTGCTGATCCAGCCTGCAGATCAGCCCATCAACCTTCATCTGGCCCAGAGGGCCAAATGATCTGACACGTGGCATAGCTGATAACTCCTTCCTAAATGGAGTGCTTTGTACTTGCTCATACTGAATAGTGTTCTTTTTTCCCCAGAATTTCTTCATTTCTCCTAGGTGGATTTTGCAGGCGGTAAGTTCTGTGTTACCACAGCTGACAATATTTGAGCATTGAGCTATCTAGTTGAAAGTTATCTACATAAGCTACAGTCACAATAGCAAACTATAGGACAGAAGTGTATCCTAGCAGCCATGGGAAGGACTGCAGACAGTTAAACAGGAAATGTGAAATATCACAGAAAGAACAAACTGAGTGTTAGTAAGTTACAGGTGAGAGGCAAGTGTGGCTATAATTAAAGATCACTCAAACTTTCAAAATTCTTAGTCTGCAAGACTAAGGTAGGATAACAGAAGTAAAAGTAAAGCCCTACTAAACCCATCTTAAATGCTAATAGATTGCATGGTTCTTGTTCATAAACATAGCAGAATTGCAGTTTCATTAATTAAGGTTTCTTTATATCTTTCTAGGATCTTTAGAAATGGCTACCACACAGTCTGTCTTCACATGCGCACTCTGCATTTTAATGATAACTGAATTAATATTGGCTACAGAAAACTATTATGATATCTTGGGAGTTCCAAAAAATGCATCTGATCGCCAGATCAAGAAGGCATTTCATAAACTGGCCATGAAGTACCATCCAGACAAAAATAAGAGTCCTGGTGCAGAAGCAAAATTCAGGGAAATTGCAGAAGGTAATATAATCCATAAAAATACTTGGTTTATACATATCTGTGGGCCTATACAAAGTTGATTTAAATACTCTGTTAACTAACTGCAGGTTACAACTTACCTTGCTTGGCAGAAAGAAGTTGTGGTTGTCCTTTAATCTTATAGTGTGCTTCTTTCCTGTATCCTTGTATAAACAAATATTTTAGAGCATGAACTATGTTCTACTGTATCTGTAATACTGCTCATCAGAATGAACATATCCAAAATGTAGTATACCCTAGATTGTTGGCCTGTTCCTCAACCCCACATTGAGAGGACAGAACTGCCTGACTAGAATGGTGCAACTGGGACTTAAATCCCTGGCATATCTCTTGAGGGTCCTTGGGACACATTCCTTTGCAGCCTGTCAAAATGCAGCCATTAGGGAAGGAAGCATCTTACAACAGGACCAAAAGTATGATTGTCAATTGACTAGAACCAGAAATCATTCTCTGTCTCCAGTAACTTGAACAGTCTAGTTTTGAAAATCATAACTCCAGTTACTGTTCTGTTTTCTCAGCTGAGCTCTGCCGTTATTTTGGTAGCTGCTATCTCTGACTGGAAACATAGTTTTTAGTATTGTAAAATACTTACTCCTATGTTACACAGTACGTTAATGTCTTGGTTTGGTGGCTTTTGATATAGCAGTGTCTAATGCTGTCTGAATTAAAATGAGGGCAAGGGAACATGATTTTAACTGGGAAAAGTTTTATGCATTGATATTATGTAAGTGTTTTCAATGTTGCAATAGAACAATACCATAAAAGAAATAGTAATTTTTACAATAAAATGTAATTCAAATTTCGTTGTACTACTTTTTGCAAGGCTGTTAGAGTTCTAAGAGGATATTGATATGAAGTTCCTGTCTTTGTTTTCCAGGTGCTATAACAAATTTTTGTTTCTAGATGTATATTTGTAGTGGCCTGGTGAAGTTGAAAGTAATCTAATATAGAAAACAGGCTGAAAGTATTATGCAGAAAAATGATCCATTAGCAAGTCATGGGATGTAACACTGCCCTCTCCCCCTAAACTACAGGCTTCCTTCTAATTGGACTGATAACATATTCCTTATAACTAATTAAAATAATTTTGAGGGCCTCACTGAGACAAGTAGTTGTAGTTTTCCTTTCCTATTCAGCATATTGATTGAGAGGTAACTATGATCATGAGTGTTCAGTTAGTAATATAATTGGAAGGAGAAGCAGATTCTTCACTGCTGATTACAATTATATCACCCCTCGATGGTGAAAATGGACTACAGAGGCTATTTGTAATAATGATATGGGACCACTCTTCTCCAGGAAAGTGAACCATAGGAGATATTCAGATAGTAAATGCAGACTGATTGTAAGGCTTTTAAATAAGTAGTAGAAAAAATTATTAAAATACCTGAAGTTGGCATCCAGCATGTTCTGTTCTGAGGTAGAAATGCTGATAGACAAATAAGGTGGGGTTTTTTTTTATCAGCTGTGGTTCTGGATCAGAGGCCAGGTAGCAGTTTGATTCCGTTTGAAATGATTTCCATTGAAAAACAAAAGTTTGCCATAAACTTGTTTATGCTGGGTATTTCTTGTGTTTGGTGCCCCACCTCCTTCTTTCTCATATCTCTTGTTCCTCTGCTGTTCTGTATTGAATGCTGTTTGGCTTATGGTAGTGGTCCTGACATATGCCTGGAACCTATCTTGTTCTTTCTAACAGATGAAAGTTCATCTGAAATCCTGTTATAGGGTAGGTGTTCCTGTGATAGGGAGCACATCTAACAGTTTATGTTTTAGGGGGAGGGGTTGGAGGAGGGGAGAGATTTCTACTTGCCTTTGAAGTCGTTTCTTAGTCTGCATTGCCATTTAGAAATGTTCTCCCAGAATAGGACTCTTCCCCCCTGCCATAATAGTGTAGACCACTTCATTTTATCTTAATGTTAAAATTATGTGAAAGTTTGATGACCGTACCACTCAAGGCCATTGCATACAGAGGGGAGCAAATATCATTGTTTTTGAAAGATAAATATCTTACACATAACTATTTTCTCATTGACATATTTCTGCAGCCTATGAAACTTTATCAGATGAGAACAAGCGAAAAGAATATGACCAATTTGGCCATGGAGGACAAGGAAATAATGGCAGCCCCTTCCAACAATCGTTTAATTTCAACTTTGATGACTTGTTCAAAGATTTTGACGTATTTGGTCAAAGTCAGAACTCCCGGTCGAAGAAGCACTTTGAAAATCACTTCCGGGGTCATCGGGAGGCTCACAGTAGGCAAAGACATTCATTCCACGAATTTTCCTTTGGAGGTGGACTGTTTGATGATGTGTTTGAAGATATGGAAAAAATGTTTTCCTTCAGTGGCTTTGACAATGCACACCGGCACACAGTACGAACTGATAGCAGATTCCATGGATCTAGCAAGCATTGTAGGACTGTCACTCAGCGTCGAGGAAACATGGTTACTACATACACAGACTGTTCTGGACAGTAACCCTTATTTTTTTCCCCCCCCACTTCATCCTTTTACTATCTCTCCTTCCATTTCATCACCTTGATGACTTTTCTGGTTTTGTGCTGATATGGAACATTTTTTTTATGAGCTGTCTAAAACCGATTAAGCTATTTAAAGTACTTAACGTAGCTTTAAAGAAGCTGTAGGTAAACTAATTCTTGTCACCAAGATAGAATAAATCTCACCTGAAAACACAATATAAGTGTTTACTACACTTAAATAATATTGATAATTTTTAACATATGAGGAGTTTGTGAATGATTGATTGTTTTTTGGCTATCCAGGCTTGTAGGCCCACTTTTTTTAGTTTGTTGGTGCGTGAAAAGCTACAGATGAGGTTAAAGTACTTTATTCTAAAGTGTGAAACTTAAAATGCCATTTTTAATTGTACCCTTATCTTTAACTTTCAGTATTTAGCTGCTGTGGGTTTAAATTGTGTGATACTACACGTATAATTCACACACAATATAGCAGTGGAAACTAACTCATCTGCATTTAATTTGCATAATCTAGGAACACTGCAGAGTTCTCAGCTATATGATTTTCATTAATTTTTATTTTTAAATGGGATTATGAAGAAGAGGGAGTATCTTGAGATTCTCCAACTTTGCGCTTCAGTTAAGCGAAGCACTGTCTGGAACGTACAAGTTCATTTGTAGTTCTGAATGTCCTTTATGTGGCCTTTAATCCTCTAAATACTTGTTTGAGCACAGTTTTACATGTGTATGTGAGTAATCCCACTGCTTTTTCTGGAACTATTCATGCACATAAAGTTGTGAAGGTGCAGACTTTTTGTTTGGTCGTTTTTTCAGGATTCAGGCTGATTTCTAAACAGAGTTGAAAAAAATGTATTGCAGTACACATCTGTTTCTTGTATCTCCATGTGTAAGAGAGGTTAATGAAAGTACATTTAGTCTTCATTTTAAACTCTTAATACTCCTCTTAATGCTTTAGTAGAATGATGCTCAACCTCTGGCCCACTGGCTGCATCCAACATATGGAGCCATGTCGTCTAGCCCATGGGACCCCCTGTGGGTCCAAAAACTTGGCAGCAGGGGGAAAGTTGCAGACTTTTTGTTTGGTTGTGGTTTCCAAAGCCACTGCAGTTAACACTGCTGTTCCTGCTCCCTTCTGTCAAATTTCTGGACACCTGTGGAAACCCACAGGTCAGGTGACACAGCCCTCTGCCAGACTGCACAGTGTTGCATCATGACTGGATCCAGTACAGTGTTGCACACTCAGATGGACCACAGGTGCCAGCTCCACACTGGATCTGGTCTACAGACAGCCTGTCTATAGGATTCAGCCTATAGACCAAACTCACACTACTCGTCTGGCCTATGGGACCAGAAGGTTGAGTGCCACTGCTCTAGTAAATGTAAATTAAAGGAGAAGTTAGGTCTGTATAACAGATATGACTAGAAAATTCCAAGTATTGTGTGCAAAATTGTAAATCTGCAAACATTGCATTCAGAATGACTTCAGGTTTATTACTTTGAGCCAGATGATAAGAATTTTCAGTTGATAGGTAAACTTTTCTCTAAGAATAGATGACAGAAAATTAAGTTTATGTTTCTGGCATTTGCTTTACATGGCACTTGAGTTTGCTATGGAGGTGACATCATGCTAGTTGTCAACTTGTCATTATGTTAAAAAACCCATAGACTGATGTAGCTTGCAAAGGAAAACATTGGTATTCTGTTGTCATACCAACGGATCTAAATGTAAACCCACAAAGTTTTCTTTTGAGTTTCTTGAGACTGTTAATGTAGCAGAGGCCTTTTTGAAGCTTGTCTGAGCTACATCATTCCCATCCAGTATATCAGAGTAAGATGGCCATCACCTAAAAATCACCATTCTGATTTAACTGACTTTCAAAAATGTACTATTTTCCATTTTGCTGAGAACTTGCCTTTCAAATTGATAACATTAGCATTCACTTGTTTCACTCACTTGTGTAGTGTTCTAAATAGATTAGATCTGTTTAAAGTCCTGAACTGAACTTGTTGTTATAGGGAAGAGACTTAACCCTTCAGTTATTCTTTTGATATTGCTTGGTCACAGTTTCACCACAACATACTATCTTTCATTCAATTTTTACTTCTCTAAATTCTGAAAATGGTTTATGTTATGTTAAGTGCTTTTCCTATCAATCTTTGCCTCTTTATTTATAAATTGACTAATACCTCATTCTGTCTTTATGAAAAGTCAGTAATCTGTGCAACCTTATCAGAATGTGCAATATTAAGATAGGAAGAATGTGCTGCTGGTTTTTTGTGCAAGTAGATTTTAATTTTCTTACGTGTACTTTAATGTGCAGTATATTTACCTGTATGTTTCATGCAAATTTCAGAACGTTTTCATAATATGCTCCACACAAATATCAGTCATATGGATGGATGCTATTCACTTAAGTACCTGTGTGGTATTATGATAAACTTAAGTAAACAATTATGTACCACTTGAGTGAACTTTAAACTAAGTTGTCCCACAGCATCAAGCTCAAAACTCTTAACATCTTCTGTGAGATGCCTGTTTATCATTTGGAGGAGAATATGTATTAATAAATAAATATTAATGAGGAATGGCATGCCCTTCCTTTTATATTTAGGTTGTATGCCAGCGGGCTTTCTGTATTGAAGAATGCTAGAACTCTTCAGGTGAGAGCTTGGGACAGTTTACTTGGTAAGATCAAACAGTTTATAACATTACTCTGTGTTTTTCTTAAAAATAAATAAAATCCTTCTTGCAAAATACCGTCATAAGGAGTTCAGGTTCTGTTGTTTCTTACCAGACTTGCAACAAAGTTTCACTGGGTTGGTTGACCTCTTCTGAAGCACGGGCAACTGGTGCCAACTTAATCAGGGGGGCATGTGCCTCCCCTTCCCCCCAGCGCTGATTGCGCCAACCAAAAAACATCTGCGGTGTTCCCATTCCCCGGCCGGTGCTTGCAGGGTGGCACTGGTGCTCCTGCTTGCCCATTGCCTGGCTGGGGAGTGTGGCCTGTCAGGGGGCTCACATGTACCCCTATGCATTGCCACTGTTCTGAAGACCGCTGGATATAGCAGTTAATTCAAATCTCTTGAACAGAAAGCATTTTTATCCGTTATCCTTTTTTTTTTTTCTCTAACTTGGATTAGAAAAGCAACAACTAACCTTGTTTTAAGTTTGTGATGAGCTTGAAATGTGCCACTCATTCCTCTTAATTTAAAGTTCAGTAATGCAAGTTGTCTTTCATGCATTCAATTGGCTGAACAATGCTGTGCGCCTCTGGAAGCTGGGGGGGCATGGTCAGTCCCCGCAGGTGGTGGCAGCACAGTTGGTGGTGGAAGTGTGGCAGCAGCAAGCAGGGAGCTTCTGCAGGCAGTCGTGGTGCTGTTGGCAGCAGGGTGGGGAGTGGCGAATGCCGACTGGCAGTTGGCAACTACCTGCAGATGCTGCTGGCAGCCACTGACACTGCCAGCAGCGATAGCGGATGGCCTGCAGACACGGACGGCAGTGTCGGCAACACCTTTTTGCAGTGGGTGCACCACCATGCTTGGTACATGTGCACCCCCTACACGTTGCCAATGATTGCATGCATTTTTTAGCATGTTTCTTCTGGTTGATGAAAGATCATTTCCTTACTCTTAGATGGAAATTATAATCAAGATGCAATTAACCTATTCATTGTACCATAAATGATAACTGTACACATTTAAGGAATTGTTGGCATGACAAAATGGGGAAACAGGCCACTTAAAATATTCTGTAAAAGAGGTATAACATTTTTTGTCTCATTTCCATTATGCCTTAAATAGAATGTGTGACAGGGTAACCAGAGTCAGCTCAAGACTGGTGCCGATCCTGGGACTGGGACCCATAGGCAGCTGCTTTTTCTATTTTTGATGGCGGGGGTGGGAAGGGTGGTGGCTGTTTTTGTCTTTCTTTTGTCTGAGCCTTAGGATCTGGGTTCAGTCAACTGCAGGCACCTGGCTTTCAACAGGCTGCATTGGCAAGTAGTAATAGTGCTATTGGGATCTGATCCCAAAATTGAACGTATAGCATAGCAGGATGTGCAGTTGCTGGGATTGACAATCTGATCTTGTTGTGCCATTAAAGGAATGTGTGCCAAGGGCCTCATGCTTGTGGCATTTATACATATGCTCTGAGAGGTGCACGGGGCTGCTTTAATTAGTACAGCTCCAAGAGCTGTGCTAGTTAAAAGTGCCCAGAGCATAATGCACTGAAAAGTGGCAGCAGGGTGCTTTAAACTAAAGCTGAAAAAAGCACCCAATGCCACTTTTCAGCATGGGGGTGCTGATGCATGTAACACTGGAGGTTGCTGTGGTACGTTAATTTCTACACTTCAGCAGACTTGATTTGAGTCTTTTCTGCACTGGAATTACTGTGTGTCGGAGCAAGTTCACTGCACATCTATAGGAGCCTTTTGTTTTTTGAAGATGCTTCAAGCTGCATTGACTACGAAGTGTAATGTGTTCTTAACTTTGAATTTGTGAAACAACTGATGGTGTACTTGGTCTTGCCAGCTTCAGAAGATACTTTTCTTTTAAAACAAACCTTTTCTAGTTGACAAAGATATTTAAAAGACTACAGGCAGAAGGCAGGTAGACTTTATCTTAAGCTAACTGAACTGTATGTGAATGTTGTGCATGCTTTTCACTGAACCCATGCGGGCAAACCTGCCTTACCTTCTCAATCGGCAGGACTTCTTTAGTTCTGTGCCTTTCAGAACTGCAAATTGTTTTGCATCTCACTTGGAGTTCTATTCCTGCATGTTTTTTCCCTTTGTGTAGTGTTTTTGTATCAGGCTCTGTAAGAGAAGTTGTGATAACCTTACAAAACCTGGAACATTTTTGTAGTTCTTATTCTGTGGTTAAGCTTTTTCATCCCTGGTGTCTATTGTCTATCAAAAGACGAAACAAAATCTATCAGTTTGCTGTGCGGGTGAAAACTTTTTTGTGGGGGTTATATTATTCTTTATGCTTTAATAACACAAATAACTTCAAGGCTTTAAATGCATAGCTGGTTCTTTAGTCTCACAATTCATTTCCATTTTTACTACTGAACACAAGTGCTATCTAGCAGAGATGGAGATACTGTAGATTTAATGTTAGTACCATTATGTTAATAGTCACAGGAATTTATATTTTTGGATCCATGTAGTTTTAAATGCAACATCTAACAGAAAGCTACCTGGAAATAGTTATGCTGCATTTTATAGTTGTTTGAACACAGCAGGCAGTGTATGCTTCCTGTAGAATTACCTGAGGTGGTAAGACAATGAAGTAACTCAGTGATGTTCACTTCTAAGTGTCCTTGGTGTGGATTCTTTATAGCTGTGGGGTTTAGAAGAACCTCTTGGAATTAAGGGGTCACACATACAAGCTACAGAGTCTAAGCTGCAGACAATCCATGCTTCAACCTTCTACAGCCTATATTCTGTTACCTTCTTACACCTTTGACAGTTATCTCTTGGTCTCATCACCTGGCTCCTTTCCTGCTGGAATCAACATTCCTTTGGGAGATGTGTTCTAATACATTTGCATCCTGCACCCTGTGCTGTAATTCTGAGGGGACAGGTCTACCAGTAGTGGGTTCCAGTGAAAAGGGTAAATAGCTTGTAGGGAAGTTTTCACAGCTCCATTACCTTTTGCTTTTGTTGAGGTTGTTGGGTTTGGGTTTTGGATAAGTGTATTTGTAAATGTTGATCTGTGCCCCATACTAAATATTTGGGATGCTTTCTGAATCAATGATAGTTAGTCTCTTAGGCTTTTTTTATTGGAGATTTTTATGTGAAGATCCTCCTCTTGTGTAAACTAATTCAGATACTGACTTCAGTGAAACTGCTGACTTGCATGACTGAGGAGCTGTCCCTTGTTCTGCTTGGGATTTTATGTATTTTACTCTAATTGCTGGAGGTGAGGAGCAACCCCTCACTATGTGCAAAGGAAAGTAATGTCAGCAGGAATAATAGTGCCTGATACTTCCTGAAACCTAAACAATTTTTCAGCATTCAGAATCAAATCTTGACTAGTAAATAGGACATGCAAGCAATTTAATATTTTTTGTCTGTTTTTTTTCATTGCATTTTGACTTGTCTTGACTAAAATAATTTTTGGCAGTGTTTCCTAAGATGAAAATTTCTTGTGACTTTTTTTGTGTAGGGAAATAGACTGAATAACTGCAAGCTATCCTTAATTTCTCCATCTGTGTGTACTACTTCTGCCCTAGAGAAACCAGAGAGCTGAGAGGGTCATTTATCTCCAGTCACAAGTCAGAGCTTGACTTCTCTGTTCAGACTGCCAAAAAGGGTGCCAATTCATGCTAACTGCTGTGATTTCTGTAACAGGGACAGCTGTCTTCTGGGAAGGCACTGAGACCAACTCATTTTACATGGGACATTGAACAGGTGTGAGATTTAATTGACCATCAGTCACTACTGATTTAAGACTGATGCAGAGTTCTAAGTTAAGCTTGTAACTCCATCCTTGATGTCCCCGGTTGTGTGTTTGGATGTCACTGAAAATTGGTTTAAAATGACATGCGTCAAATCTTGGGCACAGTTGAGAACATGAAGCTTTAATTTTCTTTGGATGAAGTGTTAAATGATTAAGTATAATCTCAGTTTTGGGAGGGAGGGGGAAAAGTGTAGAAATTAAAGTGGAATGCCCCCTGCGCACCTTTGACTGATGCATTATTTTGTGAATGTGTTTTAATTATTCAGACTTATTAAAGTTATTTTCCCCTTTTTTCCTCTAATTTTTCCCTCTACCTGGATGATCTAAAGACCAGTGTTGAAAATGAATTACTACACAAAACTAAGAGAGACAAGAATTCTTTGGTGATACCTTTTGACTGGACTGGCTGTAGTTGGGATAGCTTGGGTGCGTCCAGAACAGTGCAGCTGTGCAGTATGTGGCACTGCAAACATGTCTGTAGCGCTACTTGCTGCACTGTCAGGTGTTCTCTGCACTGCAAGGGCATGCTACCTGTGTGTGCACTGCTCCATTTTTTCTGTGGGTTGTTTTTTTGGACCACTGGATACCCAGAGGTCAAAAAACCCAGAGCAGTGCATACATGGGCAACGTCTGCAAATGAAAAGTGGAGCTGGGCCACCCGGAGCTGCAGCTTTCATCCAGGCCCCACCCAGCAGAATCACTGCTGCTGCAATCCTGGGAGGCCCCCAAAAACCCAGGCAAAGCTGCCAGGGCCAACAGTGCTGGCCCCAGCATCCCCTACTGAACCCTAGGTAACTTGCGTGCCAAAGTTCATGTGGCATGGGTGTTCCTCAGGGACAAGTAGCAATGCGAAGTGCACCACTGCTACTTGTCCCCAGGGAATCAAATACCTGTGCTCATCTGGACACGGCCCTGGTGGATGAATTTTGGACATCAAGTGCACAAGGTCTAATCTGCTTGAAAGCTTGCTCCCCAACTCTATCTTTGGTCCAATAAAAAGTATTGCAAAAATGCCTCGACTCGCACACTGCCTGGACCATCTCCAGTACCATGAACTCCAGTGCTACTACACAAAAAGTTCAATTTGTAATTGAGACTATAAATGTGTGAAATCGGAGGATAAAAGTAGAGTATAACTTATGTGCCTAAACTGATTGAAGGCTGGGAAATATAAAGTGAAGGTCATACTTTAGAAAAAGTGAAAGATATGGTCTCACTAAGAGTTGGCTCTGCAAGAAGTTGGTAACCAGAAACTCAGCTAAAATTTCAAATGTTTCTAGTAACTTTTTTTCCATAAATGTTTTGTGGTCTACACAGTGTATACACTTAAATATAACACTCGCACCGTTTTCTGGCTGTATTGTTAAGTGAGCATTTTTATAGTATTATAACTTTGATTTTAGACTTTCTGGAACATTGTTTATCCGAAACCATCTACGCCATTACAGAGCTGAGCCCCATCTTCCAAAGAACCAGTTGAACAGACTTGTGTACCATATCTGGTCAACAGGGCTCCATGTCATTCTAACTTCAAGTTTATATTTGTAGGATCATCCTGACCATGATTGCTTCTTGGATCTGGCTTCCTTGTAGCCATATTGATGGAATAACTTCAATAGATATTTGTTTAAGCCCAACAATTCATTCAGTTGGTCTCTTCCCTCTCATTTACATTGTTCTTGAATATTTTGTTCTAATTCTAACTGTAGGTAAAAAAAAAAAAAAAAAAAAAAAAAAAGTGACCAAACGCCAGCAGAACTGTGCTCACTGCAAGGGGAAGCAGCGGGTGCAGCCCAATCAGCCACGCAAAGCATGCGTGTTGCAAAATCCCTGGCTCATGCTGCTTGAAAAATGCATGGAGATAAGACCTAAGCTGATTGGTTGATGGGGCAGTATAAGAACAGAGCCCGGGAAAAGGAAAGGCGAGACCACGCATAGCACTGAGAGGACTGATCACCCTCACCGAGGTCCTGCGCCCACGGTTTCCCTCTTCCCTCCGGATAGTCTGCAAGCAGATACGGATAAAGAGCTCTCGAGTTCCCACGGTTGAAGTTTTTCTCGGTTGTGGCATTTGCTACGAAGTTTAGGGGAACTGCTGGCATGGAGTGAGGTACACAGCACTGAAGTACCTCCCGGTGGAGTGGGGCATTTAGGTGTCTTATGGTGTGACACTCGAAGTCTGCCCACTGTCTGAGTTGTGAGTAAAATATTTATTTCTTATATTGGCTTGGAGTCTTTCATGCGGGACGGGAGAAGTGAAAACAGGGCAAAACGTTCCTGAATGCTTTAACCCCCGAACCAGACAGGCCGGGGACAAAGCCCCCCCACCCCCCAATTCCTCCTCACACTAATATGAATTTCAAAGACAATGACTGACTGATGATGTCTCAGCAAGAATTTTTGCCGCCTTTTTTGTAGAGCTCCTGTAAGCTAACCTGTCTGTAGTGTGTATGGTACAAATGATAATAGCAGACTTGATTACTGAAACTGAGTGGTCCATTTTAATAGAAAATTAGGGTTGGAGGGGACCTCAAGAAGTAATCTTGTCTAAGTCCCTCCTCAAAATGGCCATCCCCAACTATATCATCCAACTCAAGCCTTTGTCTAGCTGAGTCTTATCACAACTTCTCTGGGTAACCTGTTCCAGTGCTCTACTATTCTCCTGGTGAGAGAGTTTTTCCTAATACATAGCTTCAACTTTCCTTGCTGCAACTTGAGACAGTTGCTCCTTGTTCTGTCATCTGCCACTACTGTGAACAGTTTAGCTCCATCCTCTTTTGACCGCCCCCTTCAAGTAGTTGAAGGCTGCTATTAAATTCCCCGTCTTCTCATCTCCAGACTAAGCCCAGTTCCCTCAGCCTTTCCTCAGAAGTCCTGTGGCCTGGCCCCTTAACCATTTTTGTTGTCCTCCACTGTACTTTCTCTCATTTGTACACATCCTTTGGTGGGGGGAGAGGGGGAATGGACACATAACTCCAGACAAGGTCTCACTTGTGCTGAATAGAGGGGAAGAATCACTTTCCTCAATGTATTTGCAACACTTCTACTTATGCAGCCCAGCATGCAGTTGTTTTTCTTGGCAACAAGAGCACACTGTTAGCTTGTATTTGGCTTATTGTTCACTGTAATCCCAGGTCCTATTCTGTAGAACTGCTGCTTAGCCAGTCGGTCCCCAGCCTGTACCAGTGAATGGGATTCTTCTGTTCTAAATGCAGGACTGTACTTGTCGAACTTCAGGAGGTTTTGTTTGGTCCAATTCTCCAATTTTCAAGGTCTCTGAATCCTAGCTCTGAAGTTTGGTGTCATCTGCGTATTCCCACAGCTTGGTGTCATCTGCAAACTTGCTGAGGGTGTACTCCATCTTCTTTTCTAGGTCGCTGATCAAGATATTGAACAAAATGGTCGTAGGACCAACCTCCTGGGGCACTCCACTTGACACTGGTTGCCAACTAGGCATTGAGCCATTGATTACTACCCTCTAAGCCTGCTGATCCAGCCACTTTTCTATCCACCTTACAGTCTATTCATCCAACCCATACTTCCTTAGGTTTCTTGTGAGAATTGTACAGATTCATCAAATGTTATGTATTCAACATGTTCCAATATGCGTCTGTAGGTTAAATTTTCATACCAGACTCCTAAAACTTCCTCTTCAGGCACCACTTTAACTAGCAGAACACCTTTTGGATGAGGAGCAAAAATGAATCTAGCAAATCTTTTTGCTTATACTGCCATCAGCTGTTATCACCCTGTGCACAGGTGTGTGTGGTAGCTGAATGGAGATAGAGGGAGGTGGGTAAGTAAGGTTCCACAAGCTTATGCATCAGTATCTGGCATTTGCAAGATGTTTGCTTTGAATTTATGTTGATCTCTATTGATCTAATAGTAGGTGGTGCATTATGCACTCTGGGAAGAAGCAACACAAAATGATCTGTTATACAAGAGAAGTAAATTGCTTGTTCAATGGGCTTTGTAGAAATACAATGTGGAGCTTGTTTTGTGTCAGTGTTCCCTGTCTAAAGTGAGGTGCACATTTTTTATTTTTTGCCATGCCTTAGAGATAAATGTGTTACTTAAGGTCTAACTGTGAGCTTCATGAATAAACTCTCACAGGGCCAAGTTTCTCAGTTAATCTGGAAAACGAATTTGAGTCAGTTGCTCTACTTTGGTTCTTGCTATCAATGCTTATGTTTTGGATGTGTAACCTAGCCTAGGAGAGTGTAGGGGTCTCTCCCCCTCTGTTCTACATGAGCAGTGTAGTGGTGTACACTTTGTACAAACGTGGCAGTCAGCATGTTGCTAAGCCAATTATTGTGTAACAAGAATCAGGCTTATAGAAGTGCCTCCAGTGGGTATCAGCCCAAGGAGGTTCAGTGTAATCTGACATATCTGATTGGTCCAGATTTTTTTTTTTTTTTTTGGAAGGTGCATCTAGATGAAATGTTCCTGCAGAGAATGGAATGCAACGCTAAGATTCCTTAATGGGTGTTTGCTAATAAAAATAAAAAATTGATTGTCTCCCCTGATCCCTTTCTATTTTTCTCTTTTGCCTTCTGTTTTGCATAGTATTCAATCTCCATTATTCCTATTTTTCCCATTCAGCAGTGGCTGCAGTTAAAATCTTTTGTAGCAATTTACTTTTTCCATTGTGCAAATAGAAAATACCTTGCAAAAGCTTTCAAAATGCAGAAACTGTTTCAGTTCATTCACTTACTTCCTTCTCTCCCGTCTCACCCCAGCTCCCTTTCTTTCTCCCCATTCTTGTAGGGCCAGTGTTAGCCCCAGCAGCATTCTTACCCGGAGAGATGAGTGGTGCATAAAAGGATGATATCCCTCATGGGTTGTCTCAACCCTTTTTTTGTATGCAGTACTGCAAAATGCACACATCTTTGATTTAGTTGGATTACTGTTAGTCTTGAAGCATTCCTGTAAAGTAGGTGTAAATAGTGTGTAGTTTTGAGACAAGCAGATACAACTCAGTTATAGCCACAGAAGCACAGAACATGACCTTGAGAAAAAGCCTAATGGGAACGTTTTGGATTAGATTTCTGCTTAAAAGGGGGTCTGGAGCTGTGAAATAAGGAAACTTTCTTGTTGTCTGATTGCTTCCAAGTGAAGGGAAATGGGACTTTGTCAATAAACAGGGCTGCATACCGGATTCAACGTTATTCTATTAACTTGGAGGGCCTGTTGAAACCTGAAAATTGCTCAACACTCAGGCCAAAAGAGCTAACAGTATTATCCCTGCAGAGGACACCAATCAAGTGCATTTTACCTTTGGTTACACAAGTAATCAGTGGTACTCAGGCTAAGCACCTAGGTTTCTTAGTTCCTAGCGTTGTGCCTTGACTACCAGCTGATTTGTGTACTCATCATCACACTTACTGGACTCATTGTAACACACAAATCCTAGCCAGGTGGCTGCTATGTAAAATATCCACATAAGAACATAATTTTAGCTGACTAATTTTGGCTTTGGAATATGTACACTGGATGTGACTTAAAAAATTAGCAGAAAGGGGGTAAGTACAATGCCTGAATTGTAATTACACTGATGATAATGTAAACTTTTCCTCCCATACACACACCTCTTGAACACTTGAAGATCTAGTTCATCTGCCATCGTTGTGGTAGAGCAGATCCTTCAGCTGCTGTCTGTAAGCCTCTTGATCTCTTGTGATTTGTTGCCAGTTCTTGCCTAGTTTTGCTTCGACTTCTTTTCTCCAGTGATCCGGCGGACATCCTCTAGGTCGTTTACGGTCATACGGCCACCAGAAGGTTGTTCGAGTTGACCAACGGTTGTCTTCTTTCCTCACAACGTGACCAGCCCATTGTAGCTTTCATATTTGAGCATCCTCGTATGCGTCTTTAAATTGAGTTTTTTGTCGAATTTTGTTGTTGTGGACCTTGTCTCGGAGCTGTATACCTAGTATACGTCTTTCCATTGCTCTTTGTGTTGTCTTCAGCCTTTTTTGTTCTGTAACTCCTTCGACCATGTCTCATATCCATAGTTGAGTGTGTGCCCACGCACACCTCTAATAGATTAAAAGAACCACAGGCCACATCCAGCCTGCCAGAGTATTTTGTCCTACCCACAGCGAGTCCATTAGCCCTGCCCAGGCTAGCCCTGCCTGGGAACTCTGGCCCATCTGTCCTACACCTGTTGTGAATAACCGAGCCATTTTTTCTAAAGGCCTAATAAATGGCCTCGAGCCATCCTCCCGAGACAGAAACACGACGAGACTGGAAGGTTGTTTTGTGAATTATGCCCATCTGCAGTGATAAGGAGACAGCTGTACCAGGCCAGGGGCCTCGAAGATAAACAGCGAAATACACTAGAAAATAGGTGAAAGGGCTCATCAGGGGCTCATTATAATACTAAAAAACACAC
>JAGPOW010001296.1:91041054-91058714 GCA_030014935.1 Caiman crocodilus
CTCCTGAGCTCTCCGAAATTGGCCCTTTTGAAATCTGGGACCCTAGTTCTAGTGTGGGCCCTATCTACACTGCGCCAGACAGCAAATTCTATCAGGCGACCTATCCTCTATTTTATAACCCCTTGACCTCAAGCTCTTACACTGAGAGAGTGAGTCAATAATAGATCCCTATTTAATGCTCTTCACCATTTAGTATTTTGTAATTCCTTACCTCAAGCATCTCTTTTCTAAACTGAATAGGCCTGACCTCTTTAGTCTCTCCTTATATGGAAGCCCTTCCCCCTCCTAACCATTAAGTTTTTCCAATAAACCTAGTTATTCATTACAGTTGCCCAAAGATAGGGGATCAGATTAACTGATTTATGTCCTCTAATGCAGTGCTGGCTCATGCAGCAGCCCTTCCTAGCACCATTTCACACGCTACTCCTGGAAATAGAGGCCTGCAGGACAGTTCCACTTGGCTGATTTATTTCCTGCTGCTGTCAGGTGAAACTGTCCTGTATGCCTCTGTTTGCTGGAGGCGCATTAGGGGTTGGACCAGGAAGTAGAGCCAGCTCCTGCCATAGCTGCTTTCTGATTGGGCTCCTCACACGGTGCACAGAGCAGTTTCTCCTGCCAGTGGTGATGCCAAGGTACCGTTGAATGGGATGCAGCAGCAGACTGGTTTAGTCAGAAGTGTAAGTCCAGGTATCTAAATTAGCCTCAGTTCTATTCAGAAGGAAACTTACTTTTGCCCTAAATATTGAAAATTACCCATTTTCAGGCTTCTGACAGTTGTTTAGCATGCTTTACGTGTCTCACCCAGTTGCCAAGGGTGAGGCTTATACAGCCTTTTGAGTCTGTGAAAAACATAACATATTGGGCCTGCTAGCAGACAGAAGTAATAACACATCAACAACAGGACCATAGTACTCAAAAGCACTTCTTAGGAGGGTTATTTTAGCTTTCAATCACTAATGCTTTTAGTGCCAAAGCTGCTTTTTAAAAATGTCTCTTATAATAGAGAGATTTTTGACCTTTTTTTTTTTTAAATCTCCCAGTGCTCCAAAATAACTGAATACTTTTTTCTGCAAATTGTAAAAGGCTAAGAGGAGAGAACCATCTGGGTCAGAAAATTGTCATGCATAATGGCAAAGTGTAAGGACTGAACCTGGGTGTGTTGAAAGGAGGTTTGGAGTTGATATGCATCTGCAACTAGGTATTTACTGTTCCTGTTATAATGTAAAATAGCATGGTTTATAACCTGGAATGTGTTTGTTTGAGTATCAGTAAATGATGTATTCATTTAGCTATGCAATTACATATCTGCAAATTAGAGGCGGTACAAGATGACCACAGAAAAGTCTTTCATACTTTATGTAAATGTGAAAAAAATGTAAATGTCAGAAAAACGTTACTCTACAATTTCTCCACTGGATGGAGACAGTACACTAAACCTTGTAAGCAAGCATTTAACTAAGGGAGCTGTTATGAAATGTCTTACAATGAAAGGATTGTGTGCAATAGCACACACTGCAGCAACAAATAGTGGAATGTGCGCTAGATTTCTACATCAAATTATATCCATAGTTACTTTTAAGGTCTGTTTTTGAGCTATCTTTGTAATGAAAAATGACAGGATTAGCAAGAATCTTTCCTCTCTGTACATTTGCCCCAAAGAGAAAACTATGGGAAGGATTGTGCTGCTCTTTCTTATCCTTTTGTCACTGATGTCATAGGATTTTTATTCCAGGTTCTTATGATTTTACAGGCAGTATCTATTCAGTAAACCTACCATAAGCCAGAGTGGAAGTAGTGTAACTGTTTCGGCAGTGTTTTAAGTGGCAGTGACTATGACAGGTTGCCCATATTGTCATGGTGGATGTAGCTACATAGCTTCTGGTTTAGCAAGCAGCCTGCCTGGAGCAGCATAGCATGCTTGGGTGCAGCTCATAAGCACAATCTGAACGTGGCTACAAGAAGTTTGTTTCCAGTTTAGCTTGAAGTGCTGAACTTCAGCAGCCAGATGCCACTGTAGGAAGTTTGAACTACAAGGGTACGACTGCAGTTCACATTGTCTTAGCACTACCAGCTACAATACTTGCTGTCTGCATTGGAGTCATAGCAGGTGTTCTAGTGTGGGCAGGGCACTGGGGGGTCAGCAATAGAGGCAAAATTTATTACCCTTTCTCCCAGCATACACACATGCATGCTTCATTATCCACTTAGCATTGTGTACTAAGTGGATAAGACAGACCGAAAAGACAGTTTCCAGTGCACTTATCTCAGCTTTTATTACTTCTGAGGTCCTATGGTGGCAGGGTCAGTGTCCAGAGAGGAGGCATTTGCCTGCTGCCAGTTGTAGGTGGAAGTAGCCGGGCTGAGAGCAAGGACACACTACAAGTGAAGAAACTAAGGATGAGTACCTTGTATGTAATGATGGTGGTGAGGGAGAGCCAGGCCCTGAAGATTTCTGAGGAAGGGTCTGTGACACCCATCAGAAGTAGAAGAGGTCTTCTCTTCCCCTGCTTTATGGGTGTATGTGAGCTTCTGTATGTCTTGGACAACTTTGGTACCTGTTACAGTGCACCACATTTCTTAGTAGTGCACTTAAAAAAAGACAACTCCCATACATACAGGAGAGTTGACCTGATATATTATGGTTGCTCCATACTTCTAGGTTGCAAATTGATCACAGAATTTTAAAAATGAGGATTATATAAAAATAAGTTGTTTTAAAACCATAAAGTTCCCCAAAGGAAAATAGCACGTCTTGCAGCTGCTGCTTTGTGTTATATGCAGTAAATACATCTTTAGACAACTTTAAAATTCCATTTTGATGTGCATACTAAAAACTCCATAGGGGGAAAAGATTCAGTAACACTTTCCTGATAGCTGCTTGTCAGTTACACACCTGTGATTTTGTTCCCTAACTACACTAGCTATTAGACCTATTATGTACTAATTGCTTGAAAGTGCCTTTATATTTTCTTAAATTAAAGTCTTGGGAGTCTTTCCATTGACTTCAGCAGGTTTGGATTAGACCCATAAGGCTAAGTCCTTAAAAGTACTTAAACTACCAAGTGTTTAATGAAATCTTTGAAGCTCTGGTTAGGTGCATAGACTCCCCTGTGTGATGCCTTGGGAAAGTATATGGAAAAGGTGCTATGAAACCTGTAAAGCAAGGGGTATCTTAGCTAGTCATTACTGCTCTGGGTGTGCTGCCTGTGAACTGAAGGCAAGGTGTCCATGTCTGTGCTTGGGGACAAAATGTCAGTAGTTTAGAAGCAGGTTAACTGGCATGGTTACTTCACAAGTGTTAATAGGCCCATGCAAGTGCCACACTGGTGAGCCTCTCTGTTTGTCTCTTCCAAATCTGCCCTGTCTGCTATGTATTTATCCTTTGACCTGCATATGACTGTAAACTCTGAAAGATTTATTTAGTATCTTTCTGCCTGGCTGCTTCACAGTAGATATGTGAACTGTATTCATGAGATGCTCCTCCTGAATGAGGTTGTTTCACATCTTTGCAAACAGACAGAAATGGGCAGTATGTTGGGCCAACAAAGGTGTTGTGAGGGTGGGCTGCAATAACTTTTCTCCATGTCAAAAAACAAGTTTTCCCATAATGTAAAGCTCAGACTTAGGAAAACTCATTCATTTCACATCATGTAAGTCAAATGTAAGCTTTTTAACTTTGGTTTCCTTTGCATTGGTTCTTGTCCCCTCTGTTTCACTATGAATATCAGGTTTAAAATGTGGAGATGCACATCTTTTCCACCAAGCACTTGCAGAACTCACAGTTTGGATTTGGATGCTGAACACTTGGAAGTCAGTAATCAGATCTAGTGTTTTAGTTTGCCTTATATATGTAGGCTAGGGACAGACATTCAAAAAGCCTGTGCCTGAATTGATTCAAAGTTTTCAGGTTAGCCTAACCTGGCTTGGCTGAATCACTTTGTAATTGCACAGACAACCCGGATATACAGGCACATCCCTGCAGTAGCTCAGGCTAGAAGCCAGAGGGCGCTAGAGCAGTCCTCCCTTCCTTCCACAGAGCTGAGCTGAGCTGAGCTGAGGGGGGCATGGCCAGGCATTTAGGATTAAGGAGGCCTGCCCCCTCCTTGATAACAGAGTATTTATCAGCTCTGTTATCACCATTTATCACCCCATCAGAAAACAGCTTCTCTCATTAGTTTAAACTCTTCTTAAACAAAGAAGAAACAAGGGACATTACCAACTGAGCTTTGAGTAGCTCCAAGAAGTCCTCAGTCGACACTGCTGTCTGCCATAGCACAGACTATAGCCAGGATGTGGTCTGCTAGCTAAAGCTGTGTGTCTGTGTTAGGCAGAGTGGGTGGGGGATCCCTGATTAGCAGGGAGTAGTGACGGGAGGAAGAGAGTAGGAAGAAGCCAGGTAAATGTTGCAATGCCTGCAAGTCTCTGCTGGGAGCTGCAGCCAGGGAGCAGAGGGGAGGGACCAGCTCTGCTGTAGGGTGGAGAGCCCTGTCGAGACAAGAGAGCATGCTGGGGTGCTAAGGGAGCCTGACTGAACTTAAACCAGGAAGAGGTCTGGGATAGACATTACATAAATCAGTTTGACCCAAATCAGTTAAGTCTGATACTACATTCAATCAGGTTTATCTCAAACCCATTTCATCCATTTTCAATCTGGTTTATGTGCACTGAACATCTGTTCTATTACAGGTTTAAACCAGTTTCTGATCATTTAATCCAGTTTATGTGTAATGTCTGCCCCTAGCTGTAGAGGGTCTCTCTCAAAGTTTGGTTCCCCGTTATCACTGTCAACATTTGCAGAGCCTGCATATGGAATTTTAGTTTAGCATCATCTGTACCAGATTTGTATACATACTTATGTTCTCTTATAGCTTGACTTAATTGCACTAGAGAATTCATACACTCCATTTCTTTCTAGTTTGGAGGAAAAGGTCACATAACTCTATTCAGATTTTATATGGAGAGTTGCATCCTAAAAAAGATTACAGAATCTTTAGAAACCAAGTTAAATGTAAACAGGCACATTTTTTTTTTAGGTGGTGTGTGTTTTAGGTCCCTGAAAGGGCATTTGCATCTCTTCTTATAAAACGTTTAAAATTAGCATACTTAACATCTTGAGCTGTATAAAGGGCATAATATGTTATAGTGTTCTTTATCATTGCTATTTGTAAGTTACTTTTCTCTGATAACAAACTGTTCTACTCTTTTGGGTCTCCATGATGTGGCTAGCTGATGCTCTGCATTCTGTTATTGAAGTATGTCTGCACTAAGGGTCTTGCTGCTGTTGTAGCTAGACTCTTACAAATCACAGATGTAGATGTGCTGCTTTCATACAAAGAGGACTTACTCTGGGGCTCTCATTGCATATTTCATTATGGTACAGCTTAAAGTTGAAAGAAATGTTTTTACCAGCCTCCAACTATTCAAGGTGTTCCTTTGTCTTAAATATGGACTTTGCCACTTTCAGTCCTCAGTGTTGTTACCTACAAGAACTCAATGTTTCTTGTAATGTTTATAGCTGCATGACAGAAAGAACCTGCTTCCTGAGCAATAAAG
This sequence comes from Caiman crocodilus, assembly GCA_030014935.1. Classification (NCBI taxonomy): domain Eukaryota; kingdom Metazoa; phylum Chordata; order Crocodylia; family Alligatoridae; genus Caiman; species Caiman crocodilus. The sequence goes on from JAGPOW010001296.1 coordinate 91,046,608, forward strand.
AGTATGGATAGTACATATCACATCAGTGCTATGCACTATTACTCCATGCAACTCATGTTCAGATAATGATAATCCTGGTCTGAATCTTCAAAACCCTTGATAGGTTAAGCTTCAGTTAGCTACTGTTTGTGCTTTCTAGACAGAGGCCATAAGGAGCTGCGCTACCCAAGAGGAGAGGCTATTCTAAACACTAATTGGAGAAGTAGCGTTTTATAGAATAAGGTCTGTACTCCATTCTGGAAATGTTTAGGTTTGGAGGACATTAGTACCTCACTGAGGCTTGCTACTTAACTAGTAACAAATTCCTGCAGTGTCTCCAGTTACAATTAAAAAGAAACAGGGACATAACCTTATTTATTGTTGTTCCTGTCTCGGGCGGCCAGAGCCGTCCAGAGGATCGCTAATTTAATCGGACGTCAGGTAGGTCGGTGATGGAGAGGTGTGCACAGTGCATTGGTTGCAAAAATAACTTTTACTTTAACTTTACTTACGCCGCTGGTGGCCATGATGCAGGTGGTAAGGTTGCTTACGTAGTTACAGGTAATGAGTTGCTTGAGTAGTTACAGATAACTGGTAACAGAGTGAGCTGGCGAGTTACAGATAACTGGCAACAGAATGAGCTGGCGAGTTTGTAGACAGAAATGAGCATGCAGGACGAAGGATAGGTCGGGAGCAAACGGTGATGGGAAGATGTTGGTGGGTGATCAGTCCGCCAGCTTTTCTCTGCCACGTGGTAAAGTTCTCTGTACTCTACCATGTGCTCAGAGCTCTCCGACTTGGGTGGAAACTGCACGGACCTTTATACTTTTAGAATAGCCAATGACAGACCACCAGTTAGGAATAGCTAATGAGGTAGAACGTACCAGATTCAGAGGTAACTGCAGTTGTTTAAGGCAGTTCTATTGTGACAGGGACGCTCAACTGATTTGGTTACGACAGTTCCTTGGCAATTCCAAGCAGATTGTTAGCAGCACTACCATTATTATTTCTTGTTTCCAATATTACTCAAAATATGGCAGGTAATGCCTGGCCCTCCCCTCCCCCAACTTTTAAAAGAAAAAAAAAAAAGAAAAGGCAAGGTCAGTGTCTCAGGAAACTGACTTTCTGCAGCTTTTCCTGAATAGCATCATCCTTTTCCTCCTCTGACTGTGCTCGTTCTTGGTGAAGCCCACTCAAAAATGATGCCTCGGCTAAAAGCTATTTTTGTTACTTCTTGATCCTCATGTTCTACGAAAACCATGCCACTCAGATGGTGTTACAATTAAACAAATGTACACAGATAATCATTAAAATGGCTGCATAAGAACAATGAAATACAGAAATACTTCCTAACATAGGATATTACAAGTGAGAGTGCCTTGTGGAATATTTTCTTTCCATCTAAAACCTTTTATTGTACTGAGAATTCTATATGTCCTCCCATAAAAATGGATTCTTAAATAACCACAGTAACCTAAATCTTTTTTCAATAACTTTTCTTTATGGAGCAGGAACTCCAATCTGAAGCTATTTGCTCACACTTTGGCTTGAAGTATAAATGGTGCTAAAACTCCTTCTGTGTCTCTAGTTCCAATTAAAAATTCAGTAGTTTAAATCTAATGATAAAGAGCTAGTTTTGGTGCAATAATACTGTGATCCTATCATATAGTATGTGCTAAAACAGTATGTAGCATAGTTTCCTCTTAAGAGCTATTATATCTTAATAGGTCACTGATGCAAAGAATGTAATGGAAAACCAATTAAAGTGAGTTCATTCCTTCTGCAATGGGATATCACAGCCCCTTGCGTAGAATATATCTTCTATAAACTTTATACTTTAAACCACACAGGAGATAAGTTTCTGTGTGAAGATTGAGCGTGTAGGATTATTAGCCTTCATTATTGTGGTGCAGAATCTATTAATACTGGATAGAAGAGGTATTTGGACAATGGGAAAAAGAATGGAACAGTTTTCTCCTGGTTATTACACTAATAATGTTTATTTCACTGTTACATTGCCTTATCTCTCTGTTATTAACCTCTTTTATAACATGGTAAGAAAGTAAGCAGGGCACATTTTTCATTATTGTGCCCAGTACCCTGATCCCTCATTGGTGGCTCTAGGAATTATTGTGATACAAGAATAAGTAGTTTTTATTTTAGCCACCCTTGCTAGCATCTCTTACAAAGCCACTGATGTGCATTGTTCTTTTATGGCATTGCTGTTTATAGGGCTAAAGCTATTCTGAAAATCATTTTAGAAAGAAATGAGTCAAAAATAATCTCATATATCTAGGTGAAAAATGTTACATAATGATAGAGTGAACAAATACAGAGTTTGTGCATGTTTTTTAGGAATTTTCCACATCCAAATATCTGATTATTTGAGTGTACAAGGTGGTTGTAGTGGCCCAACGTCAGTGGGAATAAAGGGTATTCCCACCCAGACTGTTCTGGTGGTCAGGACAACCTTCTGGGAAGTGGGAGACACTGGTTTAGTCGCTTCAAGCTGAGAGAGGGGCAGAACATAGATTTCTTACTTCTAAGTGAATGTTGTACTATTACTGTATTTATGTGAATCCAAGACAACTGTGAATTTAAGATGATTCCACAATATTTAGATTCTAAACATGGGAAATTTATAAATTTGTTATAATTTGCCATGTATAGAAAGGAGGGGGTCATCTTAAATCCCCCTCCCCCCATCACCCACTGTGACATGGAGAGCAGGAGGGGGGAAAGTGGCAAGGAAAGCAGTGGTGGGGTGGGGACAGGTGGTCAGACCCTTGTACCTCCTGCACCTTGGTTTTCTTGCCACTTATCCTCTTTTCCCCTCCCAATTTGTGCACCCCCTATGTGCCTGCCCTCCAGCCATTTGTCCCTCCACCCCTATCCCTTCTCCCTAGGGTACCTGCCTTCACTGCCACCTGCCCCCTCCAGTGTTTCTTCCTTCTGGTCACTTGCCCTTCCTGCTGGTTTCTCTGCCACTTGCTTCCCACAGTGCCTGCCCTCCCCCCTCATTGCTGCTTACCCTACGTGGTGACTCTGGCCCCAGCCCTGGCCCTGAGCAGGTAGTGGTAGGGTGGTCATCATAGAGGGCATTCTGTTTTTCTGCTACTTTGTCCTCTATTGATATAAAACCTGATGGCTTTATGTCCTCTATTTTTCTCTTCAAGAGAGACATAAAAGCTTTGGATTTTGTGTGAATAGAGGACAGAGAACAACTGGACTGTCATCTATGATGACCACTCTAGGTAGTGGTGGTGGCTCCAGCCGTGTTCCTGACCTTCGCCAGCCAGCATTGGTGATGGCAGCTCTGGCTCCAGCTGTGGCTCAGGGCAGCTGGCATCTGCAGCTTCAGCTCTGGTGCCAGTTGCAGCTGCCAACTGGTCTGGACTGGTACTAGAATCTAAGACAAGGCTTTTTTCCTACGTTGATGGGAGGAAACCCTCCCACACAATCTTGGATTTGAGTCAATACAGTATCCTTTTATACTAAAGGTGAACACCCTTACCTCAGAAGAGGATTGCATCCTTTGGTCCTAAATGGATAGAGCAACTACTTTACAACCTTAATTCAGGTGCCAAAGATTTGGAGAGGGTAGGAATTTAGACTCAACACTGTACTCAAAATTTCCTATTAGTTAACTCTGGACAGCTTCTGTTCAGCATCCAGGCTCTCTGAACAGCCTTTCGGAATCCCCTGGCTGTATCAGGGGCCTATGTGCTTAACTCAATTTCTTTGAATCCCCAGCTGATTTGCAGGTATTGTGATGTCTAAAATGCTGCTCTACATTTCACAGTGAAGTTTTACTTTTATATATGATGCACTTTTATTTATCTGAATATACAAGAGTAGTGTTTTCAGGTGCGTTAGCCTACATTTTGACTACAAAATACTGTGTGAAACAGAAGTAGTTGGTATATAATAACTGCAGAACAGGAAATTGGAAATTGAATCCTGTGCCAAAGACCTAGGCTGCTCATGACTTGTCAATAAAGTGAATTCCCTCCAACTATATGTCTCATGCTATGAGGAATTTTTATTCTTTTGGATGCCAAAGACCAGGGGCTGCCAAATTAAGCATCACTTTCTATTGAGTCCAGGTTATGCATGTCTACCTTTGAAGGGACTCTGTGAGAAGAACTCATATTCTTGGCCTTCCATGGGGTAAGTTTTTTGTTCGTCAGTTTTTACTGAGGGATGCAATGTCCCAAGATAACTGCAAAAAACCCCCCAAACAAACCAAAAATAAAAAAAAAGTAAAATGGCCACTAATGAGTGTGACTTGAAGCTTAACATCTTTGCGGTTTTAACTTCAGACTGCTTCTTTCATTTCAATGAACAGTGCTTGAGATGTCATTTCAGAAACATCAAAACCCACCTTCATTTGTCTGTTAAGCTTCTTTGATTTGACATTCTAATAACCCATGTTTGATTCATATCCCAAGGTTGTAAATCTTTTTTTTAGTGTACTGATTTTTAATATGTCAGTGTAATGGAACAGAAAGCATTAACATTGGGAGTTTGTTTCATAATGAGAATGAGTTCGAGGAGTGCAGACAGTTGGAAAATCAGCCTGTGTTTTTTAAGTTGAGAGATACAAATTGATTGGTGTGTTGTCTGGAATTAGTTGATATGATCAGTATTCCTATGTTTCTTTAGACCTTCTTGATGTTAGATTTGAAAGCAGTTAAAAAGGACTTTAAAAAGATGCCCTCTTCTCCTTTGACATACTGTATCAAATTGGAATTGTTAAAATGGCAATCAAGACCCCCCCCCCCCCATGAAAGTCTTATAGTTCTTGCCAAAGACGGATTAAAAAATAAACATGAAAAAGCAACCCGTACCTTTGGCTATAATAGGATTTACCACATGTACTTTCCTTCCTAGTGCCAGAAATTTTCAAGCAAATCCCATTATACTTAATAACTGTGCAAATTAGGGAACTTCTTAAAAGGAGATGATCTTCATTAATACAACTTGCATAGTTTATGCACATACTGAAAGCTGTGTTGATCAAGGTAACTACTTTTCAGGAATGTCTGATACTTATTTAATTTTCAGATGCAGTATCTCTTGTTAGACAATCCTGCTTGTCTTGTCATTGGAGAAGTGGTAGAAAAAAGGTTATTATTAGGCTTTAGGGTATAGGATTGACTAAGAAATTCAGTTGGTGTATTGAACAAGTAAGAAGATTATACTGCTGCCTGTGTGAAAATTTGGGCTATTATAAGTTATACATAGCAATATACTTGGTGAAATGCTGGAAGAAAGAGAGAATTGTTTCAGTCCAAGTCCTCAAAGAATCTCTGATAAGATTCAAGAAACCTATATACAAGAAACACAAGTAACTGTACCATAAAATATATATTTAAACAGTATAAATATTGGTGCTATTTTTGTAATGCTGTGTACATTGGATCACAGTGCTGTAAATCACACCAAGGCAATCCTATTGACTTCAATAGCACTTTAGATACTTTCAAAAACATCAAAACCCTTCTTCATCTTTCTGTTCAGCTGCTTCAATTTGACATTTTAATAACCTTTGTTTGATTCATGTCCCAAGGTTTTAAATCTCTCTAGTGAACTGATTCAATTGCAGTGGGGGAACTGATAGCAGAATTTGGCCCAAAGTATTCTGTATCATATGTTGCCTGTTGCTGTAACAACTACTTCTGTCATAGTACACAGAGTAATTCTGGTTTGCTCCAAGTGGAAATCTCATAACTAAAACTTAGAGAGAAAATGTACGTAGAAATCAGCCTATGGCAGGGTTGTTTAGGTAACATTTGCAAAAATATATACCAAATGAAGTAAAACTGAATTATAATTAGGGCCTTATTCTATGGTGCAGTCTTCTTTTTTTCTTCAGAAAAACTCTGTCAGGCCAATGAAAATATTGCCTGAGTAGTAATGGAGTGAACACTTAGTGCAAATCCAGGAACAGCAACTGCATTAGTGTAAGTTGTTCCAGGTCTGTTTGTAGTCAATGACTAATTTTGTTAGTGGATGATCTGTTTGCAGATTTTCAAACATAAGCACCCTCTTCCCACTTCCTTCCTTCAGGATCGGGAAGCAATTTGAATTTAATGTTTGCAGAAACTGTGGCATTAAACAGGCAAAAAGGTGAAGACGGCTGGAATTAAAAAGGGAACATCACCTTATGTGAAATGAACAGCTGCAGGCTCAAGAGTTTATGAATCTTTGCAAAGTTTTTATTTATAAGTAGAAAAAAATCTACTGTGGCAATACAGCTGTAAAGTGTATGCTAAGTACCATTTTGCATTTAAAACTTAATAGCAAAACAAGATTAGAATTTATTTATTCAGTGATATGCAGAGAAAAGAGACAGAATGGTGTGTGTATTATCAAGAAACATGGTATTTATACCAGGGTGATATAAAAATGTAAAGGAGCTAAAATACTAGAGAAGTAAATTGAGAATTTTGCTCGTTCATGAAAAATAGGGTATATTTAGGAAGGGTATGAAAATATGGTTATGTGGATTTTATAAGATTTGCATAATTTATAGAAATCATCCTAGATGAGAGCAAAGATAACTTGTTCATTGCTATTATACAATCACATATTCTTCATAATATGTGTATTTATTAGAAATCTAGAAGTGGTTGGAGGTATGGGATTTTTTGTTTTAAATTGTATGACACTTTGTATCCTTTTCTCCTATGAAGCCAGAACTATCATTTCCAGTGTTTCTAACTGTCCAGAAATGAGAAACAGACATCTTTTAAAAAAAAAAAGTAAAATTATTTTTAAATAGTTTTTTCCATATAAAAATGAAATCACTTTAACATACATTGTAACCTTTTAGGCAAGCAAGTGTTGTTTCACAATCTTCTTTTCTGAAAGAATACAGGTTTTGTTTAAAAACCTGGAAGTCTTCAAGTGTTGGCATAGTATGGGATAGGGCTGTGAGGCTGGGCCGCGGGCATGTGGACATGCCCAGTTCTAACCCTTAGCAATTGGCCACCCGATTCTTGCCTGCTACATCTTGTTGTTGAAGATTTCTTTGTTGGGAGGTGATTTAATCTGCTGTGAGTTGTCCCAGATATGCCAGATCTGATTTTTCTCTGCTTCCCCTACACCCTGCCAAAGTGCACCCCCATCCCCCCGCAGGAAAGTTGTTAAAGCATGAGTTATGTCCTCGGCTCTCTATGGATAATCTCCTTCATTGGTGACACATAGTGGGTGCATGTGCACCCCTTGAATGTGGTGGTGCACCCGCTATGAAAAGGTGGGCGGTCACTGCTTGCCACCACCCCTTCACCTCCGACAACACCAGTGGTATCTGTGGGCAGTCAGCAATCACCACTGGCCGACACCAACACTGTCGGCAGCATTTGTGGGTGGTCACTGACTGCGATCGTTGCTTACCACCCCTCCCTGCCCCCACCACCAACAGCACTGGTGGCATCTGCTGGAGCTCCCCGCTTACCACCATCATGCTCCCACTTCCCAGTCCCTGGGGGCATACATTGTTCATGGTCTCTTCCTTCTCCTTGATTCCTTAGGCCAGTGGTCTTCTCATGCTGGACCATAGGTGGTGGAAGAAAAAAAAATTGGGGGGGACTGAGCATGCATACACCCCTGCACACATGTCCCCTTCCACAGGAAAGTCTGTGGGGGGAGGGGAAGGGCCACAGCGGGGAGTGGCATTGCCTGACACCACACCATGTTGCACTGGCCCCAGATGCCTCCCAGCCCTGGCTACACTGGCTCTGGCTGCCTCGCTGCTTCGGCTATGCCATCGCAGGCCTGGCCCTGGCCATGCATCACTCAGGGGGAGACCCAGAGCTGGGTGCTGGAGTGGGACGAGCCTCCAGGCTGAAGGGGTTAGAGTGCCTGGGACCCCCACACCCACCCCACCAGGCCCTACACAGCCAGAATGATATGAGGCATGGGACAGAGCCATGGCTTGTCTGGGGCATAGGAAGGGACAGCAGCTTCCACCATTGCACACGTCCTGGGAGGTATGGAGATGCATGACCCCGATCTGTGCAGGGTAGGGTGGGTTGCCGTTGCAAGCTGGGACCAGTGCAGTGCTGGGGCCAGGGCCATGCTCTGGGAAGGTGGCAGCAGCAATGGGAACAGAGTAGGATGGGTTATGGTAAATCTTGGGGTGGCTGCAGCCCCTTGTCAGCACCGCCCTTGACCTCCCTGCCTCCACCCCTGCTGGAAAGAGCCCAGCCCACAGTGGCAACCCGCCCTGCCCTGCGCAGATCTGGGACATGCACCCCCCATGTCTCTTCGGGCATGCATAACAGCAGGAACTACATCCCCTGGATGAACTACTTGGGGCTTAGTCCCATGCCAAATCCCTGCCCCTTCCCCAGCCCTAGCCCCACTCCCTCCCTCCCTCACTATTACTTGCATGCACCTCCTGACCCCTGCTGCAACTGCAGGAAGACTGCAGCTGGGCTGCCTTGTGGCCCTACCACTGCCCGGCATTCGGTGGGGCTAAGTCCCATTAGCCCCCCACTTCCACCACCTATGTGCCTGACTCAAGGACGTAGTGGCTAATCTAGTTTGAGACTTGTTCTGTCAAAGCTTGGTAAATGGAAACAAAAGGAAGAACAACACAAAGTAAGGAAACTAAAACTCAGGTAAGTTTCTTGGCCCTAGGGCCATTGTGACTGCTGGCTGTGACCTCCAGCAACAAGATAAGTCAGTCCTGAGGGCTCCAGGTGATTCCCCATGGCCCAGCCCTCTTGAATAAGAGAAACTTCAAAAGAAACATAGGAGATTATCCAGCCAATTTCACCTGCACTTGGGTATTTACCTCAGCTTTGCAGACTTTTGTATCTGTCTTCGGTGCTTGTATGGCACTTGACCAGTTCCTTATGGGAAATGGGCTCATTTGCTGGCCCTTAGTAACTTGGCTCCATTTAAGTAATGAAGCCAATTTCTCCCACTGATATCCCTCCTGCCCAGGACTGTTGTGGACTTTTCCTTCTCTTTTCCAGGAGGCAGGACCCAGCTTAATAGGCACTCATTGCCAGAAATAAAAAAACAAAGAGAAACTGAAACAAAAAAACCTTGTTTAGTGTGTTGCCATCTCGTTCTCCCAGTGTGGCTTCTTGAACACTCCTCTTGAAGCTCTTGCTGGTGCAGGCTTGGTGATGGTGTTCTGGATGATCAGAGCTCCCCTGAACTCTTAAGCTGAAAATCAGCCTTCTCCCCATCTCCTCAGGTCTCATCTTCAGTCCAATGCTCCCAGCATTGTGTTCCACCCCTGTGTCCATCCTGCTCCTCTTCCAGTCCTGGTGGCAGGCCAGAAAAACTGGCATAGCTGTGGAGAAGGCCAATGTGGAGGGAACAGCTGCTAATAAAGCAGGGCTCCTGTGGTGGCTGCCATCTGTGTTGTCAGCTCCAGCGAGGCAGGTAAGTTTCTTCTCTAGCTGTGTGCTCAAAAAGGGTTTTTCTCACCTCTTCACTTCAAGAAACTGAACCTTAAAACTTCTAGGGGTGTTGGATCTTTGCCCACCCTGAATCTCTGGTTAGTGTATTTTTCAAGGGAAAATTCTGCATTTGAGGGGAGGAAAAATATATCTCTGGAAAATTGATTTGAGAAAGTAGGTGGCTGCTTAGATATGAACAGGGAGCTAGAATAGTAAGCTAGAACTGGGATCTGGAGATTAATTACTGGAAACCAGCTGATGTAGGTGACAGTTCGATCCATGATGGATGTTACATGGGGGTAACTATGATAAATTATGAACATACATGACAGAATTGTTTTTATGACTTCATAACTGGGACATTGTGGCAGAGCAACTTTGAGTACCTTCCACTTTAAGGACTTAAGCAGGGTGTAAGCCAGTCTGCAGGTGGGAGCAGACCCAATTGGGCAGTCACATGGTAGTGAGGAGGCTGCCTGATTGGTGGAGGGTTGGGCAGACCAGGCCCTGAGAGCAGAGCCAGCAGTTGCTACAGAGATGCTGATGAAGTAACGTTGCTCAGATAGAGACCTGCTGCTCCTGGAACACCTGGAAGCCAGTGTAGGCACTATGCAGATGGAGGAGGTTCCTGGTCCTGGGTAAGACCTGAAACTGCACCCTGCTTGGGTTGGATGGTGTGGTGGGGATACCTGTGGTGGGACAGTCTCCAGGAAATTCCACACCTGTGCCTTCCCAGTGAAAGGTGGGGTGCCATACAGTCTCAGCCCCCATCACCTGGTGGGTAACCCCTCAAAGGGAACAGATAAGGGTCCAGGCATATCAACAGACACCTGAGGTCTGAGTGGGCTGTAGGCTGAGGTAGGGGTCCAGGCACATTGACAGACACCTGAGGCCCAAGGAGGCCAGGGGTAATGCCTTGCTTGACTTGGTGTTGGCCACAGGGGATGACCTGGTGGGGGACCTGCAGATTCAAGGCAACTTAGGGGACAGTGATCACCAAATGATAGCATTCACTATCCAGAGAAGGGTGGGCATTATACCTAACAGAACACAGGTGCTAAACTTTAAAAAGGCTGACTTTAATAGGCTCAGGGAATTGGTTAGCAGGGTACTAAGAACAAAGAGCCTAGATGCTCTGGGGGTCTAGGATGGGTGGTCATTCCTAAAGAATACCATTTTTTGGAGTCAGAGTGAGACAATCCCATGGAAAAAGAAAGGGGGCAAAGAGGCCAGGAAGCCCCTTTAGCTAATCAGGGTCATCCAGGATACCTTAAGGGCAAAAAAAAGAAGCATACAGGAAGTGGAAGCAGGGGGTAGCTAGCAAGGAGGAGTACACTTCCTTGGCCTGCACCTGCAGGGAGTCATTCAGGAAGACCAAGGCAGCTCTAGAACTCAGGCTAGCGGCAGGGATTAAGGACAATAAAAAGTCCTTCTTTAGGTACGTTAGGAGCAAAAAGAGGGTGCAGGGTAGCATAGGACCCCTAGAGGATGGGCAGGGGGGCTTAGTGACAGATAACAGGGACAAGGCAGAGGTCTTCAATGAGTTTTTTGCCTCTGTCTTCTTAAATAGGAACCTAGATGAACCCTCAATATACATCATGGACACCAACAAGGGGAACATTAGCCGACCGACAGTCAGTGCCAACATGGTAAAAAGACACTTGGAGGGGCTGGATGTGTTCAAGTCACTGGTACTGGAGGGACTCCACCTATGGGTATTGAAGGAATTAATGAATGTCATAGTTGAACCACTAGCAAGGATATATGAGCACTCATGGTGCTCAGGTCAGGTCCTGTAGGATTGGAAGAAGGCCAACGTCATCCCAATCTTTAGGAAAGGGAAGAAGAAGGATCTGGGGAACTATAGACTAGTCAGCCCTACCTCTATGCCTGGGAAAATCCTTGAAAAAATTATCAAAGAACACATTTGTGGGAGCGTGCTGGCTAATGTGATGCAGAAGGCTAACAAACATGGGCGTATAGCAGGCAGGTCTTGCCTGACTAATCTAGTTTATTTTTACAACAAGGCCACCAAATGTTTAGATGCAGGAGTCGAGGTGGATGTTATTTATCTGGACTTCAAGAAAGCCTTTGACACGGTATCCCATACTATCCTTATACATAAACTGAGGAGATTTGCCTTGGATGATTATATGGTGGACTGGGTAGCAAACTGGTTCAAGGGTTGCACTCAGAGAGTGATGGTGGATGGATCAGTGTCAACCTGGAAAGATGTGTGCAATGGAGTCCCTCAGGGCTCAGTTCTGGGGCCAGTGCTGTTCAACATCTTCATCAGAGATCTGGATGTTGGGGTGGGAAGCACCCTGTCAAAATTCGTAGATGACTCAAAAATATGTGGGGAAGCTAACACCGTGGAGAGGAGGAATCAGATCCAGGCTGACCTAGACAGGTTGGGGAAGTGGGCAGAGAGCAATAGAATGCAATTCAATAAGGACAAGTGCAAGGTGCTGCATCTAGGGAGAAAGAACTGCCATCATACTTATAGGCTGCGGGGTAACCTTCTCAGCACCACTGAGGCAGAAAGAGATCTTGGAGTCATGGTTGACTCCAGGATGAACATGAGTCATCAATGTGATGAAGTAGTCATAGTATCATAGTATCATAGTAGCTAGAGTCGGAAGGGACCTGGGCAGATCATCTAGTCCGACCCCCTGCCTTGGCAGGAAAGAGCACCAGGGTCAG
>JAGPOW010001296.1:91066192-91089310 GCA_030014935.1 Caiman crocodilus
CCTTCGGTGATCAATCTCTGACTGCTGTAACACGGAGCAATAAAAGCAACTACTAACAACAAACTGTGTGAGTATTCTCACCTTGCTTCAGCAATCTCGTGGAATCTGATCTATCTAGCAGCCTATTAAAGGGGAAATCAAAGTCTAGCATGGGAAAAAGAAATAAGCTAGAGTCCGTCCGTCTCGCTCCAGGGGCCTGTTGGAATTAAGGCTCTGGTGGTGCGACACATGCTTACCTGGGTTCCCCCCTGGCTGGAGCCTCCTTCCTGGTTTGGTAGATGGACAGCTTGGCCAGAGCCAGGAGGAAGTTGGCTAGATGGTCCCAGGACTTGGTGGGCCATAGACAGAGAAAGACAAGATACTGGGCTAGGTGGACCACTGGTCTGACCTTGTATGGCATGTTCTATGTTAAAAAGTCCCTAAGCATCTATCCTAGGGCTTTGACTCATGAGTAAAAGTGATTTACGTAAAATACTTAGGTACAACATGGTCCTTCTGGGAGGCATCTCGAGCCTCCTGAAAGGCATTAGGAAAAAATAACATGCTTTACTAATTGCCAACATTGAATTCAGCTAAGCTTTTGTCTAGTAAAGTAGTGGGAAACTTGGAAAGGTTCTAAGATTTCATCTTTCTGAGGGAAATTGATCCTACATTTTCCACCTCCCAGAAGAGTTTCCTGACCACAAAGCTCTAAAATAGGCTAAGGGACATTTTTACCTGTCCCATTAAAACTGGGCCACTGGTAATACAACATTGCAATAGCGATGGTACCAAAAGAAAAATAACCAAGTGGGAGCATGCCTCTTTAGCCTATTTATAGCTTGAGATATGGGGGGATGGGAGAGGGGGCAGGGAGGAAGAACAGAATTTCTGGGTTCCCATCTCTGTTGCTAGGGATTTTTCTATTTTTTTTAGCTGTCTAGTATAACCAGTTACTGGTCTTTCTTTTTAGCCAATGACTTTCTAATTATAAAGTTCATACACAGTTGCTAAGAGCGGGGAGAGCAACCTAGATTTCCCTCCTCTTGAAAGATGCCTGATCTACTAGATAACAAAAGGAGGCTCCTCCTTGCCTGTTCCCCAGGCCTTATGACTCTTGCAAGGTTTCCAAATGGTCCTATTTCAAAGGGACAGGTAGGAAGTGCCTTTACCTAGTTTATTCTGTAGGCTAGTGACTGGGATATTCTCCTAAGATTTGGGAGATGAAAGTTTAAATTCCCTTCAGGCTGAGGTGAGATTATACTCAGGAATTATACTATCCAAGTGTAAACCCCTAAGGAACTAATTTGAACCCTGGCCTTGGGGCCAGCATGAACAACTAAAAAAGAAATTATGTTCCCATTGATTTTTTTTGCAGTTGTACTCAGATACTTACATAGTCCAATGCAACATATTAAGTCTATAAACCTACCAAAGACAGGCATGGAATTGATGAGATTTTTTTTCCTATAAAAAAGTTTAAAACTTTTGTTGCAGAATCAAAACCGAATGCATGTGTATGTATGAGACTGAGTCAGGGGACTCTTTGGCCCTCTATCCTGCCAAATTTTTTTTGAGGTTTTGGTTTAAGAGTCAGAAGCTCCTATGGGAAACAGGTACTTTATCTGGAAAAAAATTGTCAAAAACCCAGTTTGCCTTCAGAACAATTTCGTGGAACATTTCTCACCAGGGAAAGAATGGGTACTGAATCCTTTGGCCAATTGATCATGGGGATTACTTCAAGATCAATAGTCTGTTATCCAGCCAAAACACTGTGAAAGTAATTGCAATTTGATAAGGAATTAGATAGCTTGCTTGCTTGCTAGCCAGCAGAAGCTCTGTTGTTTGCTTGGTCTTTTCAGTCTCAGAGAATACCTGGGGTTTCTAAAGTTCTTTTCCCTACTTCCTTTGTAAAGGAATGATTTCTGAGGCTGACTGTCATCTCACACTAGTTTTATAATAGTATCACTCTTGACTTTATCACTTTTTACCCCTTCTCATTAGTTATACTTATCTAAAGTCATTTGCACGTATACTCTAGACTAGCTCAATATAATGGGTACAGGAGAGGAAAAAGTTGACTTTTGGCCAGAAATACTCTTCCTGGATCCTGACATCAGCAGAGGTTCATCTGGTCTCCAGAATAAATTAAAGCAGCTCTTAAACTGTTTTAATTTAAGACATATCACAGCCCCTAGGAGTTGTTCACTAGCTAATGATTACAAATGGGGTAGGGCCAAGACCTTTTACCAGCCCATGTTCCCTGCACTGGAGAAATGGGACAAGAAGCTGTTACAGTAACTGTTTGCCATGTGTGGGTTCTCTTACACAGTGGGAAACTGGGTGGCTGGGTTTAAGGCTGGTTTGTGTTGCAACCAGGTGATGCATAGGGTATAAACAGATGTCACCAAATGAAGCTGATTTAGCTGTGCCAGGCTGATTTAGCTGTGCCAGGATATATCTCTGGATCCCCTTCATCGGGCAAAACAGACATTGCCTGTTGTCTTTCAGGGTTAGTCCCTAGCTTCTTCCTGCCGTGGCTGTGGTGTAATTCTATGGGACAACACTCAGGGAGGCTTCAGGAGTTGAGGGAACACTGGGTTTCCCTGTTAGCTAAGGAGTGCCTGGGGGACCTCCAGGTACTCCTCTGCTAGTGGGGAAACCTGGGGTTTCCTTGTTTAGAGATGTGTGCTCAGAATCCCAAACTTGGTCTGGTGTGGTCCCACAGCTGGGACCACAAATTAACTGGTTGGTGGTTCAGCACTAAGACTGCACTGGAGTGTCAACATGCACCTGGGGAATTGCAAGTGGGGGCAACCCATATCGTCAGGGGTCCAATATTGCTCACCTTGGAAATGAGAATTCTCAGGGAGTGCAGGATCAGGCCCCATAAGCCCTGGGAATCTCTGCCTTGGGCAGCTGGAGAGTGTGGGCAGCTCTGGGCTGCCCACATACTCCTGCCTTAAAGCAAACAGACATTGGACACACAATGACAGCTCCAAATCATGCCATCTATGTCACAATAATGTCTATAGGAGGGCCAAGGATCTGTTCCAATGAATTTAACAGTGGTACTCACGTAGGTACCTACGTAAATTGAAGTGGAAGTTCGTGGTGCAGCAGAGCCTTTAATCTCATTCTTCTTACCATGACACTGAGTGGCCAAGAAGTAAAAACTGCTGCATTAATTGCTTATCAGCCACTCAGTTGTGTGTGGGGCATGCAGTGAAAAGAATGAGTTTAAAGGTTCTGCTGCACTGGGAATTTCTGCCATGATGTAGGTAGATCCCTACTCCTGAGTTACAGGAGTTTGCCTGAGAGGAAACTTTGGTCTTCTGAGGCTGCCAAATCATCCTTGCTGCCAGGATGTATAAGACTATTCTGAGCATGTATCTGGTTCTTCTCCAGCAAACTTAATGTCAATCAGTTGTAAAATAGAAAAGAAGTCTAAATGGGAACATGGCCCTCTGTTGCTGAGCTTTTCCTAAGTGACAGTTTCCTTCCAAAGGACAAGCAAGGAGAGCTATAACAAGGCCATGCAGAACAGAAAAAAGCCTTGTCAATGGGGGGTGATGGAGTACGGCTTGCCTGTAACTTCAAGATATTCTTATATTTAATAATGGAGAACAGTCCATCAGAAGGTGGGTGAATGACTGGTTGCTGTTCTACATTAATTATTTCAGTCTGACATGTTTGTGAATTATGCTGGATGGGTTCTTAATTTGATTGTTTTGTCTATTTACTCTGTACTAGTTATCCCAACATGTGAGGCATGAGAAACAAAATTACATGGAATTAGTACAGTTTGAAAATGATGTAGCCAGAGCTCTAAATTCTTTTAGCTTACAGCAGAACATCTAATCAGCATTAGTTCTAAGTGAGATCCCAGTCTTTCAGCATTTCATGGGGCTAGCATTAAAAACCAATTTGGAAATGCAAAGAAACTAGATTAAAAAGAAAAAAAAAGCCTTAGACCAAAGAACTTAAGTGAGAGCACTGAAAAATTTTAGTAGTCTGTTAGTTTCTTTACTAGTGCTTTTATTTAGATTTCAGCCCAACAATAAATATGCATTAAACATCAAAATAATGTTCCTCAAGTCCTTTTTTCAAAATTGTTATTTTTATGGGTACTTAAAAGTTTTTATTAACTTTGATGCTGCATATTAAAGTCCTAGGTTTCTGAATGCGTCGCCTAATTAGTTTGCAGAGGACTGACAAACAGACATGACTTAACATTCATCAGTTCTGATACTCTACATTAAAGTTTTTTTGACTTGTGTAATAATTCAGTGCTGAGGGGCTGTCAAGAGATGGTGGAGAACTCCTTTGGGATTGCAAATTTGCTAGAAATTGAAGTGTAGGAAGATGATAATTCATGTGACTTTCTGGCACTTTCCTCTCCCTCCCCTTCTCTTTGTCAGATAGCTTCTGGAACAATTAAAGCTTAACAGTTCAACTGTACTGTTTCACTTGTTTAGCTCAAAATGAAATGCTGGGATAGAATTTATTAAACAGAATTCTTGTGTTCTAATCTTTGGCTGCATTTGTAAACAGCTCATTTTCTTGTTGCATTCAATGGCTCCTATGGTCACGACAGGTTTCTTTAAACCTTTGCTGTTGCAAGAATATGCTATAGAATTCAGAAGGTGTAGAGAGCAATAATTTAACTACCTATGTTCATGGAAGATGCAGCCTGCCACCTCACTTTATACCACAAAAGTGGGACTATTCAGATTTAAAATATAGTTGCTGGAATTCTTAAAATAATCCGAGAGACTCAAGCACCCAAATTTAATGGGAGTTGGGTGTCTAAGATGCTGCAACAATCTCATCCTGAATGCGTACTATAATAAGTGCTGCAACCTGGTGTGTAAAGTTGGTAAGTTAACATGAATACTTATATCTGATGCTCACTGTCCTATATAGGTAATTTTAAATGTTCTCTCTATCTTATTTCACAGGTCTGAGGAGACATTCAACCACTTATTCCCTTGAGTGGACTAGTCTTTGGGCAATAGAGGCAGTCTCTCACTTTCATCTTGCCTGTTAGAGCTGTTCTACTTTGTACATGTTTTATTATTTGAGAGACAAGGATTTCATAGGGTGATATCTTTTATTGGACCGACTATGTAGTTGGAATAGAGTTAGACAAGCTTTTGAATGGAAGACATTCTTACTCAGGTATGATTATCACAAGGGGTTAGGCATAGCATACAAAAGAATAGCAGTGGGAGGGGGTGAGATCAAAGCCTATCAAAGGGAAGGAAGGTCATTCTTATCTTTCATATGGAGAAGGAATTTAGGTGTTGGATAAAATATAATGTGCCATAAAACCAGTTTCAGCAGTGAGTCCTTGGCTCTTAGGCTAAGTACAGACAATCAAAAAGCCTGAGGCTGAATTAATTTAATCTTTGCAGGTTAGTCTAAGTTGCATAGATTGAACTGATAAGCAAATGAAAAGACATGCACTTTTGATTCAAGAAATGTAGCCACCTGCTTGCAGTGGCTCAAGCTAGAAGCCAGGGGATGCTAAAGCATGCCTGCCAGCAGGGTCATCCCTAGCCAGAGGTGAATCAGGGTGGTTTTTACTGGTTTAAACCTGTAACAGAACATTCAATGCACATAAACCAGTTTGAAAATGGCTGAACTTGGTTTAAGATAAACCTGGTTAAATGTAGTACTGTCCCAGATCCCTTCCTGGTTCAAGTTAAACCAAAGTCCACCATCAGCCCAGCATACTTTGCAGCCCTGTGGTTTGGGGGGCCCTGTGGGGCCAGGCAGAGTGGCAGCAGCCCCTCCTGCAGGGCCTGCCTAGTGCTGGTGACTTTTCACCACTGGCAGCTTTGTGTCTGGCCACTTGTCACCCCTCCTTCCTCCACCACTGCGGCTGCTTCTTTGTGTCCAGGCCTGACACAGGCTGATTTTCCCTTGTTCCTATACCCTGCTAGGGTCATCTCTTCCTGCCAGCCACTGCCAAAGGGAAGGGAAGAGAGAAGCCCTCCAAGGTTTTCCCCTCCTCCCTACTGGAGTGGAGGGTCATGGCCAGGTCTCAGCTTGTACTCTGTCTGGGGTGAGAGAGGGGGGAAGGGCACCTGCTAGGCTGAGGAGGGGGTGGATGGAGGAAAAGGTAATGGCACTGAATTCATAAAGGCTTGAACAAGAGTAGTCATTTCTCTGAAGTCAGCATTAAACACAGTTTGGCTATGTATTCACTTCCTTCTTCTGCTATCCCTGAGGTCTCAGGGATTTGCAGTCCAGAATCACAGTAGGAGGACTCTGCACGGATATTCATCACTTCCTCTTCCAGATACCTCTGGGATTTGTCGTCCACAGTCACAACCAGCAGTAAGTTTAGCAGGGCAGGGCAGCTAGCTCCATACTCAGGGGAAGGGGAGTTTAAGTCTTCTCCCTGGTCCCAGACCCCAGCCTGGGTTTGCCTGGGGAGGTGGGGGAGAGGCAATGAGTCAGCCAGTGAGCCAGCCCTCACTGCTCTGGCTAGGAAGCAGAGGGACAGAGTAAGCCCTGTTCTCTGGAACAGACAGCACAACTCAGTCAAGGGCTGCAAAGTATGCTGGGCTGATGATGGACTTTGGTTTAACTCGAACCAGGAAGGGATCTGGGACAGTACTACATTCAACCAGGTTTATCTTAAACCAAGTTCAGCCATTTTCAAACTGGTTTATGTGCATTGAATGTTCTGTTACAGGTTTAAACCAGTTTCTGATCACTTAAACTGATACACATAACCTCTGTCCCTAGCCTTAGTGTTCTGGCAGGTTTTTTGTTCCCAAGTTTGCCTTTTAAAGGTGTTAGATAGATTTCCCTTGTGCACTGTTAGTGAGGTCAGAGAGGAAGTGGTGGTTCTATGAAAAATGTGCTTCTAATGGTATGTATGTGTCCCCCTCCTTTATATTTTTTCTGTGAGACTTCATTCTGGTGCATACTTGATGTTTAGTTTCACCCACGTAATTATTGTGATGGCACCTAATGCATTGGATCAAGCATATCACATTTCAGGAAAGGCACGTATAGGAACCCCTTTCACACCGCCTGTGTCCCCACCCAGCTCCATGATCACAGAGCTGGACAGGGAACAGGATCCCCAACCCCTGCCATCATGGAGATCCCAGTGCCAGCTCCATGACTGTAGTGCCAGATCTGGGAAATCCTCATCTTTGAACCCAAGCTCCACAGTCACAAGGCTCTGGCTGGGAGACCCTTATTTCCCAGCACCAACTCTGTGACTTTCATTTGGTTTAATAGCTATGTCACCGGGCCTGATAATGTCAAAGGCTTGCTCAAGTTTCATGTCTAATGCAAGAAACATGTTTTGATGAATATATGAGTGAAAGCTAGCCAAAGAGATGAATTTTAAAGATAAATTAGTCATGAATAAAGGTGGAGGTTTTGGTTTGTTGTAACTGTTTGTGTAACCCATGAATATTGGTTATAGCATCTATATGTTTATGAAAATACTTATGAATCCTAAAGTTTGTACCCATTTTAGAAAGAAAATCTATAGTAGCTATGTGGGGTTGTTTAAAAAAAACCCTCTTTGTTCTTTCTTTTTTTGTTTTTTGTTTAAATAAGTCTTTATTCTACTCAGAAACGGAGTCAGTATGTGTGATTTTAAGTGATCAGTCATGCCAAATTAAGAAAACAGTTGAGATGAACAATGATTAGTAAGTAACAGACTAAAAATCTTTTCAAAGTTTGTGGCAAATACATAAAAGTGATGAATACATTAAAAATAAGGATTATTTTTCATAAATGATTTACTAACCAGAAGGTGATATTGCAAGGTTGAGTATTAGGAGTGTGTGTGAAACAGGCTATATTTGATTCAAAGTTGGATTCGGCCTGAATCAGGGACAGTGATTCAATTTGTTGATTCAGATCACTGTCCCGATTCGAGTCAGCTGAATCCAAATCTAAAGATTTGATGCTGATTCAGGGAATCAGCGATTCGACCATAGACACAACTTTAAATGTTTTTTTCTATATATCTTGAGGTACCAGCATGGCTTGTGAACACTGCGATGCTGAAGCAGATGGAGTATCCCACAGGAGCATAGTGGTCCCCTCACATGCTCAGTGGTGGACCTAGAAGTGGACTGGAAGTATTACCTCCCCCTCCATGCACCCTAGCTCAACGATCAGCCATTGAGGGACCCTGGCTGCCCCCTCAAACCCAGGAGGCAGCAGTTGCCAAGCTGGGGATGGGGGCTGGGCTCAGAAGTGGACTAGAAGTGCTCCTGGTCCACTTCTGGGTCTGTTGCCGAGTGCGCTGGGGACCTCCCCCTTGTGCTCCTGTGGGACACTCCATCCACCCCACCATCTCAGCACTGAGCTGCGTGGTACCTTGAGATATGCAGAAAAAACATTTAAAGCTGTATCTAGATCTGAATCATTGAATCTCTTGGAATCAATTCATAGGATTCTGATTGAATTTGGAGAGATTAAAGAGTCTCTGATTTGATTCAGATTTGGAGATTTGGCTGCCGAATCTCTGCCAAAATGAATCAGCGGCTGAAGCTTCACACAGCCCTCATGAGTATCACTAAAAAAGATTTAAAACAATTGAGATGGCATGAATTTAGGCTTATTTTGAGTTTGAAAGAAATTTTGCCTTCTTCCTTTTTCATGAGAAAAATGCCCCATCAAGCTGATTAAATCTGTCACCTTACCTTCTTTTGATCCCTTCCTAAAAGCCTCTCTTTGCTGTGATGCCTGCAGATCTCTCTCATCTGCCACTGGTTAAGCAAGTGATTGGAGAATTGTGAATACTGTTCTTCCACTAAATCTTGTTTCTTTCCAACCATATTCTTCTTTTCCTGTTCACTGGTTGCACTGTCAGTTGAGTAAAACTACAACCTAGTCCCTGTGAGGGTGAGTAAACATCAGCCTTGTTATACAGATACGTAACTTGAGCCACACAGAGGCTGACGACTAAACCAAAATCCAGGAGAGGTTTTGCAGCATTCTCAAAATAGAATCTGGGTTCATAATTACCTCTGCTAACCACATGGTACATGGATCTCTTATATATACCTCCTCTTGAGTATTCAAACAGAATAGAAAATGTCTGTGTTATACCACAGTTGAATTGCCTAAGAGGTCATAGGTTAGTTACAGTCCTAAATTCCATGGAAGATCAGTAGGAGTTTGGAACTCGTTCTTCTGAAATATTTTATCCAGAATCCTTTTTGAACAAGAACATTTATTACAGCTTTGTGAGCCTGAACCATTCCTTTTCAAATTTTGATGTCAACTTAGTTCTGCTAAGTGATATGTCAGTAAGATCACAGTCTGAGCCAAATCAGCATGGAAGAGTTCATTTAAGTTTAATGTATAAAGATTTTTTTTTTAAATGAAGCAGGTGTAGTGTCTGTAGTTTTGATCAGGAGTCAGAGCTAGGCTTGTTAATTCAGCATCTGAAATACAGAGAAGCTTAGAAAGAACAGATACCATCATTGGAAGCAACTCTGTAAGGCTGATGATATGATCACTCTCGAAAGAGAAGGAAAGACTACTCACAGCAGGGAGGGCTTCCTATTCTTGTATCCATGAAAAGGGATATGAAAAGCTATAGCTTTATCTGGCCACGTGCATAAAACACTAACAAGGCCTAGATTGCCCCATAAATGTCTTGCTACCTTCTTGTGACTTTAAAAGTATCTGTTTCTATAAATCACTGCAACAGTATATTGTAGAAGAAATTGTGTGGTGATTATGGTCAGCCAGTTGTGTTGTTTTATTCCCCCAGAACATGGGTGCTCAACCCCCAGTTTATGGACCAGAATTGGCACCCAGTGCCATGTCATTTAGCCTGTGGAGCTCACCATGGGTACATGGAGATCCCTGGCTGCCATGACCCTGCATGTGGGACTGGGTGGGGTGATCTGAGGCTCCATAGCCCAATCCCCACATAGGAGACTGGGTCGGGGCATGCAGGGCCCAGTCCTGGTGTGTGGGGTCTGATCTGGCCTGCAGGCAGGCCCAATGCCCCATACTTGGCCCGCAGAGCCAAAAGGCTGAGCACCACTGCTCTAAAAAAACTCTGCCGCCTTAACATTATTGGTGTGGTCAACAATTATAGCTTGATATATTTTTATAGATACAATTTAATATGAATCAACATTCTTGTGTCATTAGTATGATGCAGAGATGAATCTTGGAAATGGATAATTCTTTAGGTAACCAGGCTAGATTTATGAAGAGAACCATAAGTGTTGTAACTTTAAGATGCTGTTGACACGCTGTTGAATTTGTAGGTGGAACTTGAGTATGCAATTCTGTATTTGAGGAAAGTTATATGCCTGAAAGAGAGATTCCCAGAACCTAGCAAGCTGACAGGGGGCAGCTAAATTTGACAGTAGAACACACTGGGCATGTGTATACATGAAACTAATGTGCCTGAATAAACTTTGGTGCGGATTGTGCTGGATTTTATTGCTCCATTGCTCCTGGATGCCATGATTTCATGTGCCCCTGGGACCACTGCATATTCAGCCATGTCAGAGGAGCCCTGGCTGGCAGGGGCCTGCCTCCCAAAGCTGTTCTGACCTATCTCAATGTCCTGTGGAAGGGCTGGCTGGGGCATGAGGTTGCTTCAGTGTGGGTCTAGCTGGTAGGAAGTCTCTGCACTGAAGCACCCTCATGCCCCAGCCAGCCCTGTCTATGTCTACAAATGCATTGCAGAGAAGTAAATAACACCACTGCAGGATAGTACTTGTGTTACAGGAGGAATATACTTGTCTTCCCAAGAATCACAACCTTGATGTGGTGGAGAAGCTTGGGTGCTGCCAGTGACCTGAAGAGTGATGTGATGCCATCTGTAGTTTTGTACTCCTGGTATGGTCACCCAAGGTGGCATGGTCAAGAGTGAAGATTCCAGACTAACAGTGATTTAAAACTAAAACTAAAAGTCCTCAATGGCAAAACAGGCAAATGAAGAAATAATATTTTAAAATGACTGAAAAATGGATGAAGACTACAGTGGAATAGAAACTTCTGGTTGTCTAGGTTTTCCTTACACCAGTACAGGCTGGCAACCAAATGGCTAAGCAGTAGCTCTGCAGAAAAGGACCTGGAGATTACAATGGACAATAACCTAAATACGAGGCAAGAGTGTGTTTTTGTTGTGAAGAAGGCTAATGGCATAGTGGGCTGCATTAGTAGGATGGTTGCCAGTAGATTAAGGGAAATGATTTTTCTCTATTCGGCACTGATAAGGCTGCATCTGGAGTACAGTATACAGTTTTGGGCTCCCTACTTCAGAAAAGATGTATACAGATTGGAGAGACTCCAGCAGATGACAATGAAAATGGTTTGGGGGCTGCAGCACGTGACTTCTGAGGAGAGGCTTCTTTAGTCTGGAGAAGAAAAGGCTGAAGTGGGATTTAAGAGCAGCCTTCAACTTCCTGAAAGGTGATTCCAAAGAGGATGGAGCTAGATTGGTCTCAGTGGTGGCAGATGACAGAACAAGGAGCAACGGTCTCAAGTTGAAGTAAGGGAATTTTAGGTTAGAGATTAGGAAAACCTTTTTCACTAGGAGGGTGGCAAAGCACTAGAAGAGGTTACCCAGAGAGGTTGTAGACTCTCCATCCTTGGAGTCCTGGAAGGTCTGGCTAGAGATTTAATATTGAGGGAATGAAAAACCCTGTCAGGGACCCTAATTGCCTAGGCAGGTACACCTGTTTGGGTCTTTGGTTGACAAACTACTACAGCTAGCTAACTGGATGTCTTCCTGGTTGGCTGCTGACAGCTCAGTTTCCCCATATAGTTCCAGCTGTGGTAGCAGGCTCCAGTGTACCCAGCAGTTCTGACATTGGTTTCTTTTGGTGAGCCTCCTGGTCCTTTTTTTGCTTTCCTTGTTCCTAACCTTGGTTTTGGTTCTGTTTCTGTACTCTGTCATTGGATTTCCCCATGAACTTATTTCCTGGTTTCCTGGCTCAGCTTGTCTGTCTTGGACATTGACCTGTGGATTATCCATCCCTTGGACTTTGTAATTTGGCTTCTGTTTCCTGGACCCTGACCCTGGTCTGTGTTGTTGACTCTGCCCCTGGGTTTTTGTCTGGATGTGATAATTTGGCTTCTGAATTCTGACCCAGGCCTTAGCCTCTGTTTTCCTTCTGAACATTAGGTTGGTCCAGTTATGACCCACTCCTTAAAATGCTGTGCTAAAAGCAATCATCTACAGCCGTGCCTCTGTGAAACATTCTACAACATCCCTGATGATCTTGATATGGGTAATCGCTGGGAGAGCCTCAAGAAAAGCATCCAAGAGGGTGTACAAAGAATCTCTAGCCTTCTCCACAAAGAAAGATCAAATTCTCATTGACAGAAAAAGGAGAGCCTTCAATGCTTGGCAGAGTGACATCAACTCCAAACCAAATCAAAGACTTTCTCAACACATTAAAGATGAGATCCAGAGGAAAATTTGAGAGCAAAAAAACAAGGGGTGAGAGGAGAAAGCAAAAGAAATTCAAAATTTGCTTACAGCCATGGGATGTGTAGTTTCTTCAGTGCAACCAAAGCTATGGTCAAGCACACAAAGAGCCATCCCTCTGATATACAAAATGGAATAACACTGGCTTGGAGGTTTCTTAGAGTCTAGATATGATAGAAGTGTGGTCTTTGGATTTTTTACTGGGCTGGAGAAAGGTTCAAGGATCAGCAGCCAGGGCTGGCAGAATTGCTAGGAAGGCTGGGTTTTGGTGATATTGGTAGGACTCTCAGGAGTGCTGTGATGTAGCCAGATGAGAGGATAAGAAACTTTACTTATGTTTTCATTGTGTCTTCAAAACTTGTGGTCATTTTTTTCTTGTATGGTTCTTTTCTCCTATGCAATAAATCCTTTGTTGTTTGTCTCTGTACTGATTGTCAATGGTGAAGAGTAGTCTCTGGGCAAGTGTTATTCCAGTTTAAGCATTCTATAGGAAGGGGGACCTAAAATATATTCCACAATTCAAAGTGGCTGATGATCCCTCTACTGCAGAGATGGCAGAAATCCCCTTACTGCAGTTGTGAGGTCAGGTAAAAAGGCAGTGGGGCTGAGGCTTGAGAGGAAAAGGAGTTATCTGATGGCAAACCTTGCTCTGTTCCTTGCGACAAGTGTTAGAACAATGGGGAAAAACTTGGAGTCCTGGGGGTACATTATGGATGGGTTTGTGACAGTGTCCTTAACCAAGAGTCAAATATCAAAGACAATATCATCTAAACCAGGGGCGGGCAATTATTTTGGGTGGATGGCCACTTGCTGAATTTTGGTAAGTCATTGAGGGCTGCATGACAGGCAGCCAGGGGCAGATAACTATTAATTTTCTAGATTTTTAGGGGCCCTGTGGGCCAGATAGAACAGCCTAGTGGGCCACATCTGGACTGCAGGCTACATTTGCCCACCCCTGATCTAAGCAATTCCACAATGACTCATTAAGAACTATGTTACAGATCCACCAGTTTATCAAGAGACCTTGAAAACCAGTAGTCAGATGAAGAGCAACAAAGCACATATTCCTGATGGAATAATAACTGACATGTATAAACAAGATGAAAAAACCTCTCTCACCAACTACATGTCACTATTTTGAAAATCTGGAATAACAGATTCTCAGTGACTTGACAGGTGCCAGAACCATTATGATATTCAAGAAAGGAGATAGACTGGATTGCAGCAATTATTGTGGTATTGTACACCTGTCCATGGCTGCAAAGATCCTCAATTGCATTCTCCTGGAGAGACCCACTTTTCTCACTGAGAAGATTTTACCTGAGTCTCAGTGTGGTTTCACACCACTCAGAGGTACAATAGATACAATCTTTGTTGCTAGATTGTTGCAGGAGAAGTGCTGTGACCAACAACAAGATCTTTACATTGAATTAACTAAGTCCCTTGATTCAATTAACAGAGAGGTCCTATGAAAGATCCTGATGTCATTTGGATGCCTGCTAAAATCTGTTACCATTATGAAACTTCATGACAATATGACTGCAACTGCCCTAATCAGAGGCTCAGAAACAGACCCCTTCACTACTAGATTTAGAGTCAAGCAAGGATATGTAATTGCACCAACACTCTTCCTTCTGTAGTGCAGCTATGTGGCATCTCATTGGTGATAGACTTCCATCTGGAATCTACATCCAGCATCCCTTGGATGGGAATTTCTTTAACATCAATTGGTTATATTTCAGATCCAAATAATACCCCCATTACTGATCTTCCTTATGCTGACAATTGTGTTGTGTGTGACCACTCAACTGAAGAAGTCCAGGTTACTCTTGATTGTTTCTGTGAAGCATATGAAATGCTTTAACTCACTGTCAATTTCATTAAAAGCAAGATTGTTTACCAACCTGCCCCAAACTGGCTAGATCATCTTCATATTACAGTTAGAGAGCAATCAGAGAATGTTGATCATTTCCTCTACCTCAGTAGCCACCTTTCCAAAAAAGTAAACATAGATGATGATATCCAACATCAGATAAAATCTGCCAGTCTTTCTTTGGACATCTTTGAAATTGTGTCTTTGATAATCATGACATCAAACTAAACTTCTCACGAACCAGGCTGTTTTCATCCCTATGTTGTTGTAAGAGTACGACACTTGGATGACATTATCAGAAACGCAAGTTTTGGAACATTACCAACAACAATATCTTTGGAAAATCCTCTATATCAGTTAGGACAGAAGAATAAATGTCAGTATTCTCACTTAAGTAAACACTACCAGCACTAAAGCCATATTTATATGGCACCAGCTCCAGTAGATGGGATGTGGCATGAGAATGCCTGGCAACCAGATCCCAAAATGGGTCCTGTACTCACAGCTCACTACTGGTCATCACTCTGTAAGTGGGGAAAAGAAAAGATTCAAGGATACCTTGAAGGCCATTCTGAAGAAATGCAATATTAGCATCAGTACCTGGGAGAGAGACTCATGCACTATGGTAAACCATAGATCATTTTGAGCAAACTTGCCTCACTATGGAGGTGGATAGACAAGAAAGACAAAGGAAAAGAGATATGAGCTGACATCACCAGGCTGTACTCCTTTCTCTTGGAACTATTTGCCATCTCGGCAGTCAAATGTGGATCTCAGATCAGCCCCCTCGGCCATCTACAGGCTCATCAATGACAGTATTTACTAGAATACTGTCATCCTTGTATTGAGGAACTGCCACCACCAACTGATCTATAGGGTATTTTGGCATAAATCTAAGTGTCTCCTGCTTTTAAGCTGTAACACTTGGTATAAAATGTTTAAGTCTTCATGGAAGCAGGTACTGGACTCCAGCTCTCTTAAATGAATGGCCGCCCACATAAAGATAGTCATGGAGTCTTCCTTTCTAGTCTAACAAAGATGCCTAAAGAGCAGGCCTACTGGCCTGGGTCATAAGGGATGTTATGATTTCTACTAGGGCTTATGAACTAATATGGTCATTTTTCTCAGGCATCTAATTACTAGGGCTGTGCAAAATTTCATTGGCTGTTTTGTTTTGATGCTGTTTCAACTCATTTCAAGCTCAAAACAGCAAAATTGAAATGAAACGAGGGGCTTGGAAGCAGCCTCAAAACAACACAAGGCTAGTCAAAATATTTAGAAAGTTTTGAAAGGTTTCAAGTTTCAAAGCTCAAGCTGGACTTGCCTTCAGGGAAACTGAAAGTAAGGTGAGTAAGGAGAGGGAGGGGAAAGTGGGGCAAGAGGGTGGAAGGACTGCTCTCATATTGACTGTGTAGCTGGCCAATGACTGTCATCCTTCCCTGAGGTCCCTTCCAATCCCAATGTTATGGGGGAGGGATGGAAACCAGCATAAAAGGCAGCATTATTTGAACTGACCTGCTTTCTGCCTTGGGGGCTGACAGTTGCTGAGCCATCTTCCAGCAGCTCAGGAGCCATTAGACAATGACCATCGATTTGAATGATTTCCTACTTGCTAGCCTAGCAAATGGGATTCCCCAATACCTTTTGCTTTCTTCTATACCTGTTTATTTCATTATTATATTCATTGATTTATTCTTTTCAATTTTATATTTATATTTGATATTACACTATAGAACTTATATAGGAAGGCAGATGCATATATTTTTATTTCTATACATTTATATCTGGCAGCATATTATAATATATAATTTACATAGAAAGGCAGATACATTTATATATTTTTATAAAAACATGACACTATGAAATGCACCATGAAGCATGGTGGAAAGGCAGCTGGCAAGCCTTCAGGGAGGGGTGGAAAAGGGGATCGAGGGAGAGCTGTAAGTTACCCTCCCCGCCCCCAACTGAGATGGACTCTTTCCTATAACTAGCAGGGATGAGGCTTCCAGAAGCATCAAGGAGAGGGGAGCAGTGCCAGTGCCACTGCCTGTGCTTGACTCTGTCTCCCCTCCAGGAGCACCAGCCATAACCATCCCCGCACACCACCATGATAACAAGCAGGAGTGCCAGCACCAACATGATGGTCTTCTCCACCCCCATTTCACTTCCCATGCTGAACCTTCCAGTGCCTAAGGAAGAGCTGGAGCTGGATTGGAGTGCCCAAGCAAGGGAAATTCTGGAGAAGGAGGGAGAATCAGCTGAATTTGTGCTCCATACCCCTCAAGTTTCCCCCAGAGCTAGGTCTACTTACCCAGAAGGCACTTCAGAGGAGGCTGAGGTAGAGGTTGTGGTGGCAACCAGCTCAGCTGAGTCTGGTCTGCCTGTTGCTGTGCAGCATCCAGACATGTACCTTTACCCCAGAATCAAGTAGATAGTGTGGTCTGAGATCATTTTGAGCTGACAAATGATCCCACGTGTGCTATCTGTCTGCACTGGCCCAAACCAGCTGGGCCAAGGGAACAAAACACATGAGCACCATGGGGATGCTAATGAATCTCTGCAGGCACCACCCCCTTGCCCTTGCTCCTCCTCAGCCTGGCACCAGTAGGAGCATGCCTAAGGGAAGTCTCCCTCTTGCTCCAAAGCTCCCATCTCCCCAAAGCAAAGGCGGGAGACCCTGGAACAGTGGGGGAAAGGTGGACAGAAAGCAGGGCATGTTGCAAGGGCAAGAAAGATCACCCAGAGCATTAGGGAGATGCTTGCTGTGGATGGCCAGCCCTTCTCCTTAGTTGAGCAGCCAGGGTTTAGGTGGCTCATGGCACTTGTGGCCCTGTCCTACCAAATGCTCACATGCACCACTTTCAGCAAGGCGGTGGTGCCCTCCCATTATGAGGCATGCAGGGAGTGCTTGAGGGAGAAGCTGCACGAGGCAGGGCCACAGGTGGCCTTACACTTCACCTCAGACATCTGGAGCAGCCAGAGTGGAGGTCATACCTGCCTCTCCCTCACAGAGCACTGGTGCGACCAGTCAAATAATTGGTGGGCTCTCAAGCTGAGGTGATGGCTGAGTCTCATGCAGCAGCAGAGATTATGGGTGCCTTGAATTGCTTGGTGCAGGAGTGGCTCATTGGGTAGGGTGAGTTCACTTGCAGGTTCATGGTCATCGACAATGGGGCCAATATGGTCAAGGCAGTTCATGATGCTAACTTTATTGGCACCCACTGTGTGGCACACAAGTTGCAACTTTTTGTCAAGGACAGGGCCTTGGAGGGGAAAAGGGTGATGGTGCCGGCACCACCAGCAAGCTCATTTCAAAATGCAGGAAGGTGGCAGGCAAAAAGTGCAAAATGTGGGGCAAAAAGTGGGGCAAAATGCTGCAGGACAAACAAGCAGAGCCAAAAATCCTGCAGCGCAAAATTATACAGGATGTGGATACTTGGTAGAACTTTACATACTTGATGATTGAGAGACTGGTGGAGCAACGGATGGCCATCCATGAGATGGCCTTGTTCAGGGAGATTGGGATCAGTGGCCTGTTTAACAGAACTCAGTGGGATACCATCTTGGTGGTCCTCAAGCCCTTCCTCAAGGTCACCAAGACCCTCAGTGCTGGCGATGTCCTCCTTAGCCAGGTGATCCCTATAGTAAGGGAACATTAGAGCCAAATGGAGAGCTTTCAGAGGATCACTGTTCCTGGCTGGGGCAAGCTGTTGTCACCAGACAAGCAGGCACTGGTGAGGTGGTTGAAGAAGGGCATCAGGAAATGGCTTGATCCCTTGCGGTCCAGTACGATCCACACGCTGGCTGCCATGTGTGACCCAAGGGTGAAGGGCAGTGTATGCAGCAGTCAAACCTTGGATCAGTGGATAGAGGTGCTGGTAAAGAGAGTCAGGGAGGCATAATGGTGGAGTGGGGGGCATAGAAGATGGGGATCCACTGTCCCATGCTAGCATGCCATCCACCAGCCAGTATCTTTCTCCACCACAGGCCCTGCCAGTCTGGGCAAGAGCATGGCTTCCATGATGGGATCCAGAGGCACCAGACTCCACCAACAGGCAGGTAGCACTCAAGCCTTGGTGGCTGCCTATCTCACTGAGGACATGGAGCCGCTGCTGTGTGACTCAGCCTACTGGGTAAGCCATAGCCAGATGTGGCCAGATCTGGCCACAGTTGCCCATGAACACCTGTCCTGTCCACCGACCAGTGTTCCAAGCGAGAGGGTGTCCAGCATTGCTGGGGATGTAGTGACACCCCACTGTACCTGCTTGGATCCTGGTTTGGTGGAACAGCTAGTGTTCCTCAAAGTGAAGCTCCCGCTGTTGGAGTTCCCCAGACTCCAGCTGCAGATGAAGTGAATGCTACCCTCCTCACTTTGTCCACACCTATTTCTTCAGTGCATCATCAGCCAGCAGGGGAAGAACATGTCCCTACTGACCTTCTGTGCCTGGATGAATTTGAAGGTATGGGCTGGGGCTATTGGGAAGGAGGAGACCCCAGGTCCTGGGCATGACCACTAAAACTGCACTCTCCCAGGGTAGGGAGGCCTGGTGGGACTGCTGGCAGCACAGCAGCCCCGGGAAATGCCAGGACTGAGGATCCATCTGGTAAAAGGTAGGTAAAAGGTTCCATAACCTCCAGCTACCAGACAGTCCTGGATGGGGAAAGCCCAGACCCATCATGTCTTTGACAGGCCTGAGGCTTGCTGGTTGCAGTGGAATTGAGGCTCCAGGTCAGGTCAGCTTAGCTGCCTGGGATGCCAGCTTCCAGTTTGAAAAACCCTTTTTAAGGCTGAGGAAGCACCTGCAGTTGGTGTATGTGTGTGTGCTGTTTCTGGATGGAAAGAATAGTAAAGAAGCCAGAGGCTGTCATGCTGTCAGGAACAGTGCACACACACGCGCCAAATGCAGGTGCTTCCTCAGTCTGACAAAGTATTTTTCAACCCAAATGCTTGCTAAAATATATTTCTGTAACTATTCAGTTGGTTTGCTAAAAGATACCAGATTAAATTGAGCCAAGGGAAAGGCCCTTGTCTGCTAGTGCCATGTCCTTAGACCAACACCCCTAGCACCTGACTAGAAGGATGCAGAGCCCTGGATACATCTAAGCCCCAGGGCTGGGGGTGACAAGGAGAGTTCCCTGGCAGCTGCTGGAGAAGAAGCTTGTACAGGAGAGGAAAGAAAGGCTCTGTCACAGTTTGGCTGCCTGAGATGCTGCTGGTGCTACTGTGCTAGTGCTCACTAAGTTATTTTATACTTGTCGTTTAAAGTGGTGGACCAGGCTGAGGCTGTAGGAGAGAAGGAGGCCTCATTGGGGGACACTACCACGTCATGTAGAAGCCCCAGTGACGGCATGCTTTAACACACGCACACTGTCACCCATGTCACAAGTTTTATTTGTCAGCAGCCTAAGGTGCAGTTTCCCAGAAACACCAGCACATATCTCCATGAAACTCGGCAGGCTTCATGGCCTCAGAAGGGGCTACTACCCCTGCAAGTTTCATCTGAATCAGGCATGAAATGACAAAGTTATAGGCAATTTCATTCTTCCTCATTATAGCCTATTAGCAAAACTTTGAAACAGTGTCAAAACAGCGAAACAGTTTTGACAAAGTGAAATGGACAGTGGTTTCAAAACAAAATGAACTCAAAATGAAACACTGTTCTGTCATAGCAGAAGTCAAAATGAAATGGTGCTCTTTCACAGAGCCCTACTTATTATCTTTATTTCAGATGGTCCTAAATGCTTTATTTGGGGTAGCAGACGATTGTAGATAAGTCTGACATGCTTGTCATTTCTTTAAAAGCATTATTTATTTAGGGACAAAAAACAACTCACAGCTCTTAAAACAAGAGATCAGACTTAACCTAATACTTTTTCCTAACACTTATCATTCTGTGCATTTAAAAAGACTCAGTTCCTTTAAAATGCTTTTTGCAAGAAAAAAAAAAGGTTTTAATTTAAACCAAATTTTCTGTCAAACTAGAAAATTGTTGGCTTGATCTACTAATTCAAAGTAGTAGCAATTTACTATTTTTCTTTACATTTTCTTCCTTGTAACTGACTGATTCTTCTTCCTTATATGCTGTATACTGCTGAGTTTAACCACAGGAGTATCCAGCCAATCCTGTGATATTTAATTGAAGATTTCATAAGAGAAATATTAATGGGTATTGTTTTGACTATTGCCTAGTGAAATATAAATATTATGAAGATCATATGACACATTATTTTTCCCCAACAGAAAATAAACCTAAAAAAAGGAAATGGCATTATTAAGCTACCCATGTGCAAACAATTCTAATTTCAGTAATGAAAACTGACAGGATTAGGTATACTTATGACATACAATTCCCATTGTTACAAAATGTATTGAAAATCAATGCTAATGTTTCTGAGAGTTGCTTGGTTAATTCTTCTAATACTCTCCTCTACTAGGTTACTTTTGTCCTGAAGATTTAAATGTGTTTAACACCTGAAAATGTTACTAATGGAATAGAAAATAAATAATTTCTGTGAAACTTTGTAAGATAGGAAGACATCATACTGCTTTTCTCCAAATACAAAAACGAAATATTTATTGAGTATTTCTTACCTACACAGTTGCAAAGATTTAGTTTGTTCCTGGTCTATTTAAAGAATTCCTTCTTATGTGCTTAATGCGACTGGTCATAGATTAAAGCTTACTGGCAGGTTAAGTTAACACAGCATAAAATCCCCTGAATTTCCTTTTAAATGTCAGCTTTATTTCTTCCTTTGAAATGTCAACTTTATTTCAATCTGGAACTTCAATGTTAAGCTCCAAACAAAGTTGTGTGAATCTAGATAAGCTCCATTTTAAACTTGCATGTATTCCTCATTTCTCTCACAGTGCAACGGGACATAAGAAATAGGCCATAAGCTGGGCCTTCAAGAAACTCTTTGAAAATGTTGGGTTTCACTTTTGTCCATATAAAAAATTATAAGTCAACAGAGAAGGGAACTTCTGATTGGTTGAAGGATGCAGGTTCAATAGGGTGGAATGAGAGAAATTGGCTTGGACTCAGAAAAATTCAGGTAAAATTCTTTGGGTTTTTAGCCTATCAAAAACTGTTTGAAATTAAATGAAATATTTCTTTAGCCTTGGACAACACCCAGGTTCCATGTCCTGTTTATAGAAGTGACCTCTTTTATGATTTTCTCTCATGAATGTTGAAACCAGTGGCTCTGGGGGAGAAGTGCTTTTCATGTAGTCTTTAGGCTGTGGCAGGACACTGTTGTTGTCTGCCACTTTAAGGGCCAAGTCAAGCAGCCAGCAAATACTTGATTGTGGCGGCTATTTTAGAACCATAGCCATTTATATAAACAGAGCAGTTTGTTTTTGGAAGCCGGGCAGGAAACATCGCCTGGCTGAACTGCTGTATGAGAACATCTATAGGTAGGAGCAGGAGGCTTGTGGTTCTGGACATGACCTAAAACTGCACTCTGCCAGGAGTGGGTGGCCTGGTGAGGCTCCCATTGGTGTGGGAGCTTCCAGGAAAATATCAGAAAGGCCAGTTACTACCCTGGTGAAAGTCCCTGGGGCATCTCAATAACCCCTAGCCTCCACATCACTGTGTGTATAAGTTGGGGCCAGACACAGCTACAGGTGCCTGAGCCCCACTGGGGAGGGAAGCCCTGTATCCCCAGTGAAGGGTAGAGATGTGGGTGGAGCCCTAGTGAGGGTAGGCCTCCAATGAAGGAGTAGAGATGTGAAGCCCTGGTGATGGGGAAACCAGAGGGTTGCAAGCCCGGTGCGTATATATGTTTGTATAGAGTTGCCCTGATAGGGGCCAGGGAAAGCTTGGCCCTGGTTGGGTAACTGGCTGGTCACTACCATGGTGAGGGTTGTGGGAGAGGCCCAAAAGATGGTACGTCTGCCACCCAAGGTGTGTGCTAGATAAAGCCTATGGCTGAAGGGGCCCGCTTTGAGATGGAGCAAGGTGGTATAAGTTGATGCATGAAAGAGACCCTGTGAGAGGGGGTGGAGCATGAGAGGCCCTAGTGAGAGGAGGGTGGTATGAATGCATGTGTGTCTGATGCCTGACAAGGAGGGCTAAGCTTGGTCTGGCTGTAGGCCAGGAGCATTGTGTCACCTGGATGCCATCTGTGAGGCTTAGGCTGTAGTGTAGGGGAGGAATGGAGCTGCAGATAGTGCCCCACTGGCATCAGGGCAAGAATGGGCAGTCTCCCATCCAATTAGAATCAATTAAGAAACAACAAGGCGTGGCAGATGAGTGAGGTGGATGGTTGGCCCAGAAATAGGTGGGCAGACCAATGGCAGATCAGCCCCAGGAAGGCCCCCATTACATAGGCTACTAGCACTTTGTGGATGTAGTCTTTCTAGAATTTAGGAAGGCTTTTGACACTGTCTCTCACCCCATCCTCATCAATAAATTAAGTGACTGCGACATTGATGCCTACACAGTTGGATGGGTAAAAAACTGGCTGATGGAATGCACCCAGAGAGTAGTGGTGGACGGGTTGTACTCAACCTGGCTAGAAGTGAGTAGTGGGGTACCCCAGGGCTTGGTCTTTGGGCCCAAACTGTTTAACATCTTCTTCAGCAACTTGGATGAGGGCGTGGAAAGCATGCAGACTAAGTTTGCTGATGACACTAAGATGTGCGGTGAAGTGGACACACTTGAAGGGAGAGAGAAGCTGCAACTAGAATTATCCATATTACAAAAGTGGGCAGATGAGAATAAGATGGGGTTCAACATAGACAAATGCAGGGTGCTGCACCTTGGGAGAAGGAATCCACAGCATACATACAGGCTGGGGAGTTCCCTTCTTGAAA
>JAGPOW010001296.1:91092743-91131217 GCA_030014935.1 Caiman crocodilus
TTTTTTAAACTATGTACTGACTTGGAGGTCCCTTGATGTCCTCATGGAAAAATTGGGCAACTGAGGCCTTGACTACTTCACAGTCTGATGGCTGGGGAACTGGCTCCGAGGTTGGACCCAGAGAGTGGTAGTTGATGGAACCAAATCAACGTGGCACTTAGTGACTAGTGGCGCCCCCCAAGGCTCTGTTCTTGGATCTGTACTCTTTAAGTCTTCAAAAACTATCTGGACACTGATGACAAAAGTGACCAAGTTCGCTGACAACACCAAACTTTGGGGAAGAGTGTCCACACTTGAGGATAGGCTGGTGATCCAGGCCAACCTTGATAGGCTTGCAGGGTGGGCGGTTAAAAACCTGATGGCATATATATAGTATGTATTAATTGTACATTTATTTATGTATAGTTATATATATTATTATATATAATAAAATTATAATGTATATAATTAATTCACATATGATATTTAAATGTGTGTGTGTGTCTACACACACACACGCATGAGCTCTCTCTTAAATATATTCTATCATTTGGTATGGACAGAAAAGGAATGCTAGCATTAGCCATACTAATTATTTGAACTATGAATTATGTTCAAATAATTAGTATGGCTAATGCTGGCATTCCTTTTCTGCCTCTACCTAATAATTGTTAAGCAAAGTCCTTATGTGTCCCATACATTTACTATACAACATGTCACATAAATCTATATACCAATCTATATAGCAATCATCGTTATATATATCTTTATCAGATTGACTCTTATATTTCACATTTCCTGACTAAATCTTGTATCTTCAAATGAGACTATACTTGAAAGGCTAGGTAGGCTAGCATAGCAGATAGATATAATTGGGAGTACCCAGGAAAAATTTCAGTGAAAAGTTAGACAATAACATTCTTTAAATACCTGGATACTTTTGATAATACATTCCTTCAAAGCAAAGCTATTATTTTTAATAGATTTCTGGAATTTGCACTGATTTAGCTTGTTGCAATTTTACTCAGAAACTTGTAAGATACTGTATTAAATTGCAGTGACTGGTACCTGTTGGATATTTGACAAAACTTTTTACACAGAGGACAATCTCATAGAAACAGTCTGCCTGCTCAAGTGAAAAAAAGGCCTCCAGTGTCTGCATTTCAGATGGTGCTAATAGAGGGAGCATAGCTTGCAAAAAGCACTGATCCTTATTGCACATTGACGTTGGCTGATAAAAATAATGCATGCTGTAATATGCTGGGTACAGCGCACTCTGTCTATTCACCAGGATTTTGAAAGAGTTAAATTGAGTATTTCTACAGAATGCACTTCAGGTTTTATGCTAAGCCTAATGCATGGATTTGGGGAGTTTAGTCCAGTATGAATATCCATGTAGTGCTCATATACTCAGAACCCCTCATAGGTAGCATCTGCATGAACAGTGGTGTGTTGTTGTCGCAGAGCAAAAAGCAGGGGTATTCCCTGGTACACACCCCTCTACATGTGGTTAGTGTGGGTAAAATATTGCAGGGTCAGCACCTGGGCTGCCCCCAGCAGCCTTACTGCAGTCCTGGGGACCTCCCAGGGCTCCAGGAGTGGCAATCTAGGTGCAGAGCCTGGCAGTGCAGAGAACCAAATCGTGCACAGTGTGTATTTTATGGTGCCTGAAAAGCCTTTGAGGTGCTGCAAAATGCACATATGCACCCATGTGGATGCGGTCATAGTAACCATTCTTTGTCACTAAATAACTGTAATATAAACACCTTTTAAGGAACAACTTCAGAGCAGTACTTCTGCTGGAAATATCATTAACAATGGCAGTTTGCATCAGAACAGAATCTATTTCTTCAATCTGTTTACAAACAATTACAACAATTTTTTCCGATATCAGGTATAATCTAATAAGATTATTGCATTTTTATATGTTACTCTGGTCAAGGAAACTGTTAGATTAGATAATTTACTATTGTTATAGACAACGACTGTATAAGCTTTTATATACTACCACCTTTACATGTTTGTACACTGCCTTGATTTATGCCTGTCTGCTTGTCACATTTAGTCTGTTTAATATAGCCAGTTGAAAGCTGAAACTTCTATTCTGCAGAAACCACTGACATTTTGATGTTTTGTTTAATTCTGAATTAGAACAAAATAATAAAATATTAAAATGAATAAAAAACTGGAAAGTTCTTTAAACATTGATTTTAAATGTTTTGGTTTGACAGTTTCAATTGATTTGAAATCCTTGGACATTAGGCCTGTGTGAATAGGCAGCTTCAGATCTAGCTGCTTTGCATACCAGTGATCTGATCTGGAGCTCTGAATTGGTTTCCTGCTTCAATTCAGCTGAAGTGACTCCCAAGCTTCAGAGCCACTTTGGCGATCCAGCCATAAGGTATAATGGAGAATCAATGAAATATCTATAACTTTGTGAGTTTTTGTCTGATTTGGATTAAACTTGCAGGGATAGTAGCCTCTGCTGAGAGCATGATGCCTGTCAAGTTTCAAGAAGATAAATGTAGGGGTTTTGGAGGAACTGCACCCCAAATTCTTGAAAGCAAAACTCATGTGATATGTATGTGTTACATCAGAGGGGGATGAAAACTGCAGGGATGGTGGCCCCTGCTGAGGCCACGAAGCCTGCCAGCTGTCAAGGAGATAGATGCAGGGGCGGTCTGGCTTCTGGGGTCCTGCACCTTTGGCTGCTAACAGGCAAAACGCATGATGTGGGTGAGTGACACTGTGTGTGTTAAGGTGCACCCTTCCTAGTGCTGGGGCCTCTGCACAACATGGCAGTGTGCCCCAGTGAGGTCTCCTCCTCCCCTACAGCCTTGCGGATGGTCCACCACTTTACATGACAATAGGTATAATAGCTGGCTGAACACCAGTAGCATCATCATCAGCAGCAAAGGTACCCAAATGGAACTGTCACAAAGCCTTTCTTTATATAAAGGAATTGACAGCAAGAAGTAAAGATGTTGTGTTGGACATATGATGTTATTCATGCTGTGTGATGGCTTATCTTGTGTTTTTATGTCTATATGTTTGTTATGAAAAAAAAAAAGGAGTATTTAAAAAATGTATCTTCGGAAGCTTTAGGGTTGAAATCCCCTTTGTCAGGCTAAGGAAGTACCTTCAGTTTGTCCTGGATGGAAGGAATAGTAAAGAAGTCAGAGGCACACAGACAACCCTCCGAAGCATCTGAAGCTTTTCCAAATCACTTCGGAAGCTCCAAACTGATCTGGAAAGCCTAAAGAAGCCAGCACTTTGATTCAACCATGCTGCTTTGGTGTCCGAAGCATCTGGATCCAAAGCACAGACTGAAGCCTCGCACAGCCCTATTGGACATGCACTCACTGAAAGGTTTTGTTTTAGTTTGGGGAACTGAGTCAAATGCTGTTTTGGTTTGGTTTGACCTAATGTGGGTCTTTTTATGCCTCTATTCTTCCCTGTGGGTTGGGCTCCCTAGCCAGATTCTATCTCCTTTGATAGACTCTAGTTCTATGACCTCATGATGCACCACATAGATTTTACCAGGGAGGAGACTATGGTTCATCAGAGGAGATTTTGACCAAATCATTGGTGCCCTGTTCAAAGCTATACTGCTACCCAGTGTGCCCACAGGTGGCAGATAGTGAACTGACCTTCAACTGGGGTAGCTCTGACAAAGGAGTTATGGACCAAGTAGCAGTAACACCACCAGGATGTGGTGAGGACTGCAGATGGCAATGGTTTCCCTCCTAAAAAGTTGCATATATCCTTTGGTAGTGCTATAACATGATGAGTACGAGTTGCCACTATTAAGCCTGATTAGTCCCCAGCTATGGGTCTACAAGTCCTCAACGGTGGAGCAGGTGGAAGATGTTAGAATCTCAATGACTGCAAAGGCAGATGAAGGCTGGAGCAGAACAAGATCTCCAGTTGTCTTGGTCTTCTTGCCATTGGATCAAGGTCCAGTTCTGTCAAGAGCTGTATGGAAGCAGATGTGCAACAGCTTAACCATTATACACAGATCTTGTGCACGTATCTTCCATGCCAGGGCATTCCTCAAGCCCTTTGGTGATCAGCTAATGGTGACAGGAGCAGGAATGTGAGGTCTGGAACCTCCTAGTCATGAACTGGCATGAAGACAGAAGTTACAAGAAGGTCATCTAGCACCTGAATGAGACAAGAGTGTGATTTGGCACTTAGAATTGTGAGTGAACAGCCCTCTTCAGGATCTGCTCTGTGGCCCCATGTGGGTAGGGGCTAGAAAAGGTGCCCTAAACATAGCTTGTCTAATATAGTATTATGTATTTCTTCCTAACTAGATAACCACATCCAATTCAATTACATTTCCTGTGGTCAAAAATATCCATATGCAGAATGGATCCAAAATAAAATATTTATATTCAGTTTGAAAAAACTGAAAAGTTTGGTTTGGTTGAACTCTGTGGGAGAGATGATAAGGCTCCCTAGCCTCACTCACGGCTCACCTGCCACTACTTGAATTGGGAGGAAGAAGACGACAAATTATTCCTAAATCAGGCATTCAATTATTGGCCACTCAGGAAGACTTTAACTGAGTATTTTGTTTATTGTGCAAAATCTACAGAAGATAATGAACTGTGTTGACAACCCTCCATCCAGACACAGTTTCTTCACCAGTTCTTTAAGCTGCCAGTGTTACCTCATGCTTGTTAATGCTTCTAATCACCTTCTTTATTTCTTCTTCCTGATCCCCTGAGCCTGTCTTCAGCAGTCCTTGCTGCCTCTGAGTCTCAGGGTAAGTGTCCCCACTTCTCACCAGCTGATCATGGGTTCACAGTTCCCCAGGTCATAGTTTCATAGTAGGTAGGGTTGGAAGGGACCTGAGCAGATCATCAAGTCTGACCCTTTGCCATGGGCAGGAAAGAAAGCTGGGGTCAAACAACCCTGGCTAGGTGATTACCTAGCCTCCTTTTGAAGACCCCCAGGGTAGGAGTGAGCACCACTTCCCTTGGAAGTTGGTTCCAGATCCTAGTTGCCCTGACTGTGAAGTAGTGCCTTCTGATATCTAGCCTGAATCTACTCTCTGTCAACTTATGGCCGTTATTCCTCGTTACTCCCGGTAGTGTTCGGGGGAAGAGGGATTCTCCCATAGCCTGCTGGTCCCACTTGGCCAGTTTGTAAATGGCCACCAGATCCCCTCTTAGTGAACTTTTGTGGAGGCTGAACAGGTTCAGGTCCTGTAGCCTCTGCTTGTAGCACCTGCCTTGCTGCCCCCCAATCATGCAAGTGGTGCTCCTTTGGACACTCTCAATGGTGTCCACATCCCTTCTGAAGTGCAGTGTCCAGAACTGGACACAGTACTCCAACTGCAGCCTGACCAGTGCCGCATAGAGGGGGAGGATCACCTCCTTTCACCTTCTTGTGATGCATCTGTGGATGCATGACAAGGTGTGGTTAGCCTTCCTGACCGCATCCCCACATTGGCGGCCCACGTTCATTTTGGAATTAATAATGACACCAAGATCCTTTTCTGCCTCTGTGCTGTCTAGAAGGGAGTTCCCAAGCCTGTAGGTATGGGGCTGGTTCTTCCTTCCCAGATGCAGTACCTTGCACTTATCAGTGTTGAATCCCATTCTTTTCTCACCTGCCTACTGCTGTAGCCTGTCTAGATCTAGTTGCAGCCTGTCCTTCTTCTCCAGTGTAGTGTACTCACTTCTTCCCACATTTTAGTGTCATCCATGAATTTGAACAAGTTGTTTTTTATCCCCTCATCCAAGTCGCTGATGAAGATGTTGAACAGTACGGGCCTGAGGAGCGAGCCCTGGGGGACCCCATTGCCCACATCTCTCCAGCTCAAAAAGGACCCATCTACCACCACTCTGAGTGTGGCCCTCCAGCCAATTTGTGACACATCTGACTGTGTAGGCAGTGAGACAGTGTCAAAGGCCTTCCTAAAGTCCATAAAGACTACGTCTACCGTGACGTCTGCGTCCAAGGATTTTGTGACCTGGTCATAGAAGGCAACCAGGTTGGTCTGACAGGACTTGCCTCGAATGAACCCATGCTGGTTGCCCCTAAGCATGATCTCCCCTGCTGCTCCCTTGCAGATGAGCTCCTGGATAATTTTCTCAAAGAACTTCCTCAGGACTGAGGTAAGACTAAAGGGCTTGTAGTTTCCTGGGTCCTCTTTCCTTCCTTTTTTGAAAGGGTGCCATCTTGTCCTGGAGGTCATCCATCCATTGTCCTCCATGTTCTCTTCTTCCTATTCTGGTGCCCTGAGGGCAAGCTCTTTCTCTGGGTGTCTGTTTTTAACGTTGGCAGCGGCATCTGCTTTGATCTTCCTAACTCTCTTCCTGTGTGTTATCTCTAGTCAGCTAGATTGAGTCAGCTATCAACCCTGCCCTTTCTCTAACCCCTTCCCTTCTTAAGCAACTGAGTCACTTTGTCCTCTCTGTGACCTTTACCCAATCACCAAGTAACAGGGTTCTCGTCTTCATCCTGTTACAAAAATCAACAAAAACAAAATACTACTTTTAGAATTTCTAGATGGAGCATGAAATCATTTCATGAATTTGTTCAAATTTCAGTTTCATGGAAACTACATTTTTCAGTATAAAAAATAATTTAAATGGAGAATTTCCACTGAGATTGGTTTTTAATAATTCATCTGATGCTGTCAACAGGCATGTCAATGGATAATTATGAGAAAATACAGTGGAGAATGAAGGAGAAAATCTACATCAGACAAATGGGTCTATAAAGAATCTTTAGTTTGTTGTAGCAGGGTGTACCAAATGTAGTAATTTCACTATATCAGTGCTCAGTGGAGCACCAATACTTTCAGTAGCCTAGTTGTAGTCAGAGTTTAGAGGACTGTGGCCAGGTGGAGGTGGATAACAAAATCTCTCTCCCTGGGATTTGTCTGCCACGCTTTGGAATGATGGAAGAATAAGACATTAATTCCCCAATGAGAGGGTGTAGTAAGTCACCCCAGAAGCAGGATAAAGAGAAATTGGTTTGCTAGTATCTTCCCCACAGGGTGTGGAGCACCCTGGCTGTTCTTACAACTCATGGTCTCCCTTTTCTCCACCACTGTGCGGTGCACTCCCCCAAGTCAGTCAGCTCTAGTCCAGTCCCACTCTCTTTTCTGTGATACCAGCAGATCCTCTCTTTGTGGGACCTTCTCTTAGACAGCAAGTTTCTCCTCTCTTCCTCACCTTTTTGCTTCACTAGTCACCGTAGTTACCTACACCCAGTCGATAGGTCTGATCAGCAAGCTGCTCTAGTGCTGGGTCAAGTAGCTGCTGGCTCGTAATCAGTTAATATTTGCTCCAGGTGCAGATCCCCTTCCCATCTGTGTTTACCAAGTAATTAACTTTGTCCCCTCATCCCCTGTACTTGCAATTTAGTAACATCAAACAAACAGGACTGTATGCCCTGTTGTAAGGACCTATCACATATTACTATGCAGAATTGCTTTGCCTAGTCTAAGTTCTCTTCCTGAGCTGATGTGATTGGCCTCATATTATCCAGTTCTTGTCATTGCACAGGTGCAGAGCTGAAAAGCATGTTGTGTTTCTAAACACCTGCTGTGTATAAGGCTCATTGAGCAGTGTTGATGTACTTTCTTCCACTCTTCTTGATGCTGTTGCATTCATAAAAATCAATTTATTTGTGACTATAGTTTTTAGTCTGCTTATGCATGAATGCTATTATAGGATTAAAAGCTAAAGGGAAATTTTGCCTTCATAAAATGAACCAGATTAGCAATTCCCTGGACTGCCCTGCCCTAGAACAGGTATCAGTTAAGTAGTGTCATTTCAAACAGTCTTCCACTTTGGTGCTGACCCCTCAATTACAACTAGATGAATACTACAAAAAACAAAATAAAACCTATCACAAACGTTCCTTCATATTGCAACAGAAATCTTTGATTTTAGTTTAAGCCCTTTAACGTTCATTCTGAATATAGTTGTAAAGGAGGTTTCTGACAGGCATGTACATGGAAGCAGCCAATTTTATATGACACTTGCAGAATAAGAATAAAAAGTGTATTTCAAATTATCATTTTTAGTTGCACTGGATATCTGATTCTTATTACTACTGAGAATATCATTTAAACCACAATTATTAAATTCCAGGGATGTTCTAAACTGCCATTGAATGGTTTACATACATTCCTAAAGTTAAGGGCTCATGGTTTAGTGCTTGATGACTACTGATGCATTGCT
The DNA here is from genome assembly GCA_030014935.1 of Caiman crocodilus. Lineage (NCBI taxonomy): Eukaryota > Metazoa > Chordata > Crocodylia > Alligatoridae > Caiman > Caiman crocodilus. The sequence continues at coordinate 91,100,930 of JAGPOW010001296.1, forward strand.
GAAATTAGACCCACCTGAATTACATTTCTCCATTCAGGGAATAAATTGAGAGAACATACTTTTGAATAGTGAAAATCTTGCAATGTGCTGCTCTTGAAAAGCACATGGACTTAAAAGCAAGACATTATAGGTACGATACATACTGTGCATATCCAAATCAAAATTAGTATGTGACATTGTAACAGGTTGTTACTCGGGCCCGCCCTCTATGCGGCCCACACACCTGTCTCTGGGCAACAGCCCACCTTGTCTCACCTGCCACATCTTTGATGTTAATTAATTAATTTATGTTAATTAACAGGAGGCTGCCATTGTACCACTCCATTGCCAGGGGGCGCTATCTGCGGCTCCTTCCTCCCCAGTACTGCAGCCCAAGCCTTGCAGATATCAACTTGGTCTTTGTGAGCGTTACCACACCTTTTTCTGGGCTCCCCATGCCCACCTTGGGACTCCTATTAATGCTGCCCCCTCTCTGGGGCTCACAGTGCCCACACTGGGCTTCCCACTCCTTGCCTCTCTTGGGCTCCTTAAACGCTGCCCCCATTCTGGCCTCACCATGTCCAACTTGGCCCCCTTACTAACGCTGCCCCTTCCCTGGGGCTCACTGTGCTCATGCTAGGCTCCTGCTAATAACATTGCCCCCTTTCTGGGGCTCACTGTGCTGGGACTCACTGTGCCCCCTAATAAGGCTGTCCTCTCTCTCTGGGGCTCGCTGTGCCCCCATGGGGCTTCCTGAATAATGCTGCCCCCTCTCTGGGGCTCGCTGTGCCCCCATGGGGCTTCCTGAATAATGCTGCCCCCTCTCTGGGGCTCGCTGTGCTAGGACTCCAAATGCCCTTTTCTGGACTGGGGTCCATGTACCCTGCAAGCTGTGCCCCCACTGGCACCAAATTGTGCCCTCCTGGGAGCTAGGGCCCCACACCACTGTAGGCCCTTATGAGGCCTCCTCCTTCCCCTAATAGCCTCACCCAAACCACCAGTGTCATCGATAACAACAAAGCAAACTCAAGCCTCTTGGCTATAACTGAAATCACAAGCTACCTGGCTGTAACAACAACAAAATACAAGCCCTTTGGCTATGACTAAGCAGAAGCCCACCAGCCCAAACAACATTTGGTCCTACCAGTGACCCTTCAACCCTCAGCTACAGCTACAGCTACAGCTACAGCTACAGCTACAGCTACAGCTACAGCTACAGCTACAGCTACAGCTACAGCTACAGGCTTTCACTCTCTTTCCCCCCCAGGGCAGAGAGCTTCTTTCCCTTTGGTAGCTGGCAGGGAACTACCAGCCTAGCCTTGGCTCTGGGCTTTATAAGAGCCAGGCCCTGCCCCTTAGGGTCAGCTGACTTCATTGGTTGCCCTGGCAACCTGCAGCTGTGCTGCCTAATCACTGCTAGGGCTCCCTCTCCGGCAGTTCTTCTCCTATTCAGGCACATAGCACCGGGGTGCTCTGTGACAGACGTTTTTAACAGAAAGTCAATGCAACTTGTGCTACTAAATCATTTGTGAAGATTCCATTCTCAGCATTTATTCAATTTCCTCAGTGTTTATCCAAAGGACTAAACTTCAGTACAGTTTATTTGAAAGAACTCTGTTCCACTTTCCAATAATGAGAAAAGTTAACTGAAAGAAATGTGTGAAGTAATTGTTGAAATGACTTTGTTAGCAAGCCAGGGTATGCTATCAGAGTTTTGTAGTTGAAAATTTCCATTACCCATCATTAAGAGAAAAATAAATAAGGTTTCTAAAAATAATGTTGAACTAGAAAAGCGGCAATCACTACTTTACAAAGCTACTTTTTATTTATAGTGTATTTGTCTTTGATGCCATGTAGCAAGTCAGTACTAAGGCTGGAAAGAGTTAATTCTGATTCTGTCTCTAATCTTTACATCTTTAGCTGACAATAACTGACTTTTTAACTAAGTCTGACAAGACAATATTGAACATTTCACTGTTCAAAATATTTGTAACTATACTGGTGCCAAAATACCATCATGGGTTATCAATTCAAATATAAACCATTGCTTCTTTAGTTATATCGTATGTTTCATAATTTAAGATAAATGATTATTTTTGGGGTTTCATTTACAATCAGTTATCCTCTAAAATATCTGCTTTATACTTCAGTGTAGTGCCTTCCAGATTCCTAACCCTTCTAGCTGCAAACCAAAACTTAACATGGTAGAGAGCTGTCGGACATGCTTTTGACTGTAGGACAGATGGTATAATAAATACCTTTCAAAATAACCTTAAATTCATAGAAAGTACTAAAATTTAGATGTTTATGTTTTAGATGATTATTTATTCTGGGTTCATGCAGACATTATATTTAGGTTGACCTAACTAGGATGAGCTGAATCTAAACACCCATCTATGCAGATGTTCAGGGGGTTTAAGTTAGACCAAAAGTGGGAGGCCCAATCTAAGTTAGTTTACCTGAATATTTCACCTCTTCAGGTGAACTAACTTAGATTGGGAATGGATTCACCTGGTCCAGTGAACACTTGCATGAGTTTGGAGTACAGCCCTGGTTCTGGGAAAGCCCAGCCACTCAGCTGAACCCTGAAGTTGTACTCTACCTACTCACCTGACCATAACCAAGTTATTTTTATCTCCCTGACTCCCATGATTGACAATCCCCCTGTGGACCTATGAACTTCCTCTGGAGACATTGGCCAATACCTGCCCCTCCCTGATGTCAAGTTACTAACATTGGGTTCCCTGTGTGGCTCCCAGCACACGAGGATGTAAGCCCCCGAACATAGACCAGGTATGACGAATGTTTGCATACACCTTCAGTTTTTCTGTTAGTTTCTGCAAGTGAATCCCATTACAAGTAATGGGAAATACAAGAAGGGATTAGATTCCTAAGGACATAAATACTTACCAGTCCTTGCTAGTAGAGATTGTGAAAGTCATCTGTGGCTGATTTTTCATTTTTCTGATAAAAAAATCTTGTACTAGCTAAGCTGTTGAAGAATTAAAAAGTGATGATACAGGACATCATCTTTGATATTCAGTGCAATATAGAAGTAAAATATAAGTGGTTTTGAATAAATATTTGATATGTACATGTAATTATAAATTGGACTCCAGGGATGATGCGTAAAGGCAGATCTCAGGAAATGAAAATATTTCAAGGCAGCTGATATTAATCAAGGAAACATGTCAATGTAACTGAGTAATCCATATTTGTTTCTCTTCACCTCTACATTTTAACTGCTTGGTTTGTGGTTCTAGCTTGGACATCAGATGTATTTTACAATAGCATTCCACAAAAATTATATTATAAATGAATGAACTTTTCAGCCTAGTCATGGGCATACAATTAGAGTGCTTTTTGTTGTCACTGCCCCTTTAAGGCAATAATGGTTGGTTTTGCTATTATCCAGGCTCTTTCTGTAGGAGATAGATCAGCAACGGTAATGATACTTATCTTTCATTCTTTCAGTAAAATAGCATGGATGTCAGACTGTCATAGCCAATTAAATAACAATTCATTTGAATCTCTCACATGATTAGCAGTATCACTTTTAGATCAACATAATTTTAATGTGCCTTACCAAGGACTCCGCAGGTGGCAGAGACAGCCCTCTGAGTATGTTGAACCCAATTCTGGTGTTTTCCATGATGGGAAGGCTTTTTGTCATTTGATTTTTTTGCATCTTGAAAAAATGTCAGACCCCATGGAAAACAGTCTTTTCTCTCTTGACTATGGATAAGAAGTGGGCCAACCTATGCATAGTCATGGGGGGAAGGAGGGGGAGAGGGAAGGGTGAAAGAAGTAAACAACCTCTTGCTTTCTCTTCTTGCATATCTTGGGGAGCAGCAAGAACACAAAATTTGCTACTAAAATTGTGTTCCATAAGGGCCACCTTGTCTTTAAGGCAATAGCAAAAGGCAAGGAGGATACTGAATCAAGGTTTCTTTCTTCTCTGTGCTCTATGAAGCAGAAATTTCTAGCCTGGCAGGGGACAGGATAGTGCATCTCATAAATAGGTGTTAATAAAGGGGTTGTTTAATTTAATATATACAAAATGTATTTTGCTATTAAAAATAGGATCTTAGCTTTCTACTAGATCTCATAGCATTAACTTTGTTTACAGACTTTTTGTAGCATTATGGTTGTTGGGAACTTAAAACTGCTTAATGTTGCCTTCAGCTGTTGTGCCAAAGATGCATTCTTGCTATTTGCTATGTCTCCAGCTTGATTTTATTTCCCCCCAAATTTAAAGTCTATGTTATTTTAAAGGGCCACATGTTCTTATCAAATTTCATGCATTTTATGCGCTGGATATTTCTTTGTCTTCAAATTTTCTTTGAAGTTATAATGGACCAGATTCTGTTATGAAGTCACTAGATTATGTTCATTACTGGTTAACTTAAAATTGTGCTTGTCCCATTGTGACTATATGTTAATTTATAAACTTTTCTGTATCTGAATTGTCAAAGTTGATCATAAATTTGTTTACACTTTTTGGATGTGTCTGAAAATACTGAAGCAGTTTTTTGGTGTTAATTTGAATTTAAAGCTGTGATGAACTATGAATTTAAAAATCAAGCAATTTGAAACACTGAAAGTATCCTTTAGTTTCATAACTTTCTGAGCCTAATGTATGATTTTAGAAGGGAGCACAAGCCACGTAGACATAGACTAAAATTTTTCTCAAGTACAAGTGGTTCCATGTTGTATCTTCTTCCTAAAACATTTGGGGAAGTGAGTTGAGGGTTGGGGAGGGAAATCACTAGTTATTTGTCCAATGTCAGGGGTCTGGAATGCCTTGAGGGGTTACTATGACATATTTATGTCCTGCGTCCATAGTATACATAGAGTATCTGTCCACTTCAAAAAATCATTGTCAAAGTGTAGTGCTCAAATACAGTAATGTTACATAAAAGTAGTAAGAAAACATGTTTCAGCTTTAGAAGGGATTGTGGGAGAGTTGAATAAAGAGAGAGCAAGAGAGATAAGGAGAGAGGCCAGTAGTATCAATATTGATCACTATCATTTTTAAAACTTTTGTAACTTATTTCCTTCTCTAAATTAAAATCAGCAAAAAGAAAATTGCAGCAACAGCTAATTTTACAGTGACACTGATATATTTTTCATGTTGTAAATATAGAAAAATAATTGCCCCAAGATGTCATGGATAATAATTTATTTTCTTGATCATCAGGTTACTATAACTTTTTATGAACAGGTCATATATAACTCCTGTGCCTTCAAATGTGTGCATAGTTTAAAAGTATCTTTGCTAGAAAATCTAATTCTCTACGTTTTTATATAGATTCAATCTTCTGGGGGTATAAATGATGGTTTTCTTCCTTCTTTACTTTTCTATTATGAAAATTTAATGTTGTTTCATTACATTATTATTTATTAGTGTGTGTTATGACAGGAGCACAAGTCAAGGGTTTTGTTACCATGCATATTGTGCCTTCCAGTAAAGGATCTCAAATAGCTTTGCAAACATGAATTAATTAGGGGAAGGATGGTAAGCAGTGTTGTCCCTGTTACATAAATAATAGACATTTTGACTTGCTGAAAGTCAAGAAGCAATACAGTACTAGAGATGGAATTAGAAATTAATGACAGAATCTTTGTCCTCTGCTCTAGTCTATTGCTCAACCTCTGTCTCTTTCTCTCTTCTTTAAATATATGATGCCTACAGTCTTTAACAAACTAAGCATGTTATGTGTAGTAATTATTGTAGTAGAATATGGTTGCTAATATCTGTCTTGGACTACTTCCTAAGAGAAACAGTAATTTAAATGTGATGTTTTGGGGTAATAGATACAGCAAAACAGGATATATTTTCTTCCCAGTATGTGTATAAGTCTCATTAGTGATAATGGAAGTTATGTGCCTGCAGGAGAATGAGAGAGATACATCTATCATCTCAATGATCCATGAAGTAGGAAGAAATTATATAATGTACTATAAATGCTCTAAAGGAATCATTACTGTCTATTAGGTAAATAATGTGTTTTTTTAAAAGTCTTTACATATGATACGTAGCTAAAAAATATAAAAGCTCAGATAAATCCATTGTGTTACTAAGTTAATTTCTTTAAAAGGTATTGGCCTGCAAATAGATATTCAGACAAAAATGACAGGAAGACATATAAAGAAGAGGAGTTTATTTTATATATCTGAAGACCATTATTTAGGACACAGTAGGTGGTTCGGAGATGCATTTTATCAGTAGCAAACTCTATTGGCCAAATATGGCTACAGCCTATGATGGCCTATTATGTACCCTAAGAAAGCAGTCTGGTTGTAAATAGGTAGAGCTCTTGAAAGAAACGAGAACTAGATTATACCAAATTTCTGATTCAGGGCATCAAACGAATTCCCTGAGAAGGGGCAAAAGTTCATTTTGGCTTGGAATTTGTGAGTTGCAGTACATATTTAGGATCATAGAATTTATCTTACATTGGAAATCCAACCAGTATCAAAAGCAAATATGTATTAACATCAAGGATGAAGTATACAGTTATATTCAACATTTACTTGCATACCACACAGACCTGCCATTCTCATGCCCTGCAAAATTTGCCCTCCAAATTTGGAGTGTGTACCTTAAATGAAAGATCTGATTTCTGCACTGGAATGGTAGCATGGAGATGCTAGAATGGCTGTGGCGGCTGTGCTTCTCTCCTTTCTGGCTGGGAGAGCATACATCAGGGACAGAGTCCGCTCTTCAATGTCAGAGCTAGTGTTTTAACCCTCTCACAGCTGCTGCCAACTTGGCTGAAACAGCTAGAAACTGCTGTCAATTTGGCAGCAGCTGTGAAAGAGTTAAAGCACTCTAGCTTTTGCCTGAGGATGAGCGAGCCAAAGAGTAGACCCTGTTCCATCATTCAGCTTTTGCACATGACGCTGGAAATGTATTTCTTCATTTTGCCTTCCCAAAACAAGGTGTTTGTCTCATTCAAGGGCATGTAGTAGATGAATAAACATGGTAGTAGCTAAATTCTCAGTGCATATCTTATCATTTGTTAAGATCCTTACTGTTTCATGGGTATCACTAAGGAAAAATATGCTGTACTTTAAGATCATTGCTATATTTGTTTATTGCTTCTTTCTTCATGCTGCTTCCTCCCTCCCCCTTTCCTTTTTTTTTGTATATCTCATTTCTTCCCTTTGTACTTCCTTGTATGCAGAGCACTTTATTCCCACACCCTTTTCATTGTCCCTTGGAATTACAGAATGGAATTTCATCTGAACCAGGTAAAGGGCAAGGATTGGAGGTGTCACATCAGGGGTTTTTTTGGTTTTCTAATGAGCTTTCAAAGATTTTCATGGCTATTTTAGTCATGTTTCCTCACAGTCTTCAAGTTTCAAAAGAAACTAATGGTGTTCTGAAGGCTTAAGTTCTTCAGTGTCCAAACTAACACAATTTAAAGGGCTCTGGTTTTTAGAAGGCAAATTCATGATTTTGTGAAAATCCGGTGTTTCAAGGTAAGAACTTCAAAATGGAACTAAAAATCACTAATCAAATCAGTGTTTCTCAACCTTTTTAGACTTAAGGCACCTATCCATTGCTTTTTCTGAATTTGCATATGTGAGCAGGGAAAGCCTGTCATTTTCCTTGCACAAGGGAAGATGCCTCCTGACATTTGCCTTGATGAATGAAGCCTAGAAGGTTGCCCTGGCCTTCCAGGAAATGCAGGGGTAGAGGCAGCACTTACTGTATTCTGTCTGTGGTAGTGACATTGCTAGTTTGGGCTCTCAGGTGGACCAGCAGCATGGATAGGAACTTACCAACATTGTGATTGATTGAGCAGATTTCAAAGAAAATGTGAAATTTGGCATTGCCTGCAAAACCATGAAAAAAACCCATACTGAAAATAAAATGCTGGCTTCCCAGAGGGAGCCAGCAGTCCTCACAATGCTGTGGCCTGGCCCTGCAGCCTGTTGGAAGGGTTGAGGGGGAGCTGCTGGCACACAGGGGAGCCCAAGGTGTCTGCTGCCCCTTCCCTTGCTGCTGATTGGCTAAGAGGCTGCCTGCCATGTGGCCCTCACCCCTTTCTACCAAGTGGCAGTGAGGGATGGGGCCACTGATTAGACATTCCTTACAACCAGTCAATGGCAAGGGGCCGAGCTGTATGATGGAAAGCCCTTGTAGCCTATGAGAGGGCTTTGGCCACAATAAGCCCTTGAAAAAGGGACTCATCCCCATGATCTGCCTGAAAAATTGGCCGGTTGCCTCCTTGAGTTGGGTAGACCCCTAACTATAGTTGAGAATCACTGCTTTAAATGAGCCTCTTATTGCATGTTAGTAGCTTCTGATCTTTGAAATTCCTTTTGCTGTGGATGTAATTTTTTTGCTCTGTGCACTAACAGAAGAATTTAAAGATGAGACTTCTGGAGACACTACACTATTTCCTATTCAAAGTGGATCAGAGACAATAAGATGAGCTGCCAGGTTCTTTTTCTTTTTTTTTTTAAACTGTATATTAGATCCACAAAGTTAGATCTCCCAGAAATGAAGAAGCAGTGTTGTCTGTTAGATGGGGCTTTGAATTATCCTTAAGGTCACTGGAACTTTTTCATTGACTAAGTATTATATTGTATCTCTGGATTCACACAGAATAGGGGAAGGTTTTCCTTTCTCTCCATCTGTATCTGAGCTCCTCTGTAGGTCCTCATCACAGACAAGATGGACAGTAGCAGAAACATGAAGTGACTTGCCCATGATCATGGACAAGCTTAATGACATAGTCAAGTCATGTATTCTGATTGGTAGTCCAAAGCCCCTTATAATAGAAGACACTGCTTCTCTACTTCTGGAGGATCTAACTTCATGGAACTAATCTCTAGTAAAAAAAGAATCTCAGCTGCTTACCTTATTGTCTCTGGAGTAGTAAATAGTGTATTGGCTCTAGAAGTATTATTAGGAGTTATCTGGTATTTTTAATGACATTCACTGTGAAATCTAGATGCTTGTACTTCCCATGAGATGCTTCAATGAGATCTCCAATAATGATATCCAGGGCACTTATTTCCTCTAAGGGAAGAAGCTATGTATCTATTTAGAGCTTGAAAAGCAAATCTCTTTGCAACATAAAATGTAGGGAAATAGGTTCTCTCTCACTAATTAGTACAGTAGTCATGAATAATAGGAAAAGGGGAAGTTGTCTCTCTCAGGTGTTTAAATACATCACCAGATGAAAGGGAAAAGTGATGCTAAATTGTTTTGTTTTTATTTGGAAGTAACCTAGTCAGTGGATACATCTACACATGCATTTTATCCAGGATGGGTTTACTCACAAGTAAACTAGTCAAGAGTAAATGTTACCAGGCAGGCATCTACACATGCAGGGAAGCAGCAACACATTTGCTGCTGATGGCAGCAAACCACTCCTACTTTTGGTGGCCCTGCAACAGGCCCCTGCTGCCACCAGGGGGAGCTCCAGGTTTACCCTGAGTGCTAGACCAGGGGCTGGCAGGGAGCACCAGGCAAGGAGACAACTGTCTCCTGACTGGGGCTGGGACATTAAACCCTGCCCCCAGGGGCTGCCTGCTGTGGGGTGGGGACAATGTTTCCCTGCCATGGCAGCAGGGAGCTGCTGGCCCCAGCTCCCTGATTAGGGGCAGGAGACTTGGAAAGAACTGCAGGGGAGAGGCAGGTCACAGATGCCTGCCCCAGCCACCACTGGGGCAGCTAACAGCTGGCTCACTGGTAGCTGTCCCACTGATAGATTGGGGCAGTAGGCTAGGACCTACCCCACCCCTGCAGCTCTTTTCAAGCCTTATGCCTCAATCGCCTGATTGGGGCAGGGGCTGGGACCTGCCCCTGGCCAGGACAGTTCCCAGGCCCTGTTCCATGATTGTGGTGGGGAAACTGGGGATCTTGTTCCCTGCTCAGTTCTGTGAGTGTGGAGCTGGGTGAGGAACAGGCTGGAGAGTCTGTTCCTCTCCCAGCTCCATGCTGACAGAGCTGAACAAGGAACAAACTCCCTAGTCTGTTTCCCACCCAGCTTCATGATCACAGAGCTAGGTGGGGAAGAGGCTCCCCATCCTCCATCAGTAGGGATTCCCAACACTGGGAGATCCTTATCTGTCATGGAACTGGCACTGGGAGACAAGGGTTTCCTACCCCCCCCGCCCAATAGCAAAGTGGAGTCTAGGAGATAAGGATTTCCTAGCCCACGCTCCCTGCTCATGATCTCTGAGTGGGGGGCTTGGAGCTCCCTGCTGCCAGGGCAGGGGACATAGTCCCTGCCCAGGTTCTGGTGGTATCTATACAAACTCTACTGCATCATTACTAATCGAAAGTAAATTTACTACTTCCTTGTGCTGGTAGCAAATTTACTCATGATTAGTGAGGTTTACTGTGTAGTAATCATGCACTTGTAGATGCACATACTTACTATGCAGTAAACTACACAAGTGCGCAGTAAAGAGTCCCATGTAGACACACCCAGTAAAGATAACTTTACTAATACTAACCTCACTGAAGCCAGTAAAAATCATTGTATTAACATCTTCATGGAAGAATACCAAATTTAACACCTGATTTAACACCTGGCAGTCCATGGCATTTATAATACAATTTACTGTATTGTAGTTGGTGTATTCTACAGCCTTCTGTTCAAGCTTAGGTAAATATTACTGCAATAATGTTTAAAAACTATACTTAGGTGATCACTTTTAACAGCTTGAGACATAGGCCAGTTACACATTTCTAACTTAATTAATGTGTTTGTTTTTATTATAATACAATTAGACTTCGTGAAGACAGTTCCTTAATAAAAGTAAAATGTAGAATTAAATTTGAACAGACATGGTTCCTTGGGTGAATCTGATATCTTTTTTTAGATCAACCCAAATAGTTGGAAAATAGTTATTAAGCAAGCTTTTGGGTTCAAAACCCCTTTGTCAGGTTAAGGAAGTTTCAGCAGTTGGTGTGTGCTCCAGCATACTAAAATGCCAGTGTGCTAAAAATATTGGTTTAACACTGAAGTACAATAAAAAACGTGAATAGTTCTAATACAAGGAATTTACTTAAGCTGTAGGTGAGCATTTATTTCTGAATTTCTTAGCCAAATTCACTTACTCTGGCAAAATAGCTTTCTTCAATAACTTAATAGATTAATTCTGTCATTCATGCTCTTCAAAATTTAAAAACCAGTCCTCTACCATTGAAGCCATTGAGCATTTTGTCCCTAACTTCAACAGTACAGGATCAAATCCTTAGAAAGTAGACTTCTCTTGTCAGACTGTTAGGATATGTTCTGTTAATAGAACACCCCAAATTCCATAATTTCATCCCCTTTTCTCATTCTAGACTAGAATTAGCAATCACTGAACAATAATGGAATATCTAGAAGCCTAGTTATGACTTGCAGAAATGGCAGTTATACCCTCATCATTATGCATTCAGATATTCTGTGAGAAAGTTACTTCAGAAGCACATACATTTTTTATATACCATAAGGGAAGATTTTTAACATTCAAATTGAAATGTTGAGAAGAGGAAGGGAGAGAAAGTAATAAAATGACAAGAAATGTGTCAGCATTTGGTGGAAGAAAGGGGAATAAGACACAAGAGCAAGGAACCTCAGAAATAAAAGAATCAAGTCATCTGTCTGTTTAACTTGATAAGCTTATTTGGGAGAGAAAGGAGACTGGATCATGAATGTAGGACTTTCAGGATATAATGTTACTTGCTGGTTCTGCTCATAGAAGCAGATTACTATACTTTCTGCCCTGGATGCATTGCCATCACTAAAATGTGGCAGCTGGTGACATTTAGAAATAAAATGGCTTCTATGCTAAATTTAACAGAACATAAAAACAGCACTCTTTACCATATCCATGAATGATATTAGGAAGTCTCATACCTAATGCATAACAGGATTGTTTAAAAAACCCTATAAAATAAATACTAATTTAAAAATAGTACTTAAAAACATTGGACTAGATCCTATTGCACCTGTAAGTGAGCTCTTATCCCACTTTGTTTCAGTCCCTGAAAAATTATCAATTCAGATGCATTTTTCTAACCTACCATTTTTTGTGATTTAGGCTTATGAGTAAGGTTGACATTTATAGCTGACTGACCAGGATCTGACTATTGTTTGATTCAGTCCACTGGTAGCATCATTAGTTTAATTGATGGTTTGACTAGTTGCAGGAAGTGCAATGAGGATGCTGATGCTTTGTTCCCCTTTGACTTTTCCTTACTTACTCAATGGTGCGAAGAAAGATCAGCACAAAAACCAGTCCATCACCACATCATTTCTGACCCTACAGTCAGTTGACCAGGATTGAACTGGCCACATGTTAGTGGGCACTTCTCAACTGTTTTTGAACTGGACAGGGTCACTGTGCCTCAAACCTATACTAGTGGGGCCTTCACAATGACAACAAATTCCCTTGTGGACAAGTTCAACCTATGTCCTACATTGTTGACTCATGTCCACGTACTGTGCTAACTGGTGGCCTTCAAGCTCTTCACATTGGTAATGACACTGCCTTAAGATGGCTGAAAACATGTGCTGAAACTGCATATACTTGATTGTCACGGCGGTGCCTGCAGGGAGGGCCATGAACTCCCTGAGATCCCTTGCACCGTGTCCAAGCCGGCCCAAGGACACTCTCTAATTCTCTCCCGCCACGACTTTAATGATTAGTATATGTCGGGAGGCTGCCTTCTACCTCCTTGGGCACGGCGTATTGGAATCTTTGTCCCTGTGATCTCCCAGACTGTCTGACGGGTGCTCCCTAGGCACCCTAGCCTTAGGGGCTATGCGTGGCTCTGACCAACTCCTAATACCACGCCCCAAGCCTCACAGATGTACCGGACGTTGGACTGTCAAGATACCCGCCCGCTCTCTCTCGGGCCTCCTCTGTAAGCTCACCCGCTCTGGGCCTTCTCTGTAAGCTCGCTCCTCCCTGGGACTCAATGAGACCGCCCCTCCCTTGGGGGTCTTGATGCCTACTCTGGGCTTCCTAATAATACTAGTGCCCCTTCTGGGCCTTTTCTAAAATATCGTCCCTCCCTGGGACCCTTGTCCACTCTGGGACTTCCTGTCGAGCCCCAGTCTTCTAGGCCCTCCACATGGCTACCCTTTCTTTAGCTGGGCATTCCATGCTGCTATCTCCTTTTTTCCTCGGAGACAACCGCAGCCGCTTGCCCTTCTCTGGAGGCGCTGTGCTGCTAAACCTTTTCTTGGTGTCCACCACAGCAACCTGCCCCTGGCTGAGGTCTACCATCGTAACAGCCTACAACTGGACTCACTACGCCCCTCGTCTGGGGTTCTCAGTATTGCCCCTCATCTGGGCTTCTCAATCTGGTGCTCCCCTCTCTGGGCTCGCCTCACCCATACTGGGCTCCTGAAAATACTGCCCCCTGTCTAGGGCTTCTCACATGCATTGCCCCTCTTGGGATTCTCCACAGGTTGCCCCCCCTCTATGGGGCTTGCTGCGCCCATGCTGGTGCTGGGGTCCTCCCACCACTGGGGTCCCTGTCTGAGGCCTCCTCCAACCCCTACAGCCTTGCCCAAACCACCGGTTATAACACTATCAAAGTAAACAGAAGCCTTCTGGCTGTAACTCAACATAAGGCACCTGGCCATAACCATGCAAGCCTCCTGGCTACCACTCCACCTCCTTGCTCCAGCCTCTGGAGTTCTTGTGAGTTGCCCTCACATTGTCTCTCCCAGAGCTCCTGCCCCTCTGGCTGCTGGCAGAGAACTGCCAGTCTGACTCTGGCTCTGGGCTTTATACAAACCAGGCCCTGCCCCTTCGGTTAGCTGACTCTTATTAGTTGCCCTAGCAACCCACAGCTGTGCTCATTATTACACTGCTGGGGCTTTTCCCCAGCAGTTTTCCTCTCACTAGGAGTGGGGCAGCGAGGTGCGCTGCGACATTGATTAAATAAATAAAAGAGTCTGGTGAAGCTGAGGAGGTAATATTTTGTATTAACTTTTTTTCAGGGACTTGAGATAGGTGGAATAGGATCAAACTTAGACTCTGAAGTACCACTTAGAGTGCATACTAAAGTTCAATCAATTCGTTGACATTCAGTTGGTTGATTTTCACGCATGTAAGTGCATGCTCTGCAGACAGTCTGTAATGTTAAAAGCACCCAGCCAGGGTAACCCAGAGCAGGCATCCCCGCAGGCTTTACAGGCTCTTCTGTCTGTCTGGATATAGGTGAAAGTGGCTCAGGACACAGGTCAGGTGCCCAAGAGAACCCCTCTAACTCCCTCCCTCAGTTGTCAGGTTGTCAGACACAGAGCTGGTCTGCTGTCTCTCAAGCTCATCAGTTTCTCTTCCAGTAGCCCACTTCTTACCCCTGTGGCACCAGCTGTCAGATCCAGCAAAGAATTGGGGGGCTAAGAATGAAGGGTGGTGTGGGGTAGGTGGGGTGGTATCCATGCAGGAAGGTGGGTCCAGAGTACCCAGTCCCTGTATGGAGTGTGAGAGTTGGGGAGGCCAGGAAGATGGGGAAGGATTGGGGATTTAGGAAGCAGGAGGCTCAGGGGAAAGGAAGATAGGGCCTGGAATGGGATTGATGCCTAGAATGGTACAGGTCTCCAAAAATGGAGGTTGGGGGCAGAGGAGAGACTAGACCATTTCTATGCTGGTGGTGGGAGGGTAGTCTTAGGTTCTGCTAGGGCAGGGGTGGGCAATTATTTTGGGCAGAGGGTCACTTACTGAGCTTTTGCAAGCCATCAAGGGCTGCATGACAGGCAGCTGCATGGGGTTCTGTACAAGCGTTCATTCAAATGATTGCACCCCCATTTATTGGCACCTCAATCATGTCTGATGTGGTGGAGATTTCCACTGCATTTGCCATGTTTTAAATGGTTGAAGGTACATCTATATGAAAGAGCGAATGCTCACATACTAAACATTTCAATGTATGGAAACACAATTTCATTAGCTGAAATGTAATGTTTTTATGCATCCTTAGAATCCTAATAAGTAGAATAGGATCTGGCCCACTATGTCCAGATATTTTAATAGAGACATCTGAAGGGCACTTAAGAGCATTATATGATTATAGAAATGCATTTTTACAGTGCTGACACTATCAAGCTGTCATATCTATGTATTCAGATTCAGAGTTGTATATGCAGGTAGGATTTGTGCATGCAAATAGTAACCAAGTGCACAGTGACCCCACTCTACAGTTACAAAACAAATTTTATTTTGTCTGGGGACTCTTGCCAACTTGGTAAAATTAAACTGGCTAATAAGTGAGAGAGTCAACTGGACTGAAGAGAATTTGTTTCTTATAAGTTTATTGGAAATTACTTACAAAGACTTGAAAAAATCTTTATCTATTCAGTTGCTGCTTTCATCCAACCTGTTTTATAAGGCTAGATCCTTCACACACTAAATAACAGCATGAATTTCTGTCAGTCAGTTGTCTTGGAAGGCTTGTTGGAGACTTAAAAAGGTTTTAACAATTCAAATTACTGTTCACAAAATGTCTTATTTAATAATGTACAGATTGAAAATTGCATAAAACTTTCTAGGTGATAAGTTATGTGTAAAACTCAAGTGTGGAAAAATATGGCATTTGCTTTCTTCTGAGTGTCTGAAGCAGTATTTTAAAATCAAGGTGACCAATGTCACATCTTCTTGGATCACCTGTGCAAACTTACAAATTGATGTAACGGATCAATCAGCAACACTATTAAGTAAGTAGGATTCAACAAAAGCATTCATCAGTCCCTTTGTATTTTCAGTGCAGACACCTAACGTGGACCCCTGAAATACATATTGCTTAACAACAATAACCAGTCTAAAGAGAGGCTTACTCATAAATGTAGTAGTTTTTGTGACAGGATGGCTGTGATGCCCCTCAGTGGTTTCCTTAGTTCTGTCCTACTTTCTCTTCAGCGTCTCAGGGTCTTATCTGCCATGCCTTGATGGTTTTATTAAAGAAGGGAGGCTAGCAAATGCCTTATTTTTCTATTCTTGAGTTCTACACGTAGCTTATTGCCTGGAAAGTTTTGTGCAATTTTTAATCTCTACATTATTAAGACATTTTGTGTTCAGTTAATTTGAATTGTTAAAACCTCTCCAAGTCTCCAACAGGCTGTTGAGCTCTATGGGTGCAGACAGGAATGCAGCTCCCAGCTATAACTCAGAACATTTTCTGCAAAGCATTCTGGGTTATGTTTTTACCCCACACCAAACACAAGTTCATTGTTGGTTCCGGGGGGAGGGGAATCTAGCTGCGGCCTAGGAGACTGTAGCCAGTTTCCCACAAGGCTGCCTTCCCCCCAGTGGGAGGGGGGAAGGCAGTGGAGGGAGTTTATTCTAGGGGTTCCCCAGCTGGTGCTGAAGGGTGGGGTAGGTGAATTAGGGGCTCCAGTACACTCACTCCACGCTCCAAGGGGTGCTGAAACTCCCTTCCCCTTCCCCCCAGACTGAACTCCCTCTGCTCTTATCCTGCACTCCCATTCTGAAAACAGTGACAGGCTGGGAGCTCCACAGACTCAGGTTACTGAAGACCTACATTTTGATATTCATTTGATAATTCATGCAACGAGGGGTCAGATTTTCACCCAATCAGCCATTTTTTAAGCTGTTCACAGCCATTGTGTTTGGTCACAGCTATAAACTGCCTTATGTGGCCAGATTAGGTGAAAATTGTCACTTCTGTCTGACCCTATGTGTTCTTTCTAATTCTTTGCTCCTCATTGGGCCTGATTTGGCCTACTTGCTTTGGGGCTATGATCCCAGTGCCCACAGTCTCTCTCAATCTGGGGCTTTAACCCTGCCACACAATCCTTGTCTTTCTCTCTCAGCTTGGCACTCTGATTCCCCTGTGCAGAGTCTTTCTTTGTGGCTCAGACCCTTCTGGACCTAACTGGCTTAACAGCTGAAATCATAGCCCCACCCTCTCTTTCAGTCACACCCATGCCTCACAGGTGTTACTCTGTCTACATTTTTCCTTTCTATAGGATTCTCAGCTCTTTTGGCTTTAGCCCACTGATATTCTGGCTGCAGGCTTTCAGTTCTGGCCCCCTTGTTTGGGCCCAGATTTATTGGCCCCAGCCCCTGACTACTGATCACCCTAGGCCCAATGCTCTAGGCACTCTTAGCCTCTGCCTGCTCCTGTCTCATTCCCCAGGTCTTATTGTCCTCACCCTCCCAGCAGTCCCTTAGTTCAAGGATTGCTATAGCTCATTGATGACTCTTGAGGTGACTTAAGAGTCCAAACCTTGAGCCACAGACCTGTCTGCACCTGGCTTGGATAAGGCTGCCCACAACCTATCCCAACCCCCTATGGTGCTCCTGGCCCAGGTAAGACTGATCTTTGCCTGTTCCAACCCCCTTTCCCCCCACTCAGTGTTCCAGACCCAGCCATGTCTATTCTCCAGCCTCTCAGCAGTTTGGTTTTAGCCATCATGTAGGCTTCTGGGGTGCCTATACACCTATGTGTTGGAATTCCAGCATATTGGAGTAGACTTGATTAATCGAGTTTGCTAGAGCATGGCAATTCCTGCCCTCCAGCAGCTTCCTGCATCTCCTGTATCAGTGCCCCTGCACTTCAAAATGGGGGTGGGGCTGCTTTATTTAAAGCTCATTCGACAAGCTTTAGATAAAGCACCCCGCCACAATTTTGAAATGCAGGAACATTGCTACACAAGATGCTCTGGGTGCTTTAATTAAAGCGGCTGTCAGAGCTGCTCTAATTAAAGTGCCTCCCCCCATCACGCTTTCAGAGCATGTGATTAAATGCTCCTGGGCTTCAGACCCTGAAAGAGCTCCTGGGCTTCAGGCCCTCTACTTGGGCCTTAACCTTTCTTACTGTTGTTCTTTAACTCCTTGTGGGTTTCACTGGCTGCATGTTCTCTAGGCAGCTTGCTTTGAAGTAGCAGGACTTATGGGTTCCTCTTATGGGCTAGTTTTACATATATAAATGAAAAATGTTATGGTGGTTTACTTGTTTTTGCTATCATTTACACATCTGTTTGAATGCATTATTGTATTATATTTTCCCCAAATCCCAGTCTTGTAGCATGTACTTTACGTTACATATCTAAGAAATCTCATAATTAAATCCAGTGATGGGACTGAAGTTAATCAGGTGTATAAGTGTATTCAGGATCAGATCTAATTTAATTCTATGCCATGGTTTTCCATACCATGGTGGATCCACTTGCAATATATCCTGCAGAATACACAATAGTAACAAATTTAGTTAGCCACTAGATGTCATTCCTTTTTCATACAAGCATAATACAATGCAAATGTCCCCCTAACTGTAAAAGCACACTGGTTTTAAAATACAAAATCCTCCTCCTTTTTTATAAGTGATTATAGTAAATTCTACACTGTCTCTGCAAAACTATGACACCTTTTGCATTTCTTTCTCTCTCTCTCTCTTTCTTGCACATCCTGACCTGAATCTTATAATTTTGGAATGGTGACTTTCAAAAAATCTGGATACATTTAAGGAAGATTTCAAACTGTTGAAAAGCACAAAATATATTACCTTTTTGGAAACAAGCTGTTGACCATTTCTGAAATGGCACAAATTGTTTCTGATAACAAGTGATAATAAAATATCTTTATTTTGAGTGGTGATGTGTGACTACATTTTGGTAGGGATCCTGTATTGTTTTCAGCCATCCTGATTAATTTTTATTTCTTACATTCATCTGAAATGAAAAGTGGCAGGTATGTTCAATCCATAACAATAGTTTTCACAATCTCTTTTGCAATATATAGGATTGAAATTAGTGTATTCAGGTTTTTTTTTTAAATTTGGGGAATAAATAGCATCTGGTTTTATATAGATTGATGTTACTGTGTTCAAATAAGGTTTTTTTTTAAAATGTCTTTTGGGAATATATTCTTTTAGGTCTTTTAGCTCTTATACAACATTATTTGTATTTTATCCTTTTTGGAGCTGTTCCTTGTCAGCTGTGCTTAAAATATACTAGATCAATAAAATATAATAAAAAATAAGAAATGCAATATACAGGCTAAAAACTGCACAGATTTTAAAACACATTTCAGTGCTGTAGTCAGAACCCCTAATGGAGGGTTTGGGGCAAATATGCAGTACCCATTTTTCAAGTATTTTTCTCTACAATAATTTAAATGTAATAAAAATATAATTAGTGAGATGTAACAAGTCACACACTATATATTCCATAATCTATGATCACAGCAGGGATGATAATTTTCTAGCTGCCTATGATAATAATGCACTTTTGAAATTAGAAAGACAGATATTATGTTAATGTGTAATGATGTTTTTCCAACTGTCATAGTCTTTTAAACTATAAACAACTATGTTACAATTCTGTTAAAAGATTAACATAGTAAATTGCTGATATTGTTTTTGCTTGGAATCAATATTAATTAATCTTCTTTGACTCTAGAATCGGTTTCATTCTAATTTTCTTTGTTAAATGACAGTGCTGTTTTTTTACTGGACATATTTACATGTACATTTACAATGATTTAAATTTATTGTGCAGTAAGTGGGAATAGTTTGGCATTTACACATGCAGGTGTTGAAGTGCATTAACAATGTATGTGGACTGACTTGGGACTAAAGTTAGTCCCAAGCCAGTCCCCACACACACTGTTGCTGCACAGTAAGGTGTCTACATGTGTGTTACTACACAGTAAGTAATTGGGTGTAAATTTGATACCTGTATGATGCACGTGTAGACATGTCCCTGTACTATGTAGTATTTTCGCTTGCTGTGCAATAAATGTGCATGTGTAGATGCTCCCAGTGTGTACTGAGAAGTGTAAATCTCTGTAATACTTGAAATTGTATAATTAAGCAGTGCTTCTTTCCTTGATCAGATTCTTTAGTACAAAATTCAGAAGTTATGCTATGCAGTAACAAAGAAAAAGATTCTGATACAGAGTCATTTTTAGTCCTTTTTCATACTATACACATATTAAAACACAACAAACAGCACCAGAATCCAACTGTTTCTTCTTACAGAAAAAATCTTCTGGAAGTTGGTTGAAGTTTCCTGTCCTCTTCTTACAAAGAGGAAACATTTCTATTCTAATGTTGGGGAATGGCTGTGTTCTGAAAACACCACAGAGACTAGGGTAGCTTGACACAAAGTGAGGAAGAATCTTGAGAATCCCTGAATTGCAGTGTGAAAAGCTCACTGTTCTCTGAGTTGCCTCCCACTCAGCAGACATTTTGTGGTAGACCCAGCCCTATGGGACTGCATCTTCTCTTCCTGTATGGAAGTGGACTTGAGGACATGGAAAAGAAGATAATGCTGTTAGAACAGCTTTAACCCCTGACACATCTTTGCTGACAAACTTGACAGTCTCAATGGAATTTCTCAAACACAGCTCCTGATTCCCTTTCCCCTTCCATCATAAATCCTAAATTATGTAAGGTTAATCAGAAAGGTGTCTGCAAACTCAAATGAAACAGGCTACTCAGATATTTTAATTTAGAAATATGAGAACCAGTCAGAAAGTAATGCTTCCTATTCTTTTTCTCAGTCAAATATTATTGAAAAAAATATTAAACTTGCATAGAAACTTGGTACAATATGGTTGGACATAGCTATTTTTCAATGTATTCTTCTCCTTCCGCTGGTGAACAAGGGCAGGTATTTCAAAATTGTAAGAGTTTTTGTTCTTGTGCAGATGCTGTCACTCAGACTCCATCATTTTGTTGTCATCTTGAAAATGTCTTCCTTATAGTTCATCTTTCATTCTCCGGGGTGTACAAATGATGGTACAGAGCAGTCCATCCAAATGATGGGATTGCCTCTGGTATGCAAATTGGTATGTAGCTGAGCATTGTCACACAGAAGCAGTAACTCAGACATGTCTCTCTGTTGGGCTCTTTGCTTGTGATAGTTCAGTTTCTTCAGGGTCTTGACATAGACCTCTGAGGTTACTGTTGCTCTCTCAGGCAAGTAGTCAACAACAGGAGCACCTTCCATGTCCATGGCTTGCTTCAGAGATAAAAGTTGGGAGGCATTGCCTTCTGACTGGCCCTCACATTGAATCTTAGTACATGCTGTTTGACATTCTAACTAGTTAGTGTTGGGACAGAAAGCATTCCCTCATTTTTATGATAAGCTCTATCTTTCCTCCTTGTTGTCTATCTCTGGTGGATATTGATAAAAAAAAAGTTTCCTTTACAACTGTTTCTATTTATGAATTTCTAATGCATTCTATGATTATATGACTGGCTCTGTGGATGTGATATTACTTGACTTTAGCAAGATTTTTGTTACAGTTTCTGACAATATTCTCACAAGCAAGCTAAGTAGGTACAGGTTGGAAGAATGGACTGTAAAGTGGATAGAAGACTGGCTGAAAACAGCCCCTAGGCCAAGCCCTTGCAACCTGTTTCAAGTGAAGTACCCCAGGGCTTGGTCTGGGGGCTGTTTTTTTTTTTTAATATCTTTATCAATAAATTGGAAGATGAGATGAAGTACACCCCTGGCAAGTTTGCCAATTAACACCAAGTTGGGTGGAATATTAGATCAACTGGAGGGTAGGACTTGGATTCAAGAGAGACTTAGACAAATTAGAGAATTTGACCAAAAGAAATCTCATGAGGTTCAGTAAGGACAAATGTAAAGTCCTGCTCTTAGGACAGAATAATCCCATGAAGTGGTACAGACTGAGGACTGACTGGCTAAGCAGCAGCTCTGCTGAAAAGGACCTGGGGTTACAGGGAACAAGAAGCTGAATATAAGTCAACAGTGTGCACTTGTTGCAAAGAAAGCTAACTGAACACTGAGCTGCATTAGTAGGAGTGTTGCCAAGAGATCAAGAAAAGTGATTATTCCCTCTGTTTGGCATTGGTAAGGCCATATCTGGAGTCCTGTGTTCAGTTTCCCCACTACAGAAAGGATGTGGGCAAGTTGGAGAGAGCCTAGTGAAGGGCAATAAAAATGGCTAGAGGGTTGGGGTGCAGGACTTATGAAGAGAGGCTAAAGGAACTCTGCATATTTAGTCTGGAGAAGAGAAGACTGAGGCTAAATTTAACAGCAGCCTTCAACTACCTAAAGGGTGGTTCCAAAGAGGATGGAGATAGACTCTTCTCAGTGGTGGCAGATGACAGAACAAGAAACAATGGTTTCAAGTTGCAGCAAGGAAAGCTTAGGTTAGATATTAGGAAGAAATTCTCATGAGAAGGGTAGTAAAGCACTGGAACAGACTATCCATAGATGTTGTGGAATCTCCATCCTTACAGGTTTTTAAGACCTGAGTAGACAAAACCTTGGTTGGGAAGATATTGTTGGGGATGTCCTGCTTTGACCAAGGTATTGGACTAGATGACTTCCTGAGGTACCTTCTAATCCTGATTTTCTATGATCCTATGATTTAGCTGTTTAGTGTTGTTTTTACATGCCTTCTTGACCAAGAGATATTATTTTTATATGTATTATTTTAACAGCAGTAGTACTTTTTTGTGAGGAATTGTCATCTTTGCACATTGAGGTATTCTTTCTTAATAATGCCAAAGTTTTTGTTCACTTTCTCTTTTTAAATTGCTTTTCCAATCTGCTTCACTCCTTAAAATTTCTTAGATCTAGGAACTATCATATAGGCCCTGTGCAATATATGTGCGGTGACTGTGTTCTATTGAGAACCCCTAAAAACAATTGAACCTAAGCAACTGCTAGTTTTTAGTTCGGTGATCAATTCACCTCTCTCCATCAGAATAAAGCTCCATGTTCAATTATCCTATACTGGATGAGATACTTAAGTTAGTAACTGATTATTTACCATTTGTAAACATTTCACAACCTTTTACTGTTGCTACAATGAGACTGTGGATTTATGTTCCCTAAGTCACTCACGGCCATGAAGTTTTTCTTTCTATGCATTCTGCATTGATCAGGAGTCAGCAGCTATGGCTGTGAGTCAGATCCAGTTTGTCAAGGTATTTCACCAGTCTCCACAGCCTTAAAATTTGTGGCAATTTAGCTACAAGGGGATTTACGTCTCAGTTTGGTGGCATGTGCATGACATATTGGTGGCAATTCAGTGGCAGTGGAAGTGGCAATAATGGTGATCAGGTCACAACCAGGGACCTGTCTCTTACTGAGCTGCATTTTTTTCTGCCTGCTGCTCCTATAAGGTTGCTGATCCTTAATATAGGTGGTTAATGGCTCACTTATCCTATTCTCTGGTCTGAGCTGGTACCTATTTTAGTCGTTTAAAAGAGCCCCATCTTGCAGTGTGTCAGAAAGATCATTATTCCATAAGCATTCAAAATCCCATGGGTTTGATTTGTCAATAATTCAAAAACAGGAACTGAATCTTTGATGTTGAATACCAACTGCTTTTATCCACTTCATTCTTTGTAATTAGATTTATAGCCAGTGATTTTAAGATTCTAGTCGTATGAATCCTCCCATTACATTTCAGTAGCATCCACTGTGCCCACTTCCCCCTCCCCTGAGATGTACACATACCCAGTTCAGTCTACTTATTACCCAGGCTTCCAAAATGCTAATGTTGTTATATAAGAAATTAAAAAAAATACTCTTGTTGCCTCTTTTAATGCTTTGATTTATTATGTTCACGCTGCCTCAGTCTGTTTTGTGTCTGTATTGTGTTTACCTCTTCCCATTATTTCTGATTTGTAATTAATGCCCTTCCAATGAATCTATCTGTGGTGTCACCCAGAGGCACTTAGCAGCTCTCAGAATCAGGCACCAAGTGCTCACTTCTTGACTACTTTTTATCCAGTTTTAGGAGTTTTGCTATTGCTATTCAGTAGCATTGGGTTAGATGTTTCACTTTTTATACATTTATTTAAAATAGGGTATTTTTTTCTAAGATTACAAAATATTGCCCAGCTCACCTTAGACAGTAGGAGGGGTTGCTGATTTTGCTAAAGAACTGTTTCAAGATCCTCACCTCCCCATAAATAGTTGTGTGTGTGTATTTTTTTTGGTTGTTCTTGTTGTTAATCAGATTTATATCATTTTGGAGCACTCTGATTTTAGTACCTGTCAAAGATGATAGAAAGTACACTTTTCATTTTGACATTATGGAAATGAAGTATGCTCACATGGAGAAAAAGAATCAGACACTTGAGAACATGATGAAGCTTCAGCTATGACCTTCAGAAGGTCATCTATTCCAGCCCACTGCTTGAGGCAGGAGCATCCTGAGTAAACCACCCTAGCCAAAAGTCTGTCTTGATGAAACCTGCACTTGAAAGCTTCCAAGGATGGCACATCCATAATTTCTCTAGGTATCCTGTTCCAATGCTTGACCACCTTCATAATCAAAAAGTTCCTACTAATCCCCAAACTAAATTGCCCTCGTTGCAGCTTGAGGCCATTGTTCCTGGTCCTTTGTCAGGCTACAGCCTCAAAACTGGGGCCTCAGCCTGATGAGCATGACCACATCCTAGCCTGTAGCTGGTCACCTTGACTGATCAAAAATATCCTGAAGCCTCCAGCAGACCTGAGCCCTCTGCCCATTCTTTGGCATTGGAGTGCCTGCCTGGGGTCAGCTGATCTTCCAGTTCCCCCATATAACCCCTGAATTGGAACAGGAAGTGTATGGGCAAAAGGGCTCAACCTGATCCCAGACTGCATTGGTGCTCCCTTTGGCTGGTGTGCTGATTCAGTACTTGATACCCTGGTTTCTTGATCTGGCTTGCTCTCGACTTGCTCCTAGAGCCTCCCCTCTGCTTGACCTCCTGTTTTTTTGACCTGGCTTGCCAACAGGAACAGGACAGGAGATAGGAAGAGGAGCACATTCAACAGTAGGAGGAGTTTTTTAAACCTTTTGTTAGGGATTCACAGTTCCAGTAGGTTTTTCCTGGTCACCTGACTCTTTTTCAATGTCCTCCTGGGAGGGACCAGGCTTGTTTGGGGCTGGTGTTTGACCAGCTGCCTGGTGGTGCTAGCAACTTAATTGCTGCCTGCTGGCTCAGCTTCTCTGGGTTTGAATCCTTTTGGTCCTCACAGGTGCCTAGTAGTTGGGCTAGGACCTGGCCTCTGGACAATTTTCAGAAGTGCTTAATGGGAGTTAAACATCCAATCTTAATAGGTCCCTTTGAAAAATCCCCCTTAGGCACTTTTGCACCCTTAGGTACACTAATACTTTTGAGAACCTTTTAGGTGATTTAAGTGCTTGAGTCTCTTTTTCAAAAATAACTTTAATCCTTTGATGTCAAGCCTTCCCTGAAACTGAGATTCGGGATCCTAAGTGCTAAAATCATTTGAAAAAATAGGACTTAGGTGCTTTTGAAAAGTGTATCCTGAATCAGTACATATGAAAATCAATTACTATGGTCATTTTGTATTGGTGTGATATTTTCCAATTTATTTTTCTATGACTTTTTAATAATAAATTGCTTAATGAGTTGTAACTGAATAGAGATGCACAATAATTAGGAGAGCTTGTAAAGTAGCACTGTAATTACCATTATTGAATTTATTTTGTTGATTTAAGTTTTTAGGAACACCAAGTATAAAATTCCTAATAAATCTCAGAGTATTGACTTCAAACAATATTGTACACACAAAAACATGGGTCTAAGATTTGAGAAAAGCTATTCCTCTACAGTTTTGAGATGGAGCAGTAATTTTCTCTCAGTCAATAAATACAGATAACAGCCATTATCATTGTCCTTAAACTTCATATTTTTACTTCATTCTAACAGAATGTCTTGTGTAATCTTGTTTTATTTAATAATATGGGACGAGGTTATTTTTTGCCATCTAGACAAGTTACATTTGATATGAAATGAATCTATCAAGTTGGCAGATAGAATGTAAATTATGAAGATGTACATATAGTAAAGGAAGTACTAATGTTTACAGTTTTTAAAGCATGTTAAGTTTCTGATAACACAAAGGAGATGAAAATGAAAATTTCCTGAGGAGGATGCCAGATCAACACACTATTTATTTTCAGAATATAGGCTATTGACTAAAATTTCGTCAGTCTCACACAGTATTTATAGTCAATATGTTAAGAAATTAAAAATGTTTCATCTTAAAGTGGTTACATATATTGATTACCTAAATACAGGACCTAGAAGAACTGAAATTGTGATTTATCTATATGTCTTTTACAGATTTATTTATATTTCTTTCAGGATACTAAATATAACCTCAAAGCATCCTGGTATTATAAGCACAAATATTTTAGAGTTTATAAAAGATAAGTTACTATATTATGAATTGCAACACATCAGCAGATATAATGCACACTGTAGACTATGTCTCTATTGTCATTTCATTGGAATATGTTTAAAAGATTGTTTTACTTGGCACATTTACAAGTGCATTCTGTAAGGCTGTTTAGCTGAATGGTGTTTTTGATAAAACTGCCTTCAGAAGAAATTGCAGGATTCTGTAGAAATGTGACAGAATGCAACAGCAGTCCAAATAAAAGATCTGTATGTGTCATGTGAGGTTCATAGAAATATACTGCCACTAACCTGAGTAGGCTTTGGATCAGCCCCCAAAAAGAGCTAGTGAATGAACTCCTCATGGATACAGTTGTTAAAAAGAGCTATTTTTTGCACTCATAACAGTACACAACTAAAGAAAGAAAGGAGAGACATTTTAGCCTAGTTGAACCACCAACCAGGTTATTGTTATCTAGGAACTGCTACAAGTATTCCTATGGCATGTATTATGCTCAAGGCCAGACTATGTAGTGGTGATGATGGTTCTTTCTAATTTCTAACTATTATTCACCCATGAACCTCCCTTTCAGAGAGCACCAAGAACTTTCTATTTATGCTGGCATCAGCACCCTACAGACCTGGCTTTTAGTGTGTTTGCTTCATTTTTTTCATGGATGGTAATGCCAGAAAGTGCCATTAAAGTTACCTAGTCTATCCTTCTGCACACCAAATATTACAGGCTTTTCCTGAATTTAACTTCGAATTAGCGCATATCCTTTAAGAAAGCATCTAATTTTTATGTTAAATTTTTCACTGATGACAGCTTATGTAAATTGTTCCAGTGGTTAATTTCCCTGTGTTAAAATTTTGCACAGTATAAACAGAATCAGAATTCATTACTGTGTCAGCTTCTAGCCATTGAATGTTACTATACATTTTTCTGCTAGATTGAAGAACCCTCTTATCAGTTTTCCATTTGCCAGATAGGTACTTATAGACTGCAGTTAATCATAGAATAACCTTCTGTTTGTAAAAAGTCAACAGATTTGCACCCAGGGTCTCTCACTGTAAGGCATGTTTTTCAGTCTTTCAATCATTCTTGTGTCTTCTCTGGTTGAAGGCTCTCCAATTTTTCAAAATTCTTTTTCAACTGTTTGCACCAGAACTGGACCATTCCAGAAATTCTCTCACCAGTTCCAAATACAGAGGTAACACCATTTTCCCATTCATATTTTATTTCCCAGTTTTATGCTCTGAGTTTTGTTTTAGACCTTCTTGCCACAGTATTCTTCTGGAAGCTCAAGTTCACCTGATCAGCCATCAAGGCTCTCCAAGACCTTTTTAAAATCACTGCTTCAGGCTGGAGTTTACCATCCTGTGAGTATAGCCTGTTGTATGTAGGGTCTCTATTTCTAGATGTATAATTTAGCCAATTTAGACATTTTTTTTTTTTTTTTGTTGCTTATAGTGGGGTGGGCAATTATTTTTTCTGGTTGGCCATTCAATGGATTTTGGTGAACTGTCAAGGGCCGCACACATAAAATTCTTCAGAAGATATCATTTTAACAAATTATAGATTAAAAAACATATACTGAAAATCAAATATCAACTATAATATATTTTACTTTTATTTCACTTTTCTCCCCCGATTTATTTGGTTTTGAGTAGTGTATAGATAGGTGATTGCATAATAGCTCAGAATAAAGTCTTACTTTTGTATATTGTGTGTGTGTGGCAGGGTAGGTGTGTGTGTGTGTGTGTGTGTGTGTGCGCACATGTGGTGGGGGGTTGTCCATGTGCTAGGTCCCAGGAGCTAGCTCGGGATGGGAAGGAGGGAGGGCAGGGAGGGTATGCAGCAGAGCTTGCCTGGGTGGTGCAGCGCAGGTGCGGTCTCCCTTTCACCATCTGGCCTATGGCTGTCTCTGTGGTGCTCTGCATGGGGCTGAGCCTCACCCGCTCCCACCCAGGACAGCCCACACCATGCTTCCACCTGTGTCCACTGATAGTTCCTGCCCCAGCCAGAGCATACAGCTTCTTGGTTGGGCTGTTCCTGGTGTGATTCCAGTAGCTGCTTCTGCCCTGCTGAGCTGCTCTGGGCAGCAGATAGTATGGGGAAGCGTGGCAGCCATAAGGGTGGCTGCCACCACATGCCCCTACAGGTTGGGGTGGGCGGAAGCTGCAGTCAGGCAGCTCTTACCCCAGCATGTGGGGCTCCAGCTTCCAGCTGTCTTCCACCCGCTCGGGCACTGGACCATATTTTGCCCACCCCTCAATTATACCCAGTTTACCACCAGGTAATACAGTTTTCTTTGTGTCCATAATTTTTCCTCATAATTATTTCTCACTCTTGTAATACATATAAACTTTTACCAGTAATGATTTTATGTTTTCTTTCCTTGATAAAAATATTAAATAGCATGAAACCAAAATCTGATGTGATCGTTGTGGAGATGCCATCAGAAAAATACTGATGATTCTTTTATAGCCACTTAGGTAATAATTTTAAATCCATTCAGATGTGTCATGTTGATTTTGTATCATTTTAACTTCTTAAAAATATATTGAGTGGCATCAAGTCAAATGCCTTACATCTATCTACATATATTATATTTGCACTATTACTTTTACCAAAGGCTACCTCCAGTTGCTACAAAATGGGTGCTTGTACACATGATGAAAATTGCCCATTTTTGTAGTTTAATTGCATCACTCTTTACACATACTTTTTTTTTTCAATTTAAATGAGTTTGTTACATTACGAAGTAGACCATGTCACCATAAAGTTTAGTTAGCTATTTGTAACATAGTTGCCTTAAATCTGACAGCTTGCCCCCTGGCCACATGAAAGGCATGTTGAAGGCAGAAGGGCGAAGGGCCTGATCTTTTTTTGCGGAGCGTGCCCATGTCCCCCACAGCTAGGGGGCAAGCTGCAAGTGGGCTGAGCAGCCCCTGAGCTGTGGGGGGCCCCAGTTCTTCCCTCTGTAGTGGCAGCAGTGCCCCATGGGGGTTGCTTCAGCAGGCAGATAGTGAGCTAGGGGCTGCTCTAGCTCGGAAGCAGCACCTGCTAGATCCAATTCTTCCCTGAGCCCACTGGGTCTTCCAGAGCCGTGGCAGAATGGGAATGGGTTGGTTTGCCCCTGGGAAGAGTGAAGAAATGCCAGGAGAGCATCTGGATGCGCTGGCTCCCAGAGAAGGTTACAGAGATGGTGCAGAGCATGCTGGAAGCCCAAGTGGGCTTGGGCAAGCTTGGGCTTGGTGGGCTTCCAGTGCACCCTGTACTATCCCCACCACTTTCTTTGGCCACCAGAACACCCAGCTGTCCTCCTGCTGCCTCCCTAAGCTGCCCCAGAGGCAAGCCAGCCCATTCCCATTTGGTCCAGCGTGCAGGAATGCAGCAGGGACAGTGCACAGGGTGCGGCTCCCTGGGCGGCCATGGGGAAGAATTAGGATCCAGCTGAATGCTGCTTTGGAGCTGAGGCAGCATCCAGCATACTAGCAGCCCATCTGGGTGGCCCTAGGGGGCACTGTCAATGTGGAGGGAAGGATTGAGGCCCCCAGCAGCTCAGAGGCCACTCAGGCCAGTGGCAGCTCATGTGGGCAGGCTCTGCCAGAAAAAAAAAAAAGTGGTAAGAGGTCTGATCCTTTTTTTTTTTTTTCACAGAGACTGCCTGCAGCTGAGGGGTGAGCTGCCAGCAGGCCCTGAACTGCAGGGAGCCTTCTCCTTCCCTCTGCTGTGGCAGCGCTCCTTTGGGCTGCTCGGGCAGGCTGCTAGTGGACTTGGGGCTGCTCCAGCTCAGGGGCAGTACCCAGCCCAATCCAACTGTTCCCTGAGCCCAAGCTGGGGCAGCCCCTGGCCCATTAGCAGCCTTCCCAGGCAGTCCCAGGGGTACTGCCACCTTAGAGAGAGAGACTGGGACCCCTCACAGAAAAGGGGCCCCTCAGACTGCCCGCAGTTCACCTCTCAGCTGTGAGAGAGGCAGGCAGGCTCCTCAAGAGAAGGGGAAAAAAAGAGAAAAGGATCAGACCCCTCGTCATAACAGTGATGGAAGCCCCTAAGTTGAAACAGTGGATTTTGAATCATCAGAATTAAAAACCCACCATTTCAATTTAGGGGACTAAACCTCCATCTTGTGAACAAAGGCCCAACAATGCCTAATCATTCAGGTTGTAAGACAAAGGCAACT
>JAGPOW010001296.1:91138019-91149366 GCA_030014935.1 Caiman crocodilus
ATTTCTTGATTATTTATTATGATGTAAATAATTAAATCTTGTAAATAGTTTGAGAACTGTCTGCAAGGGTGCTTGATTGTATGGGGAGGCTCTCCACTCAGAGCACTGCAGTAGCTCCCCAGGGGGGCTGGGCAGGGCTACTGGCTACCGGGTACCCCAGGATCCCATTATTCAGGTGAGGGTGCATGTAGCATCGCTCCCAGGGTTACAACCATATAATGAACTTGTTCTAACCTGCAGCATGCCCTTCCACCTGGTGGACTTTACACCATTGCTGGAGAGTGTTGTCAGCCATAGGAATGCGAGGGGGGAGATTTTCCCATAAACGCAGTGGCTCGAGAGGCTGAATAGATGCAGAATGCACTATTGAGGGCACAGACTCGGGGGCATTGAGCTCAATGGGGGTTCCCTCAGGAAGTATGTAACAACAAACCCATAAATGAGCAGATCTACAAAAATTACCTCCCATCCCACAGTTAGCCATTCCAACTTTTAGGTATAGAATAAACCTAAGATAATAACTGGTGCCACAGGTGCACTGACAGTTAGTACCTTGCCAGTTAACTACTCTGTTTCTTCTACTCAGAGACCAGGATTTCACTTTCTCTGGGGTGGCAGGTTTCTTTTAATATGGATACTGCAGCTGGACTACGTGAAGGTTATCTGAGTACGTACATGGTTCTGGAGAATGTTCCTCTGGGTCAGGCCACTCCTTTAGATCTTCAGAAGTAAGTTCATTAATATCTGGGTAATAAGAAGGATAGTAGACAGGCCTTACCCAGGAAACACAATAAGGTGTTAGTAAGAAGGCTACAATTATAACAGTCACACCACTTCATGGTGCCAGTCAATTTAGACAGGTGATACAGCAGGACTCATCTTCAATAGCAGGCTGAATTAGAAATGGCTATGGCCATATTTGTGGACAGATCTAATCTGTAGAAACAAGACAGCAAGGAGCTTGGCTCCCGTTGAATGAGTCTGACTTAAATAGCCACTAGGTATTATGCATACCTTTGTCAATAGTGTCCCCTCCCATTTATCTCCCTGAGGATGCTTCACTACCACCTGATCTCCTGCCTGGAGTTTTCCTGGGTCACCACATCTAGGTCACTCTACTGTTGGCTCATGGGGGCCACCCAATCCAAAGGCCTGTTGCATAGGGTTACCTCCTGAATGAGGTTGGTTATTGGCCTAATTGATAGCTCAATCCTGGTGCAAGTTCCAGTCCTTAAGAGCTGGGCCAGCGGCCAACAGCAAATTACATTTGAGGATACCATTGGCTCACTCTACCAATCCATTAGACTGCGGATGGTATGGGATGTGATATGTCTATAACATGCCATGTTCGCAGTCTAGTCATACACAAGATGATTGTGGAAGTGAGGACCATTATTGCTCTGTAGTTCTGTGGGTGGTGGATACACAGCTAGCAGAGTTTCTAGTGCTGCACAAGTGTCCTGGGCAGTAGCTCTTACCAAGGCGCAGGCGAACGTTATTCCTTTGATAAGTTCTATGGCTACAAATATGTATTGTTGCTTACAGGAAGTTTGAGGGAGGGGGCCTATGAAATCTCATTGCCATACTTGCCATGCTACCTTTCTCTTACGCAATTATAATGGGACAGTCGGGAAAGGTTCTAGTCCCATCTTGACCTCTTGGCAGGTGATGCTTGTTTCAACTATTTCTTGTGCTTTCTTTTTAGTTACATGAATGCCTTAAGATGCGGCCAAGTGAGAGGTTCCATCACGCCTGTGGTGCCTGTGTTGTTGATGTAGCCATTCTGTGGCTTGTTCTCTAGGTGTGCAGTGGGAGGAGGAGTCGGTCAATAATGGACTAACTGCTCTATTTTCTTATTCAACATACAAGGTTTCAGTACCCTCTTTCCTGCTTAGCTGATCAACTCGCCTATTCTTCTTCGCCTCTGGGCTTTCTCTCATCTTATTTCCATGTGCTGCACTAACATGTTGGATGTGTAGGAGAAGCTCATCTTGGGCTAATTTCCACAAGGTCTTCCATTTCTCATGGCTCTAAATGTCCTGTCCTCATTTTTTAAAGTTTTCCTTGGTCTATAGGGGTAGCCATTTAGTGCATCCCTCCAAGACAATCCAGGAATCACTATAAATGTAAATGGGCTTTACAGGATGTGGACTATTTAATAATTCCCATTCTGCCATGGTGTGCACTGTGCTGAGCTCGGCATACTGTCCACTTTTTCTGAGGCCTTGTACTACTACTTGCTTGCTGTCTCAATTCAAGGTGACTCCCCACCAGGCATGACCTTGAGCAGACCCATGTGTAAACCAGACTTCAACATTGGCTGAGGCCTCCTCAGGTGAGAAAGGAGGTGCTTCTTTGATGGGTAAAGAGTCATAGCAGCTTGTTTTGTTGGGATAAACATTAATTGTACTTTCTGCTACCCTTTCAACTAAAGCAGGCTGTCCCTCTGGAGTTACTTGTTGGACCTGGCTCAAGATGTAATAAATCCACTTCTGGACTGTGGTGTCTTGGCCTTTTCCTCCAAGCGGCAGCTGGTGGTTTGACAGAGCCATTCTGAGAATAGGTATTGGATTAGTGATAACTGTAGGTAATTCCCCCCCTTAGTGTTTCTGTGGCTTCCAGGGCCACTGCTGCTGCACACAACCTTTGTTTTAAGAGAGTATACCTTGTTTCTGCCTCTCTCCAGTCTTGGCTCCAAAATCCAAGGGGTTTTCCTTCTACCTCTGAGGACTTTTTCTGCTACAGATTCCAATGTGGTCCCTCTTCTGAGACACCTACATGGAGCTAAAGGTTTCCTTCTGAACATTGTGCTGCTAGAGAGGTGTGGACAGTTACTGCTTCTTTAACGGCCCATAAAGCATATTCATGCTTAGGACCCCATTCCTATTTAGTCCTCTTCTTACATAGGTTATACAAGGGAAGAGCTAATATACTAAACTCAGGAACATGCATATGCCAAAAATTGAGTGCTCTCAATAGGGCCTTCAATCCTTTCACATCAGTGGGGGTTGGGGTCTCTACTATACTCTGCAGCCCTTTAGTTGGTATTGTGGGCCCCCCATTCTAGCATTCTATTTCTAGAAATTCATGCTGGGGCCCTACTTTTTGGACTTTCTGATTAGACAGCATGAATCTGAAAGTACATACTTTCTCTTTTAATGATTCAAAGGCCTTGGTGACAGCCTCTTTGTCTTGACTGCCTACCATGATGTCATCTACTGTGTAGGTATATTGGTGCCCTATCCCTGTGAAAGCAAATACTAGCCAGTGACTCTCATGGATGGGAATAGCAAAAAGCATGTTCTTGATATCGATGGATCCCATCCATGCAGGCCCATAACACTAGATGCTTTTGTTAAGGCTGGTAGTGATGGGACAGCAGCCATCAGGGGATCAGTGTTAGAATTCAAAGCTCAAAAGTCAATAGTCAGCCGCCACCCCCTGTTTGGTTTATGCACTGGCCACACTGGATTATTATACAGAGAGTGGGTTTGGATAATAGTTCTGTCCTCTAACTGCTGGCTGATAATATGCTGGATAGATTGGGTTTCCTCCAGGGGAGTTTGATACTGGGGCTGGTGTACTCCTTTCATGGGAGGCAGAGTTAATGGGATCATGCTACATTGAGTTATGGTCATTATAGCCATTTCCTCAGGTTTCTGGTGAGGTGCCACGCAACCAAACTGCCAATTTTCATGCTCAAGGGCAAACCACTGTCCTCTTAGTACATTAAGTCCCAGTGAACTTGGTCCCCCTTTAAGTATTACTGCTGCCGCCGTTACCTTAGAGCCATTAGGTAATACAAAGTTCTCTCGGACCAGATGTCATAGTCATCTAGTGCCTCCAACCCTCATTACTTAAGGTGTTCCTTTCTCTCCCTTCCAATCAATGGAATCTAAAAGACAAATCTGGGCACCCGTGTCTAATAGCATATCGATTGACTTCTCACTTTTACCTAATTGAATCTGTATGGGTATCTGAATTAAGGGGCCAATATTAACTTTATATACCAGTCCTCAGCCTGCTACTGCTCCCATGGTGGCCCCTTTCTTTGGGGGTCAGGCCGACCAGACTTCCTAGGCCACACGATTAGGGGAGGCATATGCTGGTGGCCCTGTATTTGCCTGGGAAAATGTCGACAATTCTGCCCTTAGGGAAGAGAATCCCTCTGGTGACACTGCCAGAAACACAGAAGGCTCTGCATTTGGGCTTGTCCCTTCACTACAGTGTTTAGCTCACAACCCTCATAGAACATTGGTGGGCAGTCCATTGATTTGCACCTTATTTAAACCAGCAGCCAACAGGTCTTTCCACATTCTTGTTCATGTAGTCTTGGGCCAGTATAACAGGTAGCCCACTCTAGGCTGACTTTAATGTGGCCCGCACACCTGTTTCTGGGGCAACTGCCTGCCTACTCTTCTGCCACGTCTTGTTATTAATTGATTAATCGATGTTAATTAGCGGGAGGCTGCCCTTGTACTACCCCACTGCTAGGGGTGCTATCTGCAGCTCTGTTTCCTGTCCTACACCGCAGTCCACACCTCGCCAATGGAATAGCTGTTGTCTCAGCTCTATCACTATTTGGCCCCTTCCTGTTCTCTCTCGGGCCTTTCTTCCTTTGATTCACGCTCCCTCTGGTGCTAGGACTCTCTCCGGCTCTATCTCTCTCTGTGCCCTCTTCTCTGGGGCCTTATCTACAATGCTGCCCCCTCTTGGGGCTCTCCATGCCCACACTTGGGCTTCCCAGTAAAGCTGACCCCTATCTGAGGCTCTCTGTACCCACACTTCCGCTCCTTGATAATGCTGCCCCCTATCTGGGGCTCACCATGCCCAACTTGGGCTTCCCAATAATGCTGCCCCCTATCTGGGGCTCACCATGCCCAACTTGGGCTTCCCAATAATGCTGCCCCCTATCTGGGGCTCACACTGCCCAACTTGGGCTTCCCAATAATGCTGCCTCCTATTTGGAGCTCACACTGCCCACACTTGGGCTCCTCAATAATGCTGCCCCCTATCTGGGGCTCACCATGCCCACACTTGGGCTTCCCAATAATGCTGCCCCCTATCTGGGGCTCATGGTGCCCAACTTGGGGCTTCTCAAATGCCCCTCTCTGAGCTGGGGTCTATGTACCCTGTACGCTGCACCCGTACTGGTGCTGGGGTCCCCACGCTACTGTGGGTTCCCTATGAGGCCTCCTCCAACCCCTAATAGCCTTACCCAAACCACTGGTTTAACCACCAACAAAACACAAGCCCCTGGGCTGTAACATAAATTGAAGCCGCCTGGCTAAAACAACATTGCTCAAGTATCTTAGAGCTACCATACACTGTACCTGCACCCTGGTTTAGGGAGCTCCTGCCTCTCTGGTCTGTGCTTTATATAGGAGCCAGGCCCTGCCCCTTCTGGTCAGCTGACCTCCTGGTTGTCCTGGCAACCCACTGCTGGGCTCCTTAGTCACTGCTAGAGCTCCCTCCCTTGCAGTTTCCCCTCTTCAGGAGCCGGGCACCTCAGTGCTCTGTGACAGCCAGCCTTTCCCAGTTTTTTTCAACAATTCAAGTGGGTCAGGGGGTTTGTCTTTTGCTGAGGCCACTGCTATGGCCTTGGCAGTTTTCATCAGTTTGGCAAGCCCTGCCTTCTGCAAAATGGGCAGAAGCTGCACTAATTGCCAGATTACATCTCTTGCTGGGTGATTCACCACCTCTGGCTCCAAGTCCAACAGGGCTGAGGTGCACCCTGTAGGTGCTTGTCAGCAAAACCTCCTCCACAATGGTGCTGTTATGACTTCTGCATCTGGTGTGTGAGTCCAAACTCCTGCATAAATGATTTCAGTTAGCACAAATTGATACAAGCAGCGGACAGCCTCCTCCAAATTGGTCCTCACCTGAGGGTCGGGGTTAAGCTCTTCTTCCATATTACTGTCACTGGTGGTGGTTACCTGTAGTGCAGCAGAAAATAAAGTAACATTTTCATCACTTCCTGCAAACAGATTTAACTGGAGCTCAGGGTGTAGGACAAGTTGGGCTGCCTTGGCACAGCTCGCTGATATTGCTGAGGCACCTTGAATATACATTCAAACTAGCCAGTCTATTACTGGCTGTCCTGGCTTGGACTTATTCTGCTCCTGTATATCTCAAATTTCTGCGTGGGTAAAGGAGCGCAGCTGTGTTCGGGGATTTCTGCCTTGCGGCCCTGAGTCACCACTACTGGGAACGCTTGACTGAGTTTATCCCTCTGGCCTGGGACATACAGGGGAGGTTTGGCACCAGACTCATCATCAATCTCCTTCCCCTCATCTGTTCCCTTCCTGTGATCTTCCCAGAACTCTAATTCCAGTTTCTTGCCATACAAGCACTGTTGCACCTTCTTGAAGGGGGGCTCCACTGCCTGTGCCAACTGCGCCCTCTTCTGGAGGGAAGCGGCTATGCGCCAAATTGTGATCTTTCCTCCCCTCCATTCTAAAGTCTCTGGGCAGCTCACGCAACCTCACATGCCACGCTGTTGGAATTTCTCTTGTCCTCCAACACCTTACTCAACCAGGTAACCTTTTCTCAGAGCTGGGCATTCTCTTCGGCTTGTAACCACAGCCACATGGCCAGCAGCAGCCATGACAAGCACCCCTTCTTGGGCTTACACTGGGTGGCAGTGGCAAACCTAGCCCACCGATCAGGTGTGGTTCCTGGGTCACTCCAGGCAGGCCTCAACCTATCCTTATCCCACCTGGGATTCTCCATCCCTGTCACTTCCTTAAGCAAAACCACCAATGGGGCCCACCCAACTCCTTCCATTCTGACCTTTCTCTCTGGACCAGAGCCTCTCAATCCTGTTTGTGATGCTAATTTATGTCCCAGCCTCCAGCAGGAGGGTTCAGAATTCAGAGAGTAGTCAGGAGTTATTGACTTAACAAACACAACTATGCGTAGTATAACAAGACAACAATGACAGACAATAAAAATTCATGTTGGCACCTTATTGGCAGTCCCCTCTGATGCCTGGTGTATGACAAGTTCCTCTCCTATAAAACTCAGCAAAGTCAGACATCTCCAATCTGCGCTGTCCAAGGAGTACCAGGAAGGACCCTGGTATTCAGTTCTTGGGCTCCTTGAGATCCATGGGCCCACTGAATCCAGGTCAGCAGCTAATCTTTAAATTAGCAGCTTGTCTCACAGTGCTGCATCTTCCTTCTGCTAATTTCTGGATGTGCTAGGCAGTTTATAACTTCTGAGCTATGCTGTTGACTCACAGCCTCTCATACTCTTACACTATGAACTTTCCTTACGACTGACAAATAGCAGTACAAGCCTTTGCATTTTTCTGATAAGGTTAATTTTAAGTGCATCACTACATACAAGGCCTTACTACTTTCAGGGCCTCACAAATCTTACAAGTCCTAACTACATACAAGGCCTTGCTAATCTTTTACTTTAATTAAACTCTTAGCAGCAACATACAGCTCACAATGCATGAACAAACAACAAGAAACACGTGGTCTAATCCTCACAGAGTGTTTAGCAAGCACCTTCACCATACAGACACAATTCTCAGCTGTTACACCCCCATGCTTCTGGCTTTTAATCACCTTGTTTGCAGCCCATATGAACATACAGCAATTTAAAAACTGGGGGGCTGCCTAATGACAGCATGTGCCTTCCCAGGCAGGGAAGAGGACAGGATGACAATGGGTTGGTATAAGTGCAGGGGTGGCTTAGAGGACAGCCTTCTATTGCCCCCTGGCTGGAGAACTTACCTGTGTAACTCTTCAGGGGGGTCTGGAATACATGTACATTCTTGCTTCTTGGCTATTCAGAGAAAGTCTTATACGTAGAAATGAATGCCTGTCCATGACCTTATTG
This sequence comes from Caiman crocodilus, assembly GCA_030014935.1. Classification (NCBI taxonomy): domain Eukaryota; kingdom Metazoa; phylum Chordata; order Crocodylia; family Alligatoridae; genus Caiman; species Caiman crocodilus. Next base: position 91,145,871 of record JAGPOW010001296.1, read on the forward strand.
TATAATAGTGTAACTTAATGCATAGTAAGCTAGGGCATGGAAGCTAGCACATTAACAGCTTCTCATTAACTCTTTCATGATTTTCTTCAGTGTATGAGATACCTACTGGAAATATAAGCATTATCCTGGAACTGGTATGTTTAGTTCCTTGGTCTCTCACATCCACCTTTCCTGGTTCTTTCTGCAGTTCTAAGTATGACACTTTTGTCCCAAGGTGTGATATACTTTTGAGGAATCAGGCTATTGCAGGCAGGCTGTATTATTTCTACAGATTCATAAAAGTTTAGGGCTGGAAGGGACCTTGTGAGATCATCAGGTCCAGCCCCCTTGTTCTGGGCTGGAAAGAAAGCTGGGGTCAAATAACCCCAGCAATGGATACATCCAGTCTTCTTTTGAAGACCTCCAGGTTAGATGCCTGCACCACCTCTGCTGGGAGTCTATTCCAGAGGCTAGTCACACGAACTATGAAGAAGTGTATCCTTATATCCAGTCTGAAACTTTCTTATGACCGTTGCTCCTGGTTTCCTCCTGGGGCACTTTGGTGAATAGCTGTTTGCCTAGCCCCTGATGCTCTCCCCTGATATATTTGTAAGCTGTCACCAAATCCCCTCAAAGTCTTCTCTTTTCTAGGCTGAACAGGCCCATATCTGTCAGCTTTTCCTCACATGGCTTGCTCTTCAGGCCTCTAATCATACAAGTGGCTCTTCTCTGGCCTTTCTCAAGCTTTTCCACATCCTTCTTGAAGTGTGGCACCCAAAACTGGACAAAGTACTACAGCTGTGGCCTCACCAATGTTGAGGAGAGTGGGAGAATAACTTCCTTAGTTTTGCTTGAGATGCATTGGTTGATGCATGACAGTGTATTGTTTGATCTGCTAACTGTAGCGTCACACTGGTGGCTTATATTAATTTTATGTTCAATTATGACCCCAAGGTCCCTTTCAGATGTGGTGCTAGCTAGTGAAGCACCACCAAGCCTGTAAATTTGTTGCAGATTGTTCCTCCCCAGATGGAGCACTTGACACTTCTCAGAGCTGAATAGCATCTGGTTGTGGTCTGTACATCTAACTAATCTGTCTAGGTCAACTGGATTGTCAGAATACAACCTGACATGTGGCTGCACTTCTTCATAGTTTATTGTCATCAGTGAACTTTCCAGTTGCACATTTCATGCTGGTGCAGGTTTTCAGGTGATATTTTTTTTTTTCAAAGACTCCTGATCTGGCCAATAAAGATATACGTTAAGGTTGTAAGAAAGATAAATGGAAATAAGATATTTCCCCTTAATAATATAAAAATAGCATTTTAAAATATTGAGTTGGTTAGTAAGAGAAGTTATTGCATCTGAATATTACCTCTTCAGGATCTAATTCAGATCCTATTTTATTCCTATTTGATTGATCCTGTTTGAATTGTAAGTGAAAATAATAGGTAATCTTAGTTTAATTTTTGCTATTCATTTATTTGTACCTCAAAACGAATACAGTTTTTATTGAACAGTGCCTGCTTAGGTAGATTCAGTATTAAAAGGATATTTTAAGTGCATGAAAGCATCAGGTGAATAGTAATAGATCAAGGAATGCTGTAAGTATGGGCACATTATATGTGACTCCCCTTTCTGCTTTACTGTCTCTTCACTTATTTTGGGACTGGTCTAGGCCTCAGCCATAGCCCTACATTATTAGAGAAGTTCTGTGTTGACCGTACTGAAGAGTATGGAAAAACTCCCACAGACTTCAATGAGAGCAGAACTGGGCTGTATTTATTAATAGAAATTCGAGGGAAGTTACTTCTCCCTGTTTTTACCCATTTCTGCCTCCCATCACCTTGATTTGCTTTAAATTTCTGGTAAAAAGAAGTCTTTGATAATACATTTTATATGTAATGAATTTTTAATCATTCTTTATAGTTATTCTTAATTAGTTGGGGACACAACCCATTATAATTTTCTGCATTAATTTTATTTAGTAAAGCATGTAGTTATTGTTTGTGGGCTGTGTCTTTGAGAAAGGAGCTATTAAACATATAAACTAATGTCAGTGTTTACTAGTTAAGTAGCTTTTCTTTCTTCTGATCATAACCGGGAAACAGCATTGTCCACTTTATGTGCTACAATGTGTAGCAGATATTTTCATTAGCAGATAAAGAAGTATTATGCAATAGTTAAGAGGACCTAAAACCATTTTCCCCTATATGCTGATTTAAATTAAAATTATAGTGGCAGAAATGCTTAGGTAAAGAGCCAGAGCTTCCCCAAAATGCTAAGCCTGGAGAATTAATTAATGGATTATCCCTAGGTTTCATTAAAAGTAAGTTAGTGATACATGCAAAGTGCATGGCAGTGCCCATTAAAAAATCCAGTCACCCCATTCTCCTTTTCAAAAAATGGCAAAGAGCAATAGAAGGTGTAAGGAGTTAGGAATTTATGGAGGATTAAAATTCCCTCAGAGGTCAATTATTTTGCAAGTGGTAGCAGTAAGGGACAAAAGAGCCAGTGAAAAGCATTACTAGAAATGTGCTGATGTGGCTTAGCTTGTGTTAATATACTCAAGTGGCAATATATCAAATGATTTGTAACTTTTTCAGTAGTTTATAATAAGTCTGTATAGTGAGTTGCAGTAATTCAGAGTTAACTATGATGGATAAGAAGCAGTTTCTTTCTGAAATTGGTTGCAGATTTGTCAATTATTTGTTTTCAGTATTAGTACAATAGCTTGTTAATGTGGAAAATAAGCGAATATAAAAAGAATAGATATAAAGATTGAATAGTAATCACAACAGAACTTGTATTAATATTTTAAATTCACATAATAACAAAAGGTTTATGAAGAGTTTAAGCAAGATCAGCCAATTGAAGATAATGTTTCACTATTCACTTGCATGTGTTTTCTTTGACCCAGCAGGGTTAAATAGGTATATTCAGCATGTGACAAAAAGGGAAGTGACAAGATCTAATTCTTAAATGGCTATAGCAGAAATCTCCAGAAAAGTATTAGTAAAAAATGACATCTTATCTATCTGGTTCTAGAATAATATTTCTGATAATATTGCTTTCAGATGGACTGTACCTGACAATCTCAAATATAATCCTTCTAAGTTCTGAAAGGACAGTGGTATTCGAATCTACATGCCTTTCTCAGCTGAGTGGTTGAAGAGATGATACAACTGCAAAGCTGACTCAGATGACTGAATCATTGTACATGTGATGTATTTAATTATCCTTCCAGAAGAAGGGACAACAGCTGATCTCCTACCACTTTCTCAACCATCTATGACAACAAAGATAATTGGATTTGATTGTTAATTGTAACTGGCAGTTTTCAGAAAATGAAAGCAGAAATTTTTCCCCACAGTGTCAGTGTCACAGGCTAGCTGGGCACTGTGAGTATATTCATTTAGATCAAGGAGGCAAGTAGGGAGTGGAATAAAGGCAAATTTACTATAGCTTACACACACACACCAGTTAACAGAAAGATAAATGCGATAAGCAGATAAGG
>JAGPOW010001296.1:91149466-91173471 GCA_030014935.1 Caiman crocodilus
CCCAGTTAGTTCCATGAATAGTTAATTCATCAGTTTGGTTAAACTTATGACAGACAAGTCATTTGCAAACTTACAAGCTAATATTAACTAATATTATCTGTTTAGGCAGAATACCAAATGCCTCCAAGAAGTACACATAATTTCTTATTAAACCCTCTGGTTCTGGCTGTCACATGTCAGGGAGACATTTCTAAGCCTGTCAATACTCAGATTAAAAGTTGTAATGCAGCTGCTAAATCAGGGTTAGATTAAGCTCAGAAGTGGAGAAAAGTTTAATGGAGTCATATTTTCTTCCTCCTTGCCACTTGTTTGACCCTCCTTGAGGGTGCAGTTTGTTGCCTTCTTGCACCTGGCCAACTTTGTTGACTCTCACAAAGGAAGGGGAGTGTCTTGTCACCATTCATTTCCCAACACACTTGGGGGAATTGCCAGCCATGTAGTAAGTTTTTTCATTAGAAACCTGTCAGAAAATAAAAATGAATTTATTTAACAGATCAAGGGTGAAGTCAATATTTTGCCTACACCAGATGTGTTCTAGCTAGAGCTACTACTGTCATGCTGGAAGGGGAACAAGGCATTAATTTACCACTACTTAGCTGTGTACAGGTTCATAACACTTCCCAGAGTTTCAAAGGAACATTGCACTTAAGCGTGCCTTGTCCACCTGCTCCTGCTCTACACAGTCTAATCCTCAAAGTGACATGGTGAAGAAGCTCTGAGGAAGTTCCTTGCTGCTGATGCTTCTCTATGGCATGTTTAAGCACTGTGGTTGGGGGTGAAAGAGAGCAGCACCTCTGCAGAGGGGTCACTACATTATTTCTGGGACTGATGCATGTAGAAGACAGCATGTAATTGAGACATGCTTGAACAAGCCACTCCCAGAAACACCTTCTTTATCTAGCCACATTAGATCAAGTGAAAATTTGTTCTGAAATGAACTAACCAAGGGAAAGTACTATGGAGGACTAGTTTTTAGTTTCTGGGATAAGAAGACTCTTAAAATGAAAACTGTTCTATAGTATTGTCATTAAAAATAACTTCAATCCCTTTTCTATATAGAGAACAGTACCGTAGTAAAGAAAAGATGATTTGGCAGAATAGCATTAGAACATTCTCTCTTTAGAAACCTGGGTGGTCAACCCATGGCACTCATGCCGCAAGTGGTTTGTGCAACTGCTGTGTGTAGCACATGAGTCCAAGGTGCTCAGCAAAGGAAGGCACCAGAATAGAGATAGAGGAGCTCAAACCTTTGACCATGTGGGGCAGAGTTGGGGGGTAAGGAGGAAGAGGGGGAAGGGGGATTCTGTAAAAAGTGGTGTCTAACCTTCCCCTACAGCTGAACCCAAATTCAGGGTTTTGGATCCTTGCTCACCATATAAAACTGGTGGTTGCAGGGCCAGGGAATGGTAAAGCTGGCTCTTGACAATGATACCTGTCTTGCAGGAGCATCCTGCTTCTGCTCTGCTCTCTGTGTCTGGAGGTGCAAGTCACTCCGCCGACATTCTATCACACCAGGGCAAACTTTATTAGGTATGCCTCTGAGAGGCGGGGTTTGGAGCAGTGCTCAGAAGGAGTGGAGTCTAACTTGTGGCACTCCTGCCAAAAAGGTTGGCACCATTACTTTAAAATAATCTCTCACCCATGTCTACATTATGCACCAGAGTTTGTCTGAAAACTCTTAGTTTCTTGGATACAGGCCCTTGGAGTAAGCATTCTGGCTTAAATGCTTTAGGAACCTCCATCAAAAATGATTTAAGAACTTTGGATTATCTTTGGAGAATGGGTCTGAGGCTCATAAGTCACTTACACATTTTAAAAAATATCCTGATGTCACAATTTTTTAATCATATTATTAACTTTATTGGAAGCATCTATATGTATGCAAAAACAATTGCACCTTCTCAAATTTGCACCTATACTTACAAAGGTTCCTCCCCAATGAACCAATTGCAGAATCAGAAATTTTAGGACTGATGTACAAATGTTTGGCATTTTCAAAATGTAAAAGCTCTATTGGCTTTAGAGGGGTTTTAACGCTAAATATTTTTGTGATTGTGGATATCAGTCTATTTAAAGTACGTGTATGGATGTTTGGAAATGTCCAGGATGCACATGCATTTAAGGGAAAAAAAGTTAAAAAAAAATTCCCCAAATAGCTCAGGGCTATTCTATTTTTGTGTATTCAAGATTATATCAGGCTGAAAGATCCCTTTACAAAGAAACTGGTTGTTCATTGGTGGCATGGTTGGGCTAAGAAAGTACTTGTCAGACTATGAATTATTTTGGTGGTGGAAGTCAGTATATCCCTTTGACAGCTAGTGAGCAATTGGAGATAATAACTTCAAAAGAAAATGATTATCACAGATGCTTTTTTATGTTTATGGTTTAACATAGAATTCAGAGCCATTGCAGCATTTAAAATGTGCCTAAGTTACACAAAGCTGGGAGAGAAGTTTATCTTTATCTTGGCACCTGGGAACCTCCAAGACTAAACAATTCAAAGAAAGTGTCTCAGTAATCTATGATTCATACAGAATTTGTGGATTGAAAATTTAGTGACCATGTCCAGTATGCAGCCATTTAAGTCATAAAAGTTAAGCAGACTGAGGTTAATTTAATATACAAAATCATTTGGGATGAACTGTGGCTTTTTCTATGACCTGCCATTAAGGACTGCACATGGTAGCATGCCCCTAGAGTGACCTGGTGGGGTGGGAGGAATGGATAGAAGGGAAGATTGTGATATACTGAATCACAATCTCTTTTCTACTTCTGCTACTGTTCTGGGGAAGGTATAACTTGAGATAGGTCTGTGCCTAGTTTATTCCTGGTCTCCTGAGAGAATTACACTATCCAGTGGATTAGAGAGGAAGTAGCCAAGGCTAAAGGCACCACCTAAGCGTCACCCCATTCTACTCCCTGGACATGCAATTAATGCAAAGTAATAAACTCTGGAGTTCACTGTTCCTGGGCACACTGTTTGAACATATGCCTGGGAGCAATAAACTCTGCAGCAGTAAATTCCAGAGTTTGTTGCCATTTGAACATGTATTTGGGACCACAGCACATTGAGCTGGGTTGGAGCAGCACCAGCTAGTAGGGTGCCTGGCAGTTCAGCTTGCCAGCCTGGGACTGCTCTCCCTAGCTCAATGTTCTGTGGAGGGGCTGCCTGGGACACAAGGGTACTTCAGCATGAGGCTAACTGGCAGGCAGTCCCTGCACTGAAACACCCTTGTGTCCCAGCCAACCAGGGTAGGGTCTACATGTGTGCTGCTGCAGTTTTTTACTACACGGCAGGATAGTGCTTGTAGCTTGTTACTACTGCGCAATAGCTTTGCATCATTGTTAGTGCCTACTAATGCTGCTGCACAGTAGTGTCTCATGTAGACATGTTCAGCATGTAGATATTTTCCTAGGTGAAACTCTCCTGGGTGTGATAAAACTTAGGCTGTTTTCTCCCAGAGCACCCATTTTTACTCTGGAAAAAATATCCTGAACAGCTGTACCCTTGTGGTTTCTCCTGGGAAACCAATGTGGCTGCAGAGTCTAGAATAAGGAATAAGTATTATATGGCAGCAAGGGAAATCTAGGTTGAAGATTAGAAAGAACTTTCCCACTATGAAGGTGATTAAACATTGGAACAGGCTACCTAGAGAGGCTGTAGAATCTAATCCTGGAAGTTTTAAAGAGCAGGTTAGATGCTAGCTGGGATGTTTTAGTCCAGGATGATCCTGCCCTGACCAGGATGCTGGATTAGGTGACCTCCTACAGTCACTTCCAGCTTTACTTTTCTTTGATTTTTATATATATAATTTTCATGATCAGATTTGAATGAAAAATATCATATCTGGTTTCAAAACTAGAAGAATAAAAACAATTTTGCAATGTAAAAAGTCCCCCCCCCCACAATATTTCTGTTTTTCAATCATCACTATTTCTACATCAGGGACAGCAGGTAGGGGCTGAGCACTTTTGAACATCTTGCCACCTTATCTAAGTGAGTGAATGGGAAAACTTAAAATCTGTTATGGGTACTGAGCCATCACAGGAAAAATCTTTGCCATAACATAAATTCCAGGTCTTGCTCCTGCTCCAGGAAATTAATTAGCTTTAAAGGGAGCAAGATCAAAACCTAACAGGAAACAAAGACATAGGGGAAAGGTACTGAGGAAGAAAAGGAATTCCTTTTCTTCCATCCTTACTGTTAAGAATCTCAATGGTGATATAAGCAGTCAATACTACTAGTAGTCTTCATGTCTGTGATGACATTTTACCTGTTCCTTCTAAAATAACAAGTGATATTTATGTTTTATTGCTTCTTTATTGACTAAGATTTTCCTAGCTAGAAATACAAATTCTAAAAACAAGCTTCTCTACCAGGTTACTATTTTTAATAATTTAATAGAAAGGCAAGCAGAAAGATTATTTTGTTTGGCAATGAGGATTCTGTTAACATCCATTAGGAGGACAGAAAAAAAGGGCTAATGATAAGGCATAATAAATCATCAAAGACCTATGAAGTCTCCATCTAAGACCATTGAACTGATTCCTCAGCTACCTGCTGTAAATACTTGTACATAATAATTGTATAGATAGACTAAGCAATGCCCCATTTTGTGATTTGTCTGAGCCCAGGCTTGATCTGTGTTAGCTGGAGACAAAGAGGATGGAGACCTGGCAGAACTACTACTCTTGATTTCCAGGTGTTCATTCTGACACCCAACAGGGCAAATTCATTACACAAAAATCATCTCAGTAATAAATTGTTTTCTGTATTGGTAAAGCTGAATTAAATACAGTATCTTATTAGATAATGTAATATTAGGTAATATAATTTCAGCCCAGTGGAAGAGTAAGAGTTTCTGAGAGCTGAAACACTAGGACACAGGAGCTAATCCTCTTAAACATGCCCAAAGTCACAATATCCTTTCATTTTTTCAAAGAGATGCAATTTGTTCATACATTTTGCAGTAGATATAAAATTCCTTTTGTAGCCTGTTGAAAGCTTATGTCTGTGTTTTGTCTGCAAATAAAAGACTTTTGGAAAAGAATACGCATCTTCTTCACTTTGACTGCCTTATCACTTTGTAGTCTCTAGACCAATGTTTTGGGCCCCAAGTTACTTCCACTGAAATCAGTGGGAGTGTTGCCCTTTCATTTAGGAAGAGCATTAGACCTTTGGTGGGAGGGCAGTTGATTCAGCTTGATTAGCAGTTGATTTATGTTGATTAGCATGTGAGATCTTTTAAGTTGTTCAGCTCCTTGAGACATGCTTTTATAACTGGCTGCAAAAATGGAATAAACAAAGACCATATCTCTGCATACAACACACAAAAAAACATTAATTCCATCAAATTGTCATAATTAGTTGTCAGCTCAAAACAGAACTCTTTTTGACATAAGTTTATTGACGCTAACATTAGCTCGGCATTTATATACATAGCCAGGGATCTTGGATCTATTTTTTTAAAAGAAAACATTGTGCAGTTTCAACACTGAATTGAAAAGTAATCATCTCATTTTATCTGTCTGCCAAAAAGTACAATAGTAACTTGCGCTCACTAGAGGGAATTTGGGGATGTGTGCTACTACCCTGAGGCCTATTTTCACATGCAGGAGCACTTCAACTGTGAAGTATAGTACAAAAATATTGAGTTTCACAGTGCCTTGGGGGATTTGCTTTTAACACAGACGAGTGTTCTGCTTTTCTCCATGAAAAGGATACAAATCTTCTCAGCTTATGAATAACTTCGGAGCTTCACTAGTAAGCCAGTATTTCCATGGTTAAATCTTTTCAGCTTAAATGCTAATAATACATACGATCAAAATCATGTGTTTTTTTTTTATGGATGACTCCTACACTTTCCAATAAGTGAATCAGGAACTTGTTTCCATTTGTCATGTTTGAACAGGGTGGTCCACTGCAGTTGTATTAGCACAAGCATGAGCATTGTTGTTTGATATAGAATAATATTCAAATAATAACCTATCATTATTTGAATATACGAGAAGAGAGTTCAAGGAATTAAGGCAAAATATCCAAGAGGAAAAGCACTATACAGAAAGTTGTAAGTATTCCATGGAAATAAGCAGGGATCCTGTTTTTTTCTGATAAACAAACAATCCTCAATTTTTGGTTTAAAAAAAGTAACCCCAAATCCACATTTTCCCATGATTAAAATGAAACAAAGCTCTCTCTCTCTCTCTCTAGGTGTTTTCATTTTAATCATGGAAAAATGTGGTGTGCCTGTCTCCGCCTGATGATCCGATCCCATGCTGCCTTTGCCCGGGCAACTGGTCTTGTTTGCCTAAGACCCTCGTGTAGACCCCAGAGGGCTCCTTGATAACCTTCTGGGTAACCCCCAAACTTTCCTGCCATGGCTTTGGATCATTCTTCAGTGGAGGGGGTCCCCTCTGAGGATGCCTCCAGAGTTGTCACGTGTCTTGGCAGATGCCTATGGGGCTCCAACTTCCTCTACACCCTGGCCATATGCCAACCTGTGAGATAAGCCTCAGGATCTTTTGCAACTAGTCCCTTTTGATGTCTTCCTCTGTTCCCACGTGTGCTCCCTTGAGGACAGGCGCCTCGGGCTCTAGCCAGAACCTGAGGGTCTGGTGATGCTCTGCCTTTGGGCCTGTCCCTCTTGGCACCCTGCACATTCTACGATGGACACTGTTGGTCATTGCCGTGTCCTCACATGGTCTTCTGTCTCTGAATGGGGTCTCTAATTTCCTGAGCCTGGTATGGTGTGCTAGGCTACCCTGCTTTAGGCAGGGAACAAAATAGATATGACTAAGAAAGAAAAACATGAACAACATTCACCACCGGAGAACCCCATGCCACAGGAACAACCCAATGTAAATGGAAAAAGGAATAACGAGAAGAAGTGCGAGAGGAAAGAGACGAAGAGGAGAAACAAAGAAAAGAGGGGCAGCCACAGGGAGAGTCCCATGCTCCCTTTGCCCCTAATGCCCCTAGACTAATGTGTCCCCTGGGTTGGGACCCATGCCTTCACCCCAGCCAGGGTTTCTCTTATCCCCTCCGTGATCTGTCTTCTCCCTAGGGTCACGGCACCCACCCTCCAGCTCTTTCCATTGCCACTGCCAGCCTCCCTTCCAGCTCCTCTGATCCCCACCGGTCTTCCCTGGCACGGGAATCTCCCATAGCACCTGCAACTGTTGCCACTGCTGGCCTTGCTGCCAGCCCTTTTGATCTCCACCAGTCTTCCCTGACATGGAGATCTCCCACAGTTCCTGCTGCTGCTGCCGCCGCAGCTGCCAGCTGCAGCGGCTGGATGCGCTCTGCTTGGTGGTTCTCTGTCACTCCTCCAGCACTCAGCATTCTTGTTCCTGTGCTCGAGGCCAGTTTTTATCTTTGCCAGGTGACATCTCTTTGTGACATCACCCTGCTCCAGCTGGAGATAAGTGCGGCTGATAAACCGCTCGGGCAGTTTTCCCTGTCATGCCTCCTCGCTTTTCTGGACCCCTGCAACAGGTAGGTTTTTTTTCTTCTTTTACTTTCAACTGGGTTCTGCCTCTGGATGAGGCTTCCCCCTTGGTTGGCCCTGCATCCCTGGGACAGTGGATTTTAGGTTACTTTTTTTTTAACTGAAAATTGGGGGTGGGGGTTATCAGAGAAAACCAAGATCCCTGGAAATAAGTCATATGAACAATTTGATTATGATAATTATACAAATAATTTGACTTAAGAGGAATCCATTTTAAACTATTATAAACCCTTCCTCTGAACAACTTAACCTTTTCTTGTCTGATTTCTTCATGTGCTTTTCCATGGAAATAAGTCACTGAACTTTGATAGTTTAACAAATTCACATGAAAACCTAAAATTCTCAGCCATGAGCAGACCTTTTATTTTTGCTAAATTGAGCTAAAAATTCTTCAAGAGTAGTTGCTAAGACTTTTTGCCTTATGTTTTAAAGCCAAGGCAGAAATACCATAAGCAGGCTTTCTGATGATGTTTTATTTTTTTCTGATTTGACTTAGTTTGGACTAAGAAGTATATGAAAAGGAAATATAACAGGGCTGAAAAACATTTTCAAGGTTAGGATTATTCCAACATTTTGGAAAAACATATTCAAGGTTAGGATTGAGTTTTATATGGTGGAAGATCAAGGAACTGTTATTTTAATCAGAAGTAGAATTCTGGTATGTTTAAGGGGAATTACTGATTATTCTTTTTTTCATTATTTGGCCTAGTCTCTGCTTTGTTACCCCTGTTTATTTTAGTATAGTCATGTTTCTTTCAAAGAGCTGCAACAAAATGGAGGGTCAACTTCATAATTTCCACCAAATTTGTGGTACTACCAAAAAAGGTGCCACATCTTGCTTCTCCCCTGTGTCTGATTCAATGTTGATTTCAATGGATATTGGATCAGGGTCATAAGGAAGGCATGCACAGCCTTCTGCATTCTTGTTTCCCAGTGAAAATGTATCACAATCACAATTAACCTCAAGTGTCAGTATAACAAGCAGCATCTGGTCTCTAAGTGAATAGCCAGTAATTAAAGTTCACTCTCATACTGTTGAATATAACTGTAATTTAGCTATAGGGTATTATAAGCAAGTGTTATTCTCAATCTTCTTCAAATATACCCTGATAAACAGTGGACCTGGTTGTGATACTTTTACTTTCTTTGTATTGTACTTTACATTGCAGATATTCACCATGCAGTGGCACTTTTTGTGGAGTAATGTGCTAGTTAGTTTAAGCATATTACAATCTGGCCTTTTACAAGGTCAAGCCCCGTTCTGGGATTTGGCTTTATTTCAAGCTAAAACTCAGCCTCAGGCTTCTACCCAAGATGGGCTGTTGCCAAGATATGCTGCTGTACCACTTTACCCTTGTCACCCTTCTTGTTATATCCAGATAGATTTAATAAGCTGCACCTACCATTGTGAATCAGCAAAAGTTATTTCAAGGTTTTATGCAGGGTTTTAATTCCTGCAAACAGTTTGGTCAATACAATAGGTCTATATGCCTATTATCTGAAAGCTAATGATTTTGGCACCATTTTAGAGATAAATACCAATTACTTACCTCTATGGAATATTTAAAACTTTCCATGTATCACTTTTTTTTGCTTTTTCTCTTGGATATTTTGACTTAATTCCTTGAACTCTCTTCTGTCACTTGGCATTTCGTATAATTTCCAATTTCCAGTGTTACTTTTCTTTCCTTTGCCATGTCTAAGGCTCAGATCTGGTATCTTCTTTTGATGTAATGAATAATAATAGGTTGTTATTTTAATATAGTTCCAGGTTTATTAATATGTATGATGCTTTTTGTTACCTCTCTTTTTCAGTTTCTTGAAATTTACTTATGGAGCTATCTTTTGGCAGGCGATAGACAGAGAATGCACAGTTACCAAGTCTTTAAGCTAAGAACAAATAGTGGGTGAGAATCTTAATGCTGAGAATTCAAGCATAGAATCATAAAATGTGAGAGAGAAGAAAGAAGAAACAAACCTTTTTACATGTCTGTGGATCATGGTTTAGGAGGTTGGAATAAAATGTTAACACTATAAGTGAGTTCGAGACACTAAGATATACAAGAAGGTAGTAGCAAGGAATTAGGGGAAGATGGTTTGTAGTCTTGAGGATGGAGAAGGCTTCAGAATACAGCATTATGAGATGGAAAACAGAGTACCAGAGGCACTTTTATCCTGTGAGAAAATAAAGGGACTGACACTGGCAAGATCAGGGAAATATGGTGAATCTGTCTTGTAAATAGAGGGATTTGAAGGCTTCAGGTCCCATGACAGGAGACAAAACTCAAATTGAAATAACATATGCTGAGATGACATGAGATGAGGAAGATGAATGTTCAGGAAAATAAAAATTATGTCACAATCCTGACTTTTTACCTGCAGTGTTTAGAAAACTCAGTGAGAATTTTATGATATAAAAAATGAAGGATGCATAGCATAACATTACTTCTAAAAATGCCAGGGACACTCAAGCCAATATAGAAAAGGACTGTAAAATAAACCAGTGTTTCTCAACCCATAGTACACGTACCCTCAGGGGTAAGCAAGTCATGGGCAGGGGTTACGTAGGTGCTGCGTTTTGAGTTTGGCCAGCCCCCTGTGGTGGGTTGGAGGTGTCTTTGCCTGCTCGGGCCAGAAGTTCTGGCCACTGTCCCTTTTCCCACGTCTGGTGCACCGGGGATTTTGCTCCCCAGCATCAATATACTGAGGAATAGGGAGGGAGACCCTGCACAGGTTGCTTTGCCTCAGGCCATGGTCCATAAGGAAAAAGTAGGACTTGGCTCACAGCAGCGAAACTGGAAGTGCCATGGTGGGACTTCTGGTTTTGCTTTTGCTGCGTCAATCGGCTGGGGGTATGTAAGGTACTAAAGGTTGAGGACCATTGCAATAAACTGACAATATATTTTATATTCCATGGAATCAGCTAAAACAATAATTTGATTTAATTGAAGTTTATATAAAATAAACATAACTTTTTAGATGTAAGATAAAATTCAACAAGTATTAAGCAACCAACATTAAGTTATGTACAATCCTCTTTCTAGAGTTAAAGTACAAAAAGAATAAAGAATGGATGACAGAAAACATGAAGTACCTTAGTTGTTAATACTCCCAAGCTTCTTATCAATATTTACATTGATGTCATAACTTCAACAAAAAAAAGTTGTGATAATGTCTTTCTCATATAAGGAAAGGTAGAATCAAGTGCTGCCTCTCTGATTATATTACTAAATACTATCCTTTTTTAATGTAAGAAAATTAATAAAAAAGAAATTTAATGAAAATTATAACTGCTGTTCATATAAACAGGGAGAAGAATGGAAAAGAGCAAACATCAGTGAAACAGTTGAGGACTGCTGACAGACAATGCACTCTATCATTGTTCTGCATGTCCTAAGAGAAATAACAAAAATCCTGTCTGAAAAGAGCAAGCAGGCTTTGTAAACAACCTTAGTCTCAAATACTCTCTCCTCTTTTCAATGTGTGTGGCACCTGGCTGTATTGAAATTGTTGAGCTAGTAAAGATCAGTGAAAGTCTAAGCAATGCATAATGCTATTTTGCAAAATGTGAGTTGCAATACTACATTTGGTTTTAGTCATCTAACAATAGAATAGGAAATTGTAGCCTTTCAAAAATGTAAGCACCATAATATTAAAAACCATGAGCACAAGCTAAAATCCATAAACACATTAGCACAGAACATATATATTTCAAATATATAGTTGTCAATGACATTTGGAAGAAGAATGGATTCCTAAGAAGTCTAAAGTCTGAATGATAAGTGCTTTTCTACAGTAGAGTTACTGCTTCTAACTCAACTTTTTATTGTTAAAGGAGCTTTCTTGTCTGCATACAACCAGGATAATATTCTAGTTTAATAATTAAGTATTAGGGCTCTGTGAAGTTTCAGTTGTTGATTCAATTCAGTGGAGATTTGGCCTGATTCGGTGGCTGAATCTCCAAATCCAAATTTAACCAGAAGACCCTTTAATTTCTCTGAAATGAATCAGAATCCTCTGAATTGATTTGGAAAGATGTGTTGATTTCGACATAGACACAGCTTAAAATGTTTCTACATACCTCAAGGTACCAGGAAGCTCATGAATGCTGAGATGGTGGGACTGATGGAGTGTCCTACAGGATTGGGGGGGGGGGCGGAGGGAGGGAGAGGTGTCCCCAGTGCATTTGGCAGCGAACTCAGAAGTAAACCAGAAGCACTTCTGGTCCACTTCCAGGTCTGCCAGGGAGCACACAGGGGAACTCCCCCACTCTGCCCCCCAGCTCAGTGACTGGTGCCTCCTGTGTCTGAGGGGGCACCTGGGGTCCCCCCATGGCTGATCGCCAAGATGGAGGGGTGTGCGGGGGGTACACTCAGTGGCAGACCTGGAAGTGCTGGAAGTACTTCATGCCTGGTACCTCAACATACGTAGAAAAAAACATTTAAAGCTGTGTCCATGGCTAAATTGCTGATTCTCCGAATCAGCATTGAATCTTCATATTTGGATTCAGCCAGATTGAATCAGGACAGTGATCCAAATTAACAAAACAAATCACTGTCCCTGATTAGGGCTGAATCCAAATCTGAATTGAATGTGATCCATTTTGCACACCCCTATTAAGTATCCCCATTTTTTGGTATTGAAAATTGTCCTGATAGTAGTATGGCTGATTTATTATGGGATGGTTTTCAATATCTATTACATTTATTAATTTGTAAAACAAATGATGCATCTCTTACAGCCTTGCATCATTTCATTCATCAGCTTGGTGATAAAAGTTTGCACCAACTGTACCATGTAAAACCAAGAGATCTAAACTTTACCTACATTAATATAAATTAGATGACTTTTGTCCTTGCCTGCAGTGACAATGTCATTGCCTGGAGCTTACATCTATCATTACTATCAGTTAATTAGAACACAGGAAAGCTTTAAATGTCCTCACTCTAATCTATCATTCTGGACTGCTTCCAATGTTAACACATCTGTCAATCATTTCAGCTCCTCAAGCAATGATTATGAAAACCCTATGATAAGCATGCTTTCCATAGGGGTCAATAACAGGAAGTAAAAAAACTCCTTTTGCATGTCAAAATTTGGGCTTTTATCTCAAAATCACACTCTTGGGTGCCTTTTAATCCCATCCTAACTGCTGAAATGATACACTCTTCCTGACAGAGAGACGGTCTGAGTGGTATTGCCCTAGGACTTCAGCTATAGAAATTGCTATGAATTTTTATACAATATAGTAAATGCATAATAATTCCTTAGCTGGCAAACAGATTAGGGGTATTTTTAACATGTTTATGGTTGCTTTAATGAAACAATTTTGTTATTATATAAAAAGTGAGTTCATGAAGCTGATTTTTTGCATACAGGTATTACATTCTGAGTCTGGTTTCAGGAACTTTGAAACTTAGGCCTCAGTGAAGACCCAAGAGCAAAGACATGACCTCTCTATAGTTTGAGATGTCAAAAGAGCAAGCATTTCCTCTTTCAGCAGCCTTTTTCTTCACTTTCACCCTGGTGTGGATTTAAATCATTTACTTCAGGGAAGTTGTGGAAAACTGACAAAAAACATAGTATTGTTGTTGAATCTGTCAACTGTAGAACTGCTGTAGTACCTGGAAAAGAAAGGTACTGTGGAAGATGTGTTCATCTGTAACCCAGCAAAAACTCTCCTTAACAATAAAAATAATGTGCTGTAAATTGGATACACACTCACATGCATGAACATGTTTGCACACAACATGAACCCTAAAAATAAACCACGTGAGTGGAACTCAGTAGGCTCCAAACCATGAATGACTGGTGCCTCCCAAGACTGGGGGGGGTACTATTTGTAGGTGGCGGAATTGGTTGTGAGCGGGGACTGCCCACAGACGTAACCAGTGGTGGTGGCAGAGGGAGAGTTGGTGAGTGGGGACTGCCAGCTGACACCAGCAGCGGTGGTGTTGAGCAGCAACTGTCTGTAGATGCTGGTGGCAGTAGCAGCAAGGGGTGGTGAGTGGTGACTGCTTGCAGAAGCCAGCGGCTTTGATGGCCAGTCTCAGGGG
This sequence comes from Caiman crocodilus, assembly GCA_030014935.1. Taxonomy (NCBI): domain Eukaryota; kingdom Metazoa; phylum Chordata; order Crocodylia; family Alligatoridae; genus Caiman; species Caiman crocodilus. Next base: position 91,163,031 of record JAGPOW010001296.1, read on the forward strand.
GGCGCATGCTCCTCAAGCTCCTCCTACACATTTGCCTGTCCTCCATATTTGTATAATTACCGTATTTACTCAAATACAAGACAAAGTCCCACCCACTCCTCTCCCCAATCAGCATGGGGAGAAAAGCTCCTTGTCTCACATTTGTATACAAAGAAACCTCACTAAATACATTGTCCATTATTAAATTGTTGATGAAACTAGCATGTACTGTGAAAACCAACTATGAAGTTGATTAAATGCTGCCAACACTCAGCATGACTATAAAAGACATGACTTGTATTAGGCAAACAAACTGATTTTTTTTTTAATTTTGTGCTCTGGGCCTAATCAGTTCCAAATTTCATGAGCAGAGCTCAATCTTTTAAGTCTGTGTGGCACTACTATCAGCAAGTATTCTACCTCCCAGACTCTTCAGCCCTTGGGGCTTCAGAAACTGCCAGATCCATAGCAGACATCCTATGTGCAAACCCCATAGGATCCTTTAAAAAAAATATTATTACAAGACAACTAAAAGACACAGCATTATCACAAAACTTGACAATCTCTCCTACGATACCTTTTTCTTCTCATTTTTCACCATTAACATACTTTCCTCTCACGAACCACCCCCAACCCAGGAGGAAGTAACAACTTTCACTCTGTTCTTTTGTCTTTTTGGAAGAAACACTGCTCTTCCATTTCTTCTCTGCCTTCTCCTTTCCCATCTCATCTACCTCTTGATCCTTGTAGTATTTCAGTTTATAAATTGCCAACTCCAAACACTTTCTTCTGGTGAAAGCCACTTCCTTGACCAACAATAGGTTTATCACCTTTCATAGTGCTACTATCACAAAAAGTAGTATGGTTCTCTGTCTCTGGGTGTCAGTCTCCAGTCCTTTGGGCATTAACTCATAAAACACCATTTCATAGAATCATAAAATCATAGAAAATTAGGCTTGGAAGGGACATCAGAAAGTCATCTAGTTCAACCTCTTGCTCAAAGCAGGACCATCCCCAACTAGATAATCTCAGCCAAGAATATGTCAAGCTAGGCCTTAAAAACCTCCAAGGATGGAGATTCTACAGCCTCTTTAGGTACCTGCTCCAGTGCTTCACCACCATCTTAATGAGAATATTTTTCTTAATATCCCACCTAAACCTCTCTTGATTCTCTAGAAACTTGAGAGTATTGCTCCTTGTTCTGTCATCTGTCACCACTGAGAACAGTCTAGGTCCATCCTCTTTGGAACCATCTGTCAGTTAGTTGAAAGCTGCTATCAAATCCCCTCTCAGTCTTCACTTCTGTAGACTAAACGAACCCAGTTCCCTCAGCCTGTCCTCAGAAGTCATATGCCCTATCCCCTGAATCATTTTTGTTGCCCTCCACTGGACTCTGTCCAACCTGTTAACATCTGTTCTGCATTTGGGGGCCCAAAATGGACACAATACTCCAGGTTTGGACTCACCAGTGCAGTTTAGAGGGGAATAATTACTCCCCTTGATCTGCTGGAAATTGTCCTACTAATGCAGTCTGCTGTTAGCCTTCTTGGGAACAAGAGTACACTGATGACTTGTATCCATCTTATTGTCCACTGTAACCCCCAGGTTCTTTTCTGCAGAGCTGCCACCTAGCCAGTCAGTCCCTAGGCTGTAGAAGCGCGCAGGATTCTTCCATCCTAAGTGCAGCACTTTGCACTTATCCTTACTGAACCTCATGAGATTTCTTTTGGTCTAATCCTACAATTTGTCTAGGTCATTCTTAATCCTAGCCCTATCCTCCCTCCAGCATATCTACTACACCCTTGCAGCGTGGGGTCAAATGCAAACTTGCTGAGGGTGCAATCCATCCCCTCTTCCAGATCATTAATGAAGATTTTGAACAAAATCCCTGGGGCACTCCACTTGATACTGGCTGCCAACTAGGTATTGAGCCATTGATTACTAGCTATTAAGCCCAACAACCCAGCCAGCTTTCTATCTATTTTACAACCCCTTCTTCAGCCCATTATTCCTCAGATTGCTTGCAAGAATGCTCTGGGAGAGAATCAGAAACCTGGCTTAAGGCAAGGTATATTACGTTCACTGTTTTCCCTGCATCCACAAAACCAGTTATCTCATCATAGGTGGTAATCAGGTTGGTCAGACATGACTTTCCCAATTTGTCCATAGCTGTTCTATAGTGGGAGGCCCAAAACTGGACAGTACTCCAGATGTAGCCTCACCAGTGTCAAAGAGAGAGGAATAATAACTTCCCTTGATCTGCTGGCAATGCTCCTACTAATGCAGCCCAGTATGCCATTAGCCTTCTTTGCAACAACAGAACACTATTGGCTCATATTCAGCTTATTTTCCACTAAAACCCCCTGGTCTTTTTCTGTGGAGCTGCTGCTTAGCCAGTTGATTCCCAGCCTGTACCAATGCATGGGATTATCCCATCCTAAGTGCAGGACTTGCACTTGACCTTATTAAATCTCATGAGATGTATTTTGTTTTAATCCTCCAATTTGTTGAGGTCTCTCTGAAGAGAACTCTTTTTCTTTCTTATACATCCAATATGACATCTCTCATTAAACATAAGTTCTGGTATGTCCTCTTCTCAGGAATTGCACACATTTGTTTTTCTTGTATCATATTTACTAAACAGTAATATAGTCTTTTGGCCCATACTTTTGCCATCAATTTTGAGTGTACATTTAAAAGTGTTATTGGCCTCCAGTTGCTTAAAACATCTTTCTTTCCCTTCCTGAACATCAAAATTACCACACCTGAAAAACTGTCCCCTATCTTCTTGCTTTCCATTATTCACTATTTCTCTATTATATCTGTCCCCAGCCATTGCCAACATTTTTCATAGAATTCCACTGAAAATCCATCTCTTCCCAGCACCTTCTCACTCTTGCAAGCTTTTAAGCAGTCCTCCATCTCTCTCATACTTAATTTCTCCAATTTTTGTTTCTTTCTGTTTTCTCTTCCTTCCTTTATTCCCTCAAGGAACACCTTCATTTTCCTTCCATCCACTCCTCTTCTTTTGTACAACTCTTTATAAAACTCTGCTTCTGCTTCCAACACCTTTATATTCTCTTCTATTTGGGTTCCTTCTTTAGTTCTCACTGATTTCAGTTCCTTCCTTTTCCCCCTCAATTCCCATCCCCTCAAAAAAATCAGATTAGAAAAGCTAAGGCAAAAACTTAATAAGAACTGTTAACAGAAATCAAAGTGTGGCAGTGAGAAGCCCCCACAGGCTCTAAGGGGGCTGGAAGGAACCCCAAGAGCCCCTGCAGGGAACAAACTGACCTCCAACACCCTGGGAAACTCATCTTTTGGTGCATGGCCAGAACCAGAACTAGAGCCACGGCCACTAGTGTTACACTGGCTCTTTAAACAGCTGAGCCTGAGGCAGGGAAGCCTGAGGTTAATTGCAGCAGCTGGGGAAGCTGCCATGGGAAGTTTAAAAATCCTTCCAGAAGCTGGCAAGGGAGAAGGAGGAAGTAAGAAAGCCAGCAGGGAGCATGCCGGGCCAGTGGTGATTCCGGTGGCTGGCAGGAGTGTTGCTGCAGGCTCTGCACCTGTACCTGGAGCAGAGGGAGCAGCATCCCTGAGCTAGGCTAGGGAGGATTGGTCCTCCCTAGCTGCCTGACTTGTAAAAATCATAGGAGCATCTCTCTCTCTCTCTCTCTCTCTCACACACACACACACACACACACACACACACACACACACACGATAACACCTGCCCAGCCCTCTGGCACCAGGGTCTGGGGCTCCAGACACCTTAATATCCAGGAACCTGACCGGTGTCAAATCTGATGCCAAACCCCTTACTAAAGGGGCTTACAGTGAGTGGTAGAACAATGAGACCAATGCTCAAATGGTTGACGAGTGGATGGGGTATAGGGGAGGCAGAGCCCAGAGGAACATCGGATCACAAAAAAAAATAAATGTGCCACCTCCCCCCATCACCGGGACACACAGGAAGAAGAACTCCACTGAACCCCTCCTTTTTCCATTAACATCAAGTTATGGCAAGCGAGCTGAGGGGCATTCCGGTAAAGGGGGATGGTGTCGTACTCACCCCGCCCATTAGAGACACCACACAAAGACAATAAAAAGTCCTTCTTTAGATAAGTAGGAATCGGGTGGGGTGGGTGGAAGGCAATGTAGGACCCCTACTGAACGCAATGGGACAGTTGACAACTGACACTCAAGAGAAAACTGAACTTCTGGATTTATACTTCACATCGGTATTCTGTCAGACAAAGAAGATTAACTTGCTGTACAGAAAGCTGGATGGACAAGGTCAGGGTGGTCAGCCACTTATAATTAGCAAAGATCTTGTGAGGGAATACCTAAAGAGGCTAGGTACCTACATGTTAACAGGACCCAATGAACTGCACCCTAAAGTGCTAAAAAAATTGCCTGATGTCATTGCACAACTGATGGCAAAGCAATTCAAGAACTCGTGGTGCTCAGGTGAGGTCTCAGAAGACTGGAAGAGGGCCAGTACAGTGCCTATCTTCAAGAAGGAAAGGAAGGAGGATCCAGAAAATTATAGGCTGATCAGTCTGACCTCAGTCTCTGGAAAAATCCTGGAAAAATTTGGAAACAATCCATCATTGACAGGCAAACAGAAGGCAGTATTCTAAAAAACAGCCAACATGGCTTTGTTATAGGCAGGTCATGCCTGACCAACCTAATCTCCTTCTAGCATCAGGTAACTCATCACCTTGATAAGGCACCAACTCCTTTAAAGTCATGGTGAGCCACTGCATTGCATACATTTCAACTTCCTCTTGATTCCCATAGCTGAACTGTATAATTCCTGTTTCTTCATGAGCCTTAAATATCTGGCAAACATCACCAAAAGAATCCTCCAACAGTTCACCCAGAATCCCTTTGTCACCCCCTCCCTCAGCCTGTTGTGTATCATTGGTGTGGAGTTGGAACTGGACCAGGTTGCCATGTGCCACATCTAGATAGAATTTTTTGGAGGATCCCAGAACTCATGATAAGAACACCTAGTTCCAGGCATGAGTAGGAGGCTAATTAGCACATGCATCCTTTGTGGTGGGTATATGGGGTATACACACATACTGAGGAGTGCTGAGTTATGGAGTCACCATGGCTTGAAATGCTGTTGACTCTATTGGGGCCCAGCCCAATGATCTACATGGCAAATTATGAGCCATTTGGCTTCAGACTAATGTCATGCATAGTTTATATTATATATAACTAGGTACAAAAGAGTTGTTCAAAAGTGCGTTTATAGAATATCTGTCGTAAAACTTGAAGCAGTTTCGAAAAAGCTAAACTGCATAAATTCTGAATGAACTAAGCCTATATGCAAAGTACTAAATAAATCAGTGTTTTCAAAATTTTCCTCTCATTTCCATGTGCTCAGGGAGAACAGTATCTGATGGGAAGGGGATGCAGGGAGAAGAAGTTGGGGTGGGGCAGAGGGCAAGAGGGCCACCTGACCCACCCCATTTTAATGCCTTTGCTGTAGCAGTGGGAGGAGGACAAATTTAAAGCAAACCCCCAAATATTTAGTTTCTAGTCCTGAAAATTTAGAAATCTGTTATAATTTTCCTATAAATAGAGTCTAATTATTGGGAGGGGAGGAGGGTTATCTGATAATCAGGGCCATCTTATATTCATCCCAGAGACACTATCAATTAGCACAGCAATGGGCCTGGCTACATGCATGCTTTAATACTCATTAGTCTATTTTAATGTGCCTTAAAGCATCACAAAAAGTGTGCTTTTGCTGTTGCACATTAAAATAGGCTAATATGCCTTTTTCTAGTACCTCACTGTGGAGGTATTAAATTTAATGTGCTTTAACAAAAGTGCATTAATGAATGTGTAGACATGTCCAATCTGTTTGTTCTTTATAAATCTTTTCTCCTATTTGTGGTATTTCTGAAAACAGTGTTTCATGCAGGAACATCTAGCATATCTCTTAAGTACCCCTGAAATCCACCAAATATACCTGGCTTTTATAAGTAACGTATATCATTTATATCATTATTATCTATATCATTTATATAAACAGTGTGGCTCAATAGCAGACTAAATTGAAGCATCTCTTTTAATTCTGCTTTTAATGATTGCTCTATTTTTCTTCTGTTGTCTATCTTAAAGTCCAAAGTACCTTAGAAGAATGATTCTGGGTTAGATTCTGCCATCCTTATTCACTATAACTGCTGCATTATTTTTCCTGTACTTCTGAAGGTGAGAAAGGGATTGGCAACATTACTCCCTCATTTGCACTTAGCCTATATCATATTTTGCTGCAGATTCATGTTCTCTATTCAGCAGGAAATTATCTTGTCAAATGATTTTATTCACTGCTTGCTTTAATACATTAAATATTAAAGATTTGCTTGATATTGAGTTAGTGGTAAAGTAAAAGAGAGACTGGTTTATGTTCACTGACATTAGGCTCTAAAGATTTTTATTAATGGTGTTGCCTTCATTAGCAGATCATTAGAGTTGGAAGCCTTATAATTCTATCATTTATACAATTTTTAAAAAAATAAGGCTTTTGCAGCATATGAACTTTTTGATTGCTGTGCTAAGCCAAACAGGGCCATTTTCTCTTTCAGTAGCATATTTTATGTGGATTATTGAAAAGCCACATAAATACTTGAGAAGAAATAACAGAAGTGTGAAGAGTTATTTAAAGGCAGTACAACAAGAAATTACGCTTTGAAACAGGGAAGGGAAAATTTAAACAAGTTATTTCCTGATATCTAGTATGTTACTATACTGACCTCACAATTAAATCAATAAGGCACTTGAATTGCTCACAAAGGTGGATAGGGCCCCAAAAAAGTATTCAAAAGTAGATTAAATATTTTGGCGATTTAGCATACTAAACAGTCCTGCTCTTTTGCGCTGTGAGACACTGCATGACCCCAGAGGTGTTTTACAAAACCACCACATGTGTTTGTAGCAGGGTGCCTGTCTTTGGGACTGCGGCTCAGGTGCAGGAAGGAAGAAAGAGATACCATACCTGCCTAGAAGGGATGGCCAGCTAATGAGAATGATTGGCTGACCCAGAAGAAGTAAAAAACTCCAAGGGAAGGGAAATGGGGGAGAGAGGAAAGGCTGCAGGGCTAGAGGAAGCATCATCATACCAGGGTACTTTCTGGGGGTCTGGGAAAAGACTACAGAGTTTGGTTTAATTATTGATATTTGATGGTTTATGATTATGTTTTGTGTCCTGTGGTGCAAGTTTGCCTCAGGGAAAATACAGACTGTGTTGTACAAACTGAGAATGCACTATATGTGGTGGAGAATGTGGGAAAACTATAAGACTAACCTCAGTCATTGAGACAGGAGCCCAGCTAAAATGGCTGCAGGGGTTGCAGCAGCAGCAGTAGTTCCAGCATCTCCAACTCCAGAAGCTCCAACTCCAGCAATAGCAGTTTCTAAGGGAGCTGCAGCAGCAACAGCAGAAATTCTGAATATAATGAGTGGGTACCAGACAGACTGTAATCTAACATGTCGATTCTTAGCTGGGTGTTTGCTTTTCTCTAATCGACCGGCTCCCTCTGGACCCTTCCAAGACAACAGTTTGGCCTTCTATGTTGGCTATTAAGGGTACTGAGTGTTCTCACTTGCCATGAGTTTGATGTTGAAGATTCAAGGAGGGAGATCTTAACCTCATCATCTTTGGTCCCTATTGGCCACAAATGGCAGTCCATTTTTGGGGCTTTGCCTCCCCTACACCCTGCCTACCACCAACCAAGTGGTTAAAGATCATGTCCAGGAAACATGGGCCAGAATAGCCCCTCTCAGGAAGCCCTTGTCACACTAAGTGGGGACAGAGATTAGAGTCTCTACAAACAAAAGAAAAGTAAGCCCACAGTTCTTTAATTCACTGTCTTTTACTGTCTAAATGCCCCCTTTTCAGGGTAATTTAGTATGGAAGCACACACCTGAGTGTTCTTTTCAGCCCCTTTTACTCATGGTCTCACTGTTTTCTCTCTTTACTCTTGTTCAGATTTCCCATTGCTCCAGCTGCAGTTCTGGCAGCCAAAGCTGCTCCTCTGGTAAGTATCCTGACTCCTACAAGCCAGCCTTATTGGGTAGTTCCTCCTGTACCAGGTTCTACCAATCACTCATGCTGGGGCAAAACTTCTGGCTACACTGCTCTTCATGGCATGAGGAACTTATTTCTGGTCCACCTGTGATTTTGCTCCATGTCACTTTTATTTTGGCACTCACATTCTGCCTGCTCAAGCGGCACCTGCACTCACTTACAAAATCAGCTATTGAAATCATGGAAATGGTGAATCTTGAGCAATTCTATCACATCCTACCAGTGAAAGCCTGGAGGTGAGTGTATTGGCATTGACTGCCCAGTCTGGAGGAAGTCACACAGGGTAGAAGACTTCATCAGGAAGAACTAAAATGTCAAGAGCCCTAAGGGAACTGGCAGCCTTTGGGCTCAAAGAAGCAGAGGTTATGGGGAAAACCATCTGGTTCTTTAGGGAAGGGCCTTCCAGGGGCATTATTTCAGTCAATGCCACAAGCTTAGTCAGGAGATGGGGGCCTTGGGTGACCCTTCTAGAGAAGAAAACCCCCTGGGTCATCTCTATGATCCAGGAAAGGGAAGAGCAGCACAAATAGCATGCATCTGATGCTGATAAAAGGAACATCAATAGCAGGACTGTATGCAGATGGACTCTGAAGGGAATCCTGCAAAAATTTGACACAGGGGATCCACAAAATTGGACCAAGTGTTGCCCTACTTGTTATTTGACATTTAAGAGGTTCCAGAGTTCTCCATGGGATTTTGGCCCTTCATATTACTATATGGAAGGCAGCTCTAGATGTGCTGGACCTCCTACAAGAATCCTTGCAGGCCCACAGAATCACAACCCAGAACATAGTGCTGTACATCCTGAAGCTGAGAGACAGATTAGACCTCATGGGGTCCCTCACAAAGGAAAATCTCTGAGCTGCCAAACAGTCACAAGAGTTTCATAGTTTCATAGTAGCTACGGTCAGGAGGGACCTGAACAGATCATCTAGCCTGACTCCCGGCCACAGGCAGGAATGAATGTTGGGTTCACAAGACTCCAGACAGGTGATCATCAAACCTCTTTTATGAATTTACCCAAGGTAGAGGTGAGGACCACTTCCCTGGGAAGTTGGTTCCAGATTCTGGCCACCTGAACTGTAAAATATTGCCTCCTGATCTCTAACCTAAACTTATTCTCCATCAGCTTAAGACCATTGTTCCTCATCACCCCAGGTGGTGCTGGGGAGAATAAGGCTCTTCCTATTTGCTGATGATCTCCCTTGATGCGTTTGTAGGCAGCCAGCATGTCCCCACTCAGCCTTCTCTTGCTGAGGCTGAACAGATTCAAGTCCCTCAATCTCTCCTTGTAGGGCCTGCCCTGCTGCCCACTCACCAAATGGGTGGCCCTCTTCTGAACCCTCTCCATGCTGGCCATGTTGTGCCCCAGCCCAAATCTGGGTTTGCGCCCGGAATGCAGATGCCAATATACACACTGGGCGGTGGAAGTAAAAAGAAAAGTTTATTGCTAGCAATAAATGGTGCAAGCTAAAATAATTCAAACGAGCAAGCACCTTGAATATCATTTCTGGGGTATTTTTATACAGAAGTTTACAAGGTTTCACAAGCGTGCCGTTCAGTAATTGGTTACAAGGGAATGACGTAACAAGTTCTCTACTGAGAGTGTCTCTATCCCTGTGTTTAAGCCATATACCTCATTTACATACATGTATGTTTCATTAGCATATTTTCTCTCCACCTAGGGGTGTGCTTTTTAGTGTTATAATGAGTTCTTTGACCTAATTAGCTGGCTTTTCTTATTCCTTCAAGTCTCTCTCTCACCCAGTTACCAATGCCACCTCCTCATCAACACAGATGGCCATTCTTTACATACAGTTTCTTCCCCTTATCGTGTTTGGGTGGAGGTTTTCAAGGGTATTCCTTACATTGGCAAGAGGATGTTCATGTTACTGCCCCTGAGAACATCAGCAAAATGGGTCAGGAATGCAATGGGCAAGGGACTGCGGGGAGTTAGGTGAATGAGATTTGGGATAGAGGGATTGGTGGGGGGCACCTGAGGATCTGTTTCTGCAGCTGATCTGCCCCCCTCTCCTTACAGCCACATCCTTTTTAAAGTGCGGCTCCCAGTACTGGATGCGGTACTCCAACTGCAGCCTGACCAATGTTGCATAGAGGGGGAGTATCACCTCTCTGGACCAGCTTGAGATGCACCTTTGGATGCATGACAAGGTATGGCTGGCCTTGCTGGCTGTGGTCTGGCATTAGCAGCTCATGTTCATCTTGGAGTCAATAATGACTCTTAGATCCCTTTCTGCCTCTGTGCTTTCAAGAAGGGAACTCCCCAGCCTGTATGTATGCTATGGATTCCTTCTCCCAAGGTGCAGCACCCTGCATTTGTCTACGTTGAACCCC
>JAGPOW010001296.1:91178047-91191658 GCA_030014935.1 Caiman crocodilus
GTGTAGGGGTCAATGCCACAGCTCCCCATCCTTTTGACCAGGATGGGGTGAGAGACCGTGTCAAAAGCCTTCCTGAAGTCCAAAAAGACTATGTCAACACTTATTTAATATAAGACTACTTATTTAATATAAGTAAAGGTGGCATAGTTTGGCCCTTAATGTCAACATTTCTGTTTTGGTTTCAAACAGAATAAATGACGTACAATGTTCTAAATGATTAACTGCCTCTCAGAATTCAGTACATTATTCATTTAAAAGTCCAAAGAAAACTTTATAAACTGTTAATTGTCCCTAGAAACAGTTTAGGCATTTTAATGACATTTCTTGGCTAAAAGTGTGATTCAGGTAAAGGTAATTAAACGTTAGCTTCCAAGTGATGCCAATAAAAAAACATTTTTAAAGATTCAATTGAATAATTTAAAGCAAAATAATTGTCATTTTTATTATATTTTGAATGTTATCAACACATGCAAGAAACTTGCCATGCCAATTTCAATGTACAGATCAAGTAACCCCTTTTCTGTCTTTTATATTTTCATTACGAAATAGCATTTTTCACACAATGACTAAGTGTTAGGTTAGCAAATTTCTGATCTTCATAAATGTATTCATAAGCTCTACTCTAAATATTTTAGTACAGCAGAAAGGGGAGAGAAACACCTCTTATTCATAAAATACAGATTTATTTCACAGAACCTCTCCCTTCCCCACTGTGGCAGGGCACTGAGTGTGCCTGTCACTTTAAGGTCCTGGAGCTGGCAGCCTCCAGGTGCTTGATGAGGGCAGCCATTTTGGGAACCATATAAAAGCAGCCAGTTTGGCTACTGGAGGCCAGGCAGCAACATTGCCTGGCTGGAGAGCTGCTAGGAAGAACACCAGAGGTATGGGGAAGCTGTAAGGGGATGGAAGAAGGCTCTTGGTCCTGGGCATGACCTGAAAACTGCACCCTGCCAGGACTAGGTGGCCTGGTGGGGCTCTCAGTGGTGTGGGAGCCCCCAGGAAATGCCAGGCCAGCTACCACCCCTGTGGAAGGTGAGATAGGGAGCCTTAACCCCTTGCCCCCACTGCCGGGTGGGTAAACCTGAGACTTGGAGGACCCAGAGGGGGACCCAGAGATGTAGACAATGCGAGGGGCTAGAGACCCACCCGGCCATGGGAGTATCCTCAACTGGCCCAAGCTGGGGTCAAAAGGGCCAGGGGGCCCACTGTGAGGGACGCCCAGAGCTGGAGGCCTTGGGTCTCGACTGGCTTGGAGGTGGGCCAGGGCAAGTTGCTAAAGGTCCAGGAGGGACCGCACCCAAGAGGGGAAGATGGATTTCAGGGGGTGAGGTAGCCCAGATGACGGCGGAGGGGCCGACCGATTGTGGGGACTATGGATGGGTCCTAAGGGGATGATACTAACGCCCAGGAAGGGTTCTGGTGATTTGAGAGATCGAGATGCCATCTGTGAGGCTTGGGCTGCGGTATGGGGAGGAAAGGAGCCGCAGATACCACCCCCTGGCATCGGGGCACAAATGGGCAGCCTCCCGCTTACGGAAGATCTAAATGGACCAATTAAGATGAATTCGTGGTGGGTGAGGATAGGCGGGCGGTTGGCCCAAGGACAGGTAGGCGGGCCCTGGAGTGTGGCCCCGTGGAGGCCCCCTGTCACACCCCCATAGTTTTATGACTCTTCCAATAGCACAATTTAAAATCCAAGTTACACTACGATACATAATAAATTGTTAGTTGTGCCATGATACCATGCTAGCTGCAACATGATGTTAAGAATCATTAAGATGTGACTGTAATTGGTATAATATAAGCATGTTAGCAAAAAACTGTAATAAATACTTTAAAAGTTATAGCAGTACTGAACATTTTTTCACTTAACTATTGTAAGTAAGTGCACCGTGTGTGTGTGTTGGCTGCTTGATTTAAAAGTTGTTGTTGGGGGTTTCAGGCTATTTGTTCTTGAAAATTCACTGACTCATGACTCAAGACATTTTCCTGCCATTAGTTTATAAAGTCCCACACTTCTAGAATGAAATTCATTCTGTCATAAAACTTATACTTTACCTAAGTCTAAATTAGTATCTACTTCCTCCTTAGGGTAAGGGACACTTGGCAATTTCAGATGATCGAATTGTTTCTGAACAGGATTCAGAAGATATTCTTAAACTATTCTATGAGGTGATTTAGCAGACTGTGAAACATTAGAGATAAAATGTACCACATTGATATAATTACCAGGATCTTGCCAAAAAAAATCACTAAAAGAAATCCAGTTAACCCTGAGAGAACAGGTAAAACTCAAACTTTAGAAGATGGTAAAATAAGATGATATTAAGTAGATTCAGACATAAATTGGCTGGTTTACAGTGCAGACACTGTAATAAAGCTAAGCAGTGTAGGTTCAGAGACTAAAGGAAAGTCTTTAAACATTACATCAATTAAAACGGTCTATCAGTGTTTTAAAATACAAGAGTGTTTTCAGTTTTGTGTGCAAGTTAAAAGGGTTTTTTTTGTGTAATTCCAACTTTGGAGAAAGTACAAACCTTGTACCTTTATGCAGGAGTGCTCATAAAAGACCAATCTTTATTCTTTGAACTGTAGCATGTATTAGGGTTACTGGAGGTTGAGGCCACTTCATAGCAATTAGAATTCACTGACGTCTTTGATGTTTCTAACCACAAATGCTGAGTGCCCTCAGAAGCTGGGGGGAGTAGGGAGGGGGCACGGTGGTAAGCTGGGAGCTCCAGTAGGTGCATGCCACTGGCACTATCAGCAGCATGGGGGTGGAGGGGTGGTGAGTGCTGATCAGGGGTTGGCAACCACCCACAAACTTTGCCTACAGCATTGTAGGTGGCCAGTGGAAATTGCTGACTGTCCGCAGGTGCTGTTAGAGGCAGGGGTGAGCAGCAACCACCTGCAGGCACCACTGACAATGTCAGCAATGCTTTTTTGTAGGGGGTGTACTGCCATGCTCAGGGGGGAGCACGTGTGCACCTCCTACACATCACGAGTGATTCTAACCTATATAGAACTCTTCAGGCTATAAGCAGTTATAATTGATTTAGGATGTGGACATATGACATCTTTACACTAGAATAAATCAACTTTATACCTATGGTGACTATACATCCTGGTTTGGTTGGGACAGTCACAGATTTCTTAGGCTAGTCCTGGCCAGTTGGGGAAGATTAAAATGAGCATCCTGGAAGGGTGTGAGGGAAGTGGAACAGTACAATCCACTAGAAAGTATGAAGGTAGGCTCTGCTGCTGGGTGCTTGCCTGGCACACCATGACACTCCACTTTTGCCTCTGTCTGCAGAAGTTCTGTGGACTTGGGGGTGGGCAGTGTCCTGGATTTCCCAAGGTCCCATATGTTCCCCTATTTATACCACAGTACAAGTGGAACAAATACAGCATGACTCAGCCTTATACTGGTGTAAGTCTTTTTATCTGGGGGCAATGTTACCCGTTGGAAAATGGGGAATGGAGTGGACATGTGTCTACTTTCCTAGTCACTTTCATCACTAGGTACCTGTTTGTTCAATGAAAACTGGCTCTCTATCACCCACAATTTAGGCTGCATAAAAGTATGATTGCAGGCAGCCATATTTCCTTGCATCCAGTAAGCATTTCTGGAAAGCTATGAAGCACTGAATAGATTTAGGAAAGGCATGAAACTCCAGGACTGCTATACCAAATAAATACCTCTGAATTACAAAAGATATCATATCCTAATACGTTTGCTATACATCCTCTATTGAACTGAGGAATATTCAGGGTCATGGACCTCAAGTCTATCATAAATCCCAGAAAATCTTAGCTGATAAGTGGTGCAGATAGACTTTTATGTATTCAGAAGATACCCCAGGGTCCTAAATAGCTGGAATGGGGCTAAAAAATTCAGTCTTGGAAGATGTCCTTTTGCTGTGTTTCTTTAGTCATCTAAAACAACACAAACAAAAATCTTTTAACTTCTCATATATATGTAAGGAGTACTTTGGGGCAATGGGTAGGTTGTTGCTAATAATGTCCATTAATAACACTTCTTTTCCTTGAAAACATTAATACTCTCCCATATATTAGGTGCTAAGGAATACAGTAGAAAATGCAATCCTTCAGAGGCCAGGACATTCTGTAATTATTGGCCAGATTATTATTATCTGATAAAGAAATCAGAATTACTTTTATATTCTGAATGGAGACTAGCTGGAAAAAGGACAATAGCAGTAGGTCAAACTAAGGGTCTTCTAGACCACAGGGTAAAAAGGTGGGTGGGAGGCTTGATGATGCTTCAGCCCTTCCATGAAAACTGCATGTTCTTAGCCTGGAGTATGTGGAAGCTAAGCTATAAAAGCTTAGTTTAGCTGTACATGAAAGTTGTACATGAAAGATAAATCCAAATAGATCTCCTCCATATGGGATCCTTGATAATCCATATAATACAGAAGTTTAGTTGCCCTTAACGTATTATGTTAGATTGCTTTATCTGTACTATATATCAAGATTGTTTGGAATTGGAAGAACTGCAGTCATAGATTGTCTAGAAGTCAAATGTTTGGTGATTAGCAGGGACATTGCTGAAATAATTAAAGCTTTATTACCTGTCTCTGATTAGCTAATATTTTCAGACAGTTTTTACTATAAAATATAAATTTTTCCACCTGAAACTTGTCATGGAAGCTCTTCCACTTGTGATATAATAATGTCTAAGGATAATTTTTAAAAACGATGCTAATATTTTTGTCAGGCTATCTAATATCCTTTTAATAGGAGAGTTATTTGATAATTTCACTATTAGTATGTAAATTATTGCAAGAGTCATTATACTTTATCATAATTAGAACACCATTTTGTGTCTCTAATTAAAGTGTACCCATAATCAGATACTGTGAGAATTTATCATAAAACTCCAGTGATCTCGTGTTAGAGAATAACATAAGAGCTGCCATGCTCTGTTATACCAAAGGTACATCTAATTGTGAAATTGCTATAAACATATTGTTTTGTCTTTAGACACAGACTTTATCTTTATGACTTTGGCTTTAAATGAGGAACACCCTTTGAAAGTTAGGCATGGAGAGGGAAAGAGATGCTTATTTAGAAATGACCCTTCCTCAACACAATGTCTGTTTTGCAGTAAATGTAAACCCAAAAGAAAACACCTTCCTTGTTTTTGATGCAGATTAAATATTGTTTTAATACAGATCCTTGATAGTGACCTCAGTAATATTAAGGTAAAATAATATTTCAAATAAATGGGCTTCATGAAAATGACAAGTATCAATATAAGAATGTGGGGGGGTCTCTATTAAAGTTTTGAATTACGGTATGAGAGCCTGAGTTTCAGGTATCAGTTGCTTTTCAGAACATGTTGGATGTGAAAGTGAATTCTGGATTACCTTATCAGCCATATGGAAAGGATCCATAGTGTAATTAAGGGTAAGAGAAAACAGTGGGGTTTACAAATCACTTTTCAGAGCCGGGCCTATGAACTTGACTTTATCAGCCTCCTAGGTAGTATGTATAGAAACTCTTGGACTCAATGTAGACACTGACAGTGGAAATCTGACAAACTACATTTTGCCAGACATCTGACTCCACAGGTACCTCTGCACTTTTATCTGCGCTGCTACATCCCCCTTCCCCACTCCATCCCAGCCTGGCCCTCACCCCATGATGCCTCCATTTTAATTTTTACTGACTGGCTTTCTTGTCTGTATTGTCTGCCAGTCTCTGGCTTTTTTACTATTCCTTCCATCCAGGAACAACACACACATACATCAACTGCAAGTGCTTCCTCAGCCTGACAAAGGGTTTTTCAACCCAAAAGCTGGCATCCCAGGCAGCTGTGCTGAGCTGAGCTGGGGCCTCATATCTCCACTGCAACTGGCAAGCCTCAGGCCTGTCAAAAATGTAACAGATCTGGGCTTTCTCCAGCCAGGACTCTGTACATGTGTGTGATAGCTGGAGATAAGGGAGAATCCTACCTACCTTTCAGCAGGGGGATCCTCAGTCCTGACATTTACAGGGCTGCTGCATCTTATACAGGCCTCCGTGCCTTGGCAGAGTGCAGTTTTAGTGGTCATGCCCAGCACCTGGGGCCCCATATTTCCATCCCATACCTCCAAGTTCATCCTGGCACAGAAGCTCAGCAGGGACATGTTCTTCCCCTGCTGCCTGATGATGCAGTGAGTGCCCTTCCAGGTCTGAGAGTGGGACATTAAATGGCTTTTAAAAAATGAAAAAAGGAAATAGGTGTGGCAGGCATGAGGAGGGTGGTATTCACATCATCTGCACCTAGAGCTTGGGGAACCCCAGGAGTGGGAGGTTCACTTTCAGGAACACGAGCTTCTTCACCAAACCAGGATCCAAGCAGGTGTGGTGGGTTGCCACTACATCCCCAGCAATGCTGAACACCCTCTCACTCAGAACACTGTTTGGTAGACAAGACAGGTGTTCACTGGCAACCACGGCCAGATCCAGCCACACCTGGCTATGGATTGCCCAGTAGGCCAAAAAATCCACGTCCTCAGCAGTGGCTCCACATCCTCAGTGAGAGGCAGCCACCAAGGCCTTACCACTACCTGTCTGACGGTGGGGTCTAGTGCTTCTGGACCTCACTATGGAAGCCATGCCCTTGGCCCACATTGGTAACACCTGTGGTGGAGGAGGAGAGTGGGGGTGGATGTTTTGCTGGCATGGGAAAATAAATCCCCCTATTCCACGTTCCCTCACCCTCCACTGTTCTGCCTCCCCGACTCTTCACCAGCGCTTCCATTCACTGATCCAGGGTTTGGCTGCTGCATATGCTGCCCTGCACTCTTGGGTCACACATGGTGGCTAGCACGTAGACTGTACTGGACCGCAAGGGGTCAAACCATTTCCTGATGCCTTCTTTCAGCTGCCTCACCAGTGCTTGCACATCTGGTGATAGCAGATTGCCCCAGCCATGAACATTGATCCTCTGGAAGTTCTCTATTTGGATCTGAAGTTTCCTCACTATGGGGAATCACCTGGCTAAGGAGGGCATGTCAGAGCAGAGGGCCTCAGTGGTCTGAGAAAGGACTTGAGGACCACCAAAATCTAGGAGATCGTATCCCACTCAGCTGTGTTCAGGGGACCACTAATCCCAATCTTCCCAAGCAAGGCCATCTCCTGGAGCACCGTCTGTTGCTCCACCAGCCTTTTCAGCACCAGGCACATGGAGTTCGATTGAGTCACCACATCCTTCATGATTTTGTGCTGTGGGATGCTCAGCTCTGCCTGTTTCTCCCACAGCAACTTTCCTGCCTTGATGCTTCGGGGGAAGTAGATTGCCACCTTATTGCATTTGGAAATGATTTTTCTGGTGGTGCTCGTGCTGTCACTGGCAGCCCTGTCTCCCTCCAAGGCATTCCTGACAATAAGGTGCAACTTGTGTGCCACACAGCGTATGCCAACAAAGTTGGCATCACGGACCACATTGGTCATATTGGCCTCATTGTCAGTGACTATGAACCCCTAGGTGAGCTTGCTCTACCCAGCAAGCCACCCCTGCACCAAGTGGTTCATGGCCCCCCATGATCTCTGTTGCTGTGTGGGACTCATCCATCACCTTGGCTTGAAGGAGAGCCAAGCGATGGCCTGACTGGCATTATGAGGGAGAGGTAGGTGAGATCTCTACCCTGGCTGCTCCACCTGAGGGAGAGAGGTATGATTCCCCCTCCAAAGCTCTTACCTGGCCCAGCCCCCCAGGGAGCCACGTGACTGGGCTGTCGGCACACGAGCCAGGTTGGGGAGGGGAGTATTCTCTGTTCCTTCTCTCAGTGGGGGCAGGGATCCCCCTTAACCACCCAAGAGCAGCAAGGCACCAGCCAGCCCTTCTGCACACGTGCATAGTTTAAAAAAGGCCCAGCAATGGCAGAAGCTTCAGTCTGGTTCTGGCTCTGGTGTGAGACACATGGGTGTAATCCTGCTGCACCTCTGTGAGCCCAGGGACCCCCAGAAGAGTCCCCAGGACCCCCAACAAGCCTAGCCTGCCTGCAGGTAAGCAGGGACCCATGGAGGGAGGGACTTAGCCAACTTAGCCAGCTGCGAGCTGGCTGAGTCAGAGGTGGGGAGGGTCACACCCCCCCTGCCTCCTACTTGACCCAGCCTCCCAGGGAGATGTGTGACCAGAGTCTTGCAAACAGACTGCACAAACAGGGGTGCTCCTAGGCCCGGTGCATGAGTTAATATAGGAGGGTGTGTGGGAGGGCCCATGGCCCTACCTGTGAATCCCCTAAGGTAGACAGTCCTAGCTACAGCCAGTATACTATCAGCATGCTGTGGATGGGCATACACTTCACCCTGAGGGTCCCCTCAGGCTCTGTGATCCCCCTGGCACCTCAGAGACCTCCACCCAGATGGAGCCCATGGTTCCAGGCTCCATACAGATGGAGCCTCTGGCTCTTGGCTGTGGGAGCTGCCTGACACTTTTTCAGGCTCTGGGACCCAGGAGCATGTCCATCTCCCCTTGTGAGACTGGGCTGTCAGCACACAAGCCATGCTCATGTTGGAGTCTCTGGTGCACCAGCTGGATGAGCTCTAGGCTTCAGTCCAGAGATTGCATGCCATCAAGGACTGTTAGTAGGAGATTGACTCCTACTGCCAGGCTCTTCTCCTCTGGGAGATGGAGGGTAGGCCATAGACTTCTTCCAGGACAAGGGAGGACTTGAGGACCTTCCTTACTGTCCAGCCCAGGGGTTGGACCAAAGTGGTCAAGTGCCTCAAGGCCCACCGCACCAAGGCCCCTGCCCTGCTGGAGCTTTGCAACAGATACAAACCTCTTGCAGTCCTGGGAGACCCTGCTAAGTTGCCAGGCCCCACAGGCAACACAGGCACTACTGTAGCTACTGTCCCTACTCTCATTGAGACAAAATGCAAAGTGTTTGTCATAGGAGACTCCATCCTGAGAGGGACCAAGGGGATAATCTGCTGCCCCGACCCCTTAGCCTGGGAAGTTTGCTGCTTCCCAGGAGCCCGCATCTGAGACATTGTGGAGAAGATCCTCAAGTCCCCCAGCCCACTTACCGCTACCCTATGCTGCTTATCCAAGTGGGCACCAGTGCTACAGGGATTTGGGAGCAGGGTTAAAGAGCCTGGGGGTGCAGGTGGTGTTTTCCTCAATCCTTCCAGTCTCAGGATATGGGCTGAGGAGGGAGAGGAGGATCCAGGTAGTTAACCAAAGACTGCAGCACTGGTGTAATCGGGAAGACTTTGACTTCTATGACCATATTCCACTCTTTTGTAAGAGAGGCAGTGATCTTCTGGGAAGGGAAAGCCTCCACCTCTCTCTATGGGGAGGAGCCTCTTCTCAGCCAGGCTAGCTGACCTGCTCCACCAGGCTTTAAAGTAACCCCACCATG
Organism: Caiman crocodilus; assembly: GCA_030014935.1. Lineage (NCBI taxonomy): Eukaryota > Metazoa > Chordata > Crocodylia > Alligatoridae > Caiman > Caiman crocodilus. Next base: position 91,187,428 of record JAGPOW010001296.1, read on the forward strand.
GGATGGGGGGACTACTGCCACTGCTGGCCCACTGAGCAACCCTTGCAAAGCCAGCAGGCCAAGGCACTTAAGGGAACCCACCCCTGCCCCAGCCCTGGAGTGGGATATGAGCAAGTCAAGGGCCCCCAAAGGGACACTTGAAAGGGACACTTGCCTGCCTGTACACAAATGCCAGAAGCTTGGGGAATAAACACAACAAACTTGTCTTCCTGCTTAACACAAATAACTATGATGTCTTAGGGATAATGGAGGCCTGGTGGGACTCCACCCACGACTGGACCACAAGTATAAAAGGCTATACCCTGTACAGGAGAGATCGAGTGGAGAAAAGGGGTGGGGCTGTAGCTCTTTATGTCAAGAAAAGCTACGCGTCCCTGCAAGCTGACATTGGTATCCAGGGTGGATGACTAGAGACCCTCCGAGTTAAAATCTGTGGGGAACATGGTGCAGGGGACACAATGGTGGGAGTCTACTATAGACCTCCCATCCAGAATCAAGAGCTTGACTAGGAATTTGCCAGGGAATTGGCTGAGGCTGCATGCTCCCAGTATATGGCTGTCATGGGAGATAGCATCTACCCAGACATCTCATGAAATGAGCGCTTAGCCAAATCCAAGCAGTCACAAAGCTTTCTTTCATGCATGGATGAGCTATATCTGATGCAAGAAGTCGATGGGCTGACAAAAGGTAAAGCACTGCTCAACCTGGGTCTGGCAATGGGGGATGAACTAATCGGTGACCTAACGATAAAAGGAAAGCTGGGTGACAGTGATCACGAGTTGAACACCTTCACGATTTGCCATAAGTCAGTCAGCAATACAAAAGTCCTTGACTTCAGAAAAGGTGACTTTGACAAGCTTAGGAGGCTCAGAGAAGCTTCTCAAAGGTGTGATCCTGGAAGCACGAGCAAAGTCCATCCTGTATTGGAGGAAAGGCAGCAAAAGAGCACAGCAGCCCCCCTGGCTCTCCGGGGAACTAGTATACCTCCTGCATCTAAAAAGACAGACCTACAATGGATGGAGGACTGGCTCCACCTCCAAGGAGGAATTCTCTGCACTGGTCCGGACTTGCAGGCAGCAAACCAGGAAAGCCAAGGCTGCAACAGAACGCCAACTACCTACAAGTATCAAGGACAATAAAAAATCCTTTTTTAGATATGTGGGGAGCTGGAAGAAGAGCAAGGGCAACACTGGATCCCTGCTGAACCAGATGGGACAACTGATGACCAATGCCCAATGTAACAGGAGGAACGGCAGGGTCACCATGCTAGCTCTTGCCACCTCCTCTACTGTATCAAGCTTTGGACTTGCACCCTTCTATTCTCCCCCCCCCCATTGATGATAAGTGTTTTTGTAGGGAGGCTACCTCTCCTCCATTTGGCCACACTTATCCTGCTCCAGGTGTCCTGCATATCTAAGCCTTGTGGGCCTTCTCCATATACCACCCTTCTCAGTAGGGCCTTCTCTGTACTGCTGCTCCTCTCCTGGGGCTCTTCAGGCCCTCACTGGGGCCTCTCCATAATGCTACCTCTCTCCTGGGGCCCTCCACACCCACACTGGGGCTTCTCTGCAAGGTTGTCCTCTCACCAGGCTTGGCTCTTCCCTGGGCTCTGCTCTGGAGCTGGGGTCTGTACCCCCCTCGCCCTAAGCTCCATGCCCACACTAGAGCTGGGGTCCTCATTTTACCATGAGTCCCCTATGAAGCCTCCTCCATCCTCTTATAGTCTCTCCCAAACCACCAGTGTTAAACAAACTGCAACATAAACTCAAGCCTCTTGGCTACTACTTAAACCTAAGCCACCTGGCTGTACTAGCATTGCATAGCCATCTCAGAGCTGCTACCCTTTTCTCTGCAAGCAGTACCTGCAGTCAGGCTTCTCCCCACATCATTGTTCCAGGAGTTTCTCTCTCTGGCTGCTGGCAAGGAGCTCCTTCTGTCTTAGATCCCTATCAGAAATTACCTCTGATCTCAGCTCCCCCTCCATAAGAGCCAGGCCTTGCCTCTTATAGCTAGCTCACTGCTGGCAGGTGTGGGTTGTTTGCTGCCTTCCATTGCTCTGGCAACCAGCACCTGAGGAGCCTTCCAGGCTCTCTCAGTAGCAGGCACCCAGGAAAAAGCTAACTTGCTAAATGGGTACTTTGTCTCGGTGTTTCATCAGTCCCATTGGACACCTCTGCCCACTATGGGACAGGGAGACCTGTGTGAGGGAGATTCCTTACCCTCCATCAATGCTGACCTTGTGAAGTAACACCTTGAGAGGTTGGACACCTTCAAGTCAGCCAGCCCTGACAGTTTATACCCCAAAGTACTCAAGGAGTTGGCTATCATCATAGCCCAGCCCCTGGCACAGATCTTTGAGAACTCCTAGTGCTCTGGTGAAGTGCCCAATGATTGGAAGAAGGCCAATGTGGTGCCTATTTTCAAGAAAGAGAGAAAAGTGGATCCAGCAAACTATAGGTCCATTAGCCTGACCTGTATCCTGGAGCAGGTCTTAGAAAAGATTATCAAAGAGGCCATTCTAAATGGACTGATGGATGGCAACATCCTGAGGGATAGCCAGCATGGGCTTGTTGCGGGTAGGTCTTGCTTGACCAATCTCATTTTCTTCTACAACCAGGTGACCTATCACGTGGAGGAAGGAGAAGAGATTGATGTTGTATATCTTGACTTTAAAAAAGCATTTGATCTGCTTTCCCATTATCACCTCTTAGCAAAACTGGCTAACTGTGGCCTCAGCCACATCACAATTTGCTGGCTGGTCAATTGGCTCCATGGTAGGACCCAGGGGGTGGTGGTTGATGGAAGTCAATCATCATGGTGCCCTGTGACCTGTGGGGTCCCCCAGGGCTCTGTACTTGACCTTATACTATTTAACATCTTCATTATTAATGTGGACACTGGTGTCAGAACAGACTGGCCAAATTTGCTGATGACACCAAACTCGGGGGTAAATCGTCCACACCTGAAGACAGGAGGGTGATCCAGTCTGACATTGACAGGGTCAGGAAATGGGCAGATAAGAACCTGATGGTGTTTAATACCAAAAAATACAAGGTTCTCTACCTTGGGAGGAAAAACCTGCAGCATTCTTATAGGCTTGGCAGTGCAATGCTGGCTAGCACTATGGATGAAAGAGACTTGGGGGTCATGATTGACCACAAGATGAATATGAGCCTGCAATGTGATATTGCTGGTAGTTCAGCAAGCAAAATGATTAGCAAGCAAAAATGACAGTGATCATCAAATAATAGAATTCACCATAAGATGACGAGTGGGTAAGGTAACTAATAGGGTGAAAGTGCTAGACTTTAGGAAAGCTGATTTCAATGAACTCAGGCAATTAGTCAAGGATGCACTGCAGAGTAAGAGTTTTAAAGAGTTGGGAGCCCAGGAAGGGTGGCTGTGCCTTAAGGAAATGATCCTTTGGGCACAGGGGGAAACGATCCTGATGTGGAGAAAAAGGGGGAAAGAGGCCATGAGGTTTCCTTGGCTGACCAGAGATATCCAGAGCAGTCTACAGGCTAAAAGGGGGGCATATAAAAAGTGGAAATGGGGACAGATTACTAAAGAGGAGTATACTTTCTCTGCTTGCGCTTGTAGGGAGGCAGTTAGACAGGCCAAAGCTACCATGGACCTGAGGATGGCATCCCAAGTTAAGGATAACAAAAAATTGTTTTTTAGATATATAGGGTGTAAAAGGAAGGCCCAGGGTGGAATAGGACCTCTACTAAATAGGCAGAAGCAATTGGTGACAGACGGGGGACAAGGCTGAACTCTTCATTGAGTTCTTTGCCTCAGTGTTCCTAAGTGAGGGGCACGACAAGTCTCTCACTGAGGTTGTAGAGAGGCAGCAGCAGGGCACCAGACTACCATGCATAGACCCTGAGATGGTGCAGAGTCACTTGGAGGAACTGGATGCCTTTAAGTCAGCAGGCCCAGATGAGCTCCATCTAAGGGTACTCAAGGCACTGGCTGATGTCATTGCACAGCCACTGGCAGGAATATTTGAACACTTGTGGGGCACGGGCCAGGTCCCGGAGGACTGGAAAAGGGCCAATGTGGTCCCCATTTTCAAGAAGGGGAGAAGGAGGACCCAGGCAACTATAGGCCAATCAGTCTCACCTCCATCCTTGGCAAAGTCTTTGAAAAAATTATCAAGGCTCACATTTGCGAGAGCCTGGCAGGAAAAACTATGCTGAGGGGAAACCAGCACGGGTTCATAGCAGGTAGA
>JAGPOW010001296.1:91191758-91203373 GCA_030014935.1 Caiman crocodilus
TAGGTACAGAAACTGATGGACTCAATATAGACATTGGAATTCTGACACACTGCAACCTGCCAGACATCTGACTCCCAAGGTATATCTCTACTTTTACCTACACTGCTACATCCCCCTTTATGCACCCCTCCCATCCCCCCAGCCTGTCCCTTACCCCCTGATGCCTCCATTTCCATTTTCACTTACTGATTTTCTTTCCTGCATTGCATATCAGCCTCTGGCTTCTTTACTATTCCTTCCACCCAGGAACAGCACACACACACACACCAACTGCAGGTACATCTGCAGGTACAAAGGATTTTTCAACCCCAAAACTGGCATTCCAGGCAGCTAAGCTAAGCTCACTTGGAGCCTCACAACTGCAACCAACAAGCCTTAGGCCTGTCAAATATGTAATGGGTTTGGGTTTTCCCCAACCAGGACTGTATGCATGCATGTGGTAGCTGGAGGTTATGGCACCTCCTCCCCACCTTTCACCAGGGGGATCCTCAGTCCTGGCATTTCCTGGGACTGCCACACTGCCAGCAGGCCCACCAGGTCTCCCTGACCCTGGCAGTATGAAGTCTTAGTGGTAATGCCCAAGACCTGGGTCCTCCTCCACCTCCATAACCCCAGCCCATACCAAATTCATCCTGGCCCAGAAGCTCATCAGGGACACGTTGTCCCCCTGTTTGTTGGTAATGCAGTGAGTACTCCCTCCAGCTCTGAGAGTGGGGCATTAACTGGATTTTAAAAAATAAAAAAAGGAAATAGGTGCAGACAGAATGCGGAGGGTCGCATTCACTCTGTTTGCACCTGGAGCTTCAGGAAACTCAGCAGTGAGAGGTTCACCTTCAGGAACACCAGCTCCTCTACCAAACCAGGATCCGGTGGGGTGTCACTACATTCCCAGGAATGCTGAACACCTTCTCACTTAGAACACTGGTCAGTGGACAGAACAGGTGCTTATGGGTAACCGTGGCCAAATTCAACCCCATCTGGCTGCAGCTTGCCCAGTAGGTCAAGGGTTCACAAAGCAGTGGCTCCATGTCCTCAGCAAGGTAGGCAGCCACCAAGACGTGATCACTACCTGCCTGATGGTGGAGTCTGGTGGCTCTGGACCCCACCACAGAAGCCATGCCCTTGGCCCATATTGGCAGTGACTGTGGTGGAAGAGGAGACTGGCTGGTGGATGGCCTGGTAGCATGGAACAGTGGATCCCCCTGTTCCATGTGCTCCTACCTCCGCTGTTCTTCCTCCCTGACTTTTGTTAACAGCACCTCGGGTCACTGACTCAGGGTTTGCCTGCTGTATAAGGTGCCCTTCATCCTCAGGTCGCACATAGCAGTCATGCCTTTGGCCCACATTGGCAGCACCTGTTGTGGAGGAGGATACTGGCTGGTGGATGGCATGCTAGACAGTGGATCCCATTCTTAAATGTCCCCCCACCTCCATCATTCTGCCTCCAGATTCTCTTCACCAGCACCTCTGTCCACTGACCCAGGTTTTGGCTGCTGCATACGGTGCCCTTCACCCTCAGATCACACATGGCAGCCAGCACATGGACCATACTGGACTGCAAGGGATCAAGCCATTTCTTGATGTCCTTCTTCAGCCGCCTCACCAGTACTTGCACATCTGGTGACAGCAGCTTGCCTCAGCCAGGAACACTGATCCCCTGGAAGCTCTTCATTTGGCTCTGAAGTTCCCTAACTACAGGGATCACCTTATTAAGGAGAGCATCACCAGTGCTGATGGTCTCAGTGGCCTTGAGGAAAGATCTGGGAGATGGTATCCCACTCAGCTCTGTTCAGGGGGCCACTGGTACCAATCTCCCCAAGCAAGGCCGTATCATGGATGGCCTTCTGTTGCTCCACCAGCTTCTTGAGCATCAGGTATGTGGAGTTCCAATGAGTCTTCACATCCTGCGTGATTTTGTGCTGCGAGATGTTCTGATCTGCCTGTTTCTCCTCCAGCATCTTGCCCCGCTTGATGGTTCAGTGTAAGTAGCCTGTCACCTTCCTGCATTTGGAAGTGAGTTTGCTTGTGGTACTGGCACTGTCACTGGAAGCCCTGCCCCCCTCCAAGGTGTCCCTAATAATGAGGTGGAACTTATGTGCCACACAGTGGATCACCTTGACCACACTCACCCCATTTTTGGTGACCATGAGTTCACCCTGCCCAATGAGCCACCTCTGTACCAAGGGGCTCATGCTCCCATGATCCCTGTTGCCGCGTGGGACTCATTGATCACCTTGGCTTGAAGGAGAGCTCACTGATGGCCTGACTAGTTGCACCAGTGCCCTGTGTGAGGGATAGGTAGGTGTGATCTCCACCCTAGATGCTCTAGATGTCTGAGGTGAAGTGTAAGGCCACCTGCAGACCTGTCTGGTTCAGCTCCTCCCTCAAGTACTCCCTGCATGCCTCATACAGGGAGGGCATCATTGTCCTGCTGAAGGTGGTGCATGTGGGGACTTGGTATGGTGGGCCCACAAGTGCTGTGAGCCTCCTGAACCCTGGCCACTTAACTAAGGAGAAGGGCTGGTCATTGACAGCAAGTATCACCCCAATGCTCTGGGTGATCTCGCTCACTCTTGCAATGTGCCCCCATTTCTGTCTGCCTTTCCCCCCACTGTTCCAGGGTGGCCTGCCTCTGCTTTGGAGGGATGGGGGCTTTGGAGTGAGAGGGGGACTTCCCCTTGGGCATGCTCCCAATGGTGCCAGTCTGAGCGAGGGCAAGGGGGTGGTGTCTGTGGAGATGAATCAGCATCCCTGTAGTGCTCATGTGTTTTGTTCCCTTGCCTTGGCTGATTTTGGCTCAGCAGTGCAGGCAGACAGCATATGTGGGAACATCTGCTAGCTCAAAATGATCCCAGACCACACTACCCACTTGCTTCTGGGGTGTGGGTGCATGTGTGAATGCTGCTGCAATTCCCCACTCCTCAGCAGCCAGAGGCACAGCAAGAGGAGGAGTGGACTCAGCTGAGCTGCTTGCTTCTATGTCAGCCTCCTCTGGAGTGCCCTCTGGAGAAGGAGACCTGGCTCTAGAGGAAACCTGAGCAGTGTGGAGTGCAAACTCAGATGATTCCCCCCTCCTTCTCCAGAATTTCCCTTTCTAGGGTGCTCAGATCCAGATTCAAATCCAGCTTTTCCTCTGGCACTGGAATGCTTAGCATGGGAAGTGAAATGGGGGTGGAAGAGGCTGTCATGCTAGTGCTGGTACTGCTGCTTGTTGCTGTCATGGAGGTGGGTTAGGGATGGTACTCATGGAGGGGATGCAGTCTCAGGCAGAGGCAGTGGCACTGGCACTCCCCTCTCCTTACTGCTTATGGAAGCCTCATCCCTTCTAGGCTGCATCTGAGATTTTGATGGGGGCAGGACTTACAGGTCTCCCTCTACCCCCTCTTCTGCCCCTCCCTGGAGACCAGCCACCTGCCTTTGCACCATGCTTCATGGTGTGTTTCATGCCTTGCTTTTTTACAAAGATATATTTATTTGCGTTCCTATATAAATTCAATAATGTGTATGTGGGGCAAAGTAGAAATGTATAAAAACAAACATGAATAAAGGATATGTCTTTCCCCTATATAAATTCAATAATCTGAGTGGCACAAAGTGGAAACATATGAAAACAAATACGAATGAATGAATGAATAATATGTCTTTCTCCCTGTATACATTCAATAATGTGTGTGTGGTGCAAAGTATAAATATATATAAAAATATATATAAATATCTTTCTTCCTATATAAATTCTATAATGTATGTATGCTGCAAAGTACAAATGTAAAGAACTGAAATATAAATGTATTTGCCTTCCTAGATAAATTAAGTTCTATAAAAATCCTATCCTATAATTATAAAATTGAAAATAATAAATCAATGAATATAATTATAAAATAAAAGCATGTGGTAAAAAGAAAAAGCTGAAATGGTATTCTGAAATCCCTCTTGAAGGGCAGTAAAGGGCCTAGGCTAGTAAGTAGGAAATCCTTCAGAAGGTCAATGCGAGTAGCCTTCATTGTCTGACTCTGCTGAGCTGCTGGAACGCACAGCTCAGTAACTGACACCAAGGCAGAAAGTGGTTCAAACAATGCTGCCTTTTATGCTGTTTTTCCATTCCTCCCCCAGAGCATTGGGATTGGAAGGGACCTCAGGGAAGGATGACAATCAGTGGCCAGATACAGTCAATATGAGAGCAGTCTTTTCCCCCTCTTCCCCCTCCCTGTAGGCAAGCCCAGCTTCAGCTTCAAAACTCAAAACATTTCAAAACTTTTGAAACTTTTTGACTGCCCTTGTTTTGTTTTGAGGCTTTTTCAAACCCCTCTGTTTCATTTCAATTTCACTGTTTCAAGCTCAAAATGAGTAGAAAAAGCATCAAAATGAAACAGCTGGCAAATCTTTGCACAGCTTTATTAATAAAGTGACTTCAGGTTAAATATCCTGATACTATTTTGTTGTAAAATTACTCAGTGTAATCAGTCATATGACAGAATTCCAAAGATTACATGTTCAAAGTCTTTTCAAAGCTAAAGTGAGGTGAGACTGAATTTTAAGCTACACATAGTAGGAAGTTCCAGAGAAAGCCACTGAATTACAGTCCAAAGAATTGAGAGTAGAGACATTGGGTTAAATTCAACAGTGAAAGCAACTAAACCTTCTTAAATGAAACCGTTACACAATTATTCATACTGTTTGTATATGTAGTCTTTGAAACCAATTCAGGATTTCTTTACAATGATGTGTTCTGTTATGATATTTTGGTATTTAACCCCCCCCCCCCCGAGACTACTGAATTTTCTACGAAGTGAAGCCTACATAGTAAACAGTCTGGGAGAGTTGCCAACAACAAATTGCAGTAATCCAACCTTGTTGTTATAAAGTCATGAATCAAGAGCTCAGTGTCCTGCTGAGACAGCAATTGTCTTAACCTTGTTATACTCCTGAGATGGTAATATGAAGTCTTATCAGTATGGCTGGTATGGCTCTCTAAGGAAAGCTGGGGGTCAAAAATGACTGGAATTTATTATGAAGAACATCAGTTTGTAGGATGTCCAGCAGTATAACTGCAAACATCTATTAAGTTCTCACTAAAATAAAAGTGATATAGATGGTTGCCTGTGGATGTTCAGGAGGATGTGGTTGGTGGCAAATATATATAAAATTGGTCAAATGAAATGAAAATCTGATATCTAAATTTTCATTTACCATCATCACATTTCTAGATTGCTCTTTAGACCTTTCCTGACCCTGCTTTGATATACTAGTAAGTTTTAGGTTTTGTGGGATTAAAAATTTCCAGAATTGCTATATTTTGTTAGTGACAAACTGTCACACGTTTCAATGTTTCTGTTAAAGAAGAGTCAATGATGCAGTCAAATCAGACTGGCCCAGTATATTTTCAATGATATACTAGGATCCAAATGGAGATGGATAGGTACCTAATAGACATATTTATGTTCATAAGCATGCTTTCAAGAAATGACAGCTGTGTAGAAAAACAATGCTTATCAATGTTTTTGATAGAATCCAGAAGGCCTATGTAATAAAACAGGGGTGTCAAATGTATGGCCTGTGAGCTGGATCTGGCCCTCAGAACTACTTCACCTGGCCTATGGGGATAGATGCCACTTTTACTGTGGTGAGTGGACTGGGTGTGCTGTCCCCAACCATCCCGGTCACTGCTGCCTACATATCATACGAGGGCACATATTTATGTTAATACACACACACATATCCATACACACACACACACACACACACATGTGCAGTTTATGTATAACACAAGTGTAATAACACTTATACATGTTACACATGTTATAACACATGTTGTAACATGTAACATGTGTAACACGTGTAACGTGTATAACACGTTTAATGTGTAACGCATGTATAACAGAAGTGTAATAACACTTAATTACATGTATAACATGTGTAATTTATGTATAACACATAAATATATATATATATGGATATTAATGTACCATAGATATATAGGGTGTGTGTGTGTGTATTTATGTGTGTATACATCTATATAGAAATATATACACTAGCGAAATGCCCATTAAGAATGATGTGGGGGGGCAGGTGGGGACAGAGCACTGCCACCCATCACCCTGCACTGCCCCTGCCTCCCAGGAGCAGGGTGGAGGAAATTTGCCCCTCTATCCCCCTCCTTCAGCACCCCGCATTGCCACTGCCTTCAGTGTCACTGGCCTTGCCCCCCTGCTCCTCCCCTGCTGTCATGGCAGTGCTTAGCACTCAGATTGGTTGTTTCACTAATTAATCAGCGTGCTCCAAGTGTGTCACAGACAGACAGACAGACAGACAGACTAAGCCCTTTATTGTACAGGCAGTCCTCAGACTTATGACACAATTGATTCCTGAAAACCATGTCTTAAGTCAAAACGTTGCAACTCGGAACCAATTTTCTCATAAGAAACAATGTTATAAATGGGGAATTCGTTCCTGAACCAGGGTCTGATACCCTGTTTTCACCAAAAATACCCCACAATTTTGTACTCAATCAATTATAGATGAGTAAGATAGCTACATCAATGTATTTATATTGTAAATAGCAATCATATTGAGTTGGATGGGCTTCTTGAGGTGACTTTGCTGGACTTTTTGGAGGGCTCTTGGTTGGACTTTTTGAAGGGTTCTTGCCTGGAGTCTTCTCAGGAGTCTTGGTTGCAAGTTTTTCTGGAGTCTTATCTGCTTTCTTAATAAAGAGTCCAAGAAAGTTTGCACAGATGTTCTCCAGGGAGATGAGCAACATAGCAAACTTGTTCGCTGGCGTGGTGTTGCATCAGATCAAGCATTGTAAGTCAAAACTGACATCATAAAATTGAAATAGGGTGTCAATTTACAAACATTGTAGTCCAAAATGTTGTAACTCAAAACGCTGCAAGTCGAGGACTGCCTGTATAAGAATATTACAGTCCCAGAACTGAAATAGTTAAAGTCAATCAGTGCTCTTATTCCACATAAGACAGTGACAAGCAATATTCAGGAATTACAATTTGTAGCAACAGATTCAATATTAGGCAATTGGCTTCCCAGATAATGATGTTCATCGTTTATAGTGGCAGTTCCTTATGTAGGCAGTCCCTTCTTTTGGGTACCTCAGGTACAGTTCCTAGGACTTTAGAATTGAGTCTTGACTTTAATCACAAACCAAGGCAGCTCCCACAGCTCCCCCTCCAAAGAACCTTGTTGGAAAGCAAATGACACACAGCATGTCTTCCATGGATTGAGTGAATTGAGTATTTGTCCACATACTATGGAAAAGAACTCTAACAGAGACGCCTGATGAAAGCTGCATTAAAAACAGTTGTTGATCAGCTAGGCTGAGGTTGATTTTAGGTTACCTATCAGCAGGTCAGTGTCTGTTGCTGGATACATTAGACACTGGTATTTTAGTATAATCAGTGTTTCCACTATATACATGAGATCTGCTATTTTTAAAATGAGATCATAGAATCTTAGAAAATTAGGATTGGAAAGGACCTTAGGATGTCATCTAATCCAACCCCCTGCTCAAAGCTGGACCATCCCCAACTAGGTCATCCCAGCCAAAGTTTTGTGTAGTTGGGTTTTAAATACTTCCAAGGCTGGAGATTTTCCAAATCCTCTGAGCAACCTATTCCAATGCTTTACTACCCTCCTAATGAGAGTGTTTCCTACTATCTAACTTAAACTTCCCTTCCTGTAACTTGAGACCATTGATCCTTGTTTTCTCATCTGCCACCATTGAGAACAGTCTAGCCCCATCCTCTTTGGAACCACTAGGACTGTACAAAGCAACAAGTATTCAATTTGGATTTGGATTCAGCTGATTCAGAGGCACACTGATTTGATTCGGTGATTCGAATCACTGTCCCAGTTCAATTCGGCCAATTTGGATTTGGAGATTCAGCCATAGAATATAATGGAGAATCATTAAAATACTTAAAACATTGTCATTTTTTTGAAGATTCAAATGCAAAACAGCAGGGATGGCAGCCCTTTCTGAGGGCATGAATCCTGTCACGTTTCAAGGAGATAGGTGCAGAGGTTTCTGTGAAAGTGCACTTAAAAATGTTGAAAGTAAAACTCATATCATTTATGTGTGTTAAGGCATGAGGTCTGCCAGGTTTCAGGCAGAGTGGTGCAGGGGTTTCTGTGGAAGTGCACCTCAAGTCTGAAATCAAATAAAAAAAGCAAATTGGTGCAGAGTGAGGAGGGTGGCATTCACTCCTTCTGCATGTGGAGCTTGGTCGAGCAATGGGAGGTTCACCTTCAGGAGCAACTGCTATTCTACCAAACCAGGATCCAAGGAGATGCAGTGAGGTGTCACAACATTACCAGCAATACTGAACATCCTCTCACTTGGAACACTGGTTGGTGGAGATGACAGGTGTTCCTCGTCAACACCTGGCTGTGGGTTGCCCAATAGGCCAAGGGGTTGCAGTGCAGCAGCTCCATGTCCTTGGAACGATAGGTGGCCACTGAGACCTCTGTGTTACCTGCTGGACAGTGGGGTCTAGTGCATCTGGACTCCAATATTGAAGCCATGCCCTTGGCCCACATTGACAGCGGCTGTGGTGGAGGAGATTGGCTCATGGTTGGAGTGAAGGCAAGAGAAAGTGGATCTCCCTCTTCCACATCCCTCCACCTCTTCCCTTTTGCCTTCCTGACTCTGTTCACCAGCACCTGTACCCAGTGATCAAGGGTTTTGCTGCTGCAGACACTCCCCTTCACCCTGTGGTCACACATGCTCACCAGCATGTAGACCATACTGGACTGCAATAGATCCAGGTGATTTTGATGCCCTCCTTCAGCTACTTCACCAGTGTCTGCACCTCTAGTGAAAGCAGCTTGCCCCAGCCAGGAACAACGATTCCCTAGAACTTCTCCATTTCATTCTCAAACTCCTTCACTATGTGGATCCCCTGGCTAAGGATGGCATTGCCAATGATGATGGTCTCAGTGGCCTCGAGGCACGGCTTGAGGGCCACCAAGATCTGGGAGATGGTATGCCACTCTGTTTTGTTAAGGCATCATGCACAGCCTTGACCATATTGGCCCTGTTTTTGTTGACCATGAGTGAGCTTGCTCTGCCCAACATGCCACCCCTATACCATGTGGTTCATGGCCACTGTAGCAGGGTACTAAGGTGCCTGCTATTTGGAGATCCGGGATAACCCCTCAGGTGCTGGTTGCTGAGGCAACTAGTGGGAAATAATGACCCACACCTGCCTAGTCAGCTGAAGGAAGGGGCAGGGCCTAGCTCCTATATAAATCACAGGCAGGAGGCAACCCCTACCAGCAGCCAAGGAGGAGGGAGTTCTCAGCCATGTTACAGAGGAGAAGCCTGATGCAGGAATAATGTCTTATGCTGCTGCAAGATGAAGAAACCCTGGTAGGCTTGAGCATGGTTATAGCCAGGTGGCTTCTGTTTGTGTTGCTATTTGTTACATTGGTGGTTTGGGTGATGCTATTAGGGGTTGGAGGAGGCCTCATAGGGGACTCACAGTAGTGTGGGGACCCCAGTGCCAGTGAGGGCACAGCATTTGGGGTGCACAGCCCCCAGCCCCAGAGAGGGGTGTTTGAGAAGCCCCAGAGAAAGGAGTGTTGCGGAGAAGCCCCAGTGCCACTGTGGTGAGCCCCAGGAAAGGGGGAAGCACTTGATAAGGCCCTGGAGAGAGGGCAGCATTACTGAGAAGGCCCCAGAGAGAGGGCGGAGAGCCTGAGTGCCAGAGAGGGTACAGAGAGAGAAAGACCAAACATTATCAGGCACATCTGTGAGGCTTGGGGCATGGTACATGGGTGGTAAGAGCCATGCATTGCCCATAAGGCTAGAGTGTATGGAACACTCACTCCCATAGAGGAACTGGAGATAATGAGATAACTGTGGAACAGAAGATGAAAGGCAGCCTCCTATAATATATTTGTATAAGATCAAAGTTGTGGCAGGTGAGAATTGGAGGGTGCCAGTCAGCAATGTGACACGGTAAAGGAGGCGGCAGAGGAAAGCATGGTGACCCTGACTGTCCTCTGGTTACAGCCATCATGATCTCCCTTGCCGTGTGGGATCCATCCATCACCTCAGCATGAAGGAGAGCCCACTGACACCCTGAATGATTACACCAGTGCCCTGTGAGGGAAATATAGGCACAATTCTCCACCTTGCCTGCTCCAGATGTCCAAGGTGAAGTGTAAATATACCTGCAGACCTGTCTTCCACCACTCCTTCCTCAAGTCCTGCCTGTATGCCTCATACAGGAAGGGTACCACCATCCTGCTAAAGATGGTGCGTGTGGGCACTTGGTAAGATGAGGCCACACGTGCCATGAGCTGCCTGAACCCTGGCTTCTCAACTAAGGAGAAGGGCTGGCCATCCAAAGCAAGCATCTCCCCAGTGCTCTGGCTGACCTCGCTCACCCTTGCAATGCACCCCACTTTGTCTCTGCTTTCCCCCGCTGTTCCAGGGTGGCTTGCCTTTGCTTTGGTGGGATGGTAGCTTTGGAGAGGGATACTTCCCTTTGGGCTTACTCCCACTGGTGCCAGGTTGAGGAGGAGCAAAGGTAAGGGGGCGCTGCCTCCTGAGATGCAGCAGCATTGCCGTGATGATGAAGTGTTTCACATCCTTGCCCTAACCGATCTGCCTTGGGCAGTGCTGGCAGGTAGCATATCTCAAATGATCCCACACTACACTACCTACCTGCTTCTGGATTGAGGGTGGGGATCCTGCCTTATGTCCCTCCTCAGCAGGCAGAGACACAACAACAGGAGGAGCAGAGACATCTGCCCTCACAACCTCCTTTGAAGTGCCTTCCAGAGAAGGAGACCTGCCTCAAAGGGAACTTTGAGGGGTGTGGAGCCCAAACTCAGTTTCTCTCTCCTTTCCCAGAATTTCCTTTGCTATGGCCCTCAGCTCTTCTGGTTCCAGATGCACCTCCTTTGGCATTGGAAGGCTCACACTGGGAACTGAAAATGGGGTGGAGAATGTCATGCTGCTGCTGGTTAATGGTGTTAGTGGTGGTGCAGGTGCAGGCACTGTTATCACCTCCTTGTTCCCACTAGCAGTGGAAGACTCTTTGCCTCCAGAAAAGAGGGTGCATCTATGTTTGGGGTGGGAGGAACTTGCAGCTCTCTCTACTCCCTCTCCCCTTCCCATTGCCAGAAGACCTGGCACCTACCTTTCCACCACACTTGTGAGTGAGAGATGCATGTTGTGCTTTCCTGCACAGTGATGACACACTGTCAGGGAAAACAGATTTATTTTTGTGGGGGGGGGAAAAATCAAGACATGCCAAAAAGAACAAATAAGATGATTTCTTGGTTTAGGGGAAGAAATAAGTTGAAAGAAATAGATAGGGATAATAATAGGGACCATAGGCAAAGGTAAGTAGGGAAGAATTGGATATAGCTTGCAAGAAGAGAGACTAGATAGCAAGATGGAGCCTTTCGGATGCTGCAGGTCCAAGAGAGACAACTTAAAGGCACAGATCACTTCAGACTCAGCTTGATAAATTTGTTTCTATGTCCTTCCCTCATAGTACTGTGTTTGGAAGGGAACTCAGAGAAGGATCACAGTCAGTGGCCAGCTACACATGTTAATATCAGAGTAGTCTTCCATGCCCCCCCCCCCC
>JAGPOW010001296.1:91214459-91228909 GCA_030014935.1 Caiman crocodilus
CTTATCTCAGCGATCTCGCGATATCTGATCTGTCTAGCAGCCAATAAAAGGGAAATCAAAGCCTAGTGTGGGGAAAAAGAAATTAGTTAGAGAGCGTTCATTCTCGCCCTAGGAGTCTGTGGAAATTAAGGCTCTCAAGGTGCGACAGTTTTCCTAGTTATTACTGGTTGGCAAATCTGTATAGCTATAAGTAGGTAGCCCCTGCATGCATAGAAACACATACTGTACACTATCTACATTTTTCATAGGTAACATAAAACCTACTAGTGAATATTGAACTAATTAGATCCCCAGGGTATTCCAATATCTATTGAGTCATATTTCAATAGCAGGGTCTCTTTCACTTTTGGAAGCTACAGAACAAGGCTGATACTTAAAATCACTGCTGAATTTGCTCTTAGCTTCCTGATGAGTTTAATAAGTCCCTATTTCATTGCTAAACTTTTAATTAAGCAAATATAAATGTTTCAAGTGTTTGTATAGCATTTTCTTTCCATTAAAATAGTTCCCTTTGCAGTGACCTTGCATTTGAAAGGGATGTTCACAGTAGGTCCACAGCTTTTGCAATAGGATCAGATGGAGCCATGAAAAAATATATGCTCTGAAATGCTCAAGTGATGTGGATTTTTATGGACTAAGGCAATGCCATATGAAACTCTGGATAATTTGCTTAGTGGCAGGTAATCCACATGAATAGTGAGTTAAGAAGCATGCAGGGTGTTTGCATACATTTACTAAAAGTAACCCAGCATTTAAGAATTTCTTTCCCCTTCATTTGATCAATTGCTTTGGACACGGCCCATAATTGTTTTTGGGTATTCCTGGTCAAACCAGTTTCATGGAGTTTGTGGAAGAAGAACTTCTGTTGCTTTATTTTTTCTTGAGGAAGGAAAGCTTAATCCTTCTCCCCTGTATAAAGCAATGCTTTATTCTGGAACAGTGCAGGATTTGGGGAGATTTTTAGTATATGTCCCTTATCCAGAAAGTGTCTCTCACCAGGAAGATTCATTGGCTATTTTGTTGCAACTGGCAACCTAGGTGCCTCTTGACTTGCTGAACAAAGGATTGTGGGGTTTCAGAAGACAGGCATCCTTCCTTGGCTAGATTCTTAGCTGGTCTAAATAAAGGTGGCTCCTCCAAAATGAATGCATTTGTTTACAGTGTTGTGAAGCTGACCCCCTGCTGATTTTATGATGAATGGTTCAATTTAATGGCATTCTGTGATCTATTTATTTTTGCTCAACAGTTCAAGTTGATGAGTGCATGTTGCAGTGTATTTTCTTCTGTTGGACTCCTGAGGTCATTGCTGGCAGTCTGAGCTAGTGCTTCCAGGCCATACTCCCTCCTGTCCTACCCAGCTGTTGCCTCTTTCAGCATAGCTACTTACTGCTGTTTATTCAGAGCCCTAGAGAAGCAGCAGCATCACCAGGTAAGGAGGGTGATGGAAGCAGAAACTGGGCTTGAAGAACCACTCAACACAAATAATTTCAGCCCTTTCCCTAATAAGGAAATGAAGTTGATACTCTGAGAAAACTGGGGGCACACATCATCATAGAAGTCTGTACCCTATTCACCCTCTCTACATCCTTCAGTAAATCAGGTAGTTGTGGGTTTTTCTACTCTGTGTTTCCTAAAGTTATAGGTATTCTCTATAAGGGAGGAAGGCCAGCAAGTCTAGGAATAGGCTGAAGGTCTGAGGCCAGGACCTATCTTAATACTAATGTGTGTGTGGGGGGGTGTATATATAGCTTGGATTACATTCAATATAGTGTTTTCTTAAAAGTTCTGTTTTGTTTGCTACTATTATAAGTGTACATTCCAGATCGAATTGGATCATTTCCCAGAAGGTAAAAATCTAGGTGAGCACAGAATTTTAATCAAAATTTGGCCTGGCAGTATTCAGTAAAGCGTTGTCAGTTTCTCCATCTTAATTAAATGACAGTTCCTTCAGGTTGTCTTTGGCCAAAATTCATATGAGTCAGTGTTTTCTAAAATGCAGGTTCCAATGGTCTTCAAGAGAAAGCATGTCACAGTGATGGCCCTGATTGAGTAGTCTGCTCCTGCATGGTAAAGCACAGAGATGACACATAGGGAGGTTACAGGGGGCCAAGCGTTCCCCCTGAGCTTGGCTACTGCTGAAGCTGCCACCAGCTTCTGCAGGTGGTCCCTGCTCACCACCCTGCTTCTGGTGACACTGCTGCCAGCATCTGTGGGCAGTTCCCACTCGCCACTCACTGCCGACTACAAATGGTGCCCCTCCAGTCTTAAGACGTACCAGTCATTCATAGTACAGCATTTAAGCACTGTGATGGGTAGGGATGGATTTAAGTCAGTGCTCAAATGATTTGATGAATTAGTGTCCTAGGTCTGATCCAAATGACACTGAAGCATATTTTTATATGTCCTTTCATTGGAGCTTTAAAATCAGCCTTTCAGGGCATTTATACACAGTCTCAGGAGGGGACACTTTAATTAGGGTGGCTCCAAGAGCCATTCTAATTAAAGTGCCTGAAGCATCATGTGTATCAGTGTCCCTGAGCTGACAAATGGCATTGAGCTTTAACTGAAGCTCCTCAAACAAGCTTTGGTTAAAATGCTCCCATCACCATTTTTCAGTGCAGGGATGCTGAT
Organism: Caiman crocodilus; assembly: GCA_030014935.1. NCBI lineage: Eukaryota > Metazoa > Chordata > Crocodylia > Alligatoridae > Caiman > Caiman crocodilus. Next base: position 91,217,091 of record JAGPOW010001296.1, read on the forward strand.
ACATGTGAGGCTGGAGTTTGCTGAAGCATGGTAATTATTAATTACTATTAATCAAGTTTGCTCTTACGTGCTATAATTACAGCGTGTTGGAGCAGCCTCAGTACATGTGTATAGACACCCTTAGTGATTTCAGTCTCAGTCTGGCAGAACTGAGACTCACAGACTTAGCCTTGTGCATGCAATGAGGTCCCTAAGTCAAAATATCCTTAAGCAAATGAATACTGATTTCATAAGCACAGAAATGTCTTCAGGTTCAGTCTCTTCAACTAGAAGCTGTTTGAAACAGGAACCTCGTCAATCCATATGAGTGCCAAGCAAAGCCTACAAACTGGGCATGTCCAGATGAGACATTTACTGCACAGTTGACTAACTGTTCAGTAAAAATCTCAGTGTTTACATGTATACCCCTATTAGGGCACATGAAACTAATAAACTCTGCAGCATGAAACTAATAAACTCTCCACTAATGTGGAGGTGTTTTTATGTGCAGCAGTGCACATGTAGACGATAATCCAGCTGGCTGGAGCGTTAGGGTGCTTCAAGTATGGAGGCTACCTACTGGCTAGCCACATGCTGAAGCACCCCCATGCCCCAGTCAGCCTTCTGCAGCAAACTGAACCCAGTTGGAGCAGCTCCAGACAGACAGGCTGACCCCCCACTCCTCCCCCCGGCTGCTGTGTTGAAATCTGGGTGCACGTGTAAATTGTCCATGTAGGTGCTCCTGGGATAATAAACTGTGGAGCAATAAACTCTGCAGTTTATTGCTGCATGTTAATGGCATGTGTAGATGCACACACTTTATGTAGATGAGGGTCATTTTCTAACACTAATGTAGTATGAATATATACAGAGACAAGTACTGCTTTCAAATATTTCCCTACAAATGGAATTGATATCTGCATACACAGGTTAGAACTTGGCTTGCAATAGATGGATATGTCACGTTTTTTTTTTCTTTTAAAACCACAGTGTTGAAATTATCCTAAAGGAAATACAAAAAACACATGGCTTTGCAAAAGCTACAGTATGCAAATGATAAAATATTTATTAGTTATCTCTGCTTCTTTAAAGAGCTGGGATGGATATTCCATCAATAATGTTCTATGAAACTTATAAACTCTCGCTATTTTACTTATACTGTAATATTTTAAAGTGATACTAGTTTGGTTAAAGAAGAACTTGAAATTGCTTTAGACCTAACCATGTGAAAAATAACCTCTTCCCCAGTTTATCCTCTGAGAGTTTCTGAGAATACAGTGGGGCCTGATCCCTGATTGATGTTTCTGCTGTTGAGACTGATTCAGTACAAATAATAAAAGAATCAATCCTATTTAAAAGGACATAGCCAAGGATTTTAATTTGATTTGTTTAGATCATTTAACTGAGTTCTTTTTTTTTTTTTAAGGCCTACTCTTATTGTTATTGAGATCAGTGGTAAAACTTTCATTGACTTCAGACTAGACAGTAAAGATTAAGTCCAAGAATTTTAAAACTAAATGTGTTTCCATACTGAATTCCATTTTCTTTCCTTCTGTGTGTATTAGTTTGGCAGACCTTGATTCTATAATGCACTGATTTCAGTGGGATTATCTATGTACTTAAAGATAAAGGTGTGTTAAAAAAAACTTAGCTGAATTAGAGCCATACTGCAGATTTACTTGTGAGTAGACCTGGTCATAGTGTGCGTGTGTAAAAAGCATAATCATTTTGTCAAAACACAAATCATCTTCCACAGGCATACGGGGCAGACAATCTCATCTTCATAATTAGGCTTTTTTACTTTTTTTCTCTATAAACAGCATGTTTCCAGAATCAAATCCTTCCACACTCTTTTCCTCCTTAAAATTAAAACAAAAAATGCTAACAATTGACAAGTAGAACTGGGTCTATTTTCTTTGTTCATAGATGTAACCCAAAAGGTGGAAGATGAGCTTTTATGTCCCTTTATGGGCTATCTGCCACTTGGATTAGTGTCTGAAAGGGAACATCCATTCAAAGGTCACTACTCACCGTTCAGTACAGATAGGTAGGTAAAAAATGAAAGAAATCTCAATGCTGCCTTTTATATTTCTTCCTGAATGAGCTGGAAAGTACAGCTGAGATGGCATGAAGGGAGAAGTAGTAATTTGAAGCAGGTACAGGACTGTCACAGATACTCCCCACGTGAAGCAAGGGATAAAACAGGGCCGCTCTTTAGTTATTACTAATGGGATTGTGGCAAATCAGTAATGAGGCCTCAGCAGTCTAAGCCACACTAGTTTTAGGACACAACAGGAGGGACCTTTCCTGCCCTTACACGAGACAAATAGAAAATGTTTTAACATAAATGGATGAATACTAGGATTTTAAACATTAATAACTTCTGGAATGATTTTTCTTCTGGCTCAGATTTTTATTCAGTGGTTATCTTTAGTTGTTTCTATAAAACAGGCCATATTTGAAGTTTATCTTTTTGTCAATCATTTGAATTATATGGAGCCAAAAATGTCACTAGCAACAATATTTCTCCCTCAGCATCTGTATGGAGATAAATCCAAAATAGGTAGCCCAATTTATCCAAACTTCCCTTTAAAAAATACTCTCAGATCCCAGCCCAGCAGGAGTCAAGATGGAAGCTAGCGTAACTTTTTTGTGTGTGTAGGATACCTCTCTCTCAGTTACAGTTCTTTACATGCAAATACAATAATTGTTTAGCTTCCCCATTTAGTTTTCAAGAAGAAACCTGTGGTGACAGGAATACAGATGGTTACTGAAAACACCAAAGCAGAGTTTCTTAACTAAAATGAATCAATGCTGTAGGTGTTTTCAGGTCATTCTGCCAAAGTTACATTACCAGGATCTTCATGTGTGTGCTATATCCATGTTGACAATGTTGAGTGTTTACACCTGGTCAAATGACTCCCTACCATCTTCTGGAAATGGCAATGGCAGTACACAATACACCTAATTTTGTTTAGTATTCATGTAAGCATAACTTTCATCCTTTGAGTTTAATGAATGAAAATTGATAATAATTACTATATTTGCAGTACCAGAAGGCTTTGCTACCCTTGAGGGGAAAAAACAGTAGCATTCAATTAAAGACAGATGAGACTTTGGTTCTGCCTTGTTAATTGGCCCAAATATCATTCAGTTAATGAAGTGTTTTTAAGTTCCTGAAAGCTCATGGGATGACTGAAAAGTAGCAAAGCACAGCGGCATGTAGCAGTGTCTCAAATAGGAATGAAGCTTTTTCAGCATGGAGTGAAGACAAGGTATCCAAAAGCAAAAGAATAATGCACACTCTCAGCATGAGTGTGAATTCAGCAGTCTTCCCCCAAGCAGTTTCTTTTCTCTGACTAGCGGCTCTTTTATATATCCCTTCCCCTGAAAACCTATACTAAGATAATAGAAAATGAAGCAGGACTTAATTTCTTTTGGAGGAGAAAGAAAAACTGAAGTTAATTCCTCATGCAAGGGACGTGAAACAGTGTCTCTGGACCCTGTAAAAGGCTTTTTCCCAACTCCTAGTATTACACATAGGGTACATATCACTGCTATCAATAACTGAATATGATTTCCCAGCTTTATTCTTATAATCCCAGTTGTGGTAACTCAGCCAGTCAGGATGATTATTTGGTCTCCAGGAAAGAGAACAGATGAGATCACAGATTTGTCAAGGGAAATATAGAAGCAGCTGCTTTTAACAAACAGCAAGCCACATCTCATCACGAGGAAGTTTTAACAAGAAACCAACCTTGGAGGGAATGCCTTCCAGCATGATTTATTTTGTGCTGTTTCTACACTGGCGGTTTAAAAAAAACAACCCCTGGTGTTAATCATCTAATAATACTTTTCAGGTTTCCAGTTATCAGAAGCACAGTGCAAACTTACTTGCAGATGTTGAGACTATTCTGATTAATTTGAGCTTGGCATAAATTTCTGAGAGAGAACAGCAGGAGTTCATGTGTTAAATTAAACAAAACTTTTCTTTGTTTCTACATCCAGTCTGAGCTATAGAATGCAGAAAGTAAAAATGCAAATTTAAGTTGGTATTGAAATGCACAAGACTATTTTTAAAAGTCTCCTTTTCATAACAGGATGACATTGTGTGTGTGTAAAATGTTATCAGTTCATGTCTATAATAGTCACAAATTGGTCTAGTTAAACAGATCAAATGGGCCACCTGTTCTAGTACTCTATCCTGAAAATAGCTTTTGGTATATGCTTCAGAGGAAAATAGAAAACCTTATAATACAATTGATTTAATTCTACTAAACACCTGTTTGAGTATGTGCTACATCATGGATAATATCTTTTGTTAACCTCCGATTTTCTTTGACCAAAAATGCTCCTGTTGTTAAAGCCCTGGACTGTATCTCTAATGTTCTGATTTCTATTCCAGTCAAAGCCTTTTTGTCACTTAATCTAATTTTTAAATGTGCTTTTATAATACCTAGTCTTGTAGATACTTTATTCAGATGTAATAAAGTATTTGTATGTGCAAACAAAGTCACTAGACACCTAGAATGTGGTTTTCTAAAGCCTTTAGTGTTGAGACCGTGTTAAAGCTCCTGTTGACTTCCATGGCAGAAAGGGGTATCCAGCACTGAGAGTTTTGAAAAATTATCTCTTGAAATCTCATTATACTAGTGGAAGTATTTAAAAGTATTGGGAGTATTTAAAACTACCTTCAGGAAAATGAAGAACTATTCAAAAGGGGAAATATTAGTATCATTGTTTGAATGTAAGGGGATGAACTGCCTGGACCATGAGAAATGTTCCTTCCAAATCTCAAAATCAATCAATCTGACCACAAAATGAATAGGAAAAAAGTGAAGTTAACCTTAAAGCAATTAAAAAGATTTGGTTCATAGATTGAATTAAAAAAAAAAAAATGTTATTTTGAACTTTGTATCTCTTTGCAGTTACAAGCATTCATCTGGAATAATGAAATGCTTTGAAATGCAGTTAAAATCAATGTATTTTCTTTCATTCAGGCCCATTACATATATTACCTTTGGCTTCTTTTTAAACCATTGCATCCATCATACCTTCTAAGGATTCTCAAATCAGCATCTCCTGGCAATGTGGCATTTGAAATCTCATGACAGCAATAGCACAAGGATCAGTTTCACTTTGGTTTGTGAAAATATTTGAATACGAGTGTGATGATTTTTTTGTTTTTTTATGTGAAGCCACAGCACAATCATCCAGGGTGCATTGCTCCCCTCTTTCCCTCTCCCCTGGGAAACAGCATGCTGCTCACTGGACAGCTGCTTTAGTTGACAGGGAGGAGGGAGCAGAACACGCCTCCTTTACAATTCCCAATTGTGATGTTGAGTCTGAGAAGTCTGGGCCAGCCAATCAGGACTGCCCTGTGCACTGTTGTCATTTTGTCACCAGGCAGAGTGAGGGAGACTGGAGAGTATGAGGGACTTCTAGCTGTGTATCATCACTCAAGTTCTCAGCTCTTCATGGGCTCAGCACTTGAATGTTTGTTCTGGCATCTCTGGGTAAGTTTTTCTACCAGGAAAAAAACATGGGAGAATTCTCCCAGATTATTTGGATGTGTGTATATAGCTTATTTTATATCTCATTATATCCAGCCTTTTTTCTTCTTTAAATGTACATTATTAATAGAACAATGTGAACAGCACTTGAGGAAGTCAGAGTACCTTATATATTGGTCCATTTAATATAAGACTCAAACAGTCTGATAAGCCAGTTTGTAATATCTTTTCTAATTCACTATAATTTGACAAATGGTCTGTATCTGAGGCAGATTCCCATTGTACATGAATACCCTCAGTGGTAAACGGATCATAAAAAGAGGTTTGACCCAGGCACATAAGCACATTATGAGATGACTTTAGTCCAAGTGCCATGACAGTCTGAGATGTGTCTGTTGCAGATAATCTCTCATGCATTATCTCTGCTTAGAAGTAAAATTTTATTTCCCTCTTCTGGGATAAATGACATGAGGAATGAGTTAGGATTGTTAGTAAGAAGAACAGCTTTATATCAGCTAGCTTGGGTACTAGGAATAATCTAGTTGCTTTAGTATGGAGCTCGGCACAGGCTTGATTTGCCCTTGTCATGCAGGTTTTGTGGAACTCCTTGCTGCCATGGCTACTTTACTACTTGTGCTAGAGCTTGCTTTTTTAAAGCCAGAGTACTTCTATAGGACTGTAGTCACTGAAATGACTGCTGTCTGAACATACCATTAGATAATGCTATTTGGTTAAGAGGAAGTAATTTAGCCAGTGAAAATCATATCATAGTACTGTATCTCTGGTTGGCTAGTTTGCTACATGGGACAGTGGGACAGTACTCTAATTCACAAGTAACTTACTGGCCTGAGTGGGACTGGATGTAATATAATATTTATGAATAATAGTGTCACAATTAGCTCTGAAAAAATATCACTGCCTTGTAGAATGTAGGTTTGCAGCATAGGGTTCTTATTAAATCCAACACTGCTCTGAGATGCCCAAGCAATACAGCCTTATTTAGGGATTGTCTGGTGGGATAGAGAGCAATTATTGTTTATATTTTAATGGGAGCGGCTTGCCAAGTCATCTTGTAAATCTAGTATGATTTTAATATTTTATAAATGTGTGTAGGGCCAGGGCTAAAGCCTTAAACAGTAAATCTAAATACTTCCAAAAACAAATTCAAAAAGCAGCCTGAGACCATATGGATTTTAAGATAAATATGGCTTATTAGAATGGAAATCCTATCAACCCCCAAATAAACTTTATGGCAGCCTATCTACTGAAACTTGGGAAGGATGAATGTAGATAGGTACAAACTATGCAGTTGCATTACAGAAGAAAATGCTTACACTGCTTTGCTTACGTGCTTCAATCACGCAGCCTGTCAGCTCATCAAAGTCTTTTGCAAAGTGTCAGCATAACAGCCTGCTTGAACTTTAGTGTCTTTAGCAACTCTGAGATCAAAAGTGCCTTCTTTTTTCCCTCTTTCCCCATCCCTCCTCTCCTTTGTTCTTCATGTGTCCCACCCAATATATTCTGTGACAGACTCTTCTCTCCTCCCCCATTCTTTGGGGTTTGTTTCATTGTGCACCTGGTCAAACAGTTTAAATCTGAGTAGTTTATTTTTTTTTTCTTCCTTTTGGCTATTCAGGTCAATCTCTTGGGGATCTTTTGCTCTCCCTCTTAAGTCTTTCCATAGGAATACAGGTATTGCTGGAAGGTTTGTTGCCTATTTAGCCTTGGACTTTACTTAAATCATCTTCCAATGGTCAGTATCAGATGCTTCTGAGGAAGGAAAAAGAAATCCCATTGGACAAATACAGAATCACTATCCCCAGAGGAGGTTTCCTTGTAGCCCAGGCAGTTAGTGACATGACCTGAAGCATGACTGTAAACCTGTTTTTCAAAGTCTACCTACTGTATCCCTTGTAATCCATTTTTGAATGCTCACATTATCCATTCACATATCAAATCCCTTTAATCTCTTGACATCAGTGGGAACTTTTATATAATATTTCACTTACACATTCTGTCTTATTCTCTTTTCTTGCAGAAATCTTGTTATTCAGTCTTAATCAATCATGTAGCTAGGTCTTTTGAGCACTTTGATATATAATGATATATTATTTTTGCAATAGAACTGAGTTATGTAACTGCCTAACTATATAGATTATTTGCATACCATTAACATAAAATTGCTTCTTAAATATAAAACTGACACCAACATATTTTATGCCACATGAGCTCTCATGTAAACTAGGTTATATGCATACCTGTGTGTCCAATGTTACTGTTCCGACTTAGTCAAGGCCTATGCTGAAATCATTAGGAGTTTTCTTTTAAAATAAATTCTAGCTAGATACATTTCTGCATTTCAACTGGAAATTTTAAAACCAACAATTATCCATACATGTTAGGAGAACCCTTGTGAGAAAAGGGAACAACTTTATAATGCCATGAGGGCATTTAACGTGCTAGGCATGTGCCTGCTTATATTTTAACTGAACTTCATATGTGTTAAATTGAACCTGTGACACCATCTTTATTTAGCTCCATTAGTTCAGTTCCTGCCCTCATCACTCTTACTGGAAACTTATTTGAGAACCTTAGGCACTGTTGCATATTGTGTTTAGGACACATAGCATTACTCTTAAGTTAAAACAAGGGATGGGGACCCCCCGGCATGTGTGCCAGACTGTGGCATGCAAGTCCATTTTGCTCAGCATGCCACAGCTGGCCCAGGCTCTGGGCAGCTGCTGCTGGCTGTGGAACCCAGGCTGCTTGTAGCAGGTGGCTGGGAGGATGGGAGCCCTGCTACAGTCTGAGCTCTGTATCTGGTGGCACCTGTAGCTGGTGGCCCCAAACCCAAGATCGCTGCGGCCAGCAAGCTGCAAACAGCTGCACTGGGCTGTGATGGTAGTGGCTGCTTATATGCCTCTGGATGGTCAGCGGAAGAGGGGCCTGGGGTATCACAACTCCAGCCCCTCTTCTGCTATCTGCCCAGAGGTGTGCATGTAGCCATCACCACCATGGATCCAGTGATGGTCTGGAGCCAGGTGCAGTTGTCTGTAACCTGCTGGCTGCCTGCTACAGTTGCCCAGAGTCTGGGCTTGCTGTGTCAGGCAGCCATGAGGTGCCCCTTGGGGCTCAAGGTGGGGAAGTGTCTGGGGCAGCACAACCCTGGCCCCTTCCCTGCCATCTGCCTAGAGACATATGTACAACTGCTGCCACCAATGAGGATTGGGCCCTTACAGCTTTCCTGCAGTCTGCCCCTGGAGCACCAAGTTGAGGCCCTGATGCACTGGGGAGCTGGGACCAAAAACCAGCTGATTTTCTACCCCAGCCCATACTGTGCTGGACCTGGGTTGAGACTCTGGTGTGCTGTGAGGGCATGGGCTAACAATCAGATGTTTGTCAACAGCTACTGTTGCCTGAAAGGGATCAACTTTACAATACCATGAGAGTACCTAGCACGTGCTAAAATGCTTGAACATGCATCTGCTTGTGTTTTAACTGCACTTAATGTTAAGTTGAATGTGTGACACCACCCTTATTTAGTTTAATTTTAAAATTAGTTTAGTACTTGTCCTCATCACTCTGATCAGTGGCTTGTTTGAGAATCTTAGGGTCTTGTTGCATGTTACATTTAGGACATGTTTTATTTAGATTGTAGTAAGCATTACTTTGAGTTAACGTTTTCTGAAACATCACACAGTAATGTATACTGTGATTTAAATGAAACGCTTTCTAAGTTTTGGGGCCCAGACTAGTATGGTCCATTGTGATGTAGGGACTGGGAAGGACAGATAGCTGGCTGATCGTCCAGCAACCGCATCTGTTACAGGTGAATGTGTGGCATCACTCCTACATAGACTAACTTTAACAGATCACAACTTCCTAATGATTTGTAACTGTTGCAAATGAACATGTAACAAGGCCCTGTGTTTATGAACAGAATAGATATGATTGCCGGTGACACCAGGAGACTGGATTTAATGAACCGGGAGGTAGTGCCTGGTTTTGAATGTTGGATTCCTATGTTCTTTGTTTTTGTTTCTAAGGAGAAACTATTGTATTCACCATGACAAAAAAAAACAACCTAGGGAGTGTGTTACGATTTAATGATTTGGATGCTTTACAGATAGAAATTCCCGGAGATAAGAGATTAATACATTGGGCCTATCAGATGAACCATCCTATTATGACCCAAGCAGAGCATGGGTTAACTTTATTTCTGTCTGTGGCATGTGATTCCTGTTGAAACGTAACAGAAATTAGAAAAAAGTGATAAAGAGAATCAGGCCGGGCTATTACTGATTTGACAAAAGGTATATGATATTGTTTGAAGAGTATCTCTCTACTAATGATGGCAAACAGTTTAAAGACATTGTTGATCACAGAGGGAGACAGAAATCGCTCAGGAAGGCACAGCCATGGCTACAATAGAAATTATGTTACAAAATGAAGAAGGTAAAACAACAACTAAAGCAGATATCACAGAAAAAAATGAGGGGAAGATATGGCAGATGATAGGAAACATATTAAAAAGGATAGAGACTAGCTGGACCAATGCCCCCAGAAAACCCCTTTCTCTCGGAACAAAAAAGAAAAGAAAGGCAAAGATGATTGACTGTATTTGTGCATTTTATGAAGTGATTGAAAAAGAAATACAATGTAGGTGTGAAGAGGCCTCCTAAGCAGGAAAGAAGAAAGGGAAGATTTGTCCAGGGCTGATGGGAACTGCTTCGGATGATGACAGCTGGAATCAATTTCAGTTCACCTGAACATCTCACTTTGTTTCATTGTTTCTGTTCAGGATGCTAAGAAATGAGACACTTTTTTTGCTTATTCTGAAGCATTGTGGGAATTGACAGAGATTTGTGGTAGAAATCCAGCCTTTCAGCTACTGGATACAGCAGGGGTAATGCACTGGTCAGCTAAGCTATTACACAAGTGTATGAAGCTGCAGAGGTGGCCTTTTTCCCCCCTCCAAATAATTCATCTCAGCTGCCTGGGTAATCATTTACTTTTGCTAACTACCAGAAGTGGAAAGCAGTGATTTCTAACAGGATTTTTTTTATCTGCCCGCCTACATAATTAACATTACAATGCCCACTTTATTTAATAAGATGCCAGAATATTACTGTTTTTTTCCCTCTATTCAAATTAGCCATAGGAAAGAACCTTAAAGCCTGGGCTCTCAACAGAATCTGATATGCTGCTTTTAGATTCTTTAACTCTTCAACACAGAAACATTGCCTTTGTTATGTTTAAACCTGAGATTTTATGCTGAGAGATGGAGGCACCACCCTTCTGTAAATATTTCTGCAGCACTTCTGATTTCACATTATTGCCTAGCTGTTGCACTATTTTAGAAGGCAGTGATTTGAGAACCTGGTTAAGCCTTCCTTTTGCTACTTTATGATGGGTGGTTGGACATGCATTGCTGCTGTTGCTGGGAATGTAGGGAAAACACAGGATCCAGTCAACCAACAAGTTATACCCTACAGTGTTTTAATTGGGCCACCTGCCTGTCCTATTGATCCTGAAGAAGACCCTTTGACTAGAGCATCCTCTCTTAGTCCACAGAAAATCCTGGGATATTTGCAGGACTGGAAATGTTAGTGAGAGGGAGTATACAGGTATAGGCAACAAAGGAGAGAGGGGAGCACAGACAATGTGTAGAGAGCAAGGGAGAGGGGGAGCTGCTCCCTACACATTTCTATATGGGAGTGACCCTGGCCTAGTACAAGCAGGAGAGCAGCTGCTCCTCCACTTCTCCCAGTCCTTGCTATTTGAAGTTGCCTTCCACTAGTTATGAAATTTTCCACTCAGCCCTACAATATACTTGACATTTATGCTGTTTTGCCAAGAGGGATGTTGTATGATGGAATGGGATTGCACTATGTTACTAAATTACTGAAATATTTTTGGCTTGCTTTTTCTTCATTTTCATGCTGGAATACTTAGTCATTAGTAGTGAATACATTCTAAGTATAACCCTTATTGCACAGTTTGTTTGAAAGCATTGAGTTCTTACATGGAAGTTATATTGTTACAGTTAGTTTATGCTGAGGCAAGGAAAGAGATGAATAGCTGGTTAGCAGGAAGAATTCAGATTGGGTTGAGATAGCTAGTTAATTTACCTATAATTTCATTATACATTGCAACTCATGGATCTAAATACTTATGGTTGCTGATTGTTACCTGGAGTAGAAGTGGATAGGGTTGTATTAAAACATTAGTGTCATTTTGATGGTTTCTCTAGAAGCTAAAATACAGTTAATCCCTTAGATTGAGGGATCCATGCTCTCTCTCTCTCTCTCTCTTTCTCTCTCTCTC
>JAGPOW010001296.1:91229312-91247169 GCA_030014935.1 Caiman crocodilus
AAAAAAAAAAGTAAAACAAAACAAAAAGTTAAAGGAAATGAAAACCCTCCTTTTGTTCTGTTTTGCCTGAGTTTGTGGCAGGGGAGAAAAATGTTCAAAGCCTACCCACTGATTTTTTTCCAGTCCCTGGAGGAGGCTATGCTTTGTGAGCAAGGTATACCAATCTAGTATCGCTCATCATGTCTTATGCCAGGTCCTCTCATAGCCTAATTTATACTCCTGACACAGATGAAAGTTTCTCACAAGCTACACCCTTCTTGGGTCTAGTTTAGATACAATTCTATATTTTGGACTCTCAAGAGATGCTGAGAACTAAATATGATAACCATTGGTGCCTGTGCAGAAAAGTACACCTTGTGCTGCTGTAGGTATGTTATCTGTAATATCCCTGCATGCTGTTCTGATTTTTTTTTTTTTGTAGTTCATCTATATCATGTGAGAATTTGTGACCCCCTGAAATGTGTATCATTTCTACAACATACACAAGGCACATAACATTAACATCTGCATTCTTTTCTGCATTTACAACATGTTCAAGGGAATCATATTTACACTGTCTTTTACTGGCTTATAAGTCTTCACAAGCAGTGTAAAATGCAGTTGTAGCAACACTTATTCAAGCATTCACAGATCTTCCTTTGAGAATAATTCAGGCAAATACCACCTATATCACAACATCACACGCAAATAGGCTATTTACTTGTTTTAAGGACTTTTTAAAATCAAGAATTAAATAGTCCATCTGTTCCTCAAACACTCCTAGTTGTATATTATTTTACACAGTTTTAAAAAGGCAGTTTTGCAATTAAATAGAACATTCTTTACGCACATGGATGAGACTGCTGCAGGGAAGTAATGTGGAGGGGAGTGGGGCAATGTTTGCCTAATATATAAACATGGTGTAAGTTGCTGGAGTTACACCAACTTATTGTACAGTAGATCAGCCTTTCAGTCTCAGTTTTGTAGAAGAATTTCAAGTTTAAAGCATTCCATTCCAAAGCCCAGATGGGCATTAGAGTCAAGTGTTAGATTGAATGCCTTTTAAAATCTTTGAGAATACTTTTTTCCTGTATTTACAGGAATAGTTTTCTAAAATGTGTGGATCTATATATTCTACAGGATTCCTTCCTGAATTTTCATCTTATACAATAAATGGATAGTAGAGCTTATAACATGTGTAATGGGGCTTCACTGTACAACTGTGCAAAGACATGATGATGTTATAAAAGTATGCAGACCCAAATGTGTGATTAAGGGTAATTTATAGTTTTCATTAAATGAAGCTACATTATTCTTGAAACTAAGTGCTGTATTATTAATGGAAACCCATTATTGTTATTAATTACACATTTTTAAAATGGTTTTCATTTTAACCTGTCATCAATTTCCAGAAGCAAAATGATCTGTTCCAAGTTCTAACATTCTGAATTTGACTTTTCTCTTAAATTGTGTCAGGATTTTCCTCTGGGCCATCAGATTTTTAGCAAGCATTACTTTCATTTAACACTAACCATCCTTTCAGCCTTCATCTTAGTATCTTTGCCTTTTCTTTTTAACCTCGCTTTTCTTTGTGTTAAGGTGAAATACTATGGGATGTTGAAGCTAATTTACATCTATTCTTTCATTGGCTATAATTTTTATTAGGCCATTTATTTGTGCAATAGTACAATAGGGAATATTAAGTCAACTCAAAAGCTAATGTAACTTCCTGCATTTTCTATTTACCCACAGATTGATTCTATTACTGTTTCCTCCAGGAATGTTTATTACATAGGCTGGCAACAATTTTTAACCATGTTAATTAATTTATTGAAATAATTTCATTGTAATTGATTAATCAGAAAATATCTTTCCAAAAATCAATATCTATATGTAAAACAGACACGGAGGTGGCACTACTTTGTAATCACAGATGGCAGGACAGATGTTAGAGATGTATTGCAGTTATACAAAAACATCAGTGGTCTCGAGAACAAATACATTGTCTTCAATGCACCCTGAAGATATTAAATAAATTTGCATGACATGAGACAAATTCTGTTTTCAGTTATACTTTAAAGGAACTTCAAAGGTATAACTAAGAAGAGTGTTTTAGGCACTGCTTCTTCCTGGAACACTAGTACAAAAGCTACCAGTATGTGAAGGTAGTGAGTAAAACGATAAAAGGTTTTTAACAGAGAAAGGTGGATTAAGGCATATTTATTACTGCAGTATTATTTATTCCTCTTCGGGTAAATCCAGCCCTTCACTTTCCTCCTATATATAATTAATGGACTAACTTTTCTCTTTCTCCAAACAGAAGAGAAAATTTGAATTGGGTTTATCATGTACTCATTTGTGTATGGCACTTCAGACTTTTAAGAGGACAATGGCCCAGGTCATCAAAGATAGGTCTCTAAGCCAACTATTGAGGGACCACTGACTAGAGAGGCTGGAATCCTAGTTTCATCCCTGGAAAAGGTGGAGATAACAGTAAACTATGTGCAGGGAATATGGTAGTTGGGGTAGTGATGGCATAGAAGGCAAGCATAGAATGTTTTTCTGAACTATGTTTTCCCCCTCAAATTTCATGTTTTTACATTTGTAAATGATTTTGTGTCAGATATGTTCTCATATCCCCCATAAATGGCAAAATTCATGCGTAAGACACTGCGTTCATGAATGCCATCTGCATTCGTGAATGGTGCCCCTGGTGGCTGGGGGGGCAGGGCTGCTCTGGTGACAGCGGGAGCCCACTGACAGTGGCAGGAGCCTGGTGGCGGCAAGCGTGGAGCTCCTGAGGACCTCCTTTAAGTGTATTTTTTTAAGATGCAGGTTCAGCATTTGTGAATATTTGAAACCATGAATGCTGAACCTGCAAGTAGCAAGGCTTTCCTATATGTCCATAAAAGAAGAACAGAAGGTCCTGAAACCCAAGAGCAGGGCAGGATCTATGTGGAGCTAGGATCAAGAAGACAGTGAGTCTAAATCTGAAAGTACATTGAGGGGCACAAAGACCTAAGCACTGGCTGGATATGCAGGATAGGGTGACAGTTTTCAATGTAACCTTTTGGATAGTTTGAATGAGTTAGGCTTAAAAAAAAGTAAGCCAAAATCCACATTTTTCCCTGATTTTAAAAGAAACACTACTTTATATATAATATATGATTATTATATATTATTAGTATTTCATTTTAATCAGGGAAAAATGTGGATTTTGGCTTACTTTTTTAATCCAAAAATTTTTTAAATTAAAAAATTGGAGATTTTTTTAAATTTTCTTATCAGAGAACACCAGGATCCCTGGTGATCAGAAACCGGTTCAAATCTGTAACAACAGAAGTTCAGTACACGCAAATTGCTTTCAAAATGGCCAAAACTGATTTAAGGTAAACCTGGATAGATGCAGTATCAGACTGACCTGATTTAGGTTAAATCATCTTATTCAACTTCTATTCTAGATCCCCTCCAGATACAAGTTAACTCAGTCTCCTAGGATCCCAGGATGCTTTGCACCTCCCCTGCACATCCCTCATTGCAGGGTGAGCAGGCTAACCTTGGTCCATGGCTGTCTGTTCCAGTAAAGCACACCCCCCCCCCAGCAACTCCCAGCTTCTGGCCTGGGCTACTGCAGGCATGTGGCTGCATTTTCAAAATCAAAAGTGAATGTCTGTATACTTGCTTATTGGTTCAGTCTTTGCATCTTAGACCAACCTGTAGAGATTAAATTAATTCAGCTTTGGGCTTTTTGACTGTCTGTACTTAGTTCAAGAGACAAGACCATTTAGTTTTATGTATAGAAAAAAGAAGTATCAGTATATGAGAAGATATTTACTATTTGTTTCTGATAAGAAACCAGAGGATTTACTCAAGTTCTGAGGTGGGAAAGGAGAACAGAGAGAAGTCCAAATTTCAAAGTTGGAAGGATGCCCAGTGGGAATTACCAGTGAAATTAAATATATGAAGAAGGAAAGATTATGAGAGAAATCTGAGAAATTCCATGTTGGACATGATGGGACAAGTTTACCTATGTTGCATCTTCACAGAAAGTAGGAGAGTGACAAGAGGGATGGATTTGGTCTGTTTAATTTGAGAAAGGAAAGAAACATTAGGCCTTTAGCTGCAGACAGAGTAACTTCAAATATGTACCTGGATCGTATCAGGGCCTTGTTACATAGTAATTTTGGGCAGCTCCTGGATTGTCTGCACATTAGCATCTGAAAGTAGTTTTAAGCACTCATTAGGTAGTTCAAAGTTACACCACTGCAGGGCAGGAGTATGTCTGATCTATATTACACAGCTTGTGTTACACCAAAGGTGCAGACAGAAGTGCATCTCCCAGCTGTAACTCTGAATGATTTTTGCAAAGCACTCTGAGTAACAACATTACTCCAGACCAAACAGAAGTTCAGTGTTGGTTCCAGGGTGAAGGGGAATCTGGAAGCAAGACAGCCTAGCCTGTAGCCATAGCAATGGCCAGGGCTCTCTGCTAGTGTTTGCTGTTTTCAGAATGGGACGGGGGGGAAGCAGTGGAGGGGGCTCATTCCTGGGGCTTCCCAGCTGGTGCTGAAGGGTGGGGTGGGTAACTTGGAGCATCCCAGGTAGGGCGGGGGAGGGGGGTGGGGTCTGCAATATACCTGCCCCACCCTCCAGAAGGGCTAAAAAAAACCCCCCAGACTGAACACCCTCTGCTCCATTTCCCCACTCCCATTTTGAAAATAGTGACAGGCTGGGAGTTTTGCAGACACAAGTTACAAAAGATGTTACGGTTTGAAGCATCTTTATCTGATACCTCATGCAATGAGGGGTCAGTTTTTCACCCAACTGGCCATTTTTGAAGCTATTAGCAGCCTTGCAATTGTGTTTGGTGGTAGCTATAAGCTGCTTTCTAGGGCCAGATCAGGCAAAATTAGTCACTTCTGTCTGTACCTTAAGGTGTAGCCACTGAAAGCTACCTCTCAGTGTAAATGATTCTCCCCTAACCCCACTCTGGCCCATATTCAGGCACATGATCCCCAATACCCCAGGTCTCTCTTTACTGCCCCCTGACCTCCACTTACTTGTGACTGCCTGCACTGTCCATCTCAGGGAAGGGTTAACCTGTCTGCTCCCACTTCTGATTTCTGGGCAGGCTCAGTCCAAAGAAGAGCAGCCTCTGGGTAATGTTGGCCAGACAAGTGGATTATCCCTTCCCTGCCTGCTCCTTGAGACAGACAGCATAGATCACCACAAATTAGTGGGGGTTGGACAGAGGAAATTCCAAGGAGTAGGAGGGGAGCCCCAGGGGCAGAGGGGAACCAGGAGAGAGTTCCAGGAGGTGGCGGCCTGGGGGGCAGCGTGGGAAGGGAGGTGTGCTTCTTACCCTTTCAGTCTTCCAGGCCCCTGCTAAACTGTAACTGCTCCAAACTCAAGCTAGTGCTAACAACAATCAACATTTGTGTGGCTCACTGTGTAAGGTATGACAAAGGCCTTTTAGAAAATAAGTGGAAAGAATTTCCTTTTTGTTTCATTTTTGAAGAGTTTGATAAATACAGGATAAATGTGCCTTTATGGTGCTTGCTTATGGTATTTGTATGATTAACAACAATTGTTGTAAACATAACTGTATTTCTTATCCATTTTTTTCCTTTCTGTGGTGCAATACTAACTATGCAATACTATTACTTCCCAAATAGAGAGAACAACAGCTTTGGAAACTCAATGTTTCTTTGTTTCTGGCTTATTTTTCTTCTTATGTAGGTCATGTTAGCAGATTTGAACCCAAATGTTGGATAAAAAAATAAAATCAATACAGACTTAATAAGCAAGCAGAGTAATTTATCTATTATATTTTATCCCTATACATGTATTTATTATTATTTATATAGTACCCAGAATTGTGTTAAGGGATTTATAGAACAGATAAAAAAAAAAAGAAAAAAAGGCAAGGTCGTTGCTCCCAAGGAAGTGCAATCTAATTTTGGACATGAGAAAAAAGAAGAGGTGAGGGGTGAGGAAAGGCGGGGGCTAGAGCAGTAGTACAATATAGTTACTAAATTGCATTTTTATCACACAAGTCAATGGGTCAAATTCACATGCAGTTTAAAACAGGTTCACATCTCAGGAATATCATCACCCATTGACTTTGAAGTCAGACCAGAAATAATTTATTTAATTAACTTTACTAGCCAATTACATTAAATAATCTACCATACAGGATTATTTACATGAATTAATCAATAAAATTAAACAACCAAAATGAGAGAGTCCCCTCTGCCCTTATCTGGCAACATGCCTTCTTTTTTTCTACAAAACTCCAAAGGAAGAGCTTCTGTAACGTGTTTAGAGGCTCTGCAAACTCAGGCTATTTTGGACCAAGGCAGAAAGTAAATTCCAGAATAGTGGGATCTCAATAGGTACTCCTTGCTGAAGCACAATTTCTTTTATAATGAAAGAGCTCTGGTTATAACAGCAGTGGCAGTGTGGCACAGGGGGAGAGGAGGTGTTTCATGTTGGCAACTTTGAGGACATTTTGCAGCTAAAATTAGTCTCTAGACTGTAATAGACTTGCAGGCATACAAATTCTGAATTTGACTCTGAAATGTGCAGTAGATAGTGAGTACTCATCTATCAAAAGGTCAACAGAATTCTGAGCTTAAACAGTCAAGAAAGGCTGGATTTGGTCATTTTGAAGATCACTTTCTATTCTGTAAGAAACAGATAAAGATGAGTAAGGGTAAGTAACTGTTCATGTTTTTTTTTTCTTTTAGCAAAAGATATTTAGACAAATCTATACCAGATAAGTGCAGGAGAAAATATGAAATTAGTGTTGGGGAAAGATATATTTCTGGTTGAAAAAATATTCTGTCAAAGTGAGAGTGTCAGTGCTATACACAGACAAGCTTTATATTAATTATCTATGTTCATAAAGCAAGAATGATTACATCAATAAAGGGTGACTCATAGTTAAATGGTGCCTTTCAACCATAAGACATCTATTGAGAACAAACACTATGCTCCAGATTGAAGCCAACTAATGCACTAACAACATAATTACAATGATTGCAGCTGCGACAAGGGGTATGAGTGGCTTTCACCCGCAACATATAACAGCTTACAAGAAATGTAATTCTGTTAGTTAAGTATATTGTAGATCTCATTATGAGTGCAACTACTATGCAATTGGATCTAGTGGTTTAAACTAGACACTGTAGAAATTGGTAAAAGCTGAAGCTATTCAAACTGTAACTAAAGACACTATCCACAAATGCGTTGTTGTTGTTGTTGTTGATGATGATTTATTCTGAGTTAGTACCTAAGAACCCCAGCAATGGGCCTGGACATCCCCCACCGCCATCTCCATGCTCAGGGCTATACAAACACAGATCAAAAAGATGGTCTTAAAGATCTGAAACTCTAGGTATAACAAGACGTAACAGGTGAATAGATACACATTTGTGGGCAAATACAAGAAAATGACACAGAAATATTTGTGTGGTAGGCAACAATTACAGCACACCAACTAGCTGTTGTCAAGGTTTTTTTGTTGGTATCAAGGCAAAACAGGCAGTGAGTTGATTTAGTGGATATTTACAGAAAGCTCCTCCCAAGCATGAGGGGCAGTATGGGAGAAAATACCATTTGTTTCCTCTTTTAAGTCATAAAAATTGACATTACAGGTCAAACGGGATGAAGGCTACAAAAGTATTTAAGAGATGGTAGGTAGGATGGGGATGAGCTAGATTACATTTGATGTGATGGAGAAAAGGGGGAGAATGCCAGAATGTAAGGAGAAGAATAGACATGATCAAAAGGACAAGCTAGAAAATGATATTTGCAACAGCATTTTGAATCGATATTGGTAGGAGAATATTGCATTTGCCAAGGCTAGAGAAAAGAATATTTTAGGACTTGAGATGTGAGATTATAAATGTTTGGAGCGTTTCAGTTTTTTGAATTAAGAGGACAGACTGTTTTTGTGTAACATCCCTAAAATTCAATCGGCAAGATTTGAGCACCCCTGAATACCTCTGCACACAGCCTTCATGTGGAGACCAGGAGCATGAGCTGACTGGAATATAGTGTTTCACTTTTGGGCCTGACTGAAAGGCAAGGTAATGGTGATGTCCACAGTGATTGAAAAAGTAAGGTGGAAGGAGAGGGGTTAGTGACAAAAATTAGGAACAGTGTTTTGGATTCACTCAGTTAATGTTCAGCTAATGCCTGGACACCTTGAGCTTTTAGTTTTCATCTAAGAAGTTAGGTCTGGAGTAGAGAGGTAATATCAGTAGATGAGACACCTTTGAATCCAGAGATGAGGCGGTGAACTGAGGACCAGGAATGGAGCTGCATAAACTTCATAATGAGCTGAATATAACAATATATACCATTTGCATTTGGTGTCACTTAACCTACATAGGAAATTAAATACTCCTGTGCTTTAAAACTTACTGAAATGTGGTCTCCATTAACATAGGTTATCTAATGGAGGAAGTAGGTAGATGAAGCACTATAAGAGCATGGAGTACATAGGATGCAAAGAGGAAAGATGAAAACAGGGCTTTAATTCTTGGACTCATTTTAGTCAGGAAATACATTTATGGAAAGGTGGAAAGGCTTTCCTGTAAGGGTCTAGCCTCTGTTCATCCACTGCAGCTCCCGGTGGGGTAAAAGATTCAACATTATGTATTTGTTATTTATGTCCTGGGTGATCCAAGTATGGGGCAACATTCTTAGCTTGTGAAATCAATACAACATTTATTTTTCATCAGACTTGTATAAAGAAAGCTGCATATAGATTTTTTTTATATGTTTTACTTTTTCTCTTTCCAGAGAATCAAAAGAGATTTTTTTTATGAGTTTCCACTCACTTTTGCAAATACTGTACTTCTATTTTTGTTCATTTTTGTCTATAAACATGACAGTGGGTAAAAGTTGCATACATTCACATAGATTTCACAGGGGAGGAGAATGTTTTGTGAAAACATTAGCATTACTGAGAATTACTGTTCCTCAAGTATTAGAATTAAAGCAAAATATCAGTATCCAATGTTCAAGTATTTAGAAATTTGCTAGGTGTGCTAGCAAATATTTGGAAGAACATGGGGGAAACAATAGATCATTTAGCACAAATATAATTTGGATTTATTCCTAAAATGTATCTTCCTTAATGCTTCTTTCCATATCCCATCCATGAAGATGCTTTTCTAGAATAAAAGCACAAAACATTTAATTTTTATTACTGATTAATTTTGGCCAATGAAACAAAAGTCATGATAAGTTTTTTAAAAGTTTTATATAGGGTGGGATTTTCAAAAGAACCTAATGGAGGTAGGTGTGCAAATCCTGGTGAAATTCAATAGGAGTTTGCAATGTCCTTTGGCTCTATTGAAGTTCTGAGATGCAAACAGTATCTCAGAGCATTCAATAAATCCAGCACTTTACTGCCTTAAAACCCATCTGTTTTGGCAGATTCTACCTCTATAGGATTCTACTCCTATAGAAAAATTCTTACTGTTTAGTGAATGTGTCTATGGACTTTGCTTCTTGTGGTTTAAAGCTTGTACCAAAATTATATGTGTAGTATATTCACCTTATGTGATTGCTCTTAAAATTGGATTATATCAGTTAGGCTTGTGTCATTAAGTTTACTGCACTAGGTTGGTGTAACTGATTTTTAAATGGATAGAAGAATGTGCACACAAAGTTGTGCACAATTTATTTAGTCTTTAAGACTTATTGTAGCAGTTAAATAGGAAATAAGACGTCATGGAGAAGCAAAGTATGTTAAGGAAGCAGAAAGGATATGACCAGACAAGGCAGTGAAATCAGATTTTATTGGAGCATTTCATATGTGCAGTGAGCATTTCTTATGTTTGCTGGTGGGGGTGCTAGTTTTCACTATTTTATACAGTACAGAGAAGACTTCCCAAGAAAGTGATTATATACCCAGAGCATATAGTAAAACTATGACTATATTTAAAATTCATGATCCAGAACTAAAAGAAAACCTCAACACCATATTAAAAGACACTCAAATGTCACTAGCAATCAAGGCTCATAGAGATGATATCTTTTATTAGACCAACAAGATTTTCACAAAAAAATTTCTTCAGTTGCAAGCTGTTGGGCACAAACACCCTTCGTCAGGCATCAGAGAAAAGATTGTAAAAGTTCTCTAGGGTAGAAATGAAAGTTCATATTTCAGAGGATTTCACAGAGGAGTCAGTAGATAGAAAACTTCTCTGGGCAGGCAGTTCATAGGTGGTATAGAGTCTCTCACCTCTTGTGAGGTTCTGTTATGATGAAAATTACCTTGAAACAAAGGCAGGAGCAGTATCTCAGGTTTCAGGTGGTCAGAGGTGCTTCATCCTTGGGAAAATATTAAGATTTACAAAATTGGGTAAAATTTGATATCTTTCATATGTCATTTGATATCTTTCAAATGTCACTAGGACACTAATATATTATATTTTAGTAGTATAGTCAGTACTCAGTAGTCAGTAAACCCATGATGATGCATCGGGTTTATGAACACCCTTGTGTAGTATCCAGCTGTGTCAAAGATTTGAACTGAAATTAGATATGCACATTGGCAACATGTAGGGGGTACACACGGGTACATGCTCATCCCCTGAGATTGGCCATACACCCCTTGGAAGAGCCAGCTGCAAAACCAGAAGTGCTGGTGGAAATGCACTTCCGGTTTTGTTGCTGGCTCGGCGATCAGCCACTGAGGGATCTCCCTCTCCCCTGGCTGGTGATCGACCATGAGGAAATGCCCTCCCTCCCCCCAGCTGGCAATTGGCAGCTGAGGAACCCTCACCCCCCATTGGCAATTTGGTGCTCCCCACGACTTGGGTGGCACCAGTTGCCCCTGGGTATAATAACCTGAAGTTGATAATAGTTGACGTAATTATAGAGCTGTTCTTAAGCAGCATATTCCGAATGGAGCCAAGACTTTCATGCCTATGTATTCATTCATACTGTTCTCCAAGTTTGTAACTGAACATTGGACTGAAAAGCTTTAACCATGATTTGTTAACACACTTGTGAAATTCTTTGTCCTCTGTACTAATCCAACAAAAGTTTTCTGCAACAGAACGGAGTAACTCCCCTTACAAAAAAAACCCAACACATTTTTTAAAAGAGCCATGCCCATAGCTCTTTAACAAGTCATCTGAGTTATAGAACAAGAAGCTACTTTCAAAGCTATTGGTTATTACTGCCTTTGATTACAATGTAATTTTGATTACAGTGTGACCTTGAAAGATGGGCATCCCACATATCCTGGCTGAATTGGTGACTGACGAATTTGTCACCAATGAAACATTTTGGACCAATTTTCCTTAAGAAATTAAAGTAATTTGAAGTGGGCTTTGCCTGCAATTTTGTTTTCACACAGATTCCCTGTAGGAGTAACATGTCATTTTCCTTCCAGTTTTACCAGTGAAGTGCTCTCTTGGACTGGTATAATCATTTTTCTAGTTACTTTTCAGCATGCAAACCCCACACTTTTTTTTCATTAATTCTTTCCCCCCCCACTTTTTTTCCTCTGTTAGATGCATATTTTATCTGTGTAGATAAAATACCATTTTTTTTTCTGGAGGAAGTAGTCCGTAAACAACTTTTCCTAAATTTCTGGGCATATACTCAGTATAAAAAAGGGGGGTTGGCTGCTGATCTGCAGTATGTTGGTCACTTCCAGTCTGCAGTTTACTTGTCCACAGCCACTTTTGGTCCAGTAGCCAACCCTCCTGTGAACAGCAGCCAGCCCTTCATGGCCGGACACCAGACCATGGCCCAAGGGTTGGGAACCCCTGCATTCGATGAGACAGTTAAAGAGCTGTTTCCAGGAGAACTCCTTAACTTAGAAAAGCAAAGAGAGAACAAAATTCAGCTCTATATTTCTGTAAACACAGAGTAACTATGTGGTAAGAGAGCAGAATGTAGCAAAAGAAGAAAATGTTCAAGGGCTATCTTTTTTGCATTCTTATCATGCATAAATTTAGCACACATAATCCTATGAGGAAAATGTTAATATTTTTGTTTTTCAAATTTAGTCTGATTTTGGGGTTATCCCCTCCCCTGCCCCCCCATGAGCTCTCTTCTTCCTAGTTTCCCTAGTTCAAATACTAGTGTGTTTGTTGCTTTTCCATGTGCTATATTCCTTTTAAATATAGATTTTTTTTTCAGGAGTTAATTGGTACTGTTTTGATAGGAGAACTGTGCAGGGATAGTTCTTCCTAGGTAAGCAGATGAAATACCTTGCCCTGTAAAATACTTTATTATCTTATCTGTTGTTGATCTATTTTGTATAAGTGTTTTTATATATGTAATAATACAGGTGCTAACAAAAAATGGATTGAGTACAAAGAGATGTTGTAAATAGTCCTTGAAAGTGACTAATTCCATACATCTTTGTTGGCTACTCAGTTGGCAGTTGGAAGTTTTCAAACTGCTAAAACATAACGACAATCACTTTTTTTTCAAGGAACAGTTCAAGAAACCATGAAGTTGTATAATTTACCAGTATTTCTCTTATGCTTGCCTCATTATCTGCAGAATATAAACTTTCATTTATATAAAACAAATTCTCAGCTAGTTATAATAACTTCTGCATATGAAACAATGCAGTTGATAAATTCCTGAGATTGGAAGCTGCAACAACAGTACTGAAAGTTCCTTGTTCATTTTATAAGCTCCTCCACTTATTTATATGTATTATTCATTTGTATTATAATAATGCTTTGAGGCCCCAAGTGAGTCGGTGCTTGTTACTTTATAAGCCTATAGCATTAGAGTTTTGGTCCCTGGTCCAAATTATTTACATAGCATTCAGTAAAAACAAGACAGACATAGCTCAACACTTGAGTGCCGGAGTTGGAAATAGACTTCAGACTTCAAAGTTGTTAGTCCAGTATCTTTTTCAGAGCTCTAGTCCAATATTATTTCCAGCCCCAGGGACTCTGGGTTTTTTAAAGTGCTTTGCCTGCAGGGGCAGGCAGGGAAGGCTACCAGGTGCAGGGTTGCCAGGTTCCCTGGTGGGGATGTTGGCACTGGATTCACAACCCAGTCCCAATACCTTGCCCCAGGCGAGCACAATCTTTAGACTAACCATAATGCTTCCAGTTGATCCATAGGCAAATTTTATCAATACACAGTGATTGGAAATAAGAGCAATGCAGACAAAACAAGCAAGATGATTACAACGTTCATTACCCAAGTTCCCCAGTGCCCAGAATAGACACAAGGCAAATGGTCCATCTGGCCGATATGTAAACATCACCTTGAGGTTCTTTGCTTGAATATCTGATGTCAGCAACCTTGGAAATCAGGGGCCAATGCCAACTGCCAAATTGCTGTTTTGAAAACTCCTCTTTTTATTCTTTCTCCTCCAGTGACTTCATTTTTGGGCATTGGGGATTGGTCTTCCTGTGGTCATCATACTGTCTGTGTTCTGTTTTGTTAGCCAAAATCCTATTTTCCTAAACCTATCACATGCACAAGACTTAATTTGGTCATTTCATTTGAACTCAAAAATCCCAAGGGTTTTTGCATGTAGGCACTGTAGCCCTGGAGCCAAGCGTATCTTATTATGAAAATAAAGTTTGGACGTTTTCAGTTTTCCAGGAGGTATATTTCCATTGGCCGCAGATACATAGTTTCACAGCCTTCAGGGAAGACAGGGTAACAAAATAGACTTTTAGAAATAAATTAACCCTTGCTGTTGCTCTGGACCACAGTTCTAATACAATATCTATTTTACATATTAGCAAAGCTCTACATATCATTTTCTAGCCATCAAGGGGGACACAGAGAGAGAAAACTACTTGTTCAATTTATGGTGCCATTCAAATGAAACACAGAGATGGTCCACATATTTTGTGGAACATCTTTGTAGTTATTTTTCCACTTTAGGCCACCATAATCGACTGCATGTATAGTGCTGTTCCTATTTATGGCATGATTAATATCTTAATTGTATCACAAATGTAATGTATTCCAGGGACCTTAAAATATATGTAAGGGCCTTGTTACACCTTACGTTATAAGCCAAACAAATGTTAATTGACTTAGTGTTGTTCAGCTTAGTGCAGCAGTCACACCTTAAGACAGAAAATCATCTCTGACTGTCCTTCACCTGCACAGCTGTGACTTGCTACTACAGGGTTGGTGAGCAGGGGCAGAACTGGGAGTTGGGGGCAGGACTGGCTCACTGCTCCTGCTGTGCTGAAGCCCTGGAGTGCCTGGCAGTTGTAGTGCCTCATGCCTCCATCCAGACTGGGTCTCTGCTTAAGCTGTGTGGGGCCCAGTCCTTTTTTCTCCAGAGCCTGCCTGCCATCCCATAACGCTCCTGCCTGAGCTGCTGGCTAGCTGGGTACCACCTGAGCTCCAAAAAGGATTGGGCCCCTCTGAGCTGAGGCAGTGCCTGGCTGGCATGGGGAGGTGAGCTCCAGAGGGAAAAAAAAGGATAGGATCCCCTGGACCTGTATATATGTCCCAGTGGAGCCATGCAGCTGAAGCAGGGTAGATCTTGGTAGCTGCAGCATGGCAGCTTAAAGCCAATTTCTACTGACACCACACTGCCACGCTGTACAGGGTCTGGCCACCAGCTCTCCCTGCCTGTCTTGCCCAGCAGCAACTATGATTGGTAGGTGCCTGAAGCCCCTGAACCCCTTATAGCAGCTGGGCAGCTCTGGGCACAGTGCAGGTCTTGATGCTGCCCATCCAGGCTGTGCCACTTATACCTGCCTCCCAAACCCAGCAGGGGTGGGAAGTCCTGTCCCTGTACTACCCTCCTGGCATGTTTCCAGACTGCTGGGCCCAAGCAAAGCAAGAGAACTCCAAGATTGCAGTGCTGGCTCCTTCTGGCAGGAGGAGTGAGCACGTTCTGCCTGTAGCTCTTAGTCCTGGTCTGAGAACATGCTGGGTGTGGGAGGCAATATGGGGCCCCCTGGATCTGGAGATATACCCGGCAGAGCTGGGTAGCTGGAGCAGGGTGGAGTTCAACAGCTGTAGTACTTCCTACCCCTGTCAGGCTTGGGAGGCAGCTGTGAATGGTGTAACCTCCCTGCCTGTTCTGTGCAACTCCAGCCTTACTGGGCAGTGCTGAGCTCCATGCTTGGAGCCACTTGACTGCTATGGAGCATTCAGGGGCTTCAGGTACCTGCTAACCGCAGCCACTGCTGGGCAGGTCAGGCAGGGGGAGCAGGAGCCTCACCCTGCATAGCCTAGAGGAATATAGGGTCAGCAGAAACTGGCTTTGAGCTGCCATATTGCAACCACTAAGCTCTGCCCTACTCTATTCACTTGGCCCTGCTGGGCAATGCGTTTGGGCCCTGGGGGATATGCACCAGGTAGGAGACATGCTGCAGCAGATTGTGGAGTTGAGCATAGGTTCTGCTACATGCAAGGGGGAGGGTTGAGCACCAGCCTGCCACTCCCCACAAGTATCACAGTGTCACAGGGCACTTCGCTGCCCTGCTCCTAAAGGAGGAAGAACTGCTAGGGGAAGGAGCCCTAGCAATGACTAAGCAGTGCAGCTGTGGGTTGCTGGGGAAACCAATGAGCATCAGCTGACTGGAGAGGGCAGGGCTTGGCTCATATAAAGCCCAGAGCCAGAGTCAGACAGGGAGTCCTGTGGGAGCGGGAGCTCTGAGGAAACAGTATGGGAGTGCAGCTCATGAGAGCTCCAGAGGCTGGAGCCATGGTGTGGAGTGGTGGCCAGGAGGCTTACATTGTTATGGCCAGGTGCCTTATGTTTTGTTATAGCCAGGAGGCTGGTGTTATGTTAGTATTGAATTACACCAGTGGTTTGGGTGAGGCTGTAGGGGTTGGAGGAGGCCTCATGAGAGACCCACAGTAGCATGGGGATCCTGGTGCCAGTGGGGCGCAGTAACTTCATAAAGGGACCCCAGCGGTGTGGGGATCCTGGTGCCTGTGGGGGCGCAGTGTTTGTATAGGCACCAGAGAGGGTGCAATCCCCTCACCACTGGGGTCCCTTTATAAGGTTATTGCACCCTCTCTGGTGCCTATATGAACACTGCACCCCCACGGGTGCTGGGATTCCCACACCACTGGGGTCCTTTTATGAGATTATCACGGTGCCTGTGGGGGCGCAATGTTCTTATAGATGCCAGAGAGGGTGTAGCAGTATGGGGGTGCATAGACCCCAGCCCAGAGGGCATTTGGAGAAGCCCAAGTTGGGCACAGCAAGCCCCAGAGAGGGGGCAGCATTAAGGAGCCCTAGAAAGGGGACCATTTTATTGTGTAGCCCAAGTTTGGGCATTGGGAGTCCCTGACAGGAGGCCGCATTTATTCAGGAGCCTAAGTTGGGCACAGTCAGCCCTAGGCAGGGGGCAGTATTTTAAGGAGCCCAGTGTAGGCACGGTGAGCCCCAGGAGGGGGAGCGCCACATGGAGGAGCCCCAGGCGAGGGGCAACGCTTGGAGGAGCCCCAGATGAAGGGGCACTGGCATTATTAGGAAGCCCAGAGTGGGCCTCAGGACCCCTGAGGGAGGGGCGGTCTCATTGAGAGTCCCAGGAAGGGGCAGCAGCACGAGAGAAGGCCCAGGGCAGGCGCAACTATAAAGGCGGCCTGGGAGAGCAGGCGAACTTACAGAGAAGGCCTGGGGGAGTGGGCTGGCATTGTATTGAGATATGCGCGAAAGATGTCGTTCTAGCCCTAAGGTTAGGGTGCCTAGGGAGCACCCATTAGACAGTCTGGGAGGTCACGGGGACAGAGGTCCCGATACACTGTGCTCAGGGAGGTAGAAGGTGGCCTCCCTACATATATTAATCATCAAAGTTGTGGCTGGCAAGAATTAGAGGGTGTCCTTGGGCCAGCTTGGATACGGTGTGAGGGACCTTCAGGGGGATCATGGTGCCCTGAAGGCACCCCCCTGTCACACACGGTCTGAGTCTGGACTGGGCATTTGGAGCAACAAGCCAGTCTGGAAGGCACTTCAGCTTCTGGGTGCTCTACACCTGTGGCACTGGCTCTGCCCAATAGAAGCACCGGGGGCCAAAGGCACCATGCCTGGCCCAGCTGTGCCCTGGTGTCTCTGCCCTGACTTAAGAGGGGCCACTGCATTCTGGGATGCTGGAGGACTTGGACTTAGGCAGAAAAGATGTGGAGAATGGCCACATCTTAATGGAACAGGAGCAAAGTTGGCAGTCTAGAGAGAATCCTGCCCTGGAATGGCATAACTTTGAGCCAACTAATGAGTGCTTTAAGCCACTTAAAAGGTGCTGACATGCAGCCAATCCAGGGGTCAAAAGCTCCAAAAGCCACTTAAAATTACTGTGTAGCAAGACTTTAAGATATCACTGTTGTAAAAAGAGATGATGCACTAAATTCTTAATGGTGTAACTGGAGTACAGCTCCTGTGGAAATATCTGGGCTAAATTCCATGCTGATGTAAGTTGTTGTATGAATTACCCTTTGAGCATTATATGTCAGTCATAAAGCTAGTTTACATTTTTAAAATAGTGCAACTTTGGCAGACTTGGAATAAATTCAATGTAAAATAATTGAAGGCTCAGCAGGTACTAAGGGACAAATTCTCAGCTGGAGCCCCACTGAAGTCAGTGAAGCTTCATCATTTTACACTAACAGAGGGTTTGTCTCTAATGACACAGCACAATAGACTAGAATCTATTGGGACTATTTCCTTTATTAAACAGGTATATGAGTATAATAATGGGAGGTTTAATTAGAATTTTAAATACAGTAATGAGGAGATTGGCTCATGGAAGGGGAAGTTATAGGAATATGGACAATAGTAAATACTGGGAAAAAAAACCCCACTCACCATTCTGTGGGGTTTTTATTTGACTGATTCTGAGGCAGCATGCTCTGTACTCAAGAGAAAAAAAATCATATATATATATATATA
>JAGPOW010001296.1:91247269-91261080 GCA_030014935.1 Caiman crocodilus
ATTTAAATCAGCTGTTTCTGCTGTAATTGCAAGTGGACCTTCCTGAGAACATGTTTATAGACTTGACAAATAAAAAAACTTCAAGAAATAATGAGACATAACCAGGTCCACTTGCAATTACAGCAGAAACAGCTGATTTAAATTTGTGCTGACATAAAGGGCAACTTTTAAAAGCACCTTCTTGACCTATGAGGCTAAGCCCCAGTGAATGTCAATGGAACATAGGTTCCACTGTCACGTGGACATTTTTGAAAATTCTCTCCCCTGATGATGACAAAAAACATTATGTGCTACTCTTCAATCAAAAACCCTCTGCCATGCTGCCATGACAAGTATTGAAGGAAACATGGTATTTTCATAGAAGCAGCGTACTATTAGAAAGGAAGCATTTCAAGCGTTTCAGATTGAACATTTGATGTAACTCTAGGTTCCACACTGCCAGCTGAATCTCAACAGAGGAAAAAGTGATATAGATTTTTGTGCCAAAAAAAAAGTGATTTTCTATGGAAAAACATTACACCAAATTCTCACAGGTATGTGCTGAGTGAAATGTGATTTGGTTTGAAATAAGACTATTTCAAAGGTTAAGAAAGTCTCTTTATGTTTCTCCTAAAAGTGATATAAAGTGGTCTGATCACACCCGATCATGAAACCCTGATTCAGTAAACCATCTATCCCTAAATGGTAAAGCTTAAAAGCCACTTAAAAGGCTTTTACGTAACTTTACATACATTCATAAATGCTTTTGCTGCTATGAATAAATATAAGCACATGTTTAATTTGTATAGTTGAATTGGGACTAAGAGCATGAATTAGTCCTTTGTATTCAACTTCACTTCTAACCATTGATCAATAGTGCATCCTGCCTTCTGGCATATAAGTGCTACAGTTTTTGCATTGTGACTCTAACTTCAGCAGGAATACTTTTCTCTGATGCCTATTGGGAAAAAAACCTAAAATTTGTCAAGTGCGAAAATGAATAAATTGTATTTGAGATAATAAAGTTATTTCCTCCAATAAATATTCAGCAAAACTCATATTTGCATATTCACTATTGGACAAGGACTCCAAATATATCTGGAACTGCCTTCTAGTTACAATAATAATAAAAGAGAATATGCCTTGAAAATTATAAAGGCATTCAAAGAGAAGAGAATTAGCTCTCATTTCTTCCTATGTCTTGCCTGCAGGTTAATTTTTTTTTTTAACTTTCATTTTTCATTCTCACAAATAATTAGGCCTAGAAAGATTTGGATAAGCTTCAGATGAGGATCCAGCTTTATGGCTTGTATTAGCCAAGATTCTGAACCTTAGTTCAGTTAGTAGTTAAAAACCCAGAAAAGGTTGCTTCTCCATTGTGCCAATCAATCTTCTGAAACAATAAACAGAAC
The DNA here is from genome assembly GCA_030014935.1 of Caiman crocodilus. Classification (NCBI taxonomy): domain Eukaryota; kingdom Metazoa; phylum Chordata; order Crocodylia; family Alligatoridae; genus Caiman; species Caiman crocodilus. Next base: position 91,248,661 of record JAGPOW010001296.1, read on the forward strand.
ATGTATTTTCACTGCACTATAGAGCATCAACAAAATTGTTTCGTCACTTAATACAGAATGTGGTGAGTCAGACTCATTGGAGTCTGATGTAACATGCTGTGCTCCAGGGTAGGCAGTAGGTTTACTCTGCTGGCATTCATGACATACAGCACAGGTTCTATTGTTTCTTTATAATCAAATAAAACAACTGAGATACATGGATGAGATGTATGGCATTTCATTCAGTGGAAGAACCTAGATTTCACAAGGAAAAAAATACAATCCAAAGTGTAGAAACCGGTTAAGAAAACTGTTTTAAGCTATGATGAGAGTATATAGAATAGATGCTCTACTTTGTGAATAGTAATTGCACTTCATAGGAGCTGTATGCTTGCAAACTGCAAACTTTAAAGCACTGAATGTACTCAGTAGAGCAGCAGAACAGTATCTTTAAATATATGTTGCTGAATGCTATATTTGAGGCCACCCAGAGGGTGTAACTTGTTATTTGTGTGACAGCAGCACAACCAAGAAAGCCTATTGTGCTAGGAACTGTTTCAGATAAATGGTAAGGAATAGTCTCTACAAAAATCTTCCCTAAAATTGAGTGAGAGGGGAAAGAGGGCACATACAGATGAAGTGATTTCCCAAAATGGTTCAAAAAGACAGTAGCAAAAGGGGAGATCAGTTCCGGGTCTCCTCAGCCTCAGTCTATCGCTTTGGCTTTTGTTCTTTTCAAGGTCCTAGAGAGAATTTCTCACAATATAATTTCCTTATGCCATGAATTTCTTAGAGGACCAGGCTATAACATCTGGTTTAGCCTCCTGCATATCCAGTCACTGTTTCACTTAAATCCTCTTTATGGAACTCAGTGACCCATTTGAGGCCACAGAAGGTTCAACTGCTGCATGCTACAGGCAGAGAAAAAGAGATCAAGGAGCCACCAGTGCCCAAGGCATCCACACTTGCAGGGCACTGACTAGGTAAACTATGCCCAGATTATTCTAGTTGGTGACTGACAGTCCATGCTGCAGAGAAGGAAAAAGTGGGGGAAAACTTTAAAAAAATAAAGGTTCTTGCTAATTTGAGCAAAGGGAAAAATCCTTCTCATTCCAGATCTGGTGATCGATCCATTTAGCCTTGACTGCTTGAACAAGCCTCACTATCTAGTGAGCACATTCTAAAAAAGAGAGGGGTGGCTTTTATCTCCGTGTATTGGTCTACTCATGTTCTATCTTCAGAGGTGGCCAACAGCTGATGATTCAAAGGGAAGCAAAACCACCCCCAGTGTGTCAGGGCAGAAAATTCCATAATGACCTCTGTGCATGATCAGTTAAACCTTTGAAGCATGAGATTTGATTACAGTCATTCATATAATGCAAAGTGATAAGGGATGTTTAACACAATGCAGGAAATACTTTTAGTCCCATAACTGAAGATGGAAATTAGATTAATATATTGAGTGACTAAGCCAGAGAAGAATTCTAACTGTTCAGCCAGCCCTTGGCACACCCTGGCTATAGAAAATTTCTTAGAAGCCAGATTAAAGCATATCTTTCAGAAATATATTTAATTTTGTCTTAATAACTCTAAGTGATGTTACACATGATGAGTCTACCACATTCCCTGCTAAGTTTTCCCAATGTTTAATTACCCTACATTCAGAAACTGCATTTTATTTCAAGGATGAATTTGTCTTGCTTCAGTTTCTGGTTATTGGATCTTGCTATGACTTTTGTCAGCAAATTTGAAACACCCCCTACTATCAGATAGCTCTATCATGTATATTTTGTTATCAAGCCTTTGCTTTGATAAGCCAACTGAGATCCTCCAGCTTCAGGATGCAAGTTGTGTGTTCCCCTTACTACTCATAGATCATAATGAGTGCATCTACATATGTGCTTTACTGCGGAGCTCACTAATTAGCTCTGCAGTAAAGCATCACTGTCTACATGTGCTGGTATTAGGGTGCAGTAGATGAATTAACTCTGCTGTAAGACAGGGCTGTCTGGGACAGTACTACCTTACAGCAGAGTGATTAAGTATGATAAAATGCATGTGTGGATGGTGACAAGACTGGGGCACAAGGGTGCTAAAGTATGCATGCTGCCTATTGTACAACTCCACACTTTAGCACTCTCACGCCCCAGCCAGCTTCTCTGCTGTCCACCGCCATCACCCAGAATCTGGAGCTGACCCCCTGAGATTGCTGCTAGCTCAAGGCTGCTCCACCCTAGCTCAAACTAGTGCTGTCCCAGGTGCGTGTGTAGCTGCTGTGCCCAGGTGAAGTTGGCTCTGGCTCAAACTGCTCCAAAGTTTACTGTATCACATTAATTTCACATATAGATGCACCCAGTGGTTGTGTCCCATGTGAGCAGGGGCATGTAGTTGCCACAGGTTAAAAAGCAGCAGCACAAATTCATGCTGCTGCTCTTTTGCCCTGGTGCACCCTCCTGCACGTGGTGCTAGCTACAGGGAGAAATGCTCCTGGTGGGTAAGGGAGGCTGGAGCCAACACAGAGCCTGGCTGGCAGCCAGAGCGTAGCGGTTGCTGGCCAGGCTCCAGGGTTGGGCATTGCACACTCCTGCCCTGCTGCCCAGGCCATGTGTGCTGCCCTGCTTTTTTTTCCATGTGCATTTTTTTAATATTGGGATCTAAATTGGGCTCTGTGTTGCAAATATGCGGTGTGGAGAACCAAATCACATGCACAGGGTGCATTTTGCAGCCTTTCAGGTGCCGAAAAATGCATGTGCGCACTCGTGTTGATGTGGCCAGTGTGGCTCTGCTTCGAACTCTTTTCAGACTTTGACATCTTTCTTGAAGCATGGACACTCCCAGACTTGGATCTGGTGTCCTAATAGATGTATTGCCAGTGCTGTTTACTGAGGCAAAATCACTTCCCTGTTTGTACTTGATACTTTCCTTTTTACACATTGAAGCACTTTTGGCAGTGTTATGCTGAACATTTGTATTGAGGTGATAATGATGAGACCTTCTCTGAGTCACTGCTTTCCAAACCAGTGTCTTATCCTGTAGGTATAATGCATGTTCTTGGCTTTCAGATGCCTTATCTTCTGCAGCTGGCTTTATTAAAACACATTTTTCTGGATCCTAACAATTTTAAGCAGGCTATTCACATCAATGAATAGTAAAAGTTTGTCTTCATTATTTTCTGCCCTACAAGTCTTGTTAGCTACAATGTTTATCAGCAATAGTTTTTATATTATCATCATCATTTACATTTGATATGCTCTGCCTTTTTACTGCACAGTGCAGTCACTGTGCCACATTTTAGGCACTGAACAAACATTTTAATAGACTATTTAAAAAGACCTACCCAAATTGCTGTTTTGAACATATTGAAAATTCAACAGAACCCAGAATCTTAATGATAAGAAGGCCATACTTGCAACCATGGATGTCAACAGCCTGTACACCAGTATCCCACATCATGAAGGCACAGCTGCTTACCTGAAATACCTTTAAGAACATGGAGTAGACTTGGATTTGCAACAACATGTCACTTTCAACAACCATCACTTCCTCCAAACCATGGGCACAGCTACTGGGCATAAAGATGGCTCCTTAATATGCCATCCTCTTCATGACCCACACGAAGGACAAATTTCTAGAAACTATATGTGTGTTAGATGATGTTATTTTCATGATCTGGACTGAACACCTGGGCTCACTTATTTACTTCCGCCATAGGTTTAACAACCATCATCCTTTGACAAAACTTTCTGGAAAACTCCTATAACAGTATCAGTTTTCTAGATACCACAATCCAAATCCAAGATGATGCTTACAAACCACTATATACAGAAAACCCACAAACCATCCCTTCAGGTAGGGGGCTAATTATATCCACAAGACCAGGAATCATCCCAAGCACACCAACAAAGCTATTATCTACAGCCAGGCCCTCAGATACAACCACATCTGCTTGGAGGAGAGCATTTGTGATTCCTACCTGACCAGCCCAAATTCTGCTTTTCTATAACAAGGACACTCCAATAGAAAAATAGACTGCACATTTGAAAAAGCTATCCAAATACTCTGTAGTAACCTGCTACAAAAAGGAATCACCCTGCAACTATACATCCCTAGTGTCACCTACTCCTCTCTCTTGCCACAATGGATGTGATTAGAAGAATCGCCAAACAATTACAGTCTATGCTCAACAAATATCAAACCTTGAGGGATTACTCTGGTTAGCCCATCTGCACCCAACTTTTAAACAGCTCCCTAACCTTGCCCAAGTCATTATCAGAAGCAAGCTCTCTACAGTCCAACAGGCAAAGAAAGACACAGTCTTGCCTTGGTAAGAAGTCATTACCATGTCAGCACATCTCACTGCCCCTACTGTCAATAACTCCTATAACAAAATCATCAGAACATGGTACCTAAGTATGCCATTGTATCAAATGTATCACCAAAATGTGATACATTTGATACAATGTATGATGTGTCCTCATAGCTATTACATGGGTGAAACTAAACAGCAACTACACACCAGAATGACTGTTCCCTCCCCATTAAAAGAACATTAAACACAGAACAATGACTCTCTCTTTGATCCACTATCCTTGTGTTCAAGGGAAATCTATCCAACACCTTTAAAAGGTAAACTTTGGAACAAAAATCCATAAACTGGTTGGACACTAAGCACCAAGGATTAAACACTGATATCAGGTCTTGGCACATTATATTTTATCTAACTCCTGATTTTTTCCACATAAGGAAGGTGAGAATGACCCCCTTCCCTTTTGATCAGCCTTGATCTCTCAGTAATCAGTTTCTTTTCTTCTATTGTCTGCTGGTGTGTCTGCTACCCCTGGGAATTTCTCTAAACTCCCTCCCTTCCCTCCCTGCTTTTTTTTCCTCTGTGCTATTCCTGGCTTCCTGTGATCAGAGACCAGATGAAGTTTGTCCTGCATTGAAAAGCTTGTCTAATATCATCCCAACTATATAGTTGGTTCATTGAAAGATATCACCCTAAGAAATCCTTGCCTCTCAGAATAATTCTACAACATCACTCTTATACTATCGAAAATAGAAGAAGCATTCATAAGAAAATAAAAAAATAAAATGCGAAAGTATTTCATCATGATCTCATCTCACCTGTTTTTCCCTGATACCAAACATTTCTAGAGGAGCGCTTGGCAACCAGTGGGTCCAGGACTTAAGTGTTAGATCATATGTATCTCTTAATGTAAGTGAAAAATATTGGACAAAATCCAAGACAGAAGACTCAACATTTGTCTCTAATATTTCTGCTATCAAACAGACATCCTATAGTCTGAATCTGAGGATTTTATTAAAGTAACCTGGCATATAACCTGATATAATTATTACAACACAATCCTGTAAGCGGATATAAGCCATCCAAAATGGGTTGAAAGTTAGTGATAACATGCTAAAAGTAAATAGTAAAGCCCATTTCAGTTCTGCAGATCAGTTAGCCAGATGGCAAACGTAGTGGACATATAAAAAAAGGATAATCCAAAGCTTTGATTGCCCAGGCCTCATTGTTCACTAAAGAGTAAAACATAGTTCTTAGTCTTGAAGAAAACCATTATAGATTGTGCTCTGGAAAAGAGCCAATGTGGTTCCCATTTTCAAAAAAGGGAGAAAGGAAGACCCAGGAAACTATAGGCCAGTTAATCTTACCTCAGTCCTGGGGAAGCTTTTTGAAAGAGTTACCCTGGTGCATGACCACAAGGAGCCAGCAGGGGAGATTATGCTTAGGGGCAACCAACATGGGTTCATTAGAGGCAGGTCCTGTCAGACCAACCTGGTGGCCTAGTCAGGGGGAACCAGCATCCCTGTTCGCCTGAGCACTCACAGGAGTGACAAGAAATAATGGTCACAAGTTGGCAGAGGTAGATTCAGGCTAGCTATCAGGAGGCGCTACTTCACTGTCAGGGTGGCTAGGATCTGGAACCAACTTTCAAGGGAAGTGGTGCTCGCTTCTACCCTGGGGGTCTTTAAGAGGAGGCTGGATAAACACCTTGCTGGGGTTGTTCGACCCCAGTACTCTTTTCTGCCATGGCAGGGGGTCAGACTTAATGATCTGCTCAGGTCCCTTCAGACCCTACCAACTATGAAACTATGCACAGTAAGGTTACTGTGCATTAAAATAAGGCTTGGTAAACTGTGCCCTGGAACAGAGTCTGCTCATGTTCTGGCTTGGGAGCAAATTTGCTCCAAATAGGAGCAGTTGAGACCAGGGATATTCTTGGCCCCCTGCTCTGCTTGCCTCCACTGTAGCAGCCAGGAAAAGCTACAGGCTCCCCAGGGTGCCAGCCCAGGCCTGGCAGGGGGCATGGGGCTAGTCCCATGTGGGAGTGGGAGAACTGTCCTGGCAGCAGGAAGTGCTGTTTCTCAGATATGTGGGGGTTAGACCCAATCCCCATGTGGCTGAAAGAGGTATCCCACTCAGCAGGGATGTTCATTGTGGTCACTTCCTGGCAGCTACATGGGTATTGGGAGGGTCAGGAGAGGTGTCACTGCCTGGGGGATGGGGGTGGGGGGCAGATGCTGCCTGGCATTATGTGGGGATCAAGAGGGTCCCAAACCCCATGTAGTCAGGAGGGGCATCCCTGTTTGGAGGGGACATACGCATGGGGATTGGGACCCTCCTGATTCTCATGTGGTCATGAGAGTTGTCCCTGCCTATCAGGGATGCTGCCTGGTGCCCATGTGGGGATCAGAAAGTTCCTATTCCCCTGCCAGGAAGCATCCCAACTAGGTGGGGACCCCCTCTCGGCCACAGCCTGTAAATACAAGTAGTAGATTTACTGTGCAATAGCCTATTTTACTATACAGTAGCTCAGCACATAGTTACATAGTGATGCTTTAGTCTACTGCCAGTGAAATGTGTCATGTAAACATGCCCATAGAGTCTTAGCTAACAGTTAAAATGGATAAAATAAATCATTATGGGACTGAAAAGCAATAGCAGCAGATATCATTTATTTTTATAAGTGAAATACATGTTAAGAACTGAGGACATCTATACATGTACAGGGAGGCTAAAGGAAAAAATGGTGGCAGGGGAGCTTTAACTAAATGTCATTCGATGAGCTTTAGTGAAACTGCCATTTTTCATCATGGGGATGCTGATGTACATGATATTCTAGGTGCTTTAATTGGAGCCGCTCTAAAGCAGCTTCCCTCCTCCACTACATCTCTCAGAACCGCTCTAATTAAAGTGCCTCCCTTCCCCACTATGTCTGTAAACTCCCTGAGGCAATATTAAGTTGCATAACTCCTGCATACTACTAGAAAAAAAATTATTTCAGCATGCTATATTTCTTCTCTGGACAAGAACTGATTTGAAAAGTTTAGAATTCTAAAAGTGAATTGGTACCATTGACCAGTCTTGTGAGTAAGTGATTTTGTGACACTCCGCCTAAAAATTCTACGTAATAGGCATTTTTACACATGCTTTGGTGATGGGCAGGGGATGCTTTAATTAAAACAGCTCCAAGAGCCACTCTGAAGCACCCGGAATGTCTCATGTATCAGCGTTCCCACGCTTCAAAATGGTGGAGGGGTGCTTTGTCTAAAACATCTCAAACGAGCTTTAGTTAAAGCACCCCCATGCCATTTTGAAGTGCTGGGACACTGACACATGAGACAGGAGGCTGGCTGGAGTACGGTAATTACAGTGAATTGGAGCAGCCTCCTGGCTCATGTACAGTCACCCTCCAGGACTTTGCAACTGAGATCAGACATTTGTATTTATGTGGACTCCATTGGCTCCACGTAGGTTTAAGATCGCTCCACTAGGATTCAGCTGCAATATCTGGAGTGTAAAACAGTATTACTTTGAGAGATTTATTTCTGGATGGGATTTGGAGCCCGATCTAGCACACTCTTATTCCTCTGCCTTGTTCAAAGTACTGCACTGGTGGGACTTCTGGTATGATTAAAGATTAATCAACTGAGTGGAGGTTTGCTGCGTCAGACCCTAAATCTGTAATTTGATTAATCCAGTGCTTGTAATAACATGCTGCGATCTTCAAAAATAAAAAAGTGTAATACATAAGCAAGATTGGTACCACTCCATGGTTGGCTGAAAATTAATCATGAATTGAGGTTTGTGAATTAAAACTGACAGGCTCTGCAGGAGTTTAAAAAATAATGCAATGGATCTCTTGAGAGCTGTTTCTTGCATTTTTTAGTTATGCAGCATTACTGATTGTGCAGAAGTCAACATATTTAGTGGGGGAGCAAATGGAGGGAAAATGTTAGTAAATCAAAAGGTTCTTCCGCATTTAAGAATCTGAAACCTAGCTGGATCATTCTAGTGAAAAAGGCCACTTAGACTATTAATTTTAGCCCAATGTCTGCTAATGATTATGGAACCAGTTTCTCTCCCCCTTGGTCAAAATCACTAGTAATCTTATTAAATGCACTATTACTTTCCCAGCCAACAAAAAATTAGGATTCCTTGATCTTTTTTTACATTTCCATTGACTTTTCCTAAATATTTTTTCTATAGTGGGTCCAATTATATAATGAAATTTAATGTGTTCTTAATGGAAATCAACATAGCCTCCTTCTTTGGCCTGGGTTTTATATTTAAAATGAAAACCAAGGTCATGAAAATAAAAAGCTCAGATGTATGTGTGGCGATCAAAGTCTGGTTACTAAAGAATTGGTTGTTGAGGCCAAATCAGCCAGTAGAGGGAGTGCTAGGTGCATGATAAAGTGATACCTTTGTTCTTAAATGTCATTCAAAATTGAAGGAACCAGAGAAAAGTACCATACCCATCAGATGATGATTACAAATGTCTGTGGAAGAAGAGTGCCTTTTTCTTAATTACAGCATTTTATACACATTTGTTTGCCAATAATGCAGACTTCACAAGCTAATAACTATAGCATTTAGAAGCCAGCAACAGGATTCAAGTAAAACCTTTGCAAACAAGACTCTTGAACAATAAATATTAATAATACTGATGAGCCCTTTATACGCAATAACAATTAAGACACACAGAATTTAAAAAATGACCAGCTTGTTAAAATAGATGAGAGAGACAGTGAGCAAGGGAAAAAAAAATCCCTTCTTACAATGTAATATAACATATTCTACATACACTGAAGTCTGAGTCCTCTGATATGATGGCTAGTACAATGTTATTCATGACGAAGGCAGAGTGACTGAGGCAGCCGCCCTGGGTTCGGACTTGGGGGTAGGAGGGTATTATGGAAAAAACCCAGCTGTTGCTGCAGCTGCATGATCACGCTGGCAGCATGGTGGCAATTGGAAGTCACTTCTGTCCCGTGTGTGGCAGGTGTCTTGGACACTTGGCTGCATTCTTATGCCTCAGATAACATTTATGACTCTTTGGCATAAACTCTTAAGGAAATGGGCAATTTTTGATGCCCCCAGAAACCTTTTTTAGGCACAGCAAAAAGGTAGTAAATCCATGTAACGGCATGAACTTAAATGACTCCCTAAAAAAACTTGCTGGTTTTTAGGGCCAGCATTATTGCAGGCTTTCTGTTCTTGGCTTGAGCTAGGTTCATATTCTTTTTGTTTCTGTTTTTACTTTTAAAGTACTTAAAAGTGGGCAAAAAGCCTTTTCCATGATTTCCTGATAAAAATGTATGCAGAACCTAGGGGTATCTTAAAAAACAAAGTAAAAAAATCCTATGTTGTGTCCATGTCTGACCTTTATTGCATCACTACGAGGTCAGAATCTGGTCCAGAGTGGAGAAATGGGTTTAGTATGCTAATTATTGCATCAGGACATCCATATTCTCATAACAGAAGGGCCAGTGGATGGCCTGTGCAGTACTTAATTGCTCTAAAAAAGCCCCAAATTGCCTGGGTCTTGTGCTAGATCACTACTTAAGTGAATGTCACCACAGTATTCACAGTACATTGATACATTAATTCCCTTCTTGGAGCTAAATGGGTTTAGGTCCTGATGTCAGAAAGACTAAAGAATCTGTTTATTTGTATTCACCTGAGTAGTTTCGGAGAAGTCAACAAAACTACTTGCAAGTATAAAGTATGTGCGTAAGAATTTGCAATACTGGTGGCCTCCTGAGTCTGTTATGTCTATGAGATACAGTAGCAGGCATTTCATCCTTAGCTGGCTTAATTCTTGTAATAGCACAAATTCTTGTAATAGTGGTCTTATGGGCTAGATGTACATACACACTTAATTTGTATTATTTTAACTGTCTTAGGCATTTACTGAAGTTTAACTTCTACAGGCTGAGTAATCTTTTCAGAAATGAGTGGTATGGCAATAGATTGTATATGATACACTTATTTAAAACTGAGAAATATTGAATTATTTGTAATATACTTTTATTGAATTATTTGTAATTTACTTTTACAAACTATATAGTAATGCTGCACTTGTTATACATACATTTGATTAAATATATAAGATTTGCTATATTGATCATACAATATCTGTAAAAATTGTTTTTCAGTGTTAGTGAATTGTAAAAACAGTGAGATTCCTGTGATATCCAAATCTGAAACAAATCCAGCTTTGCTGTGCTATAGATTAATATTGTTTTTTCTGTTGTTTTATGGTGAATGCCAGGTATTTGATGTTTGCAATACAGTAGGGGACAGAAAAACAGTGTAATGTTGTAATATAGTAAGTGATGCCATAGAGATGTTTGGCTTGTAAGTAAGGTACAGCACCTTTTGCTGCAATTTATTAACACTCATGCTAGTGATTTCCTTGGACTCTATTTTAAAATGAGGTCACAGACTAGGGACAGAAGGAAAACCAGAGGGATAGTAACTTTATATTGCAGTGTGATGTTATATGATGGACATTAAAATGAATAGTTACACTGTTCTCTGGATGGAATTGCATTTGGGATTAAATATGTCATAATGTCTTTAAAACCCAAATATGTTACAATCAATAGTAATCTATACTGTTGCTTTAGAAAATTCTATGAAAATGCAAAGAACATGCATTTTCTTTTTGGAGATCTGATTTGAGATTAGATCTTTCTTGATTATGTTTTGTTTTTGTGTTTTTTCATAGTATTTGTAACCACATAGAAGCAAGAAGTATTGATATACTTCCTGTGTAAAGGTGCAGAGACACAGGGTACTTCAATTTTGGCTGGGCTAAAGATCATAATTCTAATGGCAAGACCTCTCTATTATAAACTACCCAGTCCTAGGAATTCCTTTCTTAGGGCATCCTGGATCTTTAGCACCTGGCTGATAAACAGTTCTGAGACTTGTAGAGTGTGGAGCTCCTGAACCTCCAAGGTGGCTGGAAGGAAGTAGTATGGGAGGCCAGGGAACAAGAGAGAGAGAGAGAGAGAGAGAGAGAGAGAGAGAGAGAGAGAGAGAGAGAGAGAGAGAGAGACTTGGTATGCAAGCAAGTGGCTTTAATTTTTTTTCCTAAGACTGGTAGCTGGGGTTTGGGACTAGAGAGGTAGTTTGGAGGTCCCAATGATGTTCTAGGGGCACATGCTGGGGCCAGTTCAAGGCAGAGTGTGGGCTGGGGTCCAGAAGCCAGGTCTGGAGCAGTTTAATGGCTGATATTCTTCAGCCAAGAGAGGATGCAAAAGGGTTTACCCTCTCCAACACCTCCTTCTACAGCAGCAGCTTCTTTTGAGAGCCAAATTTTGACTGGCACCAACTCAGTGGCTGCTGCTCTGTCCATCTTGAACTCAGTGGCTGGCTGCTACATCTTCTTCAGCGGAAGTACAGAGGATGGGGGAGGAGGTGTAAGGCACACTGGTGCCTCCATTTTTGGCACCTCTCCCTTATTTATAATTTTTGTATTAACTCATTTACTGATAATTTCATAGATTTCATAGATTTCATATATTTCATAGACATTAGGGCTGGAAGGGACCTTGGAAGATCAAGTCCAGCTCCCTGCCCAAAGGGCAGGACGTCAGCTAGGGTCATAGGATCCCAGCAAGGTAAGCATCCAGTTTGCTCTTGAAGGTGTTCAATGAAGGCACTTGAACCACCTCCGGCGGCAGGCTGTTCCAAACCTTGGGTGCTCAGACAGTAAAGAAAATCTTCCTTATGTCCAACCTGAAATGATCTTGTAATAGTTTATGACCGTTTGACCCAGTCGTCATCCCTTGGGGCACTCTGGTGAACAAACGTTCCCCCATATACTGGTGGTCACCCCTGATAAACTTATAGGTGGCCATCAGATCACCCCTGACCCTGCACTCTTCCAGGCTAAAGATCCCCAGGGCTCTCAGCCTGTCATCGTAGGGTCTGCTTCCCTGACCTTTGATCACGTGCGTGGCTCTTCTCTGGACTCTCTCAAGCTTCTCCACATCCTTTTTGAATTGTGGAGCCCAAGACTGGAGGCAGTACTCCAGCTGCGGCCTCACCAAGGCCGAGTACAAGGGGAGAATGACATCCTGGGATTTGCTTGAGAAGCATCTATGGATGCAAGCCAGCGTTTT
>JAGPOW010001296.1:91261180-91305918 GCA_030014935.1 Caiman crocodilus
TACTCCAGCTGCGGCCTCACCAAGGCCGAGTACAAGGGGAGAATGACATCCTGGGATTTGCTTGAGAAGCATCTATGGATGCAAGCCAGCGTTTTGGTCACTTTACTAGCTGCAGAATGCATAATGTTCAGCTAGCCTCCAATGCGGTGACGCTGTAGTGTCACTAGAAAATTAAATACTTTCTCTGGAAGTGCAAGTGCTATCATTGTCAGAAGCAGTGTGTCTAGTGCTCTGGTGCTGTTATGTCTTGGGGCTTGGTTGTCTTAATCTGTTTTGTATTTTATATAATTGAGACCATCTAAGGGAACACAGCAAACTTCATGATCTTTTTGTTTCCTTTTAGAAGAAGGAAACATATACTGTTGCTGTCTTAGTACATATTCACTTGGAGTGACAACCTTCTAATCACATAAGACAGTATCAGGGATATGCCTTACATGAAACGATGGCAATCCCATAATCATGTTGCATTTTCTTAGCTTTAACTAACTCTTAAAACTCTGCAAATTCCCATTTCATCTGGGGCCAGCATCCAATACTAATATTAACAGTACTCTAGTGCTAAATTCTGTTAAACAAAATTACTACAAGTGAGGAGTCACATTTCATTGACACCTTCTTCTAATTTAGCAGTTCTAAATATGAAATGAAGTCTGGATCCAATTTTTTTTTTCAGGAGTTTCTTTATTACTTTAACATTATTTTCACCAACTCATTGGATTGGAAATAATGAGGATTAGAAGTTAATTCATAGTCATAGAAAATTAGAATTGGAAGTGACCTCAGGACGCCATTTAGTTAGTCTAATCTTATCCCTTGCTCAAAGCAGGACCACCCCCAAATACATCATCCAGCCAAGGCTTTATCTAGCCGGGTCTTAAAAACCTCCAAGGATGGAGATTCCACCACCTCTTGAGGGAGCATGTTCCAGTGTTTTGCTACCCTGCTCATGAGAAGGTTTTTCCTAATATCTAACCTCAACTTCCTTTGCTGCAACTTGAGACCATTGTTGTCATCTCTCACCACTGTGAACAGTTTAGCTCCATCCTCTTTAGAACCCCACTTCAGGTAGTTGAAGGCTGCTATTCAATCCCCTCTCAGTCATCTCTTCTCCAGACTATATAAGCGCAGCTTCCTCAGCCTCTCCTCATAAATCCTGTGCTCCAGCACTCTAACCATTTTTGTTGCCCTTTGCTGGACTCTCCAATTTGTCCACATCTTCACTATAGTGGGGGCCCCAAAACTGGACACAGGACTCCAGACATGGTCTCACCAGTGCCAAATAGAGGGAAAGAATCACTTCCCTCTGTTGTCTGGCAATACTCCTACTAATATAGCCCAATATGCTGCTAGCCTTCTTTGCTACAAGGGCACATGGTAGGCTCATATTTAGCTTTACTGTCCACTGTAACCCCCAGATTCTTTTCTAGACAGCTTCTGCTTAGCCAGGCTGTACCAGCACATGGGATTGTTCTGTTTCAAGTGCAGGACTTTATGGGAAGCTATACAAAATGAAAAAGAAAGAATCCAAACTCAACAGCGACATATATTTTCTAAGCCTTTGCAAAAACACAACTTCATTATCCGAGGACTAAACATCTACAATCCTGATCCTTAAGGGAAACCTACACAACACTTCCCAGAGACGAGCCTATGAACTCCATTTCATCAACCTCCTGGATACTAGAGATCATGGACTAAACATAGACACTGGATTTTTGATACATTATAATCTGTCTGGCAACTGACTCCCCAGCCCAGCCCCTGGCTTCTTTACTTTTCATTCCATCGAGGAAGAGCACACACCAACTGCTGAAACGTCCTTAGCCTGATGAAGGGTTTTTGAGCCCCAAAGCTTGCTTAATAGCTATTCTTCAACTATTTGGGCTGGTCTAATAAAAGATATCAAATTCACCCAAGGAACCTTGTCGGACTTTATGGGCACATTCATAAAAGCACATGTGCACTTTGCGGCAGCTCAAAGGCTTTTGGGCATTGAAAAATGCACCCCATGAACGTGATTTTTCTCTGTGATGCATATTTGCAGTGTGGAGCCACATTTAGATGCCAGGAAAACACTGTATCAAAAAAGCATGCCGAATATAAGTGGCATGGCTCATGTGTCAGCAGCTTGCACCCCCCGAAACTGGAGCCTGGCCAGGCTCCACATGCCAGGATCACTGGCCTAACTAGAATCCTAACTAGTGCCACATAGAGAGACATTTTCACTACCATGTTAGATTTCATCTGAAATACTGTGCGTAGTTCTGGGCTCCACATTTTAAAAAGGACTTGGAGAAATTGCAGAGGGTCCAGAGGTGGGCAATACAGATGTTAAAGGGCTTGAAAAGTAACTCATATGAGAAGAGACTGAAGGAGCTAGGCATGTTCAGCTTGCGGAGAAGGTGCTTTAGACAGGACATGAGAACAGTCTTCAAATTCTTGAATGGCTGCCATAAAGAAGAGGGAAAGCACCTTTTATCTCTTGCTGCAGAGAGGAGGCAATGGACCAATGGCTTTAAGTTGCAACAAAATAAGTTTTGATTGGATAGCTGGAAAAGCTTCTTTACTGTTAAAATAGTGAGGCAGTAGAATAGACTGCCTAGGGAAGCTGTGAACTCTCATTCACTAGAGGTATCTAGGAGAGGATGGACATTCACCAGTCAGGGATGGTCTAGACATGGCTGTTCTTATGTTCTACTACAGGTATGTCCCATGCTTCTGGGCTTTGCTGGTTGCTCCTGTCTCCTCCTCTCCCACTCTGCTACATGTGTCAGGGTAGTTTAAACCTTCTTCAGAGGCATTGTGTGCTAACTGCAGCCAAGATTTGGGATTTTGACTGGGGTATGCCAGTGTTCCTGCTGGGACCAAAGTTGGAGGTTCCTGTCTAGATAGAGGGTCTTGCCCATCTGCTCAGGGTCAGACCAATCACCATATTTGGGGTCAGGAAGGAACTGTGTCCTATGGTCAAATTGGTACAGACTGTGGGGGATTCTGTCTTGCTTTGTAGTGGGGGGAGGGAGGGGGAGTGGTGTGGGCCTCTACCTGGGATTTCTTGAGCATATATTAACAATATTACATAGAAAGCAGGACATTGTCTGGCGTGGTTCCCTTGTGGCAGATTAGGGTGTTAGGTCTGTGCTGTGCCAGGGTTGATGGTAGTCTTATGTAGAGTCTAGAGTATGGTTTGTATGGGTTGGTTTAGATAGGAATGATCCTGTCTCAGGCAGGGGGTTGGACTAGATGACCTCTGGAGGTACATGCTAGCTGTACTTCACTATGATTACAGTCCACATATTGTTTGAGATTGACAGATCTATTTTTAATCCTATTGATACTTACAAAGTCTAGCTCTGGACTTTGCTACACTGTACCTTAGTAAAAAACTTTAAAGTGTGTGTCTACAACCATCAAGTCTTTCCAGTATTTATGTTCAAGCTGCAAAATTGTAGGTAAAAAAATAATCTTTGTATTCTTGGAGGGAGAATGTTGTCTTGGTAATGGCAATAAGAATTTTATAATAATTTTGAGCTAACAGTGACCTCCTAAAAGTAAAAACATAAAATGTTCTATCCATGGAATAAGGTCAAAGACTCTTTCTCCTTGGTCATGCTGATGCTCAGTTTTTGTGAGAGCCTGAGAGACATATGTCTCTGATTTCTAGTTTTGACTGTACTTTGACCATAATAATGTCAATATGCTTCTTGGAAGCACCATTTGAATATTTAATTTTGTATTTATTGTCAAGGTTCCTCAGGACTAAAGCTTGTAATTAACTTTTAGATTTTCTCTAGCTCTTCTTTAAATTTTGTCTCCCATGTCCTTTGGACATCTTTGCTGAGGAGCGCTCTCAGGTTTCTGGATCTGGATATACATAAGTTCACCATTTCAAGGAATCTTTGCATCTCCCTTTCTATTTATTTATCTTACATTAGGAAAGACATGTTGGTGATGGTCTTAACCTTGCTGTAATCTGCCTGTTCACTTTGTTGGGTTAACCCATCTCCTGAGTATAATATTTCCACTATATATATAGTTTTTGCTTCATTCCATCAACTGTGGCTCTTCCAAAACTGCTTGGAGCCTCTGGTATGCTTCTATTGTTTCTCCACAGGTGAAAACATCACTTATGTGTCCCTACACCCTATTTACTAGCAAAATACCCTCTCTACTACCCTGAAGTGCAGCATTCTGCCGATGCATCCAGCATAGTAAAGCATTTAGTTTCAGTTGTTTCCCCTCCCCAAGTAGCCCCATTTTACATGTCTGCTTCTGCACAGTATTTTTTTTTCTGTGGTGACCAATGGATGTACCCACCATGTTGGGTTTTTTTGCTTGATCTTGTTACTTTCTTGAACACCTCTTAGTACCAAGAGTTGTTCAGCAGCCACTCTAGGCCCCATGAGGATTGTTTCTTTGCCTCTTGAAGGCTCAGATCAAGCATAGTATCGACTGACATCTGCTGTTTTAAATTCCTGTCTCCAAAGCTATATCACTTAGTAGCATCTGCCCTTCAAGTTCACAGTTCATCCTTGCTTCTAACTTGCTCCAGGGAGCTGATTAGAGTAGGTGAGAGAACCTGTTCTAGGCATCTACAATAAGTAAATTATACACCCACTTCTCCCCAGCCAGAAGTTGGAGGGTGGATCAAAGCTTGTGCCCACAGTCTTCATCCACTTTCTCTGCATTGTCCACACTGGTTTAGATAATACCGTACTCCTTTGCACAGCAATATAGTCTAAGCTCATGGTATTTTTCATTTTTAAAGTACTGTACAAATGTTGACTAATCTTCATGACACCCTGGTGTGGCAGATAAGTAAGTATTATTAACTCCATTTTACAGGAGGGAAAACTTATCCAGAGAAGTTGAAAATTGCCTGAGGCCATACATAAGACAGTGACAAAACTTCTCTTAGAACTTGCAGGTTCTTCACTCCTATCCATTTAACCACACTGGCTCAGGCTCTAGTAATACAGAATCAAATTTTAAGATTATGACAATAAGAAAAGTGTTGTAAACAGAATTATTAATGCAAATCTAATGCAATAAGATGCCAGGACATAACATTAATGGGATAGAAAAGATATTGTAAAGCTTAAAAATAAGTAGAAAGTATAAAATCTGTTTCTATTATCCCTTGTTAATGTTTTTGCAGGGCTATCTATCAATAAAAGATCATGAAGTTAATTTGACAAACCAGAGAAATTTTTGTTTTGTTGAAACAAATATATTGAATTCTTACTTGTGTGTACATTGTGTCTAGACATAAGGGTAATTATAAGGAAGATTACATTTTCATTTCTACTGCAAACTGTCTTGTTAATTATCTCAATATTTTCTTGCCACTTAATTCTGACCAGAAATTCTCTTCTTTAAAGAAGGTCAAAAAAAAGAGCTTCTTTCAGATGTACTGCCTATTGCAGTCTATATTAATGGCAATTATAATTATGCTTCATTATTTTCCTCCAAAATTAAATTTATGTTTTTATCTTATATCAGAACAGGCCAATATTTCAGAACCTACTTGTTCAGCTTTAAATACAAGTGGGTGTTTGTATGTACAAACACTAACACACCTTTATCTCATAATGATATTCTTGCATAATAGTGAGGATAGCCTTTTATCAGCTTCCTTTTTTGTTTTGATGTAAAGCAGTGTGTTAAATTAAAATTTCCTCTCTTCCATACATTTCCAGTTATTGGATAGCTTCCAAGTTATCAGAATTTACTCTTTTTGCATTGGTGTCAGTGCAACAAACCTCAGCTTTGGGCCATGACTCATTGTACAAAGAGATAAAACAGATGGTCTCTGTTTCAAGGGACTAAAGCATAAATCCTATTTTGCCACTAAGATGTCTTCAGTTTCAGTACTTCTCTCAGGAGAGCTGGCCCTGTACCACTTCTAGCACACCAAGGTCCCCCTTCTTTTGCTGGGAAGTCTACTACATGCCTCCTGGAAGTCCATGCTGTTCTTTTCTAGGAAGAGCCACCAGTTTCTCGTTCTGGATATTAGAAGCAGGCAGACTTTGTGCCTCCAGAGATCAAACCCCAGTAGATGTATCTCTCTTCCTTCCCCATTCTGTCACTGGTTTTACCTGAAGTGGATGTCAGGAAGCAAGCCAAAGTCAAACCAGGGTTCCAAAGTTCAGGGGCTGGGTATGTAGGTATGAATGCAGGAACAGGCACCAAGGAAGTCACAAATGAGAGCTACACACAGACTGAGGCCAGTTTGTTGCACAGCAGGGGCTAGGTGCTGCAAGAGCTCCTTAAGACCAGCCTTGGAACCTAGCAACATGCTCAGGCTGTTGGACATAAAACCAGCACGCGGGTACAGCAAACCAAGGTTTATTGCATAATAATGGGCAACTGAGTCAGACTATTTAGCAGCACACCACACACTCATATCATACACTCTTCATATGCATCATTTACACTAAGTCACCTACCCATGGTTCTTGGAGTCATGCTACGATGGTCACTCACAGGCTTCTTTAAGGCAATGTTCAGTCAAGAGGGGGCACTGGCTCTTTCTCTCTCCAGGTGAGGATAGATTGGATTTTGGTGATCAGGGGGCTCATCAGGCTGGTTTTTTCACTGCCTTTTTATCTCTTTTTGGGAAGATTTTGACCAAAGCCACTTCTGGAGGCTTCTTTACCAATCACCATTCGCCTTTTTGTATATGTTTATTTCAGATTCTGTTACCAGTCATGTGTTGTCTTTCACATTCCAGTCTATTTCTCAGTCCCAAATTGTACCATCTCCACATTCCTAAGACCCCTATATCTTATCTTGTTACTTACTGTACCTGGTTCATACCAGCCTCCATTCAACCATTGCTCTCACATCATTCACAGCACATAGACTTACACAGACTCACTTGCTGCTTTTAAAATGGTTGACACAGTTAAGATGGCTACTTAGCATAAGTGAATGGCTTGCTTAGCATAAGCATTCATAAGCAAAAATACAAGCAAAGTCATAGCATGAGCAAAGTATCTATCCAGGGGAAGATCTTAGAAAAGTTTATTAAAGAGGCCATCCTTAATGGACTGGCCAACGCCAACATCTTAAGGGATAGCCATCACAGGTTTGTTGCGGGTAGGTCTTGCTTGACCAATCTCATTTCCTTTTATGACCAGGTGACCTATCACCTGGACAAGGGAGAAGAGACTGATGGCATATATCTTGACTTCAAAAAAGCCTTTGATCTGGTTTCCCATGATCACCTCTTGGAGAAACTGGCCAATTGTCTCCTTGGGTCCTCCACTTGGTGCTGTGGTCAGACCCAGAGGGTAGTAATTGGTAGAAGTCACTCATCATGGTGTCCTGTGACCAGTGGGGTCCCCCAAGACTCTGTCCTTGGACCCATACTGTTCAGCATCTTCATTAATGATGTGGACACTGGAGTCAGAAGTGGACTGGCCAAGTTCGCTGATGACACCAAACTTTGGGGCAAAGCATCCACACCAGAAGACACGTGGGTGATCCAGGCTGACCTGGACAGGTTCAGCAAGTGGGCGGACGAGAACCTGATGTTGTTCAATGCCGATAAATGCAAGGTTCTCCACCTTGGGAAGAAAAACCCGTAGCATCCTTATAGGCTCGGCAGTACTATGTTGTCTAGCACTATGGAAGAAAGAGACTTGGGGGTCATCATTGACCACAAGATGAACACGAGCCTGCAGTGCTATGCTGTGGCTAGTAAAGTGACCAAAACACTGGCTTGCATCCATAGACGCTTCTCAAGCAAATCCCGGGACGTCATTCTCCCCTTGTACTCGGCCTTGGTGAGGCCGATGGCTGGAGTACTGCCTCCAGTTTTGGGCTCCACAATTCAAAAAGGATGTGGAGAAGCTTGAGAGAGTCCAGAGAAGAGCCACGAGCATGGTCAGGGAAGCAGACCCTACAATGACAGGCTGAGAGCCCTGGGGCTCTTCAGCCTAGAAAAGCGCAGGGTCAGGGGTGATCTGATGGCCACCTATAAGTTTATCAGGGGTGACCACCAGTATCTGGGGAAACGTTTGTTCACAAGAGCGCCCCAAGGGATGACGACTAGGTCAAATGGTCACAAACTACTACAAGATCATTTCAGGTTGGACATAAGGAAGAATTTCTTTACTGTCTGAGCCCCCAAGGTCTGGAACAGCCTGCCACTGGAGGTGGTTCAAGCGCCTACATTGAACACCTTCAAGATCAAACTGGATGCTTATCTTGCTGGGATCCTGTGACCCCAGCTGACTTGCTGCCCTTTGGACAGAGGGCAGCACTCAATGATCTTCCGAGGTCCCTTCCAGGCCTAACGTCTATGAAATCTATGAAAGTCATAGCATAACATATTTTAAACAATAATAATATATTCTAAAATATTTTCAACAAGGCTCAGCTGGTCCCACTCAGGGGGGTTGAGTGTTGCTGACCAGGTTGTCCATCTGTAATGCTTTGGGTTGCAATTCACTTTGTTCTAGCTTGGTAAAGGGGGAGGAGTGCCCTACTGGGAGTCACTTTATTTGGAATGGGCAGATGGGGAAGAGGAGGGTTTACTCACCATTGGTTAAGGCCCGTTCCAAGAAAGTGGAAGGTTTGGATTCTAGGATAACCTCATATTCAGTGGGGGTTAAACCCACATAATTTACTTCCCAGGTCAGCACCCTAACCACCCTACCATGGGCTAGGCAGGGATCAAGGGATCCACTGTTCTATCTGTCGAAGATGGGTCATTGGGCAGCTAAGATCAAGAGAGTCAGGGGAGCAGAGGGAAAGCTAGCAAAAGGCAACATAGTTTTATGTTCTAGTGAGGTGGGTACTGCCCTTAGAAACTTGGCAAGGAATGCTGGTGTGAATGCTTTTCATTTGTTTTATCATTCTGTCTAGAGAACAAGTGGGAGGGATGATGACTGAAGCATAGTATTAAGTTGGAAAGGGGAATTCTGGGTTGTATCTCCATTGCCAGGTACCCATTTTAGGCAATGGCTATATCCTATGAAATATAAGAACCGTGATGGTAGCAGGAACCAGAATGTGCAACTCCAGCAGGATATTACACAGAAAATGACCACCATTACATGTAATTTCAGAGTTGCACAGTGTGAATAGTTCTTTTTTGTGTAAGAGTTTGGGGAGTTGTGTGCAGTTTATGCACTTTCCCAGATAGAACAGGATTGGAGAAGAGTGAAAATAGAGTTTGGGAACTTTTTTGATGTTCATGCTTCATCAGAGATAGAATATAGAGTTTTCTGTCTAATGTGAAGGCATCTAAAAGGCACATCAGGAAACTATGTATCTTAAAATAATTTTTTCAGTGCAGAGGTGCTGAATAGAATCAGATTTAGTGACTCAGATAGCTAAAAACCACCTAAATGGCAGTTATGTAGCCTAGAGATAAAAAGGGATTTGGGTCTAATTTCTAAGCCATACAAATTTTGGATTCGGGATGTGGCTTTCAGTGTAAAGCAGTTCCTCAGAAGAAAATCTACCTAGAAACTGAGGAGGATAAATGGGGGCTTGCCATTCAATTCAAGATAGCCATGATTTTACTTGGAATGTGTCATGATCAGTTGGTCTGTTAATAGCTCTGTCTGAGAGAATCATTTCACATTGGCTTCTACTAAATGACCATATCTCATTAATTGGTGCATCTCTCTTATTCTTCATAGTTAAGTTACAGAATATCTGTAACTTAACTATGCACAATGAATAGGCACAATGCCTCAGAATGGTGCCTGTGTGCTCAGAAAGAAGAGGACATGATTAGAGTTCCATAAATCTATTTTAATGATGTATACTGCATGGATTATATACCTGCTACAGTAAACTGGGCAGGAAAGAGATTAACTACCTTCTGTGGGATACAAGCAGAGGGCTTTCTCCACCCTGAATAGTTGCCCTCACTTGCATTGGTAAAGACAGGCATAGAGCAGAAAGAGGAAATATTTCTTATGGCTTTGTTACACAGAAATTTTGGGTGGCTTTTGGAGCCGTTAACACCTGAAAGTAGTTTTAAGAATTTGTTAAACCACTCAAAGTTAGGTCACTGCAGGGTAGGATTATCTCTGATATGTGTTACTCAGCTTGTGTTACATTAAGGTGTAGCCACTTTAGGCTACACCTTAATGTAAATACCCTACCTGTATCCTCTCTTCTACTGGCCCAGATTGGCCCCCTGTCCTCCTCAGAACCCCAGATTTTCATTCACTGCCCCCCTACTTACTTTACTTGTGGCTGCCTGTGTTGTCTGTCCTGGAGGAACATGCAGGGAAAGGTTAACCTGCCTACCCACCAACCTGGAAAAGAGCAGCAGCCTTACAGCAGTAGGTGCAAAGGCTTAGCCTGCTCCACTTCAACAGAAGCATGGGCAGCCACAAGTAAATCATGGAAGGAGGGGGCAGGAGGAAATAGGAGGAGGATTCTTACCTTTCAGTCCTCCAGGCACCTGCTAGCCTGAAGTATGGCTGCTCCAGACTCCAAACTAACACTGATCAATGTTTGTGCAGCTCACAACATAAGGTGTAACAAGGGCCTTAAAATGTGCCAGTATTGTTTCTAGAAGGAAAGAGGAAATATTTTTTCCTCTTGCCTCTTAGTCCTATTAGATAATAAATCCAGGAGGTTTCCAGACCCTACCTCAGTCGTGAAATTTAGAGAAACTGGCAGCAGTATCTTTATGAAATGAATGGTCTTCTCATCAGGGATTCTAAGGCAAGACTTCCATTTCCCATGGATGCAGCATGGGTTTGGAAAGTGCAGTCTTCCCTTTGGAACAAAACTTGTGTATTGGCTGGAGCAGAAATATAGGCATTGAAGACGCATTTAATTTCTTTTGGGTACAAGCATTATACTTAGATTGATTAAACCAAGGCTGTGTCTACCCAAATGTACAGTCATGGATGGATGTGTTTGTAGGGCTTAAATTGCCCCCCAAAAAAGGGGTGCCTAATCTAAGTTAGTTCACCTCACTTTAGATTGGCCTGGGCTAACCTAGCCTAATGAATACCTGCATGCACTCATAGCACAGCCCAAGGGCTGGGAAAGCCCAGCCACTTGCC
This sequence comes from Caiman crocodilus, assembly GCA_030014935.1. Classification (NCBI taxonomy): domain Eukaryota; kingdom Metazoa; phylum Chordata; order Crocodylia; family Alligatoridae; genus Caiman; species Caiman crocodilus. Next base: position 91,272,226 of record JAGPOW010001296.1, read on the forward strand.
TCAACCTTAGGCTGTTTGAATCCCTTTGACTACTCCTATGGACCTGCCAGGCCCTCCTCCCTCCCTCCCCCTGTGTGCCTGCCAGTGTCCTCCTAGACCCATGAGCCTCCCTGATCCTGTCTGCTTCCTGCTCCCGACTTAACTCTGGCTGCCTTTGTGAATGCCTGTATGTAATAAAACCTGACTCTGGTTTAAGCAGTTTGAAGTAAACCACCTAACCTGAGTCAGGTTGTTTGAATGCTAAGGTTCTTTGGATAGATGTGATATCTTTTATTAGACCAACTAAATAGCTGGAAAAATTGTTCTTTGCAAGCTTTCAGGCACAGCATCCTTCTTCAGGCATAGGGAAAGTGCTTGTCTGCACTCTTGGTTGCTGTCATTGTGGTTTTCACTTTTTGGTGATGCTTGGGTTTATTCTTATATACACGAGTTATTCTTTTACTGCCTCCTATGGGAGTTTTATATCTCTGCAGGAATGGTTCTGGGTATGGTGGGAGATAAAATACTGAACCAGAGGGATCCCAGTCTGTTCTGTGTTCCTGTATTTCAAATTTACCCCACTTAATACACGTTAGTGGACATATATTCTACAAAATGTATGCACTTTGTAAAATACAAATTAGTTGCCTGACTACATCTATTACTTTCCTAGTGCTGCTATATCTACTAGCTCTGCTAGAGGGGAACATCTCTCCCCTCTCCACTTCTCCCCCACAAAAAAACTCAAACTCCTATCACTATGCAGTCTATGTATTAGGGATGTAGGAGGGCTTAGCTTCTGGAGCCTAAGATCAGGAGCAAAGCAATAAGTTAGTTGGGAGATGTGTTTTCTTTTTGCTTTTAGGGGACCATAAGACTTTGAATATAGTTTAGAACAACCTCAGACAAGATCTTGGCTGTCTCTGGATAGGAAGAGGACAAAAGATGGATTAAAGGTGGATCCTTGGTCTCTGTGCTCTGTGCTAGGGCACAAATCCTAGCTTTGGACAATGACTCCCATTCATTTGCCACTGTACAGGATAGAACAAAAAATGGTTCTTGCCCCAAAGAACTAAGGCCTTATCTTGGTTTGTCTCTAAAATGCCTTCAGCTTAGATGCTTTTCTTGGGAGAGCTATCCTGCTCCAACTTTAGACACCAAGGTCTCCCACTTTCTTGTTGGGCAGCCTATTGCATGCCCACAGGCTTATCTTATAGTTCCAAATATAAGAATAGGCTAAGAGAGATTCAGTTCCAAGGAGTTTCTCTATAACCAGAAGTTGAGACATTTTTATCTTTGTATATAAACTTGTGAGCTTGTAAGTAAATTTCTGAACTTAATAACATCTATTCTAACTTCCCATAGAAGTAATAATGGGCTTGTTTTGAAAATGTATTTATTCCTGGTATTCCTGTGGATTAATAGAAATAAAGAAATGACCTCTGCAGACAATAGTGAAAGTGGGTGGTGAATGAGTCAGCATGGTAATTATGCCAGCAGAGTATTAATGTAAATAACTCTGAGGGCATTTTACTGGTACAAATTGTTACTGTTTCAACAGTTTCTTGACATCACAAGCTGTTTGTTAAAATTTCTGACTTGTTCTCACTATCATGCATGTATCTATGTAAATGAATGTCATAAAACCAAATACTCCTGCAGTGATGACACACGTTTCTTTCTATATTATCAGAAGCTCTTCCCTTAGGCATTCTGGAGAAAAAAAGCAATTAAAATAATTCAATATCCTTCTTAAAGACAAAACCCTAGTGCATTTCAAAAGGAGATATATCTCTGTTCTAGTGAGTACACACCTTTTTCCACATGGAGGGAGTCTAGGACTGGGAGATGTTGGCCTTGATATCAGTCCTTGAGGAAGAAAGTTGAACTTGCCATTTCAAACCCTTGTCTTAGTAGTTTGTCAAGTATCTCAGGGCAGCATTATCATCTCTCTAATTCTTGGCCCTCAAATAAAGATGAAAAAAAACTTCACTAGCATGATGTAATCACATAATTTAAAGATAACCTGAGGAAATAATTTTTTTAGATTTCCACACTTCGTTTAAAATACCACAGTGTTAAGTCATGAATCTATGTAGGAGAAAAGTAGTTATACATCATTCATTTGAGGTTAGTCAAAGATTTACTATGGTATAGAAGTCACTACTTTTTTCAATACAAGGTGCTAGTACTTAGAAATAATCGCAGTAATGGCACAGACTAGCCAACAGGTATTTTTGCAGAGAAAGGATTTCCAGTCTATAGTACTTTTCAGAGTTCTGAACATTTGAATCAGTTCATTGCTGCTTCAGGCATAGCAGACACTACAGGTATAAATGCTATGTATTCAGTTGCAGAAATGTGTACAGTGCTCAGTCATATGGGTCAACTTAGAAAGAAAAGTCTGAACTGAGTATGAAATAGCAACAGTAAAACAAGTTTGGTGAGATGGAGAACGTTCCTTACAGTGAGAGACCTACAGTACTTGATCTATTTAGTTTATCAAAAAGATTTTTGACAGGTGACATGATTGCAATATTTAAGTACCTTACCAAGAAGAAAATACCAAGTACTAAAGGATTATTTATTTTAGCAGAGAAAGAACCAAGGGCTGAAAGCTGAAGCTAGAATAAACCACATTAAAACTAAGACACACATTTTTAACAAAGTGGGAAGTCAACGATTCAAATAAATTAACAAAGGCACCGGCGGATTCTCCATCTTTTGATAGCCTCAAATCAAGAGCGAATGTTTTTTCAGGAAGATATGTAGCCAGGCACAAATTATTAGGTTCCACTCAGGGATACGCAAGTGACGTGTTATGATTGTGATACATAGGAGATCAGAGAGAATGTGATATATTGGTACGTTTTGGGTTTTACTACTGTGAATCTATGATACATGTATGGAAGGAGGACATAGGTGTGACTGTATAATTTAGCAAAAGCAGTGTGTAGCAGCCATTTTTAGTTTTTTGGATCACTTCTCTGTTACAAGATTGTAGCAATGGCTGTTGGCAAAATGGATACAGACTTGTATTTTGTAAACTTCTTTTGTGTTGGACAAATAGGGTCATAAAACAAATTGCTTCCCAGTGTTCTGAGCATTCATATCTGCTGTTTTTCTTAGCATGTCATTGATTATTAGAATCTAAGATTTTAATTTAGGAAATGTGTTTCTAGTGTGTTTGGTTATAAAGGAAATACTGATAATGTGACCTCTGCCAGGGTCTAACACAGAAGGCATATTTAGTAAATCTCACATTTATGTTCAATAAACTCTTGATTCTAAAGCCAATGACTTGATTTTAGGGAGATCTGAGTCATGACTTTTGAGTAGTTCGAGTTGGTTACACTTACCAAATTTTTAGAGGAACTAAAAGTACTGGGAACAGGAATTTACTTGCATGGCATGAAGAGTTTGTCTTAGAAGTGATGAAAACAGGATCTATCATACCCTGCACACTATATAAATTATTCGTATAGCATACAATCTCCAGTTGTGGAAACCACAGTTGTTTCACCTATGTCCCAGGTTTCAGAAAGATATGACTTTATCTTGCTCTCCGTAAGAATTGCCTGCTTGCTGACAGCCTGACCAGTGCTTGATATTCACCATTTATAGGTGACTGCTTGCGTGGTGCTCCAGATGCCAGTTTTCTCCTGACTGCTACAGCTTAGCATTTCTTCCTTTTGATCTTAATTCTTTTTAGATTGCTTTTCCCTGACTTTGTTTCTCTCGCCTCTAAGGAGAATTTTTCCTAAAATGCTTAGTACCTTGGAGACTAGGACTATTTTCCCATCTCTAAGGATAATTTCCTTCTATTAAGGTTATGATGAAAGAGGTTGTTATTCTGCATTGCTGTCTGTCTGGTACGCCCACAATCAATAAGAAATATCCTAACAGGGCAATATTTATGTTATATATAACATGCTGTCAAAATATAACTCAAGCAACTACCACTGGCCGCTTCTACATGAGCAGTACTGTGCAATCATTTAATACTTGCATAAGTATTGACGTTAATGTACAGTAGCATCCCTACATGGTTTATTTCAGATGCTACTGCACAGTAACTTGTTACTAGTGACACATGCTGTACCATTTCACAGCAGCAAATAAACACATTTGCTCTGACTTGGTCCCATGTAAGAATGAATTTCACCATATGGACATGAACTTTTTTGCACATAAAATCTGGTGTTTGAATTTCTAGAAAGCGATAAAAGAACTGAGGAAAGGCTACAAAATGCATTGTTTTGAATGAAATTGGTTATTTTTCTAATCCTAGCTCCTAAGCTGATAGAACCAATGATTTCAGAGTTTTTATTTTTGAGGAGTTTTGGGGGGTTTCTTTGCATAATTGTACCTGGTGGTAGATGGTAGAAAATCGTAAAAACCTTCCTCCATCACCATCACAGGCTAATGGAGTTTTGCAGGCAGGATAAATTTGTTCCTCACTACTATTCTGCAGTTTTTATAGTGGTTTCTCAGCAGGAGCAGCACAGGTTTGAAAACTCCATGGAAATGGCAATAGTGAAGCACATTTTCTAGTGAAGATGTAAAAGCTGGATGAATAAAAGAAATAGAAAAGGAAATAGAACTGCTCTGAGGATGTTAGAATAAAATTCTGCCCATCCCTCAGATAATGGGTTGCTGTCTCAGTTTTTCTTGCATTTGTTCAGGGAACACGAAAACTGAACTGTTTTTCTTGGAAAAAAACCTGCTTATGTAATTGTTTCTTTCAAGAATATAGACACAGCCTTACAGAAACTGATGTACAGAGGTAAATTCTAACTTTAAACACAAATAGACCTTTCTTCCTGTTGTAGTGATCCAACATTTAAAATTGCAAGTGTGGCAGATCATTGTTTTTCTTTACCTTAGTAGATGTGCTTTAAATGGATGTACTCTTTGTGTAGGTGAGATATACAGAACTCAGAAAAGCTAGGGGGAGCAATTAAGTGCTGCCTAGATAATTTCATTTGGGTAGTTCACCCAGATTATTTAAACTGTATGTTGTTCTCAGTTTTATTTTACAACAAATGAAATGTCCCCCATTTGAGATTAAGAATTGAAGGCACTATCACAAGGTGTGAATGAGCATTCACCGCACTACATTTAGGTTTAGATGGCTTACTTTAAGCTACCTAAACCTAAATTTAAGCTACCTAACCCTAAACCAGAACTAGCATATTCATGTGTTCATCACTGCTGGGAGTGGCATGAGCAGCCTAAGGTAAGTAACTTGGGTTGTGTGGGAGGGACTGGCATGATGGTGGGTGGTGGGAGGGTCTGTGGCAGGGCCCTGGCAGGTCTCAGGAAGGGGTTGTTGGGGTGACTGGTCTGGAGTGGGTGTAGTCAGGTGGCTAGAAATAGCCTAGTCCGGGAGGAGGGGTGGTGCAGGAACAGCATAGCTCTGGGGCTGGGGTGAGTAGCTTGGCTTTCCCAGCCTCATGGCTGCTCTGTAAATTTATGCAGGCACTCCTGATGCTGGGTTAACCCTTCATAGATCAGGTTAAACTTTTATCAATATAAGCTTGTTTGCTTCCTGAGGTGAACTAATTTAGATCAGGCATGCTATTTTTTTTTTGGTTAATTTAAGCCCTGCAAATGCCTGTCTGATCAAGATTTTAGATTGATCTAATCTTGGTCAGGCTGATTTAAATGCAACACTTGTAAGTATCCGATTGTGAATTTAGCCACAATTTAAATTTGTGAAGATTTTTTGATCAAGTCTAGTGCCAATTAGAATCAGGCCTGTGCAAAGTGGCAAGTATTCACTTTGGATTCAAACTTGGCCAATTCGGAGGGACAGTGGTTCCATTTGGAGGTTCACGATTTAATTTGGCTGAATTGGACCCAAAGATTTGATGCCACTTTGGAGACTCGGCAACAGACTAAACTGGCAGCAGTCTGAACCATGCTGGACACAGCTGCCTCCAGCGATAAGTTGGTGGTGGGTGAAAGGGGGAAGAAAGGGGTGTGGAGGAGGGAGGGATTGGGCTTGGGGCTGGGGCAGGGAGGGTATGGGATATAGGCACAGCAGTGCTTGGAGCAGGAACTATGCCCTGTTGCCACTTGCCCAGCTGGGGCAGGGGGGCGGGTGCAATGCAAGTATGGCTAGTTCTGGGTGGAAGGGGTAAGCGGCAGCAGAGCATAGCCTCTGCTCCCAGCACTGCTCTGCCCACATCCTGCACCCCTCTGCCCCTTCCCTGAGTCCCACGCCCCTGGCCCCAGCTGGGCAGCCTGTCCCGGCCCCAGCACCAATCCTTCCTTCCCCCTCACCCATTCCCCCCACCACCACAATAGACTTACCATTTGGAGGCAGCTGTGTCCAGTGTGGTTCGGACTGCTGCCTGTTTAGTCTATGTTCAATTCTTCAAAGTGGTGCTGAATTTTTTCTGAATTGATTCAGAGCTTCCGATTCAATTTGGACCTTTTAATTGGCCTCTTGATTTGATTCAGATTTGGAGATTTGGCTGCCGAATTGGGCCAAATCTCCTCCAAATCAAATCAGCTACCAAAGCTTCACACAGCCCTAATAGGAATGTTTCCCTAATTAAAAACAAAATGAAACAAAATCACAATATAACTCTCAAAACACCTGTTGCTTTCAGACAAAGGCTGCCCACACATGTGCCAGTTCACATTCTAATTAGAACACTCCAGGATTGCCACACCATCATGTGTTTTAAGTCCCTGTGCATTTTAAAATGCCCCTGGGCATTCAAACTTCATTGAAAGGAAGTTTAGCTAAAGTATCTTGAAGCCATTTTTAAACACACAGGAGCTTAATACACACGATGGTGAGGCATTTTAATTAGAGCAGCTCTCCAGGAACTACTCTAATTAAAACACCTCCCCCCCAATTCCTGAGCACATGTATAGGCAGCCAAATAGTGTCTTGCTATCTTTGAAGTCCAGCTATAGCAACATTTAAAACCTGATAGTGAAAGTGAATTTAAACAAATGTTAAAGTTGACTCCATAACTTTTCACTGTTCAAATAGTGAGAAAGAAACAAGGGCAACTAAAAACTGGATGGTGCTGAGGAAATATAACTTTTAAATGTCTAACTTTTAATAAGCAATAACTAATATATCTGCAAACAAATGTATCTGCTTACAATATATGTTTTTTTAAGTTGGCAGTATATCTTTAAACTCATTGCAAACAAATCTGGTACCATTTTAAGTTCAGATTTAAATATAGTCTATAACAAAATTATGAATCATGAAGGTGAGAAAAAACAAAATTACTCTTGCCAGTGCTTGTTACTTTGAGGAAGCATTGCTACAGCATTCCAGCTAATTGGCAAGTATTCTTTCACTGAGGCTTGTAGCAGGTTTCCATGAAACCTGTGGAGAAGAAAGGACAAAGAAAAAACAACCCCTTCCACTTCACAGCTACTGTTGCCTGCTGACAAGCTGTCATTTTCCTTCTCCCACTCACCCTGCTTTGAGTTCAGACTTTGTTTGCTGAGTTCCATTATAGAAAAATTGCAGAGATGTATTATTTGCAGTCTTTACAATAACATTTATCTTCATGCTGTCTAAAAAGTAATAAACTATTGCTAGACTGATTATCCGGTGTTCTCTATTGTCCGTGTGCACCGTTTCAAAATGCTTCAAAATGCTGGAAAAATTAAATTGCTAATGGGAATGAGGTCACATTGCTGATAGGGTAGCATTTTGTTAGTGAAGATGAAACCAAAGAACGCTTGAGACACAGGGAACAAGGTGTTCTGAAGTGAAACTTGGACTGTATTTCAGATGAAAATGAAAGAAACTCCAGAATTTGCTCATCTGAATTCTCTTTTCCAAAAGAACCTTGGGGATTTAATAGATAAAAAAGTGTTCAGATTAGATTCTACTTGGTTAAATGGAAGATGGGGGCCAGGATGGGAAGGAATATAAGAAAGACCTCTTATAGCTGTTAAGAGCTCCCTTGCTAAGTTTCTTTACATATCCAGACTTATACAAGTTTTAAAAGGGATTTAAAATATCGTATTTTAAATCTTAAACTGAACCCTAATTACTAAGGACTAGAATGGGGCCTTGAAGAGGGGTCATATTCTTCCACATCCCTTCACCGTGACGTATTCTGAAACTTCATCTGTTGCTGGTCACAGTTGGAGACACGTTACTGGACTAAAGGGGCCATAGTTGGGATCTGTTACAGAAATTCCTATGTTCCAAGTAATGTTGCGCTCAACTCCAGAGGTGACTGCACTTCATAAATAGATATAAGTGAAAGTGTTGTACAAACCTAATAATTATAATAGATAGGAAAAATAGAGAGGCTTTTAATGTTGTGATTTTTCATTTCTCAGGGTTTCATTTGACGAAACCAGAAGAAGTAGGTAGGGCCTAAGTGCCATTTTATGTGAAGTCAAACTCCTAAAGCACAGGTTTGGGTAAATGTTGGTTCATTGTTAATATTTATATAGTGCCTAAGAAATTCAGAGCTCTTTACAAGCTGTGTGTGACAGAACTTCCTGAGTACTAGCCAGTGCACTTTGCAGTTTCCATGTATCTTTTTGGGGAATAATATTGAGTAGCTCTTCTCAGTACCTTTACAGACTCCTCAAGCTTGTCCTGCTAGGTCTGACAAATGAATATTTTTTTCCAGTGACATAATATGCAGATACTAGCATTAAGTTAAATAACTGAAATGGGGGAGTGTGCTCTGAAGAACTAGGTAATCAGAAATAGCCAAGTTAAAACTTTTTCTTTGCTTTACAGACTTTGAGACCCAAAACAAAACAAACAAACAAACCCTACACACAATATCAGAAGACAGTAAACAAGCTGCATCTTTTAAACTTCATGTAGCAATTCTCTGACAGAGTCCCAGACAGATGGCTTAGGAGAGATTTGCTTTTGAAACCCCTTCACTGAAAAAGCAACAAATAGTCCTAAATTTGGCACACGTCTTTGTGCACAGTTGGTAGATTTATCATGCAGCTACATCACACAAATCTCCCCCCCACCCCTCCAAAAAAGCACTTTTCAGAATTCAGAGTGTTTGAATGAAACAGAAATCTGGTGCTAGGGAGCGAGTCACTGACATAAGACAAGCATTTTTCATCAGTTTACAGTCACAAAAACTAGATTTTCAGTAGATTTACCTGGAAAAAATAGTCCATTCTAATCTACTGCTGACAATGATTTTTGCTTATGTATCAGCAACACTGAGTCACGTATATGTATTTTTGCTTGGCAAGTTCTGGCATCCGACCCACAGTATTTGTATTGGTTCCTTTCAAACCTTCAGCTAGTAATTGCTTTTAATCTCCTTTTCATAATTATATTCAAACTGCTATATGCAAAGTTAAAAGAGGAGTGAGCCTAAAATTTAGGAAATAGCAGCAGACTTAAATATATATATAGCTCACTTATCCCACATACAAGTCATGTTAGGGCAGGGTCAGACAATTATTTCAGTTGCAGGGCTACTTAATGAGTTTTGGTGAGCTGTTGAAGGCTGCATGGGTAGCCACACCTCTTGACAGTTGCCCTCCCCCCGATCACCATCGTGAGACAGGAAGTCCTACGCTAACATCTGACTTTTGGTACAGGAAATCCCTCCCCTTGCCTATCCCCCACCCCAAAATACTCCTTTTGGGAATAGGGGTTGCCATCTTAAAATCACAGGAAAACTGAATCATACACTAAAAATAAAACACCTACTATAACAAATTTTAATTTCATTACAAAAAAGATTCTCGTTATGATTTGTGTTTGCATAGTGTGTATAGAGGAGATTGCATAATAACTCAAAAATAAAGTCTTAGTCTTGTATATTGTGTGTGTATGGTGGGGTGTAGGGTGGGGATTATGGGGCAGGGTCTGGGTGTCTGGCACTTGTGGGGTGTGAAGAAGGATTGGGGGATAAAAGGGGAGCATGGGGACCTCCCCACTCTCCCCCTATGGTGCGTAGCCCCAACAAGACACAACAGTAGGAGCAGCAGCAGCAGCCAGGGGCACTGGTGCCTGGTGGTGCACAGCTCTGGCCAGCGCTGCATATCATGGCAAGGAGCACAGCCCTGCCAGGCTGCCTCTATCACCTGGGCTCTGTGCTATGCATGTGCAGTTCTCACACTCGTGTGTCACTGGAAGGAAGCTCTGCACACTGGAGCCGGCTGCTTTTCCTGCCTCCTGCCACACTCCTCAATACTCCCTTAGACCCAGACTCACCTGAACTGTGTACTGCTGCTATGGACATGGGCTCCATGCTGCCACCAGCCCCAGCCCTGTACTCCCTGCCCCTGCCCAGCTGCAGCTTTCCCCTGCCTCCACACCCCCACTGCTTCCCTACCTGGTACCTGGACTGAGTCGGAAGCTGGGGAAGCCAAGCAGGTCCCCTGGTGGCTGCAGAAGTGGCAGCAGTAGCCATTCCTGGAAGCTGCTGCAGGCTACACTGGGTCCTTCCACCCACAAGGGTGGGAGAGATGTGCAATAGGGTATGTTGGCAGAGTGGGTATATATGGGCATCTTGCTCCCACCCTTGTGGGTGGGAGGGCTGGGCAGTAGGGCTGTGCTATATTGCCCCTTCCCCTCATGGCTGGGCAAGTGGCAGCAGGACATAGCCTCTGCAGCTCCCCCACTGAGGCAGAGACAGGTACAGCTGGAGGAGCTGCAGGAGAAGCCCACATGGCTGCCCTGTCTGGCCCCATCCCCCATCTGACCCAGCCCGTGGCACTTTAAAAATAAAAAAAAAGGCCCCACCCTGACCGGCTCCAGCAGCGGTAACTGGGGCCTCTGAGGGCTTGTGACAGAGCCCCCCATGCAGTGTGGGGATCACCACCCCTGCCAAGCAGCTGCCCCATGGTGTGGGTGCAGTGCATCTCAGCAGGGCACTGCATGCTGTCTGGGAGCTGGAGCCACTGGGGCTGAGCAGTTCCAGGCTCTGGCTGACACGTGGAGCTGCCCCAGCTCCCAGACAGTGCACGGTGCCCTGCCAAGCTATGCTGCACCCATGCCATGGGGCAGCTGCCATCTGGGTGTCAGGTTGGGGGGCAAAGCCTGCTGCCCCCCACCTCTCTATGCTGTGTTGGGCAGGGCTCCACCATGAGGCCCCAATCGCTGCTGTCAGAGTCAGTGAGTGTGGTGTTGGGTTTTTGGGTTTTTTTCATTGCTGGGTTTGTGGGGCTCAGCGGGGCAGCCACTAGGGGTAGGGCTGGGCGGGGGTGGGGTGGATCAGGGAGTGGAGGCTATGTGGGGGGGATCTGTCTTATGGCCTCAGAGCCCCCACAGCTGCTGCTACTGCCAGTGAATAGGTTGTTTTTGTTTTTATTCCTGGACTGCTGGGGCCAGCAGGGGGAGGTGGGATGATTGAAGAGCAGGGGCTACATGGCAGGACAGGCTCTGTCAGGAGGCTCCGGAGCCCCCAGAGCTGCTGCTGAAGCCAGTGGGTATGGGGCTTTTTATTTTATTCTATTTTAAACTGCTGGGACTAGGCTGGGGCCAGGCGGAGGATGGGGCAGGGTAGGGCAGCCATGGGGGCTTCTCCCGTGGCTCCCCCTGCCTGGGGAGAAGCAGCCACAGCCACGGGAACCACCCAGCTCTGCCTGTCTCGCCCCAGCTGATCTGAATCACCAAATCTCTCCAAATCAGTGCGGAATCTTATGAAGCTGATTCGGCCAAATTGATTCAGGACAGTGATCTGCATGTCTAAATTGAATAGCTGTCCTCCGAATCAGCTGAATCCAAATCTGAATCAAGTACTTACCTATCTGCCCAGCCCTACTGGGCAGGGTACAATTTGTTGGTGGGTATTGTGGGGTGAATGAAAGTGCCTACCTAGCTGGATCTGGCCCACAGGCTGTATTTTGCCCACCCCTTTGTTAGAGTCATTGACATCACTCTTGGCGTGAGAGAGATTCATTCCACATTCCAGAAGTGCTACACAGAAAAACAGACTCGGCTCCAACTATTTGTAACACCACTGGAGCAACTTCTTGGCTAATTATACGTGCAGAAGCTTGCAAGATGCAGATAACATCAATCTCTGGTAGATGGAGTTTGATGTCTGGCTCAGTGAATGTTGCTGTCCCATTGGTCTGTCTCCTACTTCTCCCAAAGCTATTCTCTACACATGTACAGTCAAGAGACTGTGAAATGCAACTCCATGGCACAGAGGTGGCTACAGCTAACCTTCTGCTACCTTTTGTCTATTGGGGAGTGGCATTTGCTCTCTATATAGGGTTTCTATGGTTGCTTACAGAGCTAAGAGATGTTTTTCACAACGGCATTGCAAAGGTATGCAGCAACAGTCTTATTAACCATGAGGGGCTTGTGGTCAGGCCCCAGTCCGGGCATAGTCTCACTCACTAAAATCCATGTATAACAAAGCATTTGTTGCAAATCCTAACAGAGGTAGGATAAAAGGAGAAAGCCTTATTTTCCTTAGTTGTGATACAATCAGCCTAGCATTAGAAGGTAAATTTACAGCGTAAATAGCTACAAAGAAAAGTTACTCAGGATTTTTTAAAATATAACTGTCAAATATATACCACTTTGCCTCTTGGTTGCCCATTCCATAATGAGAAGAGGAAGGGACTGAATTGTTGTTTGTAGTTTGTTTTATTAACTTGTTTACTTAGGTTTTCACTTGTACTGCAGTTACAATTACAATAAATGTCACCTAACAACAAGTAATGTTATTGGATTCACAGATGTACATGGATATATGGGAGTAGGTTAGCAGTTTTGCTATTTTATTATATTTTAATAGTGGTTATGATTTAGAGAACAATAATACAAGTTAATGGACAGGCTTTTGACTTAAGTTTTACATTACAGCATATGATAATTTAATGTCACAGTGCTATTTAACGCATGTCATATTTTACAGCACAGGAAGCAAGAGATTATTACTGTTTGGACTGTTTGGATGAACACTGGTAAATATTATTATTAGAAGCTGTAGGCTGACCTTAGATGGAAAATAGTTTTGTAGATTCGTAACTATCTATCCAGATGCATTTATGGTTCTCTTGTCTATTCCTCACTATTATATTATTTGAATACTCCTGTGTTTAAAAATCCCAAACCGACCAACCAAACAAAAAACCCAATAAAGCACACTGTCTCTGCTCCTTGCCTGGAATGTGCAGTTCTCCTTTCTCCTTGCTAGGTTTTCTTTCTAAATTTACTAAGGGAAATGTGGCAGAGGTCTTTGGGTGGATCACATTGTCAGAGCTAAGTCCTGTCCATTTTAAGAGCCAGATTTAAAAATAAATCTCAGCAGCTAGCACCTTCCAGTCTTACTGCAGACTGCTGAATGCTTTTGAAAGCATGGTCACTTCACTTAGATGTCTAAAAATGTTGTCTAGACCATCTAAAAAAAAATCTTATTAGACACTTCTTTTTCTTTTTGTCAGAATTTGTAGATTTGTAGAAATCAAAGTGTTCACAGAGATTAATTGTTTTTGGCTAAGTTCTGATGTATCCCAGAAAGTTTCTCTTGGAAACCTGACAGGTTTCCTTCCAGCTGGTCCCTTACTTAGTGGGCAGATTGGCAGTCTGAGGGGGAGCAAAGATGCTGGGCTCAGAATCCCTTTACTACATGGATTCCCAAGGCTTCTGTGGAACCCACCTCTTGGTTAGCTCAACATATAGACAGCTTCACAGCGAGGGTCCTTGGCCAATGACAGCCTGCCATATGGAACACCGCACAGTTAGAGACACCTGCAGTAGCCACAGGTGAGCTGTCTCTTTTGTTTGGTATAAACATTCTTCTAGCTTGACTTCCTGCTCTTTGGAATATCATCTAATTACCTGTAAAATATATGCTGAAGACCAGTGTTTCTCAGCCAGGGTGTCTGGGGTTCTGTGAGATCCGTTTAAGGGTGTTGCAGGGGTACAATATTAGTACAATATTAGTACTGTAAGGTGTGCAAATACCTAGACATGATTCAGAAGATAAACCCAGAGGGCACATCCAGACATGCATAGACGTTTGGTTCCCTGGGGACAAATAGCACTGGCACACCTTGCATTGCAGCTACTTGTTCCTGGGGAACATCTGAGTCATGCACACTTTGGTGCACTGCAAGTTACCTGGGGGACAGTAGGAGAGACTGGGGCCAGCACTGTGCTGGTCCTAGCGGCCTTACCTGGCATCCTGGGAGCCTCCCAGGTCTGCAGCTGCAGTGATGCTGCTGTGGGGAGCTTGGCCGGCAGCTGCAGTATGGCTGCAGGTGGCCTAGCTCCACTTTTCAGCAGTGTATGCTGCTTGAGCATGTGCTGTTCTGTTTTTTTTTTGACCCCTGAATATCCAGGGGTCAAAAAAAGCTGTGAACAAAACCACGCACATTCAGGCAGCATGCCCTTGCAGTATGGAGAACAATGGACTATACAGTATACTAGCTGTATTTTTATTTCTCCTTCAAACTCCCTTATGGGAATGGGCTGCTGGCTGGGTAGCCTGTGGTCTTCCTTTGATTATACCTGACATTTCCAAGGACTGGCATGGATATCAGTCTTCGAGCATATTATATGAATATCAGGTTTCTTTTTTGACTTTTGAATCTCCCAATATTCTCTGCAGCTGCATGAAGTGCCTGCAAGATGTGCTGAATATTTCATCCTTCTCTTATCTTGGTCATGCAGTACAAATCTTTTTGTGATGATGTAACTGCCCCTTCAATCAATTAACTCCAGAGGCACTTCAAACACCAGATCTAATCAATGGAGTCTCCCCTTCACTTGGCCCTTGCAAAATAAAAACATACAGGCACGGAACAAATGTGGTTTATCTCCGTATCCTGCAGTGCAAATAAGTTTGCTGATATGAAATAAGTGTAATCCTATTTTTTGAATGGAAGGGCAGCATGTGTTGCTCAAGAATTAAAGCAGAAGGCAGGGTAGAGATAGACCTTCTACAGTAACTGTATCACAGATACACAAGCTTTCACAAGCAAGAGCTCACTTTATCAAGGATTAAAGTTCTGATTTGAAAGGGGCATCTATGTTATAGCACTATAACTCAGGATATTTCTTTAGAATATAGAAACAGTAGAAACTAAAACCAGATTCTTGACAGAAACCAGAGTTAATCCTCTCTCTTGTATGGAAGACCTTATTGGCTCAGGGAAATACAATTTACATCTTGCTGTGCCAGCACAGATGAATCTGACCTGTAGCATAAGCAGCTTGCCTAGCCCTGGAGGGTTTACAAAGCCAGTATATCTTAAATGAACTATTCATCAGATGAGACCTGGAAAGTAAGAAGAACAAAGATGTAGTAATAATCATGTTTCTTTCTTTCGAGGCAACCTTCTCTGAGCTTGTAAGTAGACAGTATCTTAAAAATAATGGCTGTCCTAATGATTCTGTTTTCATTTTGGACCTTAGCAGCAATAGCATTATGTTTCTAAGTTCACAGGGAATAACTGCAGCCTTCAAAATCTTTACAGAGATAAGACAAAAGAGCTAGTGTTAGTCAGAAAAAGGTTATATAATTATATGAAAAACCTGAGGAAAACTCTCCTGTGGTATAATTTATATCAGTGAGGCATGACAGATATATGGAGACAGCTCTATTTTGTATTAGAAATGTAGATATGAAGATAATCAGTGATTAATTTTTATTTCACCATCAAAAGCATAGTAAGTCGCATGTAGTTGTAGGATGTTACTTTCCATGAATAATATTTCTTAGTAGGATGATGATCTTATAGGGATGTCATGAAACAAAAAGAATATAAGAATGGACACGTTAGATTAGACATGTGTCTAATCTAGATCAGACATCAGACTATCTGTGGCCAGTACTAGCTGATTCAGGGAAAGGTACAGAAAACCCCTAAGTGGACAAATTTGAGCTAACTTGATCTCAAGGAAATCTCATCCCAACGTCTGTGGTAAGTGAGTATTTGACTTATGTCCAGTGCATATCCTTTTATAGTATTTTCTTAAGTAATGTAATTTCAGGTGTATTCAGCATCAATATTGTGGTGGGGCCCCCACCCCATTACTGGGGGTGAAAGGGAGCCAGGGAGCAGCTGGCTGGCTTCAGCCCCTGGAAGAACTGATAGGGGCAGAGGAGTCTTTAATAAAATGGCTACCCACCCCAGATGTGGCCAGCACAGTGTGGCCTGTGGGCAGAAATAGTGGGTCAGGTGATCTAGAGAGGAACATATAAGCTCAGGGCCTGATGCAAGGAGGGAGCCTGGTCTGGCACGCTGCAGAGAGTAGAGTCCCAGAGAAAGGCCTGAGCAGCCAAGGACAAAGGACTGCAGACTGCAGGGAAGATGGAAGCAAGCCCTGCACCCCTGGGCAGTGGAACATCCATAATTTGACAGCATGTTGCAGTGTTGCCATGGTATAGTTTTGATGTAGGATTGGGGGAACCTTTGTGGGCAAGCAGAGACTCATATCTTTTCATCTGTGTTTTAATACCAGGGGACTGAGTTGTGGCTGTAGGAACAAAGGAGGCCACTGACAAGGATACCAAGGGCACCCTAGGCGTAGATCGCTTTTGGTAGAAGGACTCTGGTATCAAACAGCAAGGACTAGGAGGTTGCAAGCATGGAGTCTGCAGGCGGCAAGATGAGGGGGCCAGAGCCCACAGGGGGCATGGCAGAAGCTGGGGCCTGAGAACTTAAGGTCCTGATACAGCAGACCCTGCTACAGTAAAGTGAGTTAGGCCTGGAGGCTGCAACCCTGACAAGGGAATAAGGCCTGAAGCAACCTCCTGCCCTCTAGGGGCAGCCGCCCTGTCCAATCAGAACATTAAGGCATGGCAGGTGATATGACATGGTGGGACCCTAAGAGGTTGGGCGGGGTGGGGGGGAGGTAAGCAACTCGGGATTGAGGTAGCCACTAGAGGGTGACTTGGTTGCCCCGCTGCCAGGCCCTCTACAATATAAATATAAAACCTTTTAAAATTGGTAAATACTTGAGCTTGTGGTAAATAGTAATAAAATTAATTTCACAGGCTAATTATACATTACGTAAATCTTGCTTTCTCTTTATGAGCATGTATATATTGTCTTTCAATTTATTTCCCCATTTATTTTGCATTGCAAGACAGTTTTAATGAAAGCATGTATTGATACATGTTCTGTATCATTATTCTGTACACATCTGTCATGACTACTTAGTCCTGTCTTCTCTAAACTATAAGTTTCCAATATTTACAGCCTTTTATCAGAAAGAAGTCTCTTTCAATCTCTAATTTTTGGTTTCTGTTTCTGGAGCTGTCATATTTTTTACTATATATTTTTTTGAGATTGCAGGATCAGAACTGAACCCAGTATTTCAGATAAAGGCCTTGTTTTATCTTGTAGCACCATAGTGGTGGGAGGAGATTAGATTAGCCCAGAATAGAGAGAGATATAATACAGTTAATTTGGCAGGTACCTTTACTGTGGTAGCATAACCAGGGTGTTGTGGGGGGGGGTACTAACTTTCAGTGCTGACTTAGGGGATGCTGGCATTAACCCGTTTCCACTCAGGAGTCTTTTCAACAATAGTCCTGTGCAGCTTGGCCATAGGGAGCCAGGTAGGCACAGCCTCATGCCCCATAATGTGTCTGAGGGGAGAGGAGTGGGCGAGGTGAGTAAAATGCTTCCTCCTATGCTTTGCCATGGGAAGTGTAGCCTTGCACTCAGAAGTGTATCTGGGGGAAAAGGGAGGAAGCAAACGGGACACCAGGAGCATCCTGGAGGAGTCTGCACAGACTAGGCTGCTGCCCCATAATGCCTATCCCTTAGCTACAGCAGCCAAGCTCATGTTGCTACTCAAGCACAGAGCAGGGGCAGGCAACATTCTGTATTCCCCTGCTGCTCTCCAGTTGTCAGCACAATTTCCCCCATCCCACCTCTGCCTTGAGTGCTGAAATATCTTGTTACACCTCTGATCTATTGTTCTGAACAGGGATCCACAACTGAAAGTAAACGTGGCACTTGAGGAGGCACAAGTAAAAGCATTTAAGGAAACAGTTCCATATATAGCAACTAATGAACAATACATTACAGGCCTAGTCTCCATGTCTCTGTTGGCATAATTACTTCCAGTATTTTCTGTTTTGTTCTGCATAGTCATACAGTTTGTGTGACTCTTTTACTGCTGCTGAATAGAAGATTTGACTGAATTGTCCATGATGTTGCCTTGATCCTTTTTCTGAGTGGCTATAGATCAGTTAAGGCCCACAGTGCATCAGCGTTGTTCAAATTTTATTCCTTTCCAGTGTGCATTACCTTGCATTTATGACTAGTTGAAACCCAGCTGGCAAGTTAGCTTATTTGTTATTTTTAAAGTCAAGTAGAATATTTCATATTGGCTCATAGGCAGCAGAAAATAGAAAAGGGGCTTTTCTTTGTTGTCATGCTATTAAACAAAATCAGCTAAACATGTACATGAAATACCAAAGCTTTGAAATGCCAAAGGTCTCTTCTTAAAGACTTAACTTTCCTGGAAGTAAGGATTATTATTCCTTTAAGCATCAGGTGCTTCTTTGTGAATACTGGGTCATATTTTGGGTTCTGATGCATGTGCTCATTGAGCTTCTATTTACTTTATGTTCAAGTCCAAATCCATTCAAATCCAAAATCAATCTATAGTTGCTTGAATTAAGTGATATTATTTTTAAAAGCACTACAAAGAAATCTTCCTCACTTTATGCAGTTGTAATACTGTACTGAACTTTCTTCTTAGTATTTATTGAGGGTCTGTTACATTTTCAGAGTAAAATTTGAGAACTTTCAAATGTGTTATTTTTGCATCCTTGGATTAACTTGCAATTCAGAAAATATCGAAGTGCTGAAACTAATAATTCAAAAAAATGTTTTAATAGCTACAAACAGCCTTTATAACCTTGGTACCCTAGGAAGAAGAAATCTGACAATTTCACAGTCCCACTTGTTCCTGGCAGGGAAGGATGGCATTTTAGAGACTACAAGGTTCAGAGAAGCCCAAGCTTTCATAGGCAACAATTTACTTCATTCAATGCATTTGATAGTTTACGCTTCTTTGGACCAGTTAATCTCTAAAGTGACATCTTGCCCTGCCCGCTGCCTGACTTCAGACTAATGCAGCTAACTACCTTTCTGCTTGTTGCTCCTTCTGGTAAAACTTCTGTAAAGGACTGACTTGCTAAAGAAGTATCCTTGGGTGGCTATGCCACCTCTGTGCCTATCAGGGTTTGGCAAGGCTGTAAACAGCTGGACCTGCAGCTAGGCCCTGAGGAGTAATTAGTGGGGTCAGCAATGTGGAAGCACAGATTACCCGAGTGCCACGTTGGGGGCCCGGTCAGAGGGCTGAGACCATGGGGACCAAGTTCTAGAAGGACTGAGGGGAAATCCAAGACATGTAATCCAGAAGTGGGCCAAGCTCAGAAATCAGGGGTCAGAGAGCCAGTGCCTGGTTCCTGGGAAGATTTGAAGTCAGGGTCAGGAAAAGCCAAAGCTGAGGTAGGAATCGGGAGAACTGGAAGGAGTGGTGAGCACAAGAAGGCTTGCCAGAACAGACTGAGGCTCAGATGCCCTTAAAAGGGCAAGGTGCAGTGCGACACCCAGTCCAGTTGCTTGATTCCACAGAAAACTAGGGTGCTCTTGTTAGCCACGGATCAGGGTGCTCTCGGCCTGATTGCTCAGAGGCCATGACAGTACCTCCCTTTCCTTCCATCCCTCTGTGATTGGTATTTTGGGAATGAGGGACTATGGGGCACAATGCATGGCTTTCAATGACATTTCTTCAGCTCATATAATTTACAATAGATGGCTTAGATTTAATATTCTACCTGTTCCTTCACCTGCACTGAACGCCAGCTCTGAAGAGCTGAGAATCTGGCCCATTCTCTACAGCAGGGCACGGGCAGCCTCTGTGTGTGGCACACAGCAGATCAGGGAGGGGACAGGCAGTACAGTGGCAGATAGGGCAGAAAGCAGCAAGCAGAGCAGCAGATTGCATGGGGAGAGGTTTGGAGCAGCACTTGGGGAGGATGTGGGCTAATTTGTGGCGCGTCTGCCAGAAAGGTTGGCCCCTGCTGCTGTATTGTATGCAGGCTAAATCCATGAACCTCTTACTCACGCACTCTTTTCTAATGAAAGCAGTCAGAATAAGCTTGTGATTTATTGCCTGAGTAAGGGATCACAATAACATAGTGATTTTTTAGGAACTGTTCTCAGTCTGTGTAAAGCATTAATAAATCTTATTTATATTGTCCAATGAAATTTTCTTTGCTTTGTGAACTATGCTTACAGTATGCTCACTGTATCTTTTAATTATATCATTTTCATAAACAACATTCTCCATTTTCATATATATGGTAAAGAGTCTGTTTGACTAACTCACTGTGCTCCTGACACAATAGTTTTTTCTAGATTCTTCTTTAAAATAAATCACCTTCTTTGCATGCTTGTGCATGAGAATTTAAATCTGAGTTCTTTTGCCTTAGAAGTAAAGATGATTTTAGGCTGTGCATGGACTAGCTCAAAGAAATTCGTTTTCTTTGTGAATTAATTAATCTATCCATTTCATCCTCCCTGCAGCAACAGTTGGTCTTTTCTGCAAAACCTAGTTTGTACCTTGGATCCACAAAAAATTAAATTGATTTTGGGAGAGAAAAAAGAAATCACTCCTCTTTATTCTAATTCCTCCCAAATGCTCAGTTTAATTTTCACCCAAGGGCAAACCACTTTTATTTCATTTAATTTGTCTTTTCTAATAAATGGACATGTTAACAATGTCCACTAATGTAGATGATCATTTTTCTATTTTAATCTGAGTGGTTTCTTGGCAATTCACAATTCAATCAGAAATAAATTTTAAATAGGTCATGTAGGAGGCTGGCAGTTTCAATTTCCTTGTGCTTAAAAAAAGTTTCTGTTTTCAGAGATATTTGTTGGAGCACAAATAACGTTGGAGTCAGGGCAAAACATTCATTTTTAACAAGCTTGTTCTTCCAGCTAACAATAATGGTAAGAAGCAGCCTTTTTTCAAATTGTTTTTCAAACATCTTAATAATAACTATTTTCACTTTTTTTCAACTAAGAATCTCAACATGTTTTTAGAAAGGTGGGTGTAACAAATTGGCAGGACTTGTATGCACAATCTCCCATTGTTTGCAGGTGTGTTCCAGTCCCTGCTCTAAGGACTAGTATACATTTTTTACCATTGTATAGAACACAAAAACAGTTTTTGGAGCAGGTCTTCTCTTACAGCTGTCTTCTTTCACACATGAATTATCTAATCACTAGGTACAGAAGCAGGCTCAGTCTTGCTTTCCCTTTCTGGTCAAATGAACCATTATCCCATGCAGAATAGATTGCCTTCAATAGGAGGTGTTCAAGTTGTCTTACTGCCTACACCAGGGGTGGGCAATTATTTCAGCTGAAGGGCCACTTAATGAGTTTCGGTGACCTGTTGAGGGCCACATCCTCTCCTCTCCTTCCCTCTTTCGTTCTCTCTCTTTCTGTCTGTCTGTCTCCCCATCGCTCCCTCTGGAACTGGGCCTGAGCTAAAGTTCACCAGGAGCCCTGACACAGCTGTGGACCCAAATGGGGTCTGCTGCAGCAGGCAGGCAGTGGGGCATAGCAGCAGGTTCTGGAGCCCTGATGCAGAACCTGCCAATGGTCTCTGCAGCTGACAGTGCTGTCCACCCAGCACGGCAGAAGCTCCTTCCGGAGTCCTCAGCTGAGGCCATGGCAGGTTCTTGGTTGGGGCTCTGGGCAGGAACTTCCACCACACTGGCAAGGCAGTGGTATCAGCTGTGAATTGGCAGGTTTTGCAGTGGGGTTCCTGAGCCTGCCACTGACATCTTCAGCTGATGCCGTCGTCCATCCACTGTGGTAGAAGCATCTGCCCAGGTCCACAGAACATGCTGTTAAATCAAGAGCTGATACTGCTTGGTAGAAGCAGTCCCACCTGCCTGGCACCACATGGCTACCCACCCATGGGCCAGACCCAATGAGTTGGTGGCTGCCCATCTGCTGACTGGATCAAATGTGTTCATAGGCCAAATCTGGCCTGCGGACCATATTTTGCCCACCTCTGTCTTACACCCTAGAAATGCCTGTAGCTTGGTGGTCAGGGCAGAGGAGTGTACAAACTTACTTACCCCAAAAGGGGAAAATGTATTCTAGCCACTGTCTGCTCATATAAAAAGAGGACTTAGTATCTGTTCTTTCTCAAACAGCAACAAAATGGGGGAGAAGGGAGGACAAGGAAACCAGAAGTACCACCGAATTTTGTGTGGAGCCTGGCCTGCCACTCTGAGGTCTATCAGATTGAACCTTGAGATAGAGGGTTGGATCCATCTTTTGTAGATACTGAGAATGAGGCAGGAACCAAGCTGCTCAGCAGTGTCAAAACAGAGATCCTTCTATGTATGCCCAAAAATAAAACTTTTAAATACCTCAGGAATTAAAGGGTTAAACATTGAAATCCCTCTGTGTTAGGCAGCTGCTGAGTGGGTTTTTGAGTACTGCACTTTAGCATTTAGGCACTTAAATCATGCCTAAGACCTACCTGTAAATTGTTTTAGTCCATTTTTAGATCTAATTTTAAGTAACTTCATCAAGAAGACACAAAAATAATAATAATTGGGTACAGAACCTGCTTCTAACTTCTTTCTTTCCTCTCTAGCAGTCTAACTACTAGTTTTCTGATTAGAAGTAGAGGCACAATTGTTAGTGTATTAGATTTCTAGCACAAATTCTTTTAAAGGAGCCATGGAATCTGAGCCCTAGTCCCAACAATTGCACTTCCTGCCATGGCATGTTACAATGGCAGGAAGCACAATTTCGGGATCAGGAATCAGGTGCCCATTGCACTCTTTCCACTTGCCAGGTGAAGGACAGGTATCTGTAGCTTGATATAACCTGGTAGGGTCGCAGACCGAGGGCTTAAATCTGTTGATTGTTGGTCCCAGGGCTGGGAACATACCAGAACACATTGTAAACCCTGTTATGGTCCCAGGGTTGGGACTGACAATCAGTTTATTGCTGGCTCCAGCCTGGGGAAACCATGGATTTACTACATGTTCACTTTAAGATGCCATACAAACCAGTCATAAAGTGTTCTATGTTATATATGGAATATTTTTTGTGACTGCTTTGCCATTTGATGGTGCATTCAAAGTGCCTCAACAAGTTATTTTTATGTTACCTTTGCCGCATTCTAGGGATTTCTTGATGGGGCAAAGTTTCCAGAAGTCTTGGAACATGCCAGTGTTCATAGATTTCATAGATTCCATAGACATTAGGGCTGGAAGGGACCTTGGAAGATCATTGAGTCTAGCCTCCTACCCCAGGGGCAGGAAGTCAGCTGGGGTCATAGGATCCCAGCAAGATAAACATACAATTTTCTCTTGAAGATGTTCAAAGTAGGTGCTTGAACCACCTCTGATGGCAGGCCATTCCAGACCTTGGGGGCTTGGACAGTAAAGAAATTCTTCCTTATGTCCAGCCTTAAATGGTGTTGCAGGAGTTTATAAACATTCAAACTTGTTGTCCCTTGGGGCGCTCTGGTGAACAAACATTCCCCCAGATCCTGGTGGACACCCCTTATAAACTTATAGGTGGCCATCAGATAACCCCTGAGTCTGCACTCCAACCATCCCTTCTCTTCTCAGTGTTGATTTGATGGCTTGGTCACATACAGAGAATGGATGATGGCCATACGCCCAAGGATCTTCTGTACGGAGAACTCTTTACAGCAAGAATCCCATGCATGCATCCTTATCTCCATTTCAAATATGTTTGCAAGAGAGAGATGAACGTAATGAACATTGAGCCAAACAACTGGGAGAAGATTACTGAGGATCAAAGTGCTTGGAAGCAATCTGTTATGTATGAAATGAGGGCTTTTGAAGAAAGAAGAGGCCAACATGCAGAGAAAAGGAAAAAAAACCCTCATGAAAAACAGTACACCGCATTCAGAAGTGTTTGATATAATTTCACAAGTGATGTGTGGAAGTGACTGTCATTCAAGGAATGGGCTCATAGCCACAATTGGAGATGTTCAATGGGTTGATGCCTCAGTGCATTTTAATTGTCTTGTAAGACAGACAGATGCCTATAGAGTGGGTGCACGTGTAGCACTCTTGCCATTTATACCATGATTAGCACATTAATTGTAGCATAAATGTAACATGTAGAGGAGTCCTAAGTTTTCTAACTCAACTAGAATCATAGACTGGGGATTCCACTTCCCCCTTTTACATAGAAAACATGAGGTGAAAGAGAATAACCCACTCTTACAGTGTCCCAGGTGTACTTCTGTTGCAGAGATGACTTTTCCCTTTGTGGAATATCAACAGCTCTAATTTTACCCCACCAAAGTACTTGCTTTTTTCTTCAGGTCTGTATCCGGCTCTACAAATTCCTACTGAGCTTTACATATGTTAGGCTTCGTTCAGCAAACCAAGAGAAAGTGAGTTCTACAATACAGCATTGCAGGCTAAATTATTTGCTATAATTTAAGGCAAATTGTAGAATTTCTGCTAATTGCCTCCTAGATTCTGGAAGAGAGAATATGCCTAGAGGCCAGCCAACTTCCCAACACATGGGCAGCACAGAAACCTTTGTTCCTTATCAGTACAGTGCATTCTTATGCTAGAATGGCATCAATCTTTGCCTTTTAAAATTATGGCTTATCATTGATATTCTTTCAAAATGTCAAACACTCTGGGCAAAGACATACACAATAGGATTAGAGACATACAGCAAAATATCATCTGCCTATAAGGGTATTGGATAACTTCATTCTACTCATGATCCCTTTTAGAATGGGAGGAGATCACACTTTCTGCCACTGGCTTCATTCCTGTTGGATTTGATAGAGATGAGAGAAAGTATCTGTATCTTACTCTACTTTGTAATTTTAAAAAAATCAGAATTAAAGCCACTCAAACTTTCTTGAGGTACTGGTGATTCACTATATCAAATCCACTTAATGCATTCAAGCAAAAGTTTGTATGCTTTGATATGCCAAATATATTGCAGCAGTCCATTTCTGCAAGGATTCAGAGCCACCTTTTCTGATTTAATGAAAATAAAAAAAGATCGTAATTATATCTTTTCTGCATCTTGGAAAGATCACTTTTAAAACTTGCTCCGTGTTGATGTGACCCATGCCTTTCACTTATAGTTCTAGTTTGTCTTTGCTTATACTTATCCCTTTTTAGATTCCCTACCCCCCACTTTTTTTATAATTTTTTTGAATTATGTATAATCTGTCACTCATACTGACCAGGGTAGACACTATACTCTTACTAATCAGTGATGTTGTCCCATTGGCTATGTGCTGTGGAGGGGTTATTTTTTTCCTTTAACACTTTACCTACAGCTTCTATATGAAATAGGGAAAAATGCTTATAGGCAGTCAGGATATTGGAAAGACAGGTCTACTGTTTTGTTGGTGCTCACTGCATGCAGCTGCAAAGAAGATAAAAGGACATTTTCCATCATCCAAAACTTTATACTTTCTCTGCAGTATCTCAACTTTTTGATTTGCCAGTTTTTTACTATTTCTTAGTCAACAAGATCTCCACCAATATTATTGACTTTAAGCAGAAAAGTTGGCCCTTCTGTTTACTCTCCACCCCTATGTGAACTTGCAGATAGATTAATTTTTATCACATTAGGACTTTTTTTGAGTTACTGCTGTTTCTTTGTTTCCATCAAAGTCAGCTTCTCTTTTTGCAGTTTTACCTCATGTTTTTCTAACTCTATACAGGTTAAAAGCAATAAAATAGCAAATTCTAGTGCTTGCCATGGTGCTGTTGTTAGTGAATAATCCATTGTAAAATGGTCAGATAAACTGACAGCTGTCTAACATTAACCAATTACTTCATTACTAGAAAGAGATCTCTGCAGGAATAGGAATTAAATGAGTCATAGTAGAACTTGGAACTTTTACATTCTGAGGCTGCTTTGTCTCCTCAGCACCTACCACATATAGCAAGTGAGTTGGCTTCAATATGTAATTTTAATGTCCTTTCTCATTTAAGTGCTGCTTTTTCACAGGGTCACTTTATAATTCCATTTTCTTAAGCAATTCAGAACTATTTTGTGAGGCCAAACTATCCTTTTTCTGGCTTGCAGAGGCAAAACCTGGGCATTATGAAGATGTGGGCATGGTGGGGAACCTGGAAGGATTCCACTGCAGTTCTTGTCCCCCAAATTCCATGTGTATCAGATTTTCTTGGCTCATGAGTGAACGGTGAACTTGAAGCTTTTGGTTCTCTTGCTAATGTGTGCTCCCAGCATGCAGAATTACTAAGTAGAGCCATTTTGGGTGCTTTATTTATCTGCCCAATTATATGTAGGCTACAGAATATTTCAAAAAGAATCTGTGTTTCATTTTGGTTGGCAATTCAATATATAATTTTTAATCACAGAAAATATATTTGTATAGCTATTCAGACATAATATAGTCCTGAATTGTTGCACTAAAAAGACCACCTCCTGTGGCTTTGAAGTGTTCTTGTTTCTTTTATACATTTTTCTAGGAAAAACGACAATGCTAAAAGTGATTAAAATAATCCAGTTCTGTTATTTTAAACAGATAGGCCATGCTGGATTGTGAACTTGGAAGATTAAATGACTCTGGGACAACTTTTGTTTGTTAGGAAAATAGAAACAAAAATCAGTTTTCAACCTCTTTCACCTGGGTTAATTATCTGAACGCTGTGATTGCTACTCAAAACCTCACATAGATATTCTAAATAGGTATAAGTACCGGTACTTGCTGACCAAGTTAAAAAAAAATCTCTTTTGATTCCCTTGGCTTGAAGGATTTTTTATTTTAAACATTTTTACAGTGCTTGCAATCAGGACTTTTGGAGTAGAAGAATCAGTAGCAGCAGGAGGACTCAACGGCATTAGAGCCATTGTGTTTGAGGTTTCTGTTCAAGTGAGATAGAAAGGTTCCTTGCATAAGCTTGCATTTCTATTCTCTTTGGTAAAACCTTTCCCTTTCATTTTTTCTTTTCATGCCCATGAGTTTTTTTTCATTTGCTCCCCAATATGAATCCACTTGACCACCCCATTATAGAAGAGAAATGAAACCTTTAAAGGATATTGAACACAGAGGTTTCACTGTGGATCAGTAAAAAGTCATTTGTCAAAAGTGTTTCCGTGATTGTGATACACTGGGAAAACGCATATGTTCAGTGTCTTTCAAACTCACATTTCCATTTCTATCCTGGCCTATTGTATCATATCACACTGAGTTTTAAATTAAACATGTAGGAGAAGCGATTTGCTCAAGGGTTGTTCAGAGTTTTTTATTACTTTGACTGGGTTTCTGGTTTATCTAGGTGTGTTTCTGTCCTTATGGAAAAATATGAAAAGAATCAAGAGGTTTTATAAGGTGCTATGGAAGTCCTTGCTCCAAATGCACTGGAAAAATCAGGTGTTCTTTCACCAAATTCAGTAAGCATTTAATCAGCCTTTAGATGAATTGAGTAAAATGTTTATATATCCATAAAGCAATCAACAGTTAAGTATATGGCATTTTTTTACTTAATGTAATTATTTCACTAATATAATGTTTTAAAAATAGTCTGAAGGGATTTGAATTGTTTGAATGTTTACTTTTGTTAGAACAATGAAAGGAAATCAACAGAATGCCAAATATCAATTGAGTGCATTAATCAGGGCTAGAGAAGATCCTATCAATTCATTACTAGAAAAGTTAGTTTGTTATCTGCTGACATCTGCTTTGTGGCCTCCTCTACCCCTTTCTCTCAGGGAGGTGCACTACCACTTGCCCCTTCCTGGCTGAGCACCTAGCAGGCCCTGCCCTTCTGCTGTCCACAGCACCTGCACACCCAGCCAGGGACCCCTATGCCCCCATATTCAGGCACAGCCCCACTGACCCCCAACCCTGCCACTAAGACACTGTATTTCAGAGGTCAGAGCCAGGCACTCTGCAACCTTGGCACTTGCCATTATACTTCATTTTATCAACAGAAGTTGCAATTTTATACAAAGGCTCTGTGTCTCCCCTGTCAAACTGCAGAAACACTACCCACGTGAGGGAGGATAGTGAACAGAGAACGTGGTGCTGGCACAAGGACAGGGGGCTGCACAGTTGCAGAGTGCATAAGGGATATCTGTAGGAGGCATCGAAGAACCAAAGAGGAGGTGCTGCAGGCCTTGGGTGCTGCCTTTGAGCGCTGGGCAAGTGCAGCTGATTTCTGGTGTCACAAGCAATAGGAGTGGGATGAGAAGAGACTTCAGATTTGGAAGGGGCTGGGGGATGCCTACACTCAGGCTGCTAGGGTGAAGAAATGGGGCCTCAAGAAGTCCACCTACCTTTTTGAAGAGGTAACCCATGCCTTGGTAGACCTGGCAGAGTCCCTGTGCCAGGAGAAGGAGTTAATGGACAGGATGCTGGACTGCTTTGCAGCTACCTATGACAACATTGACTAGTGACATATGACGTGGGCCCCACGTGTGGCCAAGGGTCATAGGGTTGGGGTCCCTGTAGCAGAAGACTGGGAACTCAGGGCAAGGTGTGTGGGGGAGGGGGTCCCATGAGGGAATACTGGGGGTCCCTTGCTATGCTGCTGCCTTCTGTTCCACAGCTGCCTCCTCTTCTCTGCAGCCCTCTCAGGTGGACAGTGGGTCTGGGATCACCCATGTGTCCAGATCCTATATAGAGAAGTCGCTGGTCTTCACTTTAAAGTCTGGGAATTAATGTTCCAGGTCTACAGCCCCCCTCCACTGTGCCTCTCCTCAAAGTTTCTGTGTTGAATTCTGGCCCTGTGGCATTCTATCTGAACCCCACCCTCTCCCTGTTCCCCATCCTATCCGCTCCTCCAAGTTCTCCTCCCTTTCACAAATCTCTCCCACCCCTGCTCCTGTCCCTTCCCCACTCCAAAGATGTTTGGGCTTGCATCAATGGGCAGAGGGACCAAGTTTTGACAGAGGCAATCTTCAACAGGTTGTCTTTATTAAAAGGAAGAAAAGCTTAGCAACTGCAACATTGTAAACTGAGGCATGTTTCTTTCTTGAGTCACATTCCCCTGCATCCCAGTGTCTGCCTCTCAGAGGCATGGGAGGGGATGGAAATGGTGTCCCAGTAGAGAACATTGTGAGTGGTGGTGCTGGTACGTGGGGCTGGTACTCTCTACATCAGTGCAGGGCTCACTATCCCCAGCCTCCCTACATCATGCTTTCTCAGCACACACTGCATGGTCTGTGAGTTGTCTCCCGTGCCCAGGCTTTATGGAATACCTCTCTGGCCTCACAGATGTTGTGGAGGACTCATGCAGTGACTATGAGGTGTGGCAGGTTCTCCTCCTCCAACTCAAGGCGTGTTCTAAGAGCCCACCAGTACACCTTGAGGTGGCTGAAGGTGTGCTCCACAGCCTTGTGGCACCTATTCAGGCAGTAGTTGAAGTGTTCCTTTTGGCAGTCCATTCATTCTGAATGACCAGACATACCTCCCAGATGGCCTCTCTGACTATGGACTTCCCCATGCCAAAATGGCTGGTGATGTGGCAAAGACTTCTGTGCATGGCCAGTTTCATGATGGCAAATTCCACTCGCTTCTGTTGAGTGAGAGATGGCTGCTTACTGATATCCTGGCTTGTGGTATGGGGGACCATCTAGGTGAAGATGTCCATGAAGGTGGCCTGGCACATGCAGAAGGTCTGGACCTACTGTTCATCATCCCGGATGTCCAGGATGATCCACTCCCACCAGTTGTTCTTGGTGCCACAGGTTCAGAACAGGTGTTTCATGGTTTGGAGGTCATGCCACAGCATTCTTTTATCCATATTGTCCTGAGTGGCCTTACCCTTATCAGATACTTAAGTCAGTGACTTAGTCCAGGATGCCTGATGGGTGGAGAATACGGTAGCTTGTCCCATGATGGATGGCCAGCTGCTGGCTTGGGGGCAGAAAGCTGTGTCCTCTGGTGACCTGCTGCTGGATCATGTCCAGATGACCATACATAATGTCCCTGAACCTCAGTGTGACAAGCAGGAGATTCCACAGTTCCTGGGCCTGCGTGCTTGTGGGGAGCTAGGCTGCCTGTGCTACAGACGATAACAGAGGTGGGGAGTTGCCTGTGTGGTGCATGTAGCAGGGGAGCCAGGGTGCATGTAATGGAGGAGAGAGTTGAGTTATTCATCCTGGGTGCATGGAAAGGGAAGGGGTTGGGCTGTATTCATTAGCAGAGAATGGAGTTGCCACTTGGTGTGGGGCTGTACGCATGTTAGGGGGAGTGAATCAGGGGGTGTTTCCTATGTGTCTGTTGACCTGCACAGCATGTAGCCCCCAGCTGCTGAGGAATTGGACAGTCCTGCCCTAATGGGTACATCTATACAATTCATTGAAATGGGGACTTCACTGAGAGTTTTGCTCCATTAAAGAGAACAGCATTTGTCTGTAAAACAGATGCCTATTTATACAGGGCATCCAAACTTCTTTGACTTTATTTGCTCCCAAACAATTTTATAGGCTGTAGAGTGCCTGTAAGATGTATTACATTGATAAAACAGCTTTACAATTCATCCCATTCATTTTGTTCAAATCTTTTCTTTCCCAGATTGAGTGCAAATGAAATCATAGCTCCCTAATCTGGTTTTCACCACTCATTGATTTACTTTGTTGTCTTTCTGCTTTTGATTTTTATGCCCAACGATTATTCTATTTTTCTCCTTTTGGCAGTGGCAGACAGAAATTGCAAAATAAAACTTAAAAACTCCCAGTTGCAGCATTAAGTAATAAGGTTAAATGACTGCAAAACAGAAAAATCAGAACTGATCTTTAGAAAGTTGAGTTTATGGTAATTGCTTAATTTACAATATAATAGTGACTTAAAGGGTCAGAATCATCATTAATTTGTATATCATTTAACTCAACTGATATAAACACACAAAATTAATCCTTCATTTACAGTAGTGGAAGGCATTTACTTCCATAAGGCTGATTTCTCTAGCATGACTGAGAGGATCATGTTATCCTGTTAAGAGTAATATAGGGTGCAAGTCAGAGAAGAAATATGTCCCATAGTCATTTTGTTGATGTAAGTTCCATTCCATAAATGTGCAACTGTGCAAATACTTTTGAAAATAAATCTGTATACTAGGGATGATTGAATGCTGGAGAGATACTTTCAAACCTAGTGTAAATCAGAGAGTCATAATAAAGTAAGGCTGGGAAGGACCTCAGCAGGTACATCTAGTTCAAGCCTCTGTTCAAGGCAAGATCATCCCTATACAAGCCATCCTATACAAGTACTTGTCTAACCTATTCCTAAACCCACACAAACAACCCTGTTGGACAACTACAAGGCATATTATCCCAAAACACCAAGAATGCCCTACTAATACTATCAATGACCTACCCTTAAGGATGTTAAAATCTATTGACTTCATTGGTGTTAACATAGGTGTCACATAGGCTTCATTGGTGTCACATAGGCTTGTGATACATAAAGTCAAACTCTGGCATTATTACAGCAGTGCTTGTAGTGGAATCACAGAGCAGTTGGACTTGAATCAATGCTTCTGTTCTTCAGAAATAGTGAGTAGTTACAATTACCTCAGGCTATCCTCTCCCATTCACCTTTTCACAAATGCCCAAGTAAAGCTGTGTTTTCTTATACATGAGAAAGCAAAGTATACTTTTTAATCTAGATGACTTTCATTTTCTATTAAAGGAACATAGCCCAAAAGAATTAATGTATACAGTTGAGAGA
Source organism: Caiman crocodilus (assembly GCA_030014935.1). Lineage (NCBI taxonomy): Eukaryota > Metazoa > Chordata > Crocodylia > Alligatoridae > Caiman > Caiman crocodilus. Next base: position 91,303,880 of record JAGPOW010001296.1, read on the forward strand.
GAATGATCAAGCAAGCGAATGACAATTAAAAAACATGCAAATTGATCAACAATTGTCAAATGCAGCAATAGAAAACTGCAGCACAGTTTCTTTATCTTGCTTTTTGTTTTTAATAGTACTTCTACACGACTCTGTATGGCAATGTTCCTATGGTGCTGTACTTTATTACTTCAGAGCATGGTGCAGTATGGGTGGTTACTGAACTGTGCATGCAGTGCATGGGTAGATTTCACCGCTATGTTGCTGTAGTGGTGCTCTATACCAGTGGAGCATGTCGCTACGGCAACATAGCTGGCAATCACGTGTAGGCCTGTGTGATCAATACGTCACTATAGCATGCCATACAGTGACATACTGCATTGCTGCATCACCATAGGGTGACATGTAGACATGCCCAGTATATACTTCTATAGCAACTGGGATATAATGTAATAGTATTACCCATCCCATTCCCATTTTCAGAATGTGATAGTTCCTTTTCACTGCTGACCTTTCCCCCTTTTTTCAAGCTACAGTACATAAAACTTTGTACCAGTTCCTCACCTGGCATAAATCAGTTTAGCTCAATGGAGTTAATATGCTACACCAGTTTATACCATCTGAAGTAATAACATATAGGCATGGTAGGTTATGTGATATAATTGCTTAAATTCTTTGGCCCCATATTTAGGCTTCTCTAGCAGGTTAATTCAGGAAAAATTTCATGGATTGCTCAGAAGAAAACCATTTACACTTTCTTGAGATAAAGGAATTAAATATAATAAGAGTGAGATTATTTGTGCTTCAATAAAAATCTTACAAGATAGTTTATACTTGCTTTGCACTCTCAGCCAAAAGTATTACAATTAATGATTCTTTTTTAGTGTCCATTGCCATTATAAGCAAATTGTAAAGACTTGTGCCAAATTTACAGAATACATACCTGGGATATTATTCAGTGTAACACTTAATACTAACAAGTAATTAGTTACATTTGCATTTTTTTCATTAGCTATAGTTCATGTATTTCTTTGGTGATGTCTTCATTATTCTTAAAGTATAAAGGCCAACTAGCACTATAGTATTTATGGATTTTTAAAGGCCCCAATATTTTTCCACAATTATTTTTAAAAAAAGATCTGAGCCCAGTTAATGCTGTTTTGTAGTTCACAGGAATGGTAACCAAATGGAAGATTTTAGTCGACTGACTGAAGTGCTGTCACAATTTGAAACAGAAACCTGTAACCAAACACGAACAACATATAATGGAGGTTTCATAGTTTCATATGAAGGGACCTGAACAGATCATCTAGCCTGACCCCTGCCACAGGCAGGAATGAATGCTGGGTTCACAAGTCCCCAGACAGGTGATCATCCAACCTCCTCTTGAATTTGCCCGAGGTAGGGGCGAGGACCACTTCTCCCTGGGAAGTTGGTTCCAGATTTTGGCCACCCTAACTGTAAAATATTGCCTTCTGATCTCTAACCTAAACGTATTCTCCATCAGCTTAAGACCATTGTCCCTCATCATCCCAGGCAGTGCTGGGGAGAAAAAGGCTCTGCCTCTTTGCTGTTGATCTCCCCTGATGAGTTTGTAGGCAGCCACCAGGTCCCCCCCCTCAGCTTCCTCTTGCTGAGGCTGAACAGGTTCAGGTCCCTCAGTCTCTCCTCGTAGGGCCTGTCCTGCTGCCCTCTCACCAAGTGGGTGGCCCTTCTCTGAACCCTCTCTAGGCTGGCCACATCCCTTTTGAAGTGCAGCGCCCAGTACTGGATGCAGTACTCCACCTGTGGCCTGACCAAACTCGCATACACGGGGAGTATCACCTCTCTGAACCGGCTTGAGATGCACCTTTGGATGCACGAAAAGGTATGGCTGGCCTTGCTGGCTGTGGTCTGGCATTGGCGGCTCTTGTTCATCTTGGAGTCAATAATGACTCCAAGATCCCTTTCCGCCCCTATGCTTTCAAGAAGGGAACTCCCCAGCCTGTATGTATGCTGTGGATTCCTTCTCCCAAGGTGTAGCACCCTGCATTTGTCTATGTTGAACCCCATCCTATTCT
>JAGPOW010001296.1:91309660-91334135 GCA_030014935.1 Caiman crocodilus
CCTAAACCTGCTCTCCAGTAACTTGTGACCATTGGTCCTAGTTACCCTTGGTGGTGCCCGGGAAAAAAGAGCCTGCCCTATTTCCTGCTGATCACCCCTTAGCAGCTTATAGGCAGCCACCAGGTCCCCCCCTCAGCCTCCGTTTACTGAGTATATAGGCACTTGAGCCCTGTGACTGGTGCCTTTGCTGACCCCTAGCTCTGAATCCCAAGGGGCCCCTTATTTCTTACCTGCTTATTGCTTAACTGTTCTGTAGTGCTGGCCACCCCATGGCTTGCAGGTTCCCAACATTCTCCTTCTTCAGACTGGGCTGTCCCTGTGGGTGCCACATGGTTTGGTGGTCTACAGCTTCCCCCGCCTTCATCTTCCCCTCCCCCTAACGAGCCTAGTTTAAAGCCTGCTGGAGGAGATCCGCCAATCTAGAAGAGAACACACACTTACTTTTGAGGTACAGGTGAAGCCCATCCCAACTGAGCATGTCCCTCATCGTGATGTGCGGGTTGTTGTCCAGGAAGTCGAAGCCTGCCTCGAGACACCATTGCTGAAGCTGCCAGTTGGTCTCTCTAATGCAGTTTACTTTGAGTGTGGGGGAATTGGACCAGTTATAATTGACACATTAGGAAACTTAGTCACATGCAAGTTACTTTAGAAAAATCATGACATTCACTGGTGGCATAAGGTATCAGACATGTAGTCTCTAAAAGTAGAAACTATGTGAGGGATAGAGATAATTATAGCAAAGGTGCAGCTGGTATGGGTTGGGTACTTTGTCCAAATGCCCAGTGTCCAACTATCCAAGGAGGCATTCTGTGGCAAAATGAAGCTTTATAAGTGTATTGTTGTGTTGGTCAGCTAACAAAGAATCAAGACTGTTTTAAGTTTAACTTAAAAAAAACAAGGAATTTCCACTGACTTATCTGAGCATGATATGTGTGACAAATAAAAGAGGTGATAGCTTACTTTTGATGGTTTAATTACATTTGAAGCAACTTATCCCTATCTAGCTGTGGAAAGAAAAAATAACTTTTAGTTCAATATGATTTCTCTAGTTTCCTATTTGTTGTACTGTGTGTGGTAAAAAATATTCCTCTTGAAAATTGGGCTATATTGGCACAAGAGAACTCACAATCAAAGACAAGGCAGAGGGGAAATTGTTATCATCGATAACAGTGAACAACCACCATGCTAGTTCTCTATCAGGAGAGGTTGTCTCTGTTCCAGAAAGATCCTCCTTTGGCCAACTGTGTTTGCTTTCTACCTGGAAACTATCAGTGGCATGTTGCAAAGTGTTTACTCAAGTTGGAGACCTAGGTATAATAAATAATAATGTAATGAGCAACCAATTTTAGTATATTTGCATTACAGTGGTTTCATAGGTAGCTGAACTATCAGGACAAATATCTGGCTATAAGGAAATATTAGATATGCACTTTATAAAAATAATGGTTATGACATGATGGACTAGCTAAAAGTTTTAATATTAACTTAAGTGTAATAGAGGACACTGATTGCTGGCTGAAATGAGATGAGATTAATATTGATAGCAAGAAATAAACCTGTTGTGACAGAAAGATGCCCAGAATTTAGCTCACTCTTAAATTAACCTTATTTTATTATTCTTTTGATTGAATTCAAGTGAATATGCCATTTTATATAGAAAAACTCTGTATTCTGCTGTTTAGCATTTGCAATTTTTTTCCACTTGTTTTGGAAGGCTGATAATGAATAAAGTAATTGTAGGATTCCTATCTGGTCTAAATAATATGCTTTGGACCCAGGAATAAAGAGTGTAGTGGATAAATACTCTTAGACAGAATTTCCTTAGCAAAGTTGACAGCTTAAAGAGATAAGCTGGTGCAATTAAAGCACACATAGATAAGATTTTATATTACAAGGTAATATCACATCATGTGCCAAGATTTTCAAATTTGTACTTAAGGATAAAGAGATGCAAAATGGCATGTGACTGAGGGATGTGAAATGATTCAGGCAGACTTCCTTGCACCTGAACATAGCAACTTGTAGTAGAGTCAGAACAAAAGAAACAGCTCCCAAACACAAAACATAATGGTAATGTCTGATTCATTTGCATGTCATAGTAGTTCATTTGTGTGATTCGATGCAATATATAATGCTGAAATCTCATGTCTGTTATTTGCCATCATTTTATGCATTAAAAAATTAACTCAATACATGGGGAGATAAATTTCATAGACATTAGGGCTGGAAGGGACCTCGGAAGATCATTGAGTCCAGCCCTCTGCCCCAAGGGCAGGAAGTCAGCTGGGGTCAAAGGATACCAGAAAGATAAGCATCCAAATGCTTCTTGAAGGAGTCCTTGCACCACATCCGAAGGGAGTCTATTCCAGGCCTTGGGGACTCGGACACTAAAGCAATTTTTCCTTATGTTCACCCTAAAATGGTCTAGGAGGAGTCTGTGACCATTGGACCTTGTCATCCCTTGGGGCACTCTGGTAAACAGGCATTCCCCCAGAACCTGATGCTCACCCCTGATGTACTTATAGGCTGCCACCAGGTCACCCCTGAGCCTAGACTTTTCCAGGCTGAAGAGTTCCATGGCTATCAGCCTCTCTTCATAATACCTATTCTCTTGTCCTCTGATCATGCACATAGCTCTCATCTGGACTCTCTCAAGCTTCTCCATATCCTTCCTGAATTTGGAGCCAAGAATTAGATGTAGTACTCCAGCTGCAGCCTCACCAAGGCCAAGTACAGTGGAAGGATGACATCCTGAGATTTACTTGAGACGTGTCTATGGATCCAAGCCAGAGTTTGGTTTGCTTTACCAGCTACAACATCACATTGGTGGCTCATGTTTATGTTGTAGTCATTCATGACCCCCAAGTCTCTTTTGGCCATGATGCTAGCAAGTATAACATGGCCCAGCTTATAAGCATGCTGCGGGTTTTTTTTCCCAAGGTGCAGTACCTTGCATTTGTTAGTATTAAATGTTATCAGATTTGTATCTGCCCACTTTTTGAGCCTATCCAAGTCAGCCTGGATCACTAGCCTATCCACAGGTGCGGACACTCTTCCTCAAAGTTTAGTGTAATCGGAAAACTTGGCCAGTCCACTTCTGACACAGGTATCTACTTTGTTGATGTTAAAGAGAACAGGTCCAAGGATAGAGCCTTGGGGGACATCACTAGTCACAGAGCACCATGATGATTCACTCTCATTGACCACCACTCTCTGAGTCTGTTGGACTGTGATGTAGCCAAGACCACAGTGGCCAATTTTTCCATGAGGAGATCATGGGACACCAAATCAAAGTCTTTTTTAAAGTTCAGATATATGATGTCAATCTTTTCTCTCTTGTCCAGGTGATATGTCACCTGGTCATAGAAGGAGATGAGATTGGTCAGGCAAGACCTACCTTCAGCAAACCCATGCTGGCTATCCCTCAGGATGTTACCATCAGCCAGCTTGTCAAGAATGGTCTCTTTGATAATTTATTCCAGAATCTTTCCAGGGATTGAGGTCAAGCTGATTGGCCTATAGTTCCTTGGATCTACTTTCCTCCCTTTCTTGAAGATCGGTACCACGTTGGCTTTCTTCCAATCTTCAGGTACTTCACCTGAGCACCAGGAGTTTTCAAATATCTTTGCCAGTGGTTGGACTATGACTCTTGCCAACTCTTTAAGTACTCTGGGGTGTAATTTGTCAGGATCTACTGACTTGAAGGTGTCTAGCCTCTCAAGGTGTTCCCTTATAAGGTCTAAACTAAGGCTATGTTTAAATTCACCCTCACCTTGGCCTACTGCATCATGCTAGGCATGGCAGTCCCTTTGGGACATAAAAGTATACTGGCACACACAGTACTATTAATTGTTTAATTTGTATTCTGTTTCCACTAAGGTCAATCATTTTACTTTGAAACTAGTTGCTGTGAAATGTCTTTGTTTTATATAATTTTTTAGATATTTGATGTATGTGTGCTAGCCTTAAGGGCCATCTGGGCTTTTATTAATTAGTGGGCCCAAGTAGCACAACATTGAACTTCTGTATGTTAAATGAGAGCAACATCATCTGGGAGTCCCTATCACACCTGTGAAGACAGGCATAGATTTCATTTTCTGTAAGGGTGAGATATGGACATTCAACAGGATAGAAACTGTAGGGAACCCCAAAGGATGGGAGTATGAAAAAGTGGGCAGGATGTACAATTTTGGTGATCAGTCTCTAGCTGTGCCATACTTGCCAGTACTGGGAGTCATGATCCCAGGCTTCCTCTGCACCAGCAAAAGTGCCTGACAATCATCTGATTCTTGGTTGGCTTTTGAGATCCATTGTGCTGGTTGGAGTCCCAGAACCTGCTGCCACCAATCAGCTGATCAACTTCAGCATTGAGACTGCACTGGGATTCAAATGGGGACATTCCAGCTCCAGTTCTGTCCACCCGGCCACATGTTCATTAACTGGTTAATCACATCTTAAGTCTAATGTCTGCCAATGCCCTTAAAAGAAAATCAAGACATTTTGAAAAAAATGAGATACAGAATTTCCTGGAGCTGCAGTTTTTGGGGCAGGTTTTCCCTTAGCTTTGTTCTTAATATCTTAGCCAAAATTAGCATCCTCCTGAGCTAATTTATAAGAAATAAAGATAATTCCACCTTAGACAGTTTATCCAATGTATTGGATTCATATTGGGATTTTTCAACATTTCACCCCTATTTTCCCCCTCAGAGAAAATACATTTTATTGTGAAAAAGGTAAAATAAAATAAAATCCTATTCCATTTAATATTTTACATTTCTTATATCCTTTATATAATATCCCAGAGCAATGATACAGCCGATAATAAGCTATCTCTACATTTTAGGACCTCCAATGAAACCTCTAGTGTGATACTAGCAATCTGTAGTATTTTAGTAACATCCAGCATTGGTATTTTGGGTATTTAAATTGATTTTTTTCCATGTTTTGGCATGTGAATATCCAGAATGATCCCCTTGATTCAACTGTAAAGAGTGCACAGAAGAGGATTTAAACTCAGACATCTGTGTCAGCATGTGTTGAAATTCTCTCACACTGTGACAGGAAACTGCTGTACATTATGCAGTGAAGAATGTTTTCACTTCCTTGTTGAGTATATAAATTGTACACTTAACAATACAGTAATAACAGCTTTATTTGAAATTGTTCATTCATAAATGCAAATCTGTTTGAAATCAATGCTCAGATGTGTAGCAACTCTATGCCAGTCGCAGGGTTTTGGTGTGGACAGGGTTTTATGGCACTCTGTGTTAGGAGCCAACTATCCTATTTCCAATAGAAGATTTCCATAAAAAATAAATAGACATGTAGCAGATGCAGGGAACAGATTACAGAATAAAACTGTACATTGGCCATCTTTATGAAACTTGGATTAGGGCCCAAGCTGCTAAATTCTGATGTGGGGCTAGATTTTTAATGCCCCAGAGTCTGGGGTGTTTACTGGATTAAAATTTGGATTGTATAGGTGAGTTTAATATAGTTTTAAATTCAAATACTTTGAACCAAATACCTCTGAGTTGAAGCTTGAGGATTCCTTGGTTAAGTTCAGGAAGTATGGGGAAAAAGGAAATGAATGTAATTTTCAGTCCCTTTTTTGCTCCCTGATCCTGGGATTATCTCAGAGTTAGTCTGGAACTTGGCACAGAACAGAACAGGTCAGGAGGATGTGTGTATGCCCTCTGTCACCAGACGTGATGGAGATATTTGCATAAGCTTCAAAGATGCTTCAGAGAATCAAATGTCATGAACCCTAACATCATTACTGGCAATAAAGGCAAGAGATGATGAAAATCATTTACCCTATCAACTATTAACCGAAGACTGGAACAGATGGAGTCTCAAGAGACTTAAAGGTCATAAGCCCACAAGCTTCATTATACATGAAGCCCACAAGCTCGTGGAAGATGGTGGGGATGCTGAACCAAACCTGTGGGGAGCAATGGAGTGAGCCAACCACTGGGAAAGGTCAGACCTAGTGTTTTATACCAAAGTCAAATGAGCCCCTGTTTGGGTATGACCTTGACAGAAGCATGGGCTAGGCTGAACTGACTGAGATCTGGATATGAACACTTCAAAGCAACACTTCACAAGATGAACATCTTGGACAGCCCTCTGCATGGACGTGGTGCCAACAAACAGCACAACACTTAATTGAAAGCTGCAATCTTTACAAATAGACAGATGGAATCTGCACATTAAGTGATAGTACCAGACAGTGGCCAAAGATTTGGACGTCGATATCTGCTGCCATATAAAGAGAGAAAGGTCATGGTGGGTGTGTCTACATGAGATGCTAATAGTGCAGTAGACAAATTCTACTGTTCATTAGTGTGTCATGGCAATAACTGTGCTAATGTACAGTAGAATTAATCTACTGTGCATTAGTGTCACTTAAAATATGTGTGTTGGTGCTACTGCACACTAGCACTTATTACATGCATTAAGATAGTACCTGTTATTACAGGTACTAAATTTACTGCATTGTAATGAATACAAGAATAGATGTACCTGGTGTCTATAGCCTTAGTTCTCTCAGGGTCTTGTCACATGGGGCACTTAGTACATGTTAAATCTGTGAAATATGAAAATCAGAATGGACTCTGAGTAGTTACATGGTAATGTTTATTATAATCTCTAACATGCACAGCTGGCTGATACATGGAAGTCTTGAACTGGCTCTGGTGCACTGCTGAGTTTGGGAGACTTGCATAGAACAGGACAATTCAGGAGGGCATGATTATGTCTTTAATCAGTAGGAATGGTGTAGATATCTGCATATACTGCAAAGATGCATCACACATTGCATCAGCTGAAAAAAGGAAACAGAGAAAATGAAGGAAGCAGCAGCAATTAAATTGAATATATCCATGGCTGGCTTTTGCTTCTTTTGTTTTTCATTCACTTCCACCTCTTGGGCAGCAGTTCACATTGCCAGAGGGATGGCCAAGTTCAGCTAACTGTTCTTTTTCAAAGTAGTTATATAATTTCAAGTTCCTTCATCATTCTTCAAGAATAGAGGCATCTCAGAGAAAGGCATTGCCTGCTATAAGAATATGGCCCACTTCTGTAAAATACTTGACCGTCCCAATTTAAGATGAATGGGAGGCTAAGGGTATTTGCTGATATCCAACAGTGGTCTAAGATTATTTAAGTTCTCCATGGCCATTCTTAGTGTGACTCTGACTTTAGTTAACTTATAAAAATGTATCAAGTACCTTAGAGACAAAAGCTCTGAGGTAAGTAGGGAAGCAGATGACCTGAAGGAAGCACAAGCAGGAAGGGGCAACAGGGGAGGCTTTCTCATTCTGTCTTGACAAAGTGTTGCCCTGTGGAGTCAGGCCAACTTTCAGGATCTCAATATTGGGCTGTTAGGAGGGTGTGACACAATTACACATATACAAACAAAAACATCAATTAGGTGCACACGCGCGCGCGCGCACACACACACACACTAACAGCTCATACACATTCAAACCAGCCAAGGCACATGCATACCTGTCACCAATTCAAGCACATACACTAAACACCTACAAAGTTACACACAGATCACTAATTCATATGTCCTGCATACACACCAGCAACTCAGATACACACACATTCAAAAGAACCAGGGATTAGAACTGGTAGACTAGAGGGGCCTGGGCTGAAGAACTGAGTCTCGGGGTAACATTAAGTTAATTGATCTTTATTGATTAAAAGACAGTGCCCAAAGCCTACAGAACTGGTGAGTGATGCCAGCACAGAGGCTTAGACTGGAGCCAGAGCTATGGGGGAGCTGAAAAGGTAGGTGGGGAATAGGAAAATGGGACTAAAGGAAAGTGTGGGTGTCAAAGATGGGCTCTGGATGTGGGAAACCAGAGGATAGCTCTGGGGCAGCTAGAGAAGTTGCAGGGAGTGGTAGTAGGTGCTGGGAGCTACAGAAAGACTCTGGGAGCTGGAGAAAACTGCAGGACAGCACAAAGAGCTGGGAAGCTGCGGGGGAGGGGAAGGGATGACTACAGAATGTGTGGGGGAAGCCTGAAAACAGAGAGACGAAGAGCAGAAAATCACAGAAAAAGCATCAGAAGAGACTGAAAGGTGGCAGGGGCAGTGGGAAAGTAAAGAAAGGCAGTAGAAAGTCATAGGGAAAAGGCAGTAGGAGCGTGGGGAGCAGGGGGACAACAGAATATCACAGGGAAAACAGCAGGAGAGGATGAAAGGTGGCAGGGCTAATGGGAAAGCAGAGAAAGGCAGCAGAACGTCACAGGGAAAAGGCAGTAGGAATTGAGAAGAGATCAGGAAACTAGTGGAGAGGGGTTGAGGCTAGAGCTGAGAGAAAGAGAGAGAGAATGAGGCTGAAATTTAAGATAAGGAAGGGACTGGGATTTAGTAAAACATGACCCAACTTGAGGTTGCAAATGACAGCAGTTTTATGGAACACCCACAGACCCACCATGGCAGCAGAGGTTAGAGAGGCTTGGTTCAGGGGCTGAAGTCCACTGAGCTCCAAGAGGAGAGAGAGAGAGAGAGAGAGTCCACATTGTAGAAGGAGGTGTGCAGGTAATATCTACCTATCTAGGCTGGAAAGGGGTCCTTGTCCAGTAGGTGTTTTCCAGAGGGGGGGGTCGCTGGCAGGGCCTCTGGGGTGGATAGATGGTGTGGCATGGTGCTGGTCCGGATGGAGAGGACATCCCACTGGGTCTGTCTTTACTGCCCCTTTTTATAGGGGCAGACCTTGTGTGACCCTAGAGACAGGAGGCATGCCCAGGCAAGGGTCAGCCCCTGGCGTACTGAGCATGTGTGCTCCATGCAAGGATGTGCAGTTTTGGGTGTCTGTAATGGTGAGAGTTGCTGGTTCTGCAGGGACTTTTGTCTTTCAAATGCTGGGTTTTTGTCTCTGTTCCTGGGTGAGGTCCATGGTTCCTGGATGAATCAATGCAAGGTGATGGCCCAGTCATTACAGGCCATTCAGTAGAAACCAGCTACCATTGTATTTCAGTCATTCCCAATTGTTTTTATTCATCCAGGAACCGATTTACATGGGAGGGGTATGTGAGTCATACAGTTGCACCATGGGATGCCCAAGCAGAGGACAGAAGATGGAGGCTTGACATGGCTTTGGTTCACTTACAAACACAGGCCAAAAGCATACAATATCTAGATGAAACAATAAAAATCAATATGAAAATGATAATGATACAATATACAACAGTAAGAATCAATAAAAGCCTTGTAATAATAAAATATACAACAGTGGCTATCCAAAATCAAAAACTTGCTACCAAAATAAAAATGTTTAAAGCTTATCATAAGTCTGAGCTCACTTATCCTTTTCTATAGGGAATAGAGAGGGAGAGAAAAAGTCAGAAATGGTTGGGGAAGGGGAGGGAATGCATTTCAAAAAGAAAAGAAAAATTGCGGGTTTTGCCTCAAAAGTAGAATGATCATCTAGTTGTATCACATATCTGTGCACATATACACAGAGCCTGGAAAACAAGTAGGAAGAATTGGAAGTCCTCACACAGTCACAGAACTATGATGTTATTGGAATAACAGAGATTTGATTTAATAGCTTACATGACTGGAGAACTGTCATGGATGGGTATAAATTGTTCAGGAAGGACAGATCAGGGAGAAGAGGAAGAGGAATTGCTTTTTATATAAAAATATGATTGCTTGAGACACAACTCCCCCTCCCCACTACCTGGCTAAAACCTATTGTTTCCCATTCCCTCTGGGCCTCACTGCCACATATTTGTATTTTCACACACCTGTATTTTGTGTATTGGCTTTTATTCTGCCCAGGAGAGAACACAAAACACCAGCAGACTCTCCCTATGGCTGAAGAAGGGTATTTATGCCCAAAAGATTGCAGAGAACATTTTTTCCCAACTATTTAGTTTGTCTAACAAAAGATATCACATCTGCCCAAAGAACCTTGTCTGCATAAAACTGGAGATACTGGGCGTGTGTAGATGAAACAGCCCTACATGGAAGCAGTGGGTTTTAAAAACACCACTTCAATTTAGGGCTGATTAAACTCCCGTGTCATGCACACACCCCACTGACTTACCTGCTTCTCCTGCAGGGAGGGGAAGATGGGCTGCTAGCAGGCAGAGCAGTCCCTGGATTGCAAGGTGGGGCTGGTGCTTCTCTCCTAGGTGGCAGCCACCTGGATCAGGCAGTCCTGGGGGGCACCGCAGCCACAGAGGGAACCATCCAGTCCCCACGCAGCTTGGGCAGGCTCCAGAGGAAAAAAAATATAAAGATCAGGCTCACCACTTTTCTTGGGCACAGCCTGCTTTCCTGGGCTGCTGCCAGGCTGCCTGCAGGGCTTTCTGCAAAGCCATGGAGCTGCACAGAGCCTGGTGCTTCACTCCATGGCTGTAGGGACAGCAAACTAAAACTCCTCAAAGGAGGAGTTTTAGTTTGCCGTGCCCCAAGTCATTTAAGATGCGTTACACTGCTGAGTTTCCTACAGCAGCTGGAATTAATGCACAATACACCACTGAGGTGTGTAAACACCGACACCATTAAAGTGGTGCAAAAGCATTTTGCTCACTTTAAAGTCACATGCACACACACCTCTCATTTCATCTACACACAACCGCTATCAACAGGCCTATCTCAGTTAGGGTCATAGGGGAAAGTAACAAGGGTCACGTTGTGGTGGGCAGCAGTGACTACGAGATAACAGATCATTTTTGGCAGTCCCTTGATGTTGAGGATGATGTCCATCAGGCTTAATGGGTCCTCAAGTGACTGAGAAGCCTGATTTTGGATACACACATTCTTTGGCAACAAGGGGATGTTGTTACATAGGAAATTCAGATTTGCAGCCCCAGGTTGGTCTCCTTCTCCTTCCTCCACCACTGCTATTCCACCTCAGTCTTTGGGCCTCAAAGTGGTGTGTGACTTGGTGGACCAGTTGATGCCACACCGAATGGTCAGCAGCTTGCTCCTCCCTGCCATTGGTGTCAGTGCCTCTGTGCTTGAGGGTGACCTTGAGTGTGTCTTTGTACTGTTTCCTTTGGCCACTCTTTGAGCATTGGCCAATGGAGAGCTGGGAAAAGAGAATCTGGCAAGAGAGGCAGTTCTCAGATATCTGGCTGCAGTGGCCCATTCATTGTAGTTGATTTCTCAAGAGCAAGGTTTTGATGCTGTTGGATGCAGCCTCATGAAGGAAAATTGCGCTGGTCCACCTCCCATTTCATCTCCAGGATTTGACACAAGCACCACCGGTGAAAGCTCTGAGGGTCTTAATGTGGCATTGGTAGATGGTCCAGGTTTTACTGCAGTAGAGAAGGGTGGTCAGCACAATCCTGAGGAAAGGACAGCAGATGAGCAAAGACCCTGGACTTCAGAAAAGCAGACTTTGATTCAAGGAACTCATGGGCAGGATCCCCTGGGAGGTCAGTTTGAGGGGGAAATGAGTCCAGGAGAGCTTGTTGCACTTTTAAAGAAACCTTACTAAGAGCATAGAAGTGAACCATCCCAAAGTACACTAAGACTAGCAAGTATGGCAGAAACCAGTTTGGCTTAGTAGGAAATTCTTTGGTGAGCTAAAACACAAAAAGAAGCTTACAAGAATGGAAACTTGGACAAAAGGTTAGAAAGGAGTATAAGACTAGTCCTTGGGCATGCAGGAATAAAAATCAGGAAGGCCAAAGTGCAACTGGAGTTGCAGCTAGCAAGCAACATGAAATGTAACAAAAAGGACTTCTACAAGTATGTCAACAACAAGAGGAAGATCAGGGAAAGTGTGGGTCCCTTACTGATTGGAGAAGGAAATGTAGTGACAGAGGATGCAGAAAGGCTAGAGAACTGAACATCTTTTTTACCTCCGTCTTCATAGGCAAGGTCAGCTACCAGACTACTGCACCTGGCAGCACAGTTTGGGGAGGAGATGAGCAGCTGACAGTGGTGAAAGAAAAGGTTAGGGACTTTTTAGAAAAGCTGGAGTTTTACAAGTTCATGGGGCCAGATGTGGTGCACCTGATGGTGTTGAGGGAGTTAGCTAGTGTGATTGCAAAATTGTTGGCCATTATCTCTGAAAGCTCCTGGCAATCAGGAGAAGTCCTGGATGATTAGAAAAGGCAAAGATAGTGCCCATCTTGAAGAAAGGGAAGAAGGAGAATTTGGGGACCTCCAGGCCACTCAGTCTCACCTCAGTCCCTTGAAAAGTCATGGTTCAGGTCCTCAAGGAATCCATTTCTAAGCATTTGGAAGAGAAGGGGTTGATTAGGAACAGTAAACATGGATTCACCAAGGGCAATCATGCCTGAATAACCTGATTGCCTTCTATGACAAGATGACTGGCTCTGTGGGTGTGGGGAAAGCAGTGGATTGACATATATTGACTTTAACAAGGCTTTTGATATGGTCTCCCAGAACATTGTTGCAAGAAAGCTAAGGAAGTATGGGTTGGTTGAATGAATTGTAAGGCGGAGAGAAAACTGGCTGGATCATTGGGCTTAGAGGGTAGTAGTCAATGGCTCAATGTCTAGTTGGCAGCCAGTATCAAGGGGTCAGACTGGGGACTTGCTTTGTTCAATATCTTTATTAATGACCTGAAAGATGAGATGGTGTACACATTCAGCAGGTTTACAGAAGACACCAAGATGAGGGGAGTAGTAGGTATGCTCGAGGGTAGAGTTACAATTCAGAGACACCTAGACAAATTGGAAGATTGGACCAAAAGAAATCTCATGAGGTTCAATAAGGACAAGTACAAAGTCATGAATTTGGGATGGAACAATCCTATGCCCTGGTAGAGAATGAGGATCAATTGGCTAACCAATATCTCTGTAGAAAAAGACCTGGGGGTACAGTGGACGTTAACCTGAATATGAGCCAATATATGTCCTTGTTGAAAAGAAGACTAATAGCATGCCAGCATGCATTAGTACCTTAGTCAGTATTTCCTTAGCTGTTGCCAGAGAAAGTGATTCTTTCCTTGTATTCAGAACAGGTGAAGCCACATCTGGAGTCCAGTACTGAGTTCATACTGGAGTACTATGTCCAGCTTTGGGCCCCCTGCTACAGTAAGGATGTGCACAAATTGGAGGGAGTCCAGTGGAGGACAACAAAAATGATTAGGGGGATGGGGCACATGACTCATGAGGAGAGGCTGTGGAAATTGGTTTTATTTAGTTTGGGGAATGTGACAGCTGAAAATATTGTCTGTGTGATAAAGGTGCTTGCTGAAGGCTTTATGAAGATTAGACCAAAGATTTTTCTGTCATTTGTTCAGATATTAATCTATATGTTGTTGCTAAGAGTCTAATTAAAGTCTAAGATGTAGTAAGGCTTTGTATGAAGTATGAGCCCTAGTTAAATTTAGCAAAGCCTTATAGAAGTGATGATAGGCCCTGTGGCATAGTTAAAATTAACCTTATCAGAAGAAAGTAAGGCTTGTACTGCTATTGGTTAGACTGAGGACAGTTAAAGTAAAAAGAATCTGAAGGCTATAAGTTATCAGCATAGCCCAGAAGTTGTAAATTGGCTGGCACATCTGGAAATCATTTAGAAGGAAGATGTAGCTCTGTGAAAGAAGTACTGATATAAGATTAGCTGCTGACCTGAATCAGTGGGCCCATGGATCTCAAGGATCCCAAAGACTGAATACCAGTGTCCATCCCAGTACCCCTTGAACAGCGCTGATTGGAGAAGCCTGGCTTCGCTGAGCTTTGCAGAAGAGAAACTTGTTGTACATAAGGCATCAGAGGGGACTGCTGATAAGTTGCCACTGCAAATTATTATTGTCTGTCTGTTGTTTTGTTATCTGTGCATAGTTGTGTTTTTGTTAAATCCATAAACTTTTCTTACCTTTCTACCCCAGTCATACTCTTAATCCCAAAACCTCTGCAGGCGACTGGGACAGGAGAAGACAAGATTTAGGGAGGATTTAATAGCAGCCTTCAACAGCCTGCAAGGTGGTTCCAAAGAGGATGGAACTAGACTCTTCTCAGTCGTGGCAGATGATAGAACAAAGAGCAATTATCTCAAATTGCAGCAAGGAAAGTTAAGATTAAATATTAAGAAAAACGTTCTCATGAGGATGGTAGTAAAGCACTGGAACAGGCTCCCCTAAGAGGTTGTGGACACTCCATTCCTGGAGGTTTTTAGGACCCAGCTAGACAAAACTTTGGCTGGGATGATATATTTGGGATGGTCCTGCTTTGAGCAGAAGGTTGGACTAGAGGAGCTTCTGAGGTCACTTCCACCCCTAGTTTTCTATGGTTCTATGATTTTTACTGTAATTTTCTGTTTAATATTAGTTTAATATTAGTTAAGTTCCTTATTTAAAGGTATTAAACTTTTTTTCAGGAGGCTGACAAAAGGAGTTAGAAATTGTAAAATAGGAAAAGACAAATTAATATATACAGTAAAAAAATTAATACGCTGATCTTTTCCCTGCTAAGATACATCAAGTGAGTCTGTGGTAAGAAGATATTAACAAGCACATCTTTGACACCAAACTTTGTAATTGTTATTTTGGGGCTATTATATATTGTGTAAATATACAGTAGGCCAACACTAATAGATGGAACTTTGACATGACCCCTTTTAATGGCTCCAAAGGGAATTTTTATGATGTATTATGTTAACTTGTAGTATTGAGATAATGTGATGTTATTATATATAAGGTAGAAATTCAGTATGTAGCATTCCAGCAGACAAATAATGTAGGTGTTATTAATGTGTATAATATTTATGCCAGCAGGCCATAAAGCAGGAGCCATTGTGCTATGGCTGTACCAGGATAATGGACATAATGTCTCCAAACAAAGCAGATTGCAACCCAAGAGAAGGGATGATCTGAACTCACAAGATAGTGAGTTGTCATATTGAAAACAATGTTTAAAAACGTTCAGGGTTTTGCAGGGTCAGTGTTTAAATATACAATGGGGCGTATTGGGTAGATAAAATAAGCAGCCTGGGAAGAGCCCAAGGGAGGAAGGAGAGGCTAACAAGCATTGGCGACAGCAGCACTTAATTAGAGATGGCTGAATGACTGGGAGACCCTAAGATCCAGTGATATTTGCACTGAAGTTTTTATTCTAACTTTAGATCTTAGACCCTGGTGCCCACAAGGGAGATTATTAGTTTTTCATAAGGAATTCTTTTCAAGTATGGAAAAGTTGTTATTCTTCTTTGGTTTGAATATTGAGTGAAAGCTGGGGAAGAGAAGGGGCAGAGTGAAATGCATCAGTTGTGTTTTACTCACTCCTTTATAAAGGCATTGGCACACTATTAACAGCATCATAGTTGCTTCTGTTGCTGCAGTAACAGCATAGTAAAGTGTTTTACCTACTCTTGTAACTGTATTCTAGACTGGTTTTTAGCAAATACAAAGACATACAATACATTTGGTAACATATAGTAGATCAACACAGTTGATTTTCATAGTCACTGTAATATAGCACAGTGTAGTGTGGCATTATAAAGTAATATTTAACTGTTCAAGGCTTAAACTGCAAATGATGCATATTAAAATGTTAATTATTCTATGACTGAAGAGAAAATTTGTCTATGATATAAGTAATAATTTTAGAGGGGACTTGTTTTTAGAGCTTAAAACAATGCTATGCCAATGGAGAATGATAGGAAATTTTAGGAAAGAGTTTTTACAAAAAACAGAGATGTGACCTATTTAGCTATGCATTTCTAACGCAGCCATCACCATGCTATCTGTCTGCTGTCTGTACTAGACAATAATTGCATTTTTAATTTTAAAATAGATATGTTCCAAACACATTCTGTGGAGTATTTTTTACTCATTCAAGGTGTATCTTGAATCCTAGTATTTTTCATTTTTTGCTGTGAACTCTGGCACAAACTCTACAATGTGTTTTTCAAAATAATTGAAGAACTGTCTGAAATATCTTAATTTGGCTATAGCATTGCTCTTGTGCTATAGCACAGGAATACTATAACTTGGGTTTCCTGGAACATTCCCCAAAGTTGGAAGCTACACAAATAATTGTCAGAAAAGAAGATGCTAGAGCTATTTCAGCAGAACCATGCTGTGACTATTCTGGCAATTGAGTCCATTGATTTCAGAAGTATCTGTATGCATTCTTGTCTTTATAGAAAAGCTCCTAAATTACAGTGTTTCTTCAGAAAAGACACTTCAAGACACAGCAGTGATTGGCAAACATTTAGAAAAGAAAAGAACCCCTCCTCACTAACAAACAAAAAAATTGAAGCTTTGCTTTAGCTAATCCAGAATTTTTTCATTAGGAAGCGGAGTGGAGATATCTGAAAAGAAGGTGTCTTGAAGGGGTTTTAAGTTCAAGTATTGTTTCCCACAAAACAGCAATAATAGAAAATGTCATTACATTTCCCAATTTAGGTCAGCCTGCATCAGGAAAAGCAGAGAGGAGTGTGAACATTTGAAATAATCAGAGTTTCTTCTTTTTCTTTTTTTACTTACTGTTTTTGTATGTGTGAATTAGAGCTCCTGAAGTTTTCAGATTGACAACCATGCTGTTGCCAATTCTGTGAATGATCTGTGGATAGAGAACTCCAGCCTCCAGGGCTGTCAACTTAACACTTTTCATAGAAACTGAATTCATACTTTATTTAAAGTGCCCTGCTGTACATAAATCTAAAATACACTTTACTTTTATAGACTCTAAAGGGCCAAGCCATCAATCATCTCAGAAGTTCTCAATCTAAAGAGTTGAGAATATAAGTTAAGAGTTCACAAGCTTCTTCCTTTATTGATAAGTGAAAGGAGAGCCTTGGCTAGACTGAGGCCTGGTGGCAGCATGTTTCAAAGGGAAGGAAAAGAATTTAAAACAATTTTGTGTGTTAGATTATTACAATTAAGTATTAAAAAGATCCTTTCTCTTATGTCCCTGTTGTATTCTGATTGTATCTTGAGACAAATTAATTAAGATACAGACAACTCTTAATTAATTCTTTTCACAAAAGAGAAGTAGTAAAAAAAAAATCAAAATTCATCTCCTCCGCTATGGCAAAACCCTAATCCCACCACCAAAAAAATCCCAAACTGTGAATAGTATTCCATTTGAAATAAATGGAAGTTTGGCTTGAGGAAAGGATGTATTGATTTAGGGGGAAACAATGTTCTAAACACATACCGTTTGGGGGTCGTTTCTGCTAGCTCAGTGGAATGAGCTATAGGGGAAGATCCTATTCAGTGTCAAGTGTATCAGAATAGGGTCCAGACCTTTGATAGTCAGAGAAGTCATGGTTTTCAAAGTATTATGCATTTTGCTTGCCAAATCCATCTCGCAAATAATAGTCATTGTGCTTTCATTTTCTGCTCAGTGTTTCAAACATAGGTTTCATTACTTGAATGTCCATTAAGGACTTTAAGCTGCTTCTTTTAATGGTCTACAATAACACAAATCGAGTAGAAATGTTGAAATATCATCAGAGACACAAATTAAAATCAAAACAAGAACATTTGTAGTAGGTTGTCACTTTGAGTGAGTGGAATGACAGCCTAAGTTTGAATTTCTTTGCTATTGTCAGTTCTTGTTAGACCCTGAACATTAAATTAATGTACTGTGAAGTTACTTTTTGTAATTGTATTGCTTGAATAAAACAGATACCAGGAAAGTCAAAATGAAGAGAGAGCCAGGTATCATTTTTGAGTGAAATTTGCTCATAAAAATGAATGACTAAAGACTTGATCTAATGTTCATCACTGAAGGCAGTGGATCAGGTCCTAAGGAGCTTGCCTTAGTTTAGCATTGGATAGGTAGAAAACAAGCAAGCTTTTACATAATCCTCTTTACCTGCAGCAAGAAACCATTTTGCTTTGGCAGCGGCAGTTTTTCCTTGAAAAGAGGCTGATCAGCATGACAATATTTGCACCATTTTTTTGAAGAACATAAGAAACATATCTTAAAGATGTACCAGTACATGCACCTGTAAAATCAAGACTGCAGTATGAATATGTTAAATATTCATGTAGCAATTTGCCATCACAGTTCCATAAGAATATTCAGTTATAAGACTTCTTGTACTATTTATAAATGAGTTACTAAAAAGCTTAAAACTATGAACTTTGGAATTAGGTTGTTTCCTATGTAAATTCTGTAGGAATCAGTAAATAGTAAAAGTTATTTATCTGAATTCATAGCAGTTTAAGCTTGAAGAAATGTATATTTTTCTCTCTGTTGCAGTTCTTTTAAGAAACTTAAAGATGTCACCAATAAAGTTGTTTTTTACGTCAAAACCTCTCTCTGGAAATTATTTTCAGAAGTACATGGTGCCAAAATTTACCACCATATCTGCTACCAAAAAAGCTACAGATAAAATCAGTGCCTCTCTATCCATTTGCTCTTCGTAGAAGTTCATCTTTGAGTCCTTAGCTAGATCCTGATTTCTGTCTGCACTGAAATTAAGATTCTCCTCTCCCTCCAGAAGTGTACAAAAGGTCCCACCCTTTCTTACCCTCCTTCTTACCTGTCTCTTTCTTTAAGTTTTTCTATTTCATTTGTGTCCCAAAAAAACATTTAGCCTTTTTTTCCATATTTGCTTGCATGCTTGGAAACACTTTCATATTCTTGAACAATATATTTTTCAACTGGTGATGTGAAACGTTCTTTTTTTTTTTTTTGCATGTGCTGGATAGTGAATATTATCCCTGAAAATCAGATACCAATTACTCTACAAGCTCATAGGCATTAAGGCATATCACACATTTTTTGAGTATAAATGTGTCTATTTTTCCAACATTGCTGTAAAAGTGACATCAGTACAACTACATTCTACAGCCATAAGGTAAACCAATAAAACTATATTACATAAACCATCAATAACTTATGACAGTGTTGATTGACCGATGAAGGCACTTATTTAGAAATAATTATTTGATGGGAAAATGGCAAAATATGTTATGAATATTATTCTACTGTCTAGTTTATGTAGAACAGTCATTTATATAAGAAAAATGATAATGTTTTATAGAGGTGGACCGTGAAGGTTTATAGCTGGCTATGAAAAAAATTTCAGAAGTTGCAACTTTTTGCTCAGCTAACCAAGTTGGGATGACCTGAAATATAAAAAAGTAATTTTGAATCTGTGGAATAATTTAAGATTATGAATTGTATAAATGGTCAATAAAACATGGCTGACAGAGAATAACTCTGACAAAGAAACTTTTAACAATCATCTGGTGCAGAGCAGTAAGGCAGCTATCTTGCATTCATTTCTGAAAGTAGTGCTTGCAATGCAGGAAGGACATGCATCACTACATTATTCCATAAGACTGTACTTTTAAAATATAGATTTGTCCTTCACTCATTTGAGGTGTCATAGTGCCATTGACTTCAGTGGAGTTGATGCACCGATAGCATTTTGTACCGAGTGAGGAACTAGTCCCAGAAACTCTGATATGCCACTCTGTAGACTTTTGTGGTTACAGTCTGAGAAGGAAGAAGGCAGTAAATTTAGGGTCTAGAATACCACCATATGTTATTACTTGGTATAATCCTATTTATAAAAGAATGTGTTGAATAAAGTCTTATTTTTTTTGTCGATGTCAGTTCTTCAATTCGAAGCAAACAATCCCTCTAAGTTTTTGCAAATGCATACAGAATTTACTACCTCTTCTAAAGTGTTCTTTTAAAGTAGGTATGCCCTATTAAATAGTTATCCCATTTCAACAGAGGTGGCTGCTTTTCACAAGAGTAAAATAATTTATATATTTACATTGTGGAATGTATTGAATCCACCAGAATAAAAAGATATGTATAAATGTAAGTTAGCCTCATTATTTGCTGTTCTCTCAAGCCAGATAAGTTAAAAAAAAGAATATATTTAATAGGAAAAATGTACATGAAAAAGTTCTAGTGAATGGCTGAGATTATAAATCCATAAAACAGATCAGGCAACAACATATCTACATGTTATAGGGCTACTAAATATTGTTATAATATGACTAGATTATGTTTGGATGCTAAATCTAGATGACATTTCACTTTATACTGTACTTGGATTTATGATTTATATGGCACATGGGAGAGTAGCATTTGGTGTTCATTGGAAAAGAGACAAGTACTAAATATTTTGATTGTTTCAGTAGAATTTACTATTTAACATTGATACAATGAACATATGATTAATATACAAAACTTGTTTTCACTTCTATAAATCAATAACAACCTTTCAATAGGCTCTGGAACGGCAAGAGTTAGGCTCCAAAGCGGTGAGAGACCTGTGGGTGAAAGCCCGCTGTGCCCCCACTTCCCCAAAGCCCCCCAGAAACCCCGCAGCAGCCGTGGAGCCCCCTGCCAGCCCCCAGCACAGCTGGACGTAACCAGGGTCCAGTGGAGGGAGGTTAACCCTTAGAGAGTGGGAGGAGATGGCTGAGTGGAGCCAGGCTGAGTCTTGCCCCACCCAGGCCGCTACTTGGCCCAGCCCCCCAGGGAGCCTTGTGACTGAAGCAGTGTGAACAGGCTGCACAAACAGGCACACTTGTCTGCCAGAGCATGAGTTAGTGCGGAGTTCGCACAGAAGGGTGTGCAGGAGAGCCCAAGGCCCTGCTTGTGAGCTCCCCAGGGTAGGCAGACTCAGGCCCAGCCCACCTACCAGCAGCATGCTGCAGATGGGCACTCGCAGCACCCCAAGGGTCCCCTTGGGGTCTGCAGCCCCCCCCCCAGCACCTCAGATATGGCCACCCAGACTGAGCCCATGGTTCTGGGCTCCATGCAGATGGAGCCCCTGGCTCTCAGCTGTGGGGGCTGCCTGTCCCTTTTTCAGGCTCTGGGGCCTGGGAGCATGGCTACCTCCCCTTGTGGGGTCTGCTCCTATTTGGGCTCTCTGGTGTGCCAGTTGGAGGAGATCCAGGCCACAGTCCAGAGACTGTGTGACATCAGGGACTGCAAGCAGGAGATAGACTCCTACTGCCAGGCCCTTCTTCCCCAGGAGCTGGAGGGTAGACCACAGTCTTCCTCCAGGAAAAGGGAGGACTCCGGGACATCCCATTCTGTCCAGTCAGGGGGATGGACCAAGGTGGTCAAGGGCTTTAAGGCCCACTGCACCAAGGCCCCTGCCCTGCAGGAACTTAGCAACAGGTATGAACCTCTTGCAGCCCCAGCAGAGCCTGCTGAGTTGCCAGCTCCCACAGGCAACACAGGCCCAACTTCAGGTACTGCCCCTGCTCTCTCAAAGACAAAACATAAAGTGCTTGTTATAGGAGACTCCATCCTGAGGGGGACTGAAGGGGTAATCTGTTGCCCCGACCCCTTAGCCCGGGAAGTCTGCTGCTTCCCAGGGGCTCACATCCGAGACATTGCAGAGATGATCCCTAAGCTCCTACAGCCCACAGGCCACTATCCTGTGCTCCTTATTTCTGTGGGCACCAATGACATGGCTCGGAGCACTCCCAGGAGTTACAGGGATTTGGGAGCAGGGGTAAAGGGTCTGGAGGCACAGGTGGTGTTCTCTTCAATCCTCCCAGTCTTGGAGGTGGAGTCTATGGGCTGAGGAGGGAGAAAAGATCGAGGTAGTTAACCAAGACTGCAGCACTGATGTCATTGGGAAGGCTTTGGCTTCCATGACCACAGCCCACTCTTTGGTGAGAGAGGCAGTGAGCTGCTGGGAAGAGATGGCCTCCACCTCTCTCCACTGGAGAGGAGGCTCTTCTCAGCCAGACTGGCTGACCTGCTCCACTGGGCTTTAAACTCAGTCCACTGAGCGACAGGGGGACTACTGCCACTTCTGGCCCACTGAACAACCCCTGAAAAGCCAGCAGGCCAAGGCACTCAAGGGAGCCCACCCCCACCCTAGCCCTGGTACAATCTGTGGGCAAGGCTCTTGCCTGCCTGTACATAAATGCCAGGAGCTTGGGGAATAAGCAGGAGGAACTCATACTCCTGCTTAATGCAAATAATTATGACATCATAGGGATAATGGAGACCTGGTGGGACTCCACCCATGACTGGACCATGGGTATAGATGGCTATTCCCTATACAGGAGGGATCGAGTAGATAAAAGAGGCAGGGGTGTAGCTCTCTATGTTAAAGAAAGCTACGCATCCCTGTAAGCTGATGTTTGTGACCAGGGTAGATGACTGGACACCCTCTGGGTCAAAATCTGTGGGGAACATGGCACATGGGACACAATGGTGGGAGTCTACTACAGACCTCCCACCCAAAGTCAAGAGCTTGACCAGGGTTTTGCCCGGGAACTGGCTAAGGCCACATGCTCCAGGACCATGGTTGTCATGGGTGACTTCAGTTACCCATACATCTTGTGGAAAGATCACTCAGCAAAATCTGAGTAGTCACAAAGCTTCCCATTGTGCGTGGATGACCTCTACCTGACTCAAGAAGTTTACAGGCCAACAAGAAGGAAAGCGCTGCTCAACCTGGTAATGGCTACTGGGGATGACCTAATCAATGACCTAGTGATTGATGGGAAGCTGGGTAACAGCAACCATGAGCTGATCACTTTCACCATCCACCATAAAGCTGGCAAGTCAGTCAGCAACACTGAAATCCTTGACTTCAGGAAAGCCAACATTGACAAGCTCAGGAGGCTTGTCAGTGAGGCCCTAAGGAACTATGACCCCAGGGGGAGGGGAGTTCAGGAAGAGTGGTTGCTCCTCAAGGGAGCAATCCTCAATATACAAGCTAATTCTATTCCATCTTGGAGGAAAGGCAGCAAGAGGGCACAGCAGCCCCTCTGGCTTTCCAAGGATCTAGCAGACATCCTGAGGCTAAAAAGAAAGGCCTACAAAGGATGGAGGATGGGATTTACCTCCAAGGAGGAATATTTTGCACTGGTTCAGTCCTGCAGGGACTGAAGCAGGAAAGCCAAGGCTGCAACTGAACAACAACTAGCATCAAGGACAATAAAAAGTCCTTTGTCAGATATGTGGGGACTTTGTGTCAGACTTTCATCAGTCCCATGAGACACCCATGCCGTCTACAGGACAGGGAGGTCCAGGTGAGGGAGATCCTCTGCCCTCCATCAATGCTGACCTTGTGAAGAAACACCTTTAAAAGCTGGATACCTTCAAGTCAGTCGGCCATGACAAGCTACACCCCAGGGTACTCAAGGAGCTGGCAAGCATCATAGCCCAGCCTTTGGCAAGGATCTTTGAAAACTCCTGGCACCCTGGTGTAGTGCCCAAAGACTGGAAGAAGGCCAATTGGATACCTATCTTCAAGAAAGAGAGAATAGTTTGCTGGATCTACTTTAGGCCCATCAGCCTGACTTCTATCCTGGGGAAGGTCTTAGAAAAGTTTACTAAAGAGGCCATCCTTAATGGACTGGCCAGTGCCAACATCTTGAGGGATAGCCATCATGTGTTTTCTGTGGGTAGGTCTTGCTTGACCAATCTCATTTCCTTCTACAACCAGGTGACCTATCACCTGGGAAAGGGAGAAGAGATTGATGTCATATATCTTGACTTCAAAAAAGCCTTTGATCTGGTATTGCATGAGCACCTCTTGGTGAAACTGGCCAATTGTCACCTTGGGTCTACCACAATCCACTGGCTGGGAAATTGGCTCAGTGGTCAGACCCAGAGAGTAGTAATTGATGAAAGTCAATCATCATTGTGCCCTGTGACCAGTAGGGTCCACCAAATCTCTGTCCTTGGACATATATTGTTCAACATCTTTATTAATGATGTGGACACTGGAGTCAGAAGTGGACTGGCCAAGTTTGCCAATGACACCAAACTTTGGGGCAAAGCATCCACACCTGAAGATAGGGGGGCAATCCAGGCTGACCTGGACAGGCTCAGGAAATGGGTGGATGAGAACCTGATGGTGCTTAACACTGAAAAATGCAAGGTTCTTCACCTTGTGAGGACAAACCTGCAGCATCCTTATAGGCTTGGCAGTGCTACACTGCCTAGCACTACGGAAGAAAGAGGCTTGGGGGTCATCATTGACCACAAGATGAGTTGCTGTGGCTAGTAAAGTGACCAAAACACTGGCTTGCATCCATAGATGCTTCTCAAGCAAATCCCGGGACATCATTCTCCCCTCGTACTCACCCTTGGTGAGACTGCAGCTGGAGTACTGCCTCCAGTTTTGGGTTTCAAAATTCAAAAAGGATGTGGAGAAGCTTGAGAGACTCCAGAGAAGAGCCATGCGTATGATCAGAGGTCAGGAAAACAGACTTTATGATGACAACCTGAGAGCCATGGGGCTCTTTAGTCTGGAAAAGCCAGAATCAGGGGTGATCTGATGGCCACCTATAAGTTTATCAGGGGTGACTACCAGTATTTGAGGGAACATTTGTTCACCAGAGTACCCCAAGAGATGATGAGATTGAACGGTTATAAACTCCTGCAAGACTGTTTAAGGCTGGACATAAGGAAGAATTTCTTTACTGGAACAGTCTGCCATTTGAGATGGTTCAAGCACCTACATTGAACATAGTATCATAGTATCTAGAGTCGGAAGGGACCTGGGCAGATCATCTAGTCCGACCCCCTGCCTTGGCAGGAAAGAGCACTGGGGTCAGATGACCCCA
>JAGPOW010001296.1:91334235-91379151 GCA_030014935.1 Caiman crocodilus
GATTGCCTTTTACTCTAACCCAGAGCACTTCAGAGTGCCCTCCCTTGCTAATTGACGAGGAGGTGTATTCCTCCTTGATGTAGAGTGCCACTCCCCCACTTTTCCTTCCTATCCTGCCCCTCCTGTATAGCCTATAGCCCTCGACATTCACCGCCCAGTCATGCGATGAGTCCCACCACGTTTCTGCGATCCCCACTATGTCTGGGCTGGTGACAGCTAGGAGGAGGGTGAGTTCCTCCTGCTTCTTGAACATCTTCAAGAGTAAATTGCATGCTTATCTTGCTGGGATCTTATGATCCCAGCTGACTTCCTGCCCTTCAGGTGGGGGGCTGGAGTTGATCTTCCAAGGTCCCTTTCAGCCCTAATGTCTATGAAATCTATGAAATATGTTCTACCATAGAGAATAAAATAAACCTTTTCAGAATTTTTCGGCATCCTTGTTTATTTGAGTATTACTTCTCTCTTTCATGTTTATTCTCTTCAGCCTTTCTTAAAGTTATTCTGTTCTGTACTTGCCCTGGGTTTCAATAGGTTTTGTGAAGAATAAGGCTCAAATCCAGGAAAGCTTCCTTATTGCATCTTATGATTAAGCATTTGACTTCTTGACTCCTGCACACTGGGTGAAAGCAGAATTGACTATTAGAGTTGCAAAGGAAAAAGAAAAAAAAAAAGAGGACCACTACAAAGATTTAGTTAAAATGCATATTAAAGTCCATGCTTGTCCCACCTTTCAGTACTTGGGCTGTAACTTTCCACTAAATTCTGACTACCTTGAATATTAATACAGATGGGATGTCCCACACAGCTGGTTGTGACTCCCTAGTTTGTAACAGATATCTTCAGCAAATATAAAGCAGAAAGGCCTTTAACTTTCACGATCAGCATGAGGTCTGATCATACATGAGTACAGAGAGGTATGTTCCACCTGTGCCAATGTCCATTCCTGAAATGCCCCACCACACTTTTTTAGTCAGGGATATAGGAGTAGTCTAAATCAGCCTTCTTGGAGTTTATGGCTGTTAGCTCTTGTTATCCTTTGGCAAGCTCTGGTGAAAAGCTGTTCTCCCAGGTCCTGACATACCCCTCTTATATAATTTTAGGCTGCCACAAAATCTCCCCTGAGCCTTCTCTTCTCCAGACTGAAGAGTCCTAAGTAAGTCCCTTAACCTCTCCTTGTATGACCTGCCCTCCAGGCCTTGGATCAGATGAGTGGCTTTCCTCTGGACTCTCTCAAGTTTTCGCACCACCTTCCTGAAGTGGATGGCCCAATACTGGATGCAGTACTCCAGCCGTGGTCTCACCAGGGCTGAGTTAAGTGGGAGGATGACTTCCCTGGTTTTGCTTGGGATGCATTGATGGGTGCATGCCACAGCTTGTTTTGCTTTGCCAGCCACAGTATTGCATTGGCGGTTCATATTCATCTTGTGGCCAATCAAGACCCCCAAGTTCCATTTGGTTGTGATGCTAGCGAGCATAACACTGCTGAGTCTGTAAGTATGTTGAAGGTTCTTCCTACCAAGGTGCAGCACCTTACACTTCTCTACATTGAAGTTCATCAGGTTTTGGTTGGCCCACCTTGAGAGCATGCCCAAGTCAGCCTATATCCCCAGCCTGTCCTGCGGTATGACCGCCTTCTCCCATAATTTGGTATCATCCATGAACTTTGCCAGTTCACATCTGACTCCCAAATCCAGATCATTAATGAAGATGTTAAAGAGTACTGGCCCAAGTACCAAGCCCTAAGGGACTCCACTGGTCACCCTCCACCATGTTGATTTGCTCCTGTCAACCAATACTCTTTGGGTTCGACCACATAGCCAGTTACCTAGCCATCAGACCCTAAGATGATCAAGTACTAATATTAAAATATATTGCCTTGTTACTAGTGGTTCTCATTTTTTCATGTCTTCTGATCCATGTGCAACAGTGTCGCAGCTGCGTCACGGTTACTAAAAGAGGGGGAACAGCTGCCGGGGAGGAAGACAATGAGAAAAGTGACAAATAACCCAGGCAGCCAATACGAAGCCAGAAGGGGATAATTAAAAAGAGGAGGAGACTTACCGAAGATGTCTTTGGACATACACACAACGAGAGAGAGACGAGAGGGGCTCCTACAGCAACAGAGCCCACGAGAGGGACCAGGAGACAAAGATGCACACCCAGACAGCGGGGGTCATTGCGGGGACTGATGCACCTGTCTACGGATCCCGTCCTACCTTGAGAAGACAGCCGCGGTGGTGAGTGAGGAACAGCACAGCAGCACTTCCCCACACCCACATCTCCGAGGACTCAGAACTGGGGAGGGATTCCCCAAGCTGAAAAGGGGGAGAGGGGAAGAAGTGTGAAGTAAAGGGGCACAGAGCAGGAGGGTGAAGGAATCCCAATCCTACTTTGCAGGCTGCATAAACTGGGCCCTGTACCGGAGGGTAAAGACAGCAAAAGTTTAAAGAGAAAGGGAAATTGACGAAGCCATAGTTTGCAAGCCAGCATGAGCCACAGACAGGGAATTGATCAGCTGCCAATGAGGTAATGAGTGGCCAAACATCAAGCAAGCAGCTAGCTAGGGAGAAGACAGAGAGCTGGAAAGAAAGTAATAAAAGAGTAAAAGATACAACACTGTGCTCCCCAAGCCGACACAAGTCACAGCCGGGGAATCTCGGGGTCGATGGTAATCAGCCGCTAACCAGGCTATTAGCGGCTGATCATTGAGGAGAGGGATAATCAGTAATCCCACTTTGATCTTTGAAGGCGGGTGGAGAGAACCGCTGCAGGCACTCAGGGGAAAGGTCATTCCTAGAGAAAGAGCCAGGCCACATAAAATAAAGCATTATCGGTGAAGATCTGACCTAGGTGTCTTCTTTACCAGGGTACCGGTTTCTAACAACTGTTCCTTTCCCCTCATAAAATTAGGTGAGATCAAGTCGTGGCAGGTGGGAATCAGGGGGAAGTTACCTGAAAACCAGGTACCTGAGAAGGGCACACACTGACACCATGCTAATATCTAATAGAGGATTCTTTTCCCTAAGTCTGTGCTAACATATATAGGTTTTTATGATGAATGAAGGATAACATTTTACAGTTAAGCTTCACTTAACATTTTTTTTTAAATATCTGGGCACTCTTAGGTATTATAACTTGCCTTCCCAGTAATGTCCACCACAAGGAATAAAACTGTGGTATAGTTAATCAAATCTGAATGGAAAGGTCATTAGAAAGTTATTCTTTTTCTGATATCAGTAACAAGCACCATAGCAAGAATTATTCTCTAATAAAAGATAGCATGCCCAATCATTTGCTCATTATTTTCATTTCACTTGAGGCACTTATGTGGTTAATTACCTGATTTCACTAGAGGCACCTATGTGGTTAATTACTTAAGAGCAGTAGCCACTCTTCAGTGTTGCATTGCTTAGCTCTTTAGCATTTTTAAAACAAATACTTATAATGTGCATAAACTTTGTTTTTGCTCTTGGTCTAAGTATATAATATAAATATATTTAAGTTAACTGTACGTACAAAATGAAACCTCATACGAAAATTGGCTAATGTCTAAGGCTCAAACTTTGTAATAAGAGAAAGAACCACTTTGTTTTCTTGTCCCCCAGTTTAACTGCAAAGACAGTCTTTGAAAAGGGTCTCCATTTTCCCTTGGATTCCTTTAAGGGTCTCCACTCTCCCTTGGGTTTGGAAACTAAAGGCTCCATTTGGCCCTAAGCTTTAGTGGCAGAACAAATATTACAGTAGTGTATGAGCTGGCCAATAGAAAGGACTGAAGGTAAGCCACTGGCTCTGTACATCTAAAGGGAGTGTATAGGTTTAGTTTCTCTGAGTACAATTCTTTCTTACTCTCACTCCTGTGAACAAATTCATGAGTGATGCTTAAGACCTAAAATAAGGTTCCATCTTTTCTTTGCCTAACTGTACATATAGGAGTGCTTACAGTTTAAGAGAGGATTTTTGGGTTTTCCCAGTACCCCTTGGCTTCTAATCTGCTGGTTTTTATTACGTGTTAATTTTTTTTCAGATCAAGGCAATAGAAGTTCATGCTCAGTATATTGTTGTAGTATTAGAGTGAAGTAACCATAATGGGACAGGAGCTGTGCAAGAGGCAAGGATTTTTTGGTGTGCTTGGAATACTTTCTGGTCTTGTGGATGTAAGTGCTTTGGTCCATGGGTTCTGGTTGATGGCATGCAGATCATGCTTTAACACATGGGTGGCCTACCATCTAAACAACCTTTATACGTGAAAAGGATAGATTGAAGAAATCATACATACCTGCTGACCTTCCTTGCCAGAAGGTTAGGAAAAGAATGGGGTGAAATTACTTTTGCAAATAGTTTCAGCTGGCTTGAAATGATTCATGAGCTTGGGTCCAGTTCCCCAAATAGGTTTGGCTGACAAGATACATTCACAAAATAAAGAAGTTGTACTTATCCGCTTTTATTCAAAGACACACATGGCAGATCTTCACAAATAATAATGTGCATTTCCCCAGGGACAAACAGCAGTGTCATAATATGTGCCACTGCTGCTTGTCCCTGGGAAATGTCCTTGCATGTGGCTCTGGTGCTGGCCCCAGGCACATATCTGTGGTCCTGAAGGCCTCTAGAGGCATGAGTTTTTTTGATACCAGGATTGCCTGATGTGAACCCCCCTCCCCTCCTGCACTGCAAATTAGCATTTTGGGGAATGCCTGCATATGCAATGTGTGTAGTGTACCACTTAGTGCATGTCTGTCCTTATCTGGACATGCCCAGAGAGCATAGGCGGTGGAAGGCTGTAGCTGACTGGGCTCAGCCACTCCAAACACAGGGTAGTGGGCAAAACAGCAAAGCAGCCTGGCCAGGCTCTGGGCAACTACAGCAGGAGTGGGAAGGGCTGGCACACAGCCAGGATCGCAGCCTGACATGTGGATGACTGGCTGCCCAACATGGCAGGCAAGTATCAGTCTGTCTATTCTATGAGGGGGAAAGGGTTTGGGCAGGGGTGGGGAGTGCGGATTGAGGCTCCCACATTGAGGGAGGGAATGGGTCCGGGACAGGAGTGAATGGGACCCTGGCTGGCATGATGCCATATGTGTCCCATTGCCACTGGGCTGTGCCATAACCCCTACCTGCCTTGTGGCAGGATGCACATGGCATCTCATTGCTTTCAAAGCAGCTGCACTGGCAGTGTGCTGGTGTGCAAAGCCCAGAGCACAGTGGCAGCCACCCCTACCCTGCACACAGATCAGGGAGTCATGTGCCCTCTGCTAGGGTATGTGCAGTGGTGGAAGCCCCCTCCCCGCACCCTTGGATGAGCTGCTTGGGCTCTGGATGTCCCATCACCTGGTCCAGCCAGGGCCCAATTCATCCCTGTCCCTACCCCTGCATCTGCCCCATTGTAGGGGCCTTGATCTACTACCCCACAGCCCTTCCCCAACATACGTACCTGCTATGAGGGGGAGGGTGCTTGCATGCATGTGCATGCTCAGTCCCCACAAATAATTTTTCTCTCTCTGCCTATGCCAGAGACTGAAGAGTTTCCCTCTTCAGTGCCCTCCTTTGGCTTGAGAACTTAGACCTACATCATCCTTCTGCTAAGAGAGTGCCATAATCCTTTTTTCAAGACATTAACTGCTTAAGTAATGGTTAGGGTACTTACCTAGGACCTGGGAGACAACATTTCTAATCCATTCTGATTGGGAGCAAGGCTTCAAACCCAGGTGACATATCTTCTGGGTGATTTTCCTCACCACCAGTCTATAATACACCTGTTACATTTGATACAGTACCTAGCATGGAAGAATGTTACCTCACTTCTTTAATGTTGAGATGAGAGATAGGAGAGAAGTAGTTAGTCATGTTGGTCTGAAGTCAGATAGAAGGCAAGATAGAGGTGCACCTTACACATCTTAGTTTATGAGAGAATAGCCTGCTCTCAATACTATTGAATTAATTAGTTTTGTGCATTTAAATTCTCATGTATACTTTAATTTAGTATGAAAAAATAATCTCATCAATGAATATACATGCATATTATTTACCTTTCACACCCTTACAAGATAGTATTCCAATAGAACATTAAAAATGATGAAGATTTACAGAATTGAATAAAAGCCCAAACATTCATACATTAGAGTGAAATTTACTGTATGTTCTGCAAACTCAGATTCAATAAGGCATACTCATAAATAAAATCCTTCTATACTGTTTGTACTTTATTTTCCTTCTTGTTTATGATGTTCTTTATTTTTTCACTTCTCTCTTGGTGAAATATGTTCAGCCATGTAAAAGTCTATCAAAGATGAGCCTCTTGAGTGTTCTGGGAAGAACAGTGCATTTTATGTTGCATTTCAAGGTACTTTTGTGACAGTTATACACTAGTAGCCAAGAAGCAACCTTATAAAGGTTTGTGTATACTTTGAAGTATTAGCAGAGATCATTACTACAGTATGTATTCTGCTCTGAGATGGAGTCCTAAGGGATTGATTTAAACAGGGACCACAGGATAAGAATAAAGTTAGCAGAAGATTATGTTTTGACATCATTCAGTGAAAGAACCAAAACATTTTTTTTTGTTTATAGTTGCAGTCAACACCATGAGAGAGCTATTTTTTTATCATATGTTCTTTTTGTAGAATGGATTGTCCACTGTGTGAAGTTGTACTCTTCTTGGAATACATCAAATAAATTTTGAGTCTTCTCATTGCATTTTATCAGTTAATATTGTAACAAATCCCATATACCAGGACCACTTGAAATTTCTGGTCTCAGGGATATAGGTTATATCCTTCTGCTCCAAAAACACTTATCTTTATTGCATGGATTTTCCATTCCATTTTATTTCAGTATAAGCCATATGACACAGCACATTTCTGATTCTGTTCTACAGAATACACTGTTATACTTCAGCCAATTCATTGTAATATGTGCAATTTGTATTTAATGATTAATTTGTAGATTAATTCAGACACATAAACCCAATGAAATAAATAGTCCATATTAGTAGGAATACTGTTCAAAGATATATATTTGTCACTTGCAATCATTAGAATTTACTCCATTTTTCAGTGCTTCATTTCTGCCTTTATGTTATCCTTGGAATTTTTGTGCCCAAAAGAGATAGGGATTAAAATGGAAGAATGTACAAGACATTTGGTACTAAAAGTGTGATGCCTCCATGTTCACCAAGAATAACTTAAAGTTACATGTGTTACAGTGATGCAGTCTTATATAGAATAAAAACAATAAGCAATTAAAGAATACAAATAAATCAACTTGCATATCTTAAAATATTCTAAATCTTTGTCACTTTTGTTGGTCATTTAATTTCTTCCTTTCCCTTTCACATATTATTCTTAAAGTGTAAATAAGGTACTTAACTATGAAAGCAATAAATGATGGAGGCTTAACGGGGAGAATACTAATGGAACATTAACAACTTTGTTGTTTGTTGTTATCGTCTATTCAGTATTTTTAAGTCTTAATTGATTATCCATGCATCTGATTTGAAATAAAAGGATTTTTACTCACATAGATAAATTCTCATTTAGCCCTTTCACAGTCTTACAGACTTCCCCTTTGCAATGAGAGAAAAAAATATATCACATTTCCAAATTCAGTAACTGTTTTTTGATTTTTGACATGTGATGTTTCTCTGCCTCTCTATTCATTTTATCTGAAATCCCAGAGGATACATTTTCTTATAGAATTATGTTCATCCCCAGGAGGTAGATTCCCAGCACCTCTGCAAATAAGATCACTGCTTTTGGGAACTATATATTAGAGACCCAAACAAGAAAACATTTGCTCATTCCCAAAGGAGTACATTTTAAAAAAAAATACATGACTTCTGAGAAATACAATCTGGGTGCGTGGAGGCAGTTTGTAATGTCCTGAAATCAAAAGGCAGATTTTACTTGATTCAAGAGACCAATTCTAACACCGAAGCTGACCTCCTAACCTTATAATATGGAGGAACCCTGATAGTTATAACTTTACCATAGCAAGCTCCTTATCTCCCTCCTCATAGCAATTTGTGTAGGGGATAAGGATTGAGAAAGGACTGTAGCAGGTTACAGGTTTAAGCAGCTGTTGGGGCTAGGACAGGAAATTGGGGAAACGTAACCATTAAAAGCATCTTTTTCTATATTGCATCCAAAATAAATTCATTGTATTAGAGAATCTGGATCATCAAGTACCATTGACCAAGAAGGCAACAGAGTAACAATCTAAGTAATGCGTTGTACTAATATTGGAACTGATAGGTTTAATATTTCCATAGCAAACTGCTTAAAAGGTGGATTATTTAGTATGTTAATCAGTGCCATATCCTGAATATTTTTGTATGATAATTAATTAGGAAGAACTGCTTCACAGAGTGTCCAAGGTCCGGATGGGCTCCCAAGGGAGGTGGTGCTCTCCCCTACCCTGGGGGTCTTCAAGAGGAGATTAGATAAGCATCTAGCTTTGGTCATCTGAACCCAGCACTCTTTCCTGCCTATGCAGGGGGTTGGACTCGATAATCTATTGAGGTCCCTTCCGACCCTAACATCTATGAATCTATAATTGTATCTAGACTACAAACATTTTTTGTCTTGTGGGATTTTGCCATTTAAAGGAAAGTCATTTTTACAAGAAGTTAGTAAGAAAGATTCATTCGAAGTTGTTGACAAAGTAATTTCTGTTATTTCCTTTTATAACATATCAGCACTTGAGAACTATCACCATAGGTGCTAGGTTGCTACATGGTTATAGCCATCATAGTTGTCAGATACATTATATACTCTGCTGTACAGTAAGAAACTGATCAAGTAGAATTAAACTTCAACCCTACATACCTTCAGTGCAATGGAACATTTTCCCCATTGCAAACAATGTCACGTTATCCACCAAAATAAGTAAATGTCAGCCCCTGCTATGTAATGTGGGTGTACACTTTTGCAAACCTGAACTCTGTCATGTGGCTGGGGCCACAAATAGAGTTCTTTTACCTGCAATCCTGTACATTACACAGTTTTTAAAAAAAAACTGTGGAAAAGCATTGCTTTCCAGGTACACTTCTGTGGAATGCTAACAAAAGTTTGTAAACTGGCTGAGGAAGAAGAGTAAATTGATTTCATGGTCCTCTGCAGTACATTTGTCTACTGCATGGATGAAATCCAAAACAAACAAAAGCACCTAGCATACACTGTTTTAGACACAAGTGTTATGCGTTAAATGTCTTTTTGTATTTAGTTTCTGTAAATTGATGTAAGTACTTGGAGATTCAGATCAATCTTTTGCACAGGTAGATCATTGACTTTACTGGGGAGCTTGGGATGGTAGGTCTCCAGCAGTGTGGAATTTATTGCAGGATTTGGACTAAAGTATTTGATCCCATTGCATTTTGTGTAGAGCACATACCATTTAGGGCTCAAATACTATACCCTACAGGATTATTTTTCTCAGGATTGGTTGTGATTGGAATTCCCAGTTACCCTGCCTGACTATTTATACCATCAGAATAATTGGAGGGAGAATAAAGTATTAACTATTAGCCTAATTCTAAGGATTAGCTAATTCTTCTTAGCACTTTTTTAGATTCATATTAATTAAATGAAAATGTTCCTATGATATCTTAAACAGTGCCTCACCTATGTTATGTGGCTGGTTCAGGGATTGCTGGATTACCCCAATAAAAGAGAAAAATGAGAAGTGTTGGAAATGATTTTTTCACATCTTTTTATCATTGAAATTTCTGTTATTAGAACATATGTAATGAAATAATTGTTTATTGGCATTCTTTATACCTTATTTTGTATTTTTTGTTAGCCATGGCTTGATGTTTGTAAGGTCCATAAAATGAAGATGATACAGGATTCCTTCAGAGCAATCCTAAACAGGAAAACATGAAAGTAAGAATAGTGAGATCAACTTTTTGAAAGTTGTATAGCTTTTTTGAGAAGTTTAAAAGCTAACAGATGTTTCTCTTTTTCTCATATCAACTTACAAATTAATTTTTATAGTATTTTTCTTGTTTTCTTCAGGGACAGGAGTTTGAGGAGGAAAAATAACTTCTTTTTATACAACCATTCCAGTGGGATTAACAATTACTTAAATATAATATGGCAGAATGTGCTGAGAGTCGGGATTTCAGTTTGTCTACACTCTGATGGAAAAGCTTTGGTTGTAAAAACTCATTTTTAGCTTGGTATGAAACATTTGTTTCAGGTAAGTCTCTTATTGCTGTCTGCAATTGCAAATGAGAACAAAAAGAGGTCAGGTTGTTCTTACCATGAATGGATACCTTTCATTTTGAATCACTGAACAGAGAACAGCAAGTTGCCAGTGGTGACTTTGTGGGAGGTTAGAGGAGGGAATTTGAGGGGTTTACTTCCTAAGTACAATTTTACTTCATCCACCAAGAATGGATAGAATCACCAGTTTCTGTGACCTGCTTTAGATGGGATATGCCTTTGCTTCTTCTAGAAAGAGAGAGGAAGGTGAAGGCA
This sequence comes from Caiman crocodilus, assembly GCA_030014935.1. Classification (NCBI taxonomy): domain Eukaryota; kingdom Metazoa; phylum Chordata; order Crocodylia; family Alligatoridae; genus Caiman; species Caiman crocodilus. The sequence goes on from JAGPOW010001296.1 coordinate 91,344,711, forward strand.
GGAGGTGTTATAGTCTAGAAAATTCATAGATTTGAGAAACAAGTACCCACCTTGTGAAGCATGAAGTATGTGGAGGAACTTCTGAATAGCCAGATACTACAATAAACCATACAAAAGGAAACAATGGAGTCAAGTGGGAAAAATGGGAAGACAAGGCAATGTAAAAGGCAGCTGGTGACCACCAGTAGGAGACCCTGGATATTTAAAAGCATTTTAAATAGAACATGTCTACAAAAATTGTCCATGAATTACTACTGAACACGTCAAAAACAATTCCCCAAGAATTAAAAAAAAAAGTTATTCTGGACACGGAGTTATCTGGGTTAAAAGGAGATGTATGAGTAACAACACATTAATATATAAAAATGGAGAGAGGGGAAGTAACTAATAGTGAGAATAAGCTACAAGTTAAAGCCTGATAGTGATTGATAAAGGAAGCTAAAGGAATTAATGAAATACCAAGTACTATCAAATTAAACACATTAAGTAGATTTTTTTTTTTTTGGAAAAGCATATCTGGAAGAAGAAAAAATTTAGGTCAGTTATTGCTCAATGTAGATGGAAAACCTAGGTCCCTTGCTCAATATAGATGGTAGAAATGTGATAAAGATGTAAAAAAAGTTGTTGTTTCTCTTGTATACAGAAAGAAACAGAAGGATGCTTCCATCCCATATGTTATTACTGGAATGTAAAATTTACCATCTGTAACACTGGAGGAGGGAAGGCAGCATCAATTAAAATTAAACATTTTCAAATCAGCTGGAACATTTTACAGCCATTTTACAGTTTACATTTCAAAGAGCTGGGTGAGGATCTCTCATAACTATGTGTGTTAATAAATCTGGGAATGGACTGGAGACTTGCAAATATTATTCTAATATTTAAAATGAGTTAAAATAATGACCAAAGAAAATCTAGATTGGTTTACTCAGTTTTGACCACACCACAGGATGAATGATGGGAGCTCTACCAACAAAAAATTAGAAACCAAAAATAGTGTCATTCAAGTAAAATATTAGTGTCATTCAGCATTGTTTATAAAAGGTACTTCTTGTTGAATGCACCTGTTGTTTTTTTGTTTGGTTGTTTGCCAATATTAGAGTCCTGTTGATAAAGGCCAGCGTGCTGCAATAGTAAGTTTGGATTTTTCCAAAACATTTAACATAGAACAACGTGACATTTTGATTTTTTAAAAAAAATGAAGTTTATCAAAGAGAAGGTTGAGATTTGAATTGGTAGATGTATATATACTTGTACATGAACAAGATATTTGATCCAGTATCTGGAAGCGGATGTTGGGGAAATAAGATCCTGAGATAAGATGCAATTTCTTAATATCTAGAAATGCCTGAAAATGCTGGAATATTTTACCAATGTGGGGCCACAATAGAATGGAATATTTAAAGTGAGTTTAGGGTTTTTTTGAAAAGATATGTTTTCATGTAGCTTTTGAGAACAGTTCTTTTAACTGTGTGGCTGGACTTGTTGGTTATGTTGGACAGTATTGGGTTTGAAGTTAGTGGGTCTGTATTTCCCTTTTCATCCCCTTCCTTCATGGGCCTTGAACATACATATAGGACACACAGTTATGTATTAAGAGAATGATTATAATTAAATGTTATGCTTTAGGGCTTCAGTCAATTATAGAATTCAGGAAGGAATTTTTCTCCAGTGGCAAAAAGTTTCTTTGGCTTAATTTATTTAATACTTTCCCCTGAACTATTAAGGTTGAGCCACAGCTGGAGATTGAAATGTGAGCAAAGCATGTTGATGTTTTGAGGTGGTAGAGAGAACGCTGTTAGGTACCCAGTTGCTGTATCTTAATCACATGCTCATGGTCACCCAGATTATCAGATTTGGGGTTTAAAATGACCACCCCCCTGTGATGATAGAGATTTTAGTGTGGAGATGCTCCCTTGCTTAGTGTACAGAGGTTGGGAAATGGGAGAGGGTCCCTCAGTTAACGACCCAGTGGGCACGCCTACACATGACATTTATTACGGAGTTGGCTAATTAGGTCCACAGTAAAACATCACTGTCTACATGTGAGGTGCTATTAGGACAGAGTAAACTAATTTAACTCTGCCATAGGTTAGTACTGCCAGACACAAGTGCTGTCCTACAATGGAGTTATTTACCTTGCCACAACACATGTGTAGACAATGACACGGCTGGCTGGAGCATAAGGGTGCTTCAGTGTGAGGGCTGCCTGCTGGCATTTATGTATACCTGAGATTATTGAACTTGGTGATCACTACATGCTTGCACTTCCAAGCCCTTACCTCCCCATTTCTTCTTTTTTTTTTTTTTTTTTTTATTTTCTCTATAACATTGGGCATGTCTTACCTGCTTGAATTATCTAGGTATAGGTTACCTAATCTGTACCCTGGCAGTGCAGGGATTTTACATATTGGCAATATGCTGACCTCTCCTCTTCTCCACCTGTGCCACACCAATTCACATGTTGATAACTGAAATATTTGATATAGCTAAAATCTTGGAGGGCTTGTACATGTGTGGGGTGGCTGCTCTGATGCAAGGGAATTACAGTGCATCAGATCTGACTAGATTCATTGAGTCTGCTGAAGCACGGTAATTAGTGTGCTCCAGCCAGCTTCAGTATCTCGTGTATCCCCATGCTTCAGAATGGCAGTGGGGGAGCTTTAACAAAAGCTTGTTTGATAATTCAAGCTCTCTGAGCTGCTTTAATTAAAGCACCCCCACCTACACCCCTGCAGCACATGTAAAAATGCCCTGATATAAGGTGTTTCAGTAGTACTTAATTACCAGAAATATTCATGAGGTCAGACTAAAGATTATGTGACCTTTTCTGGCTTTATTTCTATGCTGCAGGATGACACAGTCTAAAACATTCATATCTTTTTCTGAAAGCAAACTAATGCATGTTTAGATTGTTAAGACATTGTTTTTAACTTATTTTTATCGTGTAGGGTTTATTAAACTAGGAGTACTTGATATGAAATTCTGACAGCAGGTTGTGGCAAAATAATATAACAGTATTTTAGGGTAATGTTAGAATTTACCTTTAAACAGTTATGAAGACACTAAGAACAGGAGCATTCACTAATTAAAGGGTGTTAACTCTTCCTTAGTACCCTCTAAATGTTCTTTGGTTACGTCACTCTAGGTGAGGTATATCTTTGATCTGTTTTGCCCAGGTCATTCTAGGGTATTTTTAGTTAGTTCCCTTACAATGTCAACTGGCATATGACTGGCAGAAATATAGATTGACATAGAGATCTGTGAATACTGTCATCTACATCCTTTCCAGTACAGGTTCTCTCTTTCCATTTTGGATCTTCACAGGTAGTCATTTTCTGTAGTCTTATGCAACATATCTGACCTTTATCTCCATGGGTGTGCGTTCCAGATATAACTCCTGCTTTCTGTATCAGTCATTAAAAGTAGAAAGATGTTCTTTACTTCTCTTTGAGGGTAAATCACATATAACATTAAAACTATGTTAAAATTACTTTGAAAGCAAGATTTATTAAAAATATAGAGAAAATTAGATTAAAATAGAAGAATAAATTTGTATAACATTCCTTTTCTAAGTGTTTTGCAAAGCCAAGAAAAAGAGGCTTCCCTAATCTTAGCTACAGAGAAAAAATAGCTATTTTACTAGAATAGCTACTTTACTAGAAAATAATTCTTTTTTGATTTTTTTTTATACAATTGAATGCTGTGTTGAGAGAGGGAGAGATAGAAAGACAGAGAGATGGAGACCTTTGCTTCCACCTGATCTGTTAATTAAGTCCCAGTGCAAGGTGTGTATTAACATATAAGAGAAAACATTTCCTTACAAATGTTTGAACATGAGACCTATCTGGAGGAAATATTATAGTCTGTCCCCTTGGCATGCACTGTCTTCCAATTACTTTTAGTATACTCCCTCATCTTCTTAACTCAGTATTTCAAAAGCTTAAACCTTCTTCTTCTTGCTTTAGACTTCCTTTTAGCAGTCTAAGTAATGATCTGTGATATGTATGACTGTGGCAGGGTTGAGGTGTACCTTATAGTTAAATAGGAGATGCATATATTGTCCCTTGCCCAAGCTCAGTTTATCAGATGCTGTGGCCAAACTTACACAGAGCAGTCCATCTATGACTGAGTCTTTGCTGGGAGAATTAAGATTTCACCAGTATGCCCCTTATAAAGTCTCTTTTTTCAGTTTTCCTTGTTATGAAATATAATATTTCAACCTTCTGTCACAAACATTTTTGTTAGAATGGTGGATGTTTGAGAAGCTCTTCACCTGGAACTGAACAGCCAAGCAAAAGGAGCTAAACAATGGAGGAAGGGAGGGTTATGTTTAGGAGTGTTCAAGTTAAAATACAGGGGTGGTAAGCAATAAAAGGCACAAAAACTGGCAGGAGACATCAGATATGTAATACATACATACTTTTACATAGAGGATACTCTGTAAACTATTCTATTATAATATTCAATTATGATTACAATTACTATTATTCCAATAGAGTCACAATAGGTGAGCTGATGAATTAACATATAGGAAGACAAATTCCCTATTTCAAAGGGAATATAACATTTAAAAGGTGAACAATAACTAGGAGAAGTAGTGAGGGTGGGAACTAGTCTAATTTGATAACTTTTAAAAAATTAATATTGGATTTCTGAAGCTTCCTCACTAGTCTCTTCATACTACCCTTGTATTACACATGGGGAAGAGAAGGAGGCTTTCCCATTTAATTGTCAAAACATGGCCTCAAGATACAAAGTGGTTTCCAAATACTCCTCTCCTATTTTTTTCTAAGAATAGTAGCATTACAGCAACCAATGTATCTAATCTCTGTATAATCATATACCTTTCCAGTGTTGCCAAATCAAAAACTATTTTTTTTACTGACAATTTGTAAACTTTTTACTAACTAAACTTTTTTACTGAGAAATGTTTTACATAATGGTAAGTCCTTTGCTAGGCCCTGGACATCAGTAACAAGGGCCAGGTTCAGATTTCAGCATTGGCAATGAGTAAAGGGTGCATGCGGGTGCACGTGCACCCCCTGAGATTGGTGATGCAAAGTGCTGCCGACGCTCCTGGAAGCCCCCATGGTAGTCGCCATTCACCACCGCTCCCCCCGCTGCTGACACTGCCATTGGCAGTTGCCAATCGGTGCTTGCTACGCCCATCCTATCACCACTGCCATTGCTGTAGCTGCCTATGGGAGCTGGGAGCTCCCCACTTGCTGCTGACCTACCCCTGCTATTGATACCACCACCATCTGTAGGCAGTTGCTGTGCCCCCCCTGCTCCCAGCCTCTGGGGGCATGTGTCATTCATAGATTTAGGGGTTCAAATGAACCATGTAGTGTAGTCAATCAGTTTAAAAATTGTCAGGAAAGAAATTTCTTGGGTGGGAACCCTGCTTTACTGTAGCCATGCTTCTATGTTGTGCTGCCTTCACCACAGTTTCTCTGCTTATCTCCATACCTTGAGACTCCCTAACCACACCCTACACTTCTCTTTTAAGCTTATCCCTACCCACTGTACTCCCCCAACCCAGCACTGACTGTGACCCAAAGCACCCCCCATCCTGGCCTCTTTTCCAGCTTGCCTAGTACCATCCGGCCCTGCCTACCTGCATGGTTTTACAGGAAGGCAAAAAGATGCAGCAGCTGCACATGGCTGAGTAGGGAGGAGGCTATGGAGGCTCCTGTGGGCCAGCCATGAGAGAGCTTGCTGAAGGGTGCTTCACTCCTGCCCAGACATCAGTTGATGCTGCTTTGTTCTGTCCATCCATCACCACTTTGCATCCAGCCTTCTTCAGACAACAGATCTTCAGTCAAGTTCATGGTTGCTTAGTTTTTCATGGATGGCTCCATTTTTAATAGACTTTATAGACAAATGTTTATAGCCTTTTTAAATGGAGTATCCGCACATTTATGTATAGTTAGCAACTCTGATGCCTTCCATTCAGGCTAAATGAGAGGACAATTAAGTACTCCCTTGCTTAGCGATAATTGAAACAATGGAAGCCATCACCCAAAAGACACTTCTCAGAGACTGGAGGTACTGGGTGGAGTTATGCATGTGTTGAAAATAGTGAGAAGCATGTGAACACCAGCAGAGACAAAAGAAAAAGTGTAATATAGTTTTAAGAGAAAATCAAAAGAGATGTCTTTATTTTTCCTTACTGGTTAAATTTCAGATGATTATTCTGTTTGCTTAATAAGCTTAATCATTGCCCAGTTCTTCACTCTTTTGGTATTCTATTCTATAAATCAAAAATCTAAGAGGGAAATATATTAGTTTTTTGTGTTTATTCATCAGCAGAAAGCTGGAAGAGGCTTCCTGTTGAACTTTAAACACTTGAACCACTAAAACAATAATTGATAAAAACAATTGGCAGAAGCTTGTACTGAGAAACTGAAAATCTACTAAAAAGCAAAGAATAATGATGTGGCTGTACTTGTAAAAAGAGAGCAGTGAATGTATCTTTGGGCACATCTTTATGTAACCAAGCAATGTTCTTATGTTTATTTGCTGTCCCCAGGACGGTCTCAAAAACAAGATGTTTCATCTCACAGGGATATCATGTAGAGCACAATTTTAAATGCAAAAAAATCCTCTTGATTACATTCAGAACTGAAATAAGAAATATTAATTTTCTTGCATTTTTGTGTAAGATAAAAGTAACTTTATCTAGTCCAAAATGGATCTCCTTCTGGTCTTTTAGTTTGTTCCCATTTAATGATTCTTTGCTTACCAACAAAGAAAAATAATGTGATGGGTAACTGAAGTTATGTTCATAGTCCAGCATTTCCTAGAATTTTTAATGAAAGCTGCCTTCCACAAACACATTCCTTCTGTGTTAAATCCAGCAGGCACTAGTAAGAGTTTTTATGTACACATCTCAAATAGATTATTTTCTGTCAAGTGCTCCTGATATCTGTGGGGAAAAATCTTATGTAAGGATGATGGAATTTTGTCTTGGATCCCTTACTATGCCAGTCATTGTGTGTGTGTGTGTGCGTGTGTGTGTAATGAAAAAAAAAAGGCAATGAAATCTGTTGTGAAGTCTCAGACCATTTTCCAAATATGAAAAGTAAGTTATAACTACTTTCAGTATCCTTTTTGGCATTCACTGCAGATAGCCAAGGCAACTGACAAGGCATGAAGAACAAACTGTCCTATAACCCCTTGAAATAATTCAGCTAAATTAAAGCAGAGTCATATGGATGAGCATTTATGCACTATATAATGTAACTTTCCATAATGTGTTTATTATATGCATAAACAGAGAATTAGAGTGGCAAGACACCACTTTTCATGAACACAAATCTATCATCATGAGCCATCTCAGCAACCATCCAAAGGAGTTATGAAGATGACTGTTTTAAGCAGGGTCTTTCAAGCATTTTATATTGAACCTCTTCCTCAGTTGCTTCTTTTTTGGTTACATCATTTTGGGGTGACACAGATAGGCACAATGGAACATCTTAAATGATAATCCATCCAGCAGTTGTCTGCATTAAACATAGCTCTGGTACGGAGATTTCAACAATCCTGGGCATGGACTATACCGTTATCAATCAAGTGACAGTGTTTGAGTGGAGGCATATACATAATGCCTTCCATTTGTTACTTTGATGGAATAGGGAGGTTGTGATGATGAATACATATCTCTGGTTTGTATATGTATGTCTTTAAAATCTCCAGATCTGCAGCCCAGCCCGTACCCATCTTTGCTGCTACTACTGTCATTGTTCCTAGCAGAACTCAGTCTCTTTTCAGCTCACCTGAAGTGAGCAGCAGTGGCTTTGAAGCTTCACCTGTCCTGGGACAGTGGGAAATGCAGTAGCAGCAGGTGGGAAGGAGAGGGGAAGGGGATGTGCCTTGGAGCACAGTGGGGAGGGGGAGTCATTCTTATTTGCTTTGAGGACTTCAAAAAGTATCTAGAGTCTTCTTCAGTGTGATCTTTCCACACTGGTGGGTTGTAGGGGAGGAGGCTGGGAGCTTGGGTACAGCCACCCCTTGGAGCGCAGGGATGTCTGTTCCTACACTCTTCTTTGCCAAATCCTGGATCTGCCTTTGGTCCTAGATGATTGGAAAAAGAGCAAATATAGTGCCCATCTTTTAGAAAGAGAAGATGGAGGATCCAAGGAATTACAGACCAGTCAGCCTGACCTCAATATGTGAAAGATTGTGGAGCAGATCTATAAGGAATCTACTGTGAAGCACTTAGAGGAGAACAAGGTGATCAAGAACACCCAGCATGGATTCATGAAGAGCAAGTCATGCTAGACCAGCTTGATTTCCTTCTGTGATAAGGTGACAGCATCTGTGGAGAGGGAAAGAGCAAAAGATATGATTTTAGCTTCATTTTAGCCAGTTTTTTATACTGTTCTGATGACATTTCCATTATTAACAAGCTAAGGAAATATGAACTAGATGAAAGTGCTGTAAAGTGATTATATTTAACTGGTTGGATCAATATATTCAATGAGTGGTTATCAATGGCTCAGTTGTCTAGTTTGGAGGAGGTAAGTTCCTCAGAGGTCTGTTCTATGTCTAGAATTGTTTAATATTTTCATGAATGATTTGAAGAAAAGGGATTGAGTGCATGCTTAGCAGACACCAAGTTGGGTAGAGTTGCAGACAGTCTGGAGGGGTAGAGGTTGGATCCAGAATCACCTGAATAGATTGGGGAAAATGGTCTGCAATCAATCAAGTGATATTCAACAAGGAAAAGTATAACTGCCTGCATTCAGGATAGAATAATTTTGTGTACAAATAGAGACCAGGGAATGAGTAGCTAGGCTATAGTACGTCAGATACGAACCTGGGGGTTACAGTAGACTATAACCTGAATAGAAGGGAACAGTGTATTCTTGTTGCAAAAAAAAGCAAACAGCACCCCAGGTTGTATTACCAGGACTGTGACCTACAAATCGAGGGAAGTGATTTTTCTGCTCTATTCACCACGGGTGAGGTCTCACTTGGTATCGTGTCCACTTATGGGCCCTCCACTTTAAGAAGGACATATTGGAAAGAGTGTAGCATAGTGCAACAAAAAAAGATTAGGGACCTGGACAGCGTGACTTATGAAAAAAGGTGGAAAGAGCTAGGGTTATTTAGTCTAGAGAAAATAAGGCTGAGGGGGAATTTGAATACAGTCTTCAGATCCTGAGTGGCAACTAGAGAGAGGTTGGAAATGTGCTCTGTGTCCCTAGGGAACAGGACTAGGAGCAATGGCCTCAAGATTCAGCATGGACAATTTGGGTTGAAGATTAAGAAGAACTTTTTGACTGTGTGTAATCAAACTTTAGGACAGGCTACTTGGAGAAATTGTGGAAGCTCCATCCTTGGATGTTTTCAAAAGCAGGTTAGGTAGAGGCTTGGCTGGGATGGTTTAGTCCATAGTGCTGGACTAGATGACTTTGAGGTCCCTTCCAGCCTTATGTTCCTATGATCCTAAGGATGGGATAGCTGAAAGGTAATTTGAGAAGGCTCTATCCTGCAGCATATCCATGATGAGGGCCTCTATAATCTCGGCATAATTTAGAACTCGTCTGTACTGCTTTCATGCGGTGCTTATGCTTGCTGCTGTGAATCATATCAAAATAAGGCAATATAGCTGAGAGGCACTGTCTGTGCAGCCAAAGATAAGACTGATTCTGGGTGTGAACTAAGGGCTGTTCTAAAGTTTACCTCATTTTCAGGATTTAGTATATACTGAGAGAGAGGGAGGGAGTGAATCTTGTTTCATCTTGGTGGTCCTGGGCCTGACATAGAGGTGACACTTGGAGCTGCCTAAAGGTTATGTCAGAAAAGTAAATAAAAATTCAACCTCTTTTTATTATTGTTTGGCCATTACTTAAGTATCTTATCTTTTTTATAGGTTGTCTGCTAGTTGGGAAAAATTCTTTTTCTTTCAGATCTAGATAGGTTACAGAGGTGGGCAGATGAAAATAGAATGAAACTCAATACAGACAAGTACAAGGTACTGCATCTAGGGAGAAGGAACCTGCAACACACCTATGGGCTGGGGAATACCCTTCTCAACAAGACAGTGGCTGAAAGGGATCTTGGAGTCATTGCTGACTCCAGGATGACATGAGCTGCCAATGCGATGAAGCGGTCAGTAAGGCTAACCACATTTGTCGTGCATCTACAGATGCATCACAAGCAGGGAGGTGATCTTCCCCTTTATGCGGCACTGGTCAGGCCACAGTTGGAGTACTGTATCCAGTTCTGGGCGCTGCACTTCAAGAGGGATGTGGCTAACTTTGAGAGGGTCCAGAGGAGGGCCACTCGCATGGTCAGTGGGCAGCAGGCCAGGCCCTACATAGCTTCATAGCTGGTAGGGTAAGAAGGGACCTGAACAGATCATCAAGTCTGATCCCTTGCCATGGACAGGAAAGAATGCTGGGGTCAAACAATCCTGGCTAGGTGATTATCTGGCCTCCTTTTGAAGATCCCCAGGGTAGGAGTGAGCACCACTTCCCTTGGAAGTTGTTTCCAGTAAACTCACCAGGGGGGACCAGCAGAAAATAGGTGAGGCTCTGTTCCCCCAGGCACCACCTGGGATAACAAGGAATAATGACCACAAATTGATTGAGAGTAGGTTCAGGCTTGGTATCAGGAGGCTTTACTTTATGGTTAGGGCTGCCAGGCTTTGGAATGGGCTACCAAGGAAGGTGGTGCTTCCTCCTACCTTGGGGGTCTTCAAGAGAAGACTGGATACATATCTGGCTGGGATATTATGATACCAGCACTCGTTCCTGCCTAGGGCAGGGGGTCAGACTCGATGATTTGTTCAGGTCCCTTCTAACCCTAGAAACTATGAAAATATGGAAAAAAAAACTATTATAGTGATCAGTGTCATGGACTCTTAGAATCACTGATACATTCTTCAGTTTCATCTAAAAAAAAAAAAAATCTAACCCACTTTATGTTGTTTCCTCCTGGCCACAGTGGTTACAACTTGCTTTCATTTTTCTTTTAAAGTCTTCCAGTATATCTGTACATGTAGACAATTTTCCTCAGAAATTGAATGAGCAATGTAAATCAATGATCACATTTTACACTATCTAGAACAATGATGCAAAATTGTTGATGAAAAAAATACATCAGAGAGAGACTTGGCTGCTCATGTTAAATATATTAAAATTGTTTTATTGTTCTTGTTGCATCTCCAAGACTATCTTTGTAGTCATCTTGCAACAAGTTTCCAAAAAGAAACTCCAGAAATTGGAGCAGCTGTTCCTGCTATCTTTAGCTATATATATTTAAGTACAAGAACCTCTGCCAATTTCATGTTCCCAACTGTCAAACAAAGCAGATAATTTCTGAGAGAATGAGAATCAGGGTGGAAAGAGGTCCTGGATCAATTACTGCCTGTTAAAAGAAGGCATGATTAGGGCCAATAAATTACTTATTCTTTGGAACAAAGGTAAGTAATCTAGTTTAACAAGTTACTGGCTTGCAAGGGTAAACAAAATAATATCACTATATGGCAGAAAAGCACAGCTGTCACTGTTGATCCATCTGTTTAATAGAATCATAGAAAATTAGGGTTGGAAGGGACCTCAGGAGGTCATCTAGTTCAGCCCCCTGTGTAAAGCAGGACCATCCCCAACTAGATCATTCCACCCAGGGCTTTGTTAAGCCAGGCCTTAAAGATATCCAAAGATGGAGATTCTACCACCTCTCTAAGTAACCTGTTCCAGTGCTTTACCATCCTCCTAGTGAGAGAGTTTTTCTTAATATTCAATTTAAACCTCCGTTGCTACACCTTGAGACCACTGCTCCTAGTTTTGTCACCTGTCACCACTGAGAACAGTCTAGCTCCATGCTCTTTGAAATCACCCTTCAGGTAGTTAAAGGCTGCTATCAAATCCCACCTCAGTCTTCTCTTTAACAGACTAAATAAACCCAGTTAGTTCTCTCATCCTCTCCTGATAAGTCACGTGCCCCAGTTCCTGAACCATTTTTGTTGTCCTCTGCTGGACTCTCTCCAACTTGTCTACATCCTTTCTATAATGGAGGGCACAGTATTCCAAAACTGGACACAGTACTCCAGATGCGGCTTCACCACTGCAGAATAGAGTGGAATAATTTATTTCAATCTGCTTGCAATGCTCCTATTAATGCAGCCTGGTATGCCATTAGCCTTCTTGGCAACAAGGCATATTGCTGACTCACATCCATCTTATTGTCCACAGTAACCCCCGGACCCTTTTCTGCAGAGCTGCTGTTTAGCCAGTCAGCCCCCAGGGTGTTACAGTGCATGGGATTCTTCCATCCCAAGTGCAGAACTTTGTACTTGTTCTTGATGAAGCTCATGAGATTTCTTTTGGCCCAGTCCTCCAATTTGTCTGGGTCAATCTGAATTCTAGCCCCACTTCCAGCATATTTACTACTTCCCATGGCTTGGTGTCATCTGGAAACTTGCTGAGGCATCTATGCCATCTTCCAAGTTGTTAATGAAGATGTTGAACAAAAACCACCCTAGGACTGACCCCTGGGGAACTCCACTTGATTCTGGCTGCCAGTTGGACATTGAGCCATTGATTACTTCTATTGAGCCTGACAATCCGGTCACCTTTCTATCTACCTTACAGTCCACGTTTAAGTTTTATGATTACATACTGAGACAAATTCTACTCTTATATTTACTTAATTTATGTCACTGGTGGAAGTGAGGACAGGATTTGACTTGATCCACTTAGTGCCTTTGATAGGTTTCAGTTCTTGACATTTTCTTCTGTACTGCAATCAAACTTGTAGTTAGAAATAGCCTGCAGATACAATTTATGAAAAACGTTTGAAGTAAAAGGTTATATAAACTTCAGATAGTAATTTGAATATGTATTAGATGTCTTGCCTAGCCAAGTTAAAGAAAAAAAGAATAATTAAAAAAAACAACTTTATTTGACTGCCAAAAATGTGGCAGACCTTGTCCAATTCAAAAGGTTTTGCCTCCCAAAACAGAAGAGACAAGGAAAGCATGGAACTTAAAAGTGAATCAGTATGATGGCAGACACAAGTCTAATTGGTACTGTTTGTAGTTTGAGTGAGATTGTACTGCTTTTTGTAGGAAATCCTCTAAAAGTAGTTTTTAGGAGTGAGATAAATGAATGGAGAGAGGCTAGACTGAAATGTTTTTGAAAGACATTCCCAGTATAAAAGTCAGTTAAAGGAACCACTTACAATAAACTGCAAACAAAATATAATCTGGACCTAAATCTTCTGCTCTAAATTCTTAAAGTCCTACACTGTTTTAATTCTGTAATTTCCATTAAAGCCTATGAAAATTTCTCAGCTGTAATCTTTATACTACTCTTTGAAAATATATTTCTTGATGTTATTGGATATTTTTCTCAAATTACTTTATGCATAGCTTTAGATGCATTATATCCTAAACTGAAGTAACCTCTGAAGCTGCTGATGGCCTCACAGTTCAGTGAATATGATCATTCAAAGGTAATTGTGCTGAATGCCTTGCAGAAATCAGGTCATATAGTAGATCCTGATACTATATTTACTGGATACAGAGAGCTTTCTTTGATAGCAAAAGAGTCCCATGTGTAAAAATATGGCAGTAGTAAGCCCATGATATAATAAAGCGAATTAGAGACAGAATAAAAAGTTACATTTATATTTCCCTGCTTTTTAACTAGATCTTGAAAATATTGTAAAAAAAGTTTTATATTCAGTAGGTTATTTTCATAGTGCTAGATATAAAATATTTTGTAAATTAAAGCCTCCTTGACTGGGAACCTGCCCACAGTTGCAAAAGTAAAATACCAAAGTTAAAAGATGATCTATGAAAGCAATAAATATGTGTCTTGAAAAATTGTGGGAGGGAGATATGCATCTGTATTTTGCTGTCAGTTAAGAGACTAAATTGTAAGAGAATGATACACCAATTCAGTAATATTTGGGATCGGGTGAAATATAAAATTATGTTGAAAAAGGGCAAGCATCAAAACAGGATGAAAACAAGATGCTAATATTGCTCATAAACTCCTGAATGGATCAATGTTATGCCCACCCAAAACAATTACATGATACAGACTGCTTAAAGCATAGCCCATAAAGGAGGGTATAGAATTGTTTAGGACAAAATGGATATATAAAACCCTATTTCACATATAGACAGGCTCTCTAAATTTTACTTAATGTGCCTTACACATTTCCCAGATAAAACATTGTAAGCCATGCTGTGAAATCTTCTGACACCCTGCCATGCATATGCTCAGAAAAGAAAGCCTAAAGAATTTTAAACTTCTGCTAAAATGTATTAAAACAGAATATCAGAGCATAATTGTTGCTAAATTTAATTATAAACTGTGTGCAAGGTGAAAAAGTTCAGCACAAGCAGAGAAAGATCACACAGGATCACAGTGAGGTTGGTAGAGGAACAAGAAAAAAGCAGAGAGTGAGAAAAATGGCATGGAAATATGACTGAGAGCTTGAGTATGCTGGAATGGGTGTTCTAGTCAAGTAAACCCTTTCAAAGCTGCATGAACCATTAAAAAAATAGGCATGATGCCAGAGCAGTTTTCTAACATTTTATGTTTTGTGAAGGCCAAAACAAAAATCGAAATAGTGTCTTCTGGTTGTTGTCATGGTCATCATTGCAAATATGCAGCTACCAGCAGCAGCCTCTTTTTTTCCCACCACCCTTACCCCCATTTGGCATCCGAGGTGGTTGTACCTATTGCCCCCCACTAGTTATACTGCTGTTCAAATGTAGTCCGGAAGTACAGGGACTATGACAGGAAGTGTCAAGTAGAAAAATCGGAGTGAAGAGACATTACTTAATCTGAGTCCATCCCCAAACACCCTAGGTCTATTCAAAGACTAATGTCCCCTCTACACATTACTGCTATTGTACAATTAACTGGTTAATTGAACAATTAAGCTTAGATCAGCCAGACATGCAAAGAACCTGACACTATAAAAGGGTCCAACCGGTTATAAAGTTCGGCCTTGAAAATGTGTGTTAACTTTATACCTGGTTGCTATCCAGCTTTAATTTGCATGTGTAGCAGGGTCTTAAGAAGGTGACAATAATACAAAAAAATGCCCCCTCCCTTTTTAGAGTAACTGAAGAGCCTGTAACAGGGAGCCAGGGGCTCCTGTTACATTAAGAGAGAGACTGCAGCAGAAAGAGCCCCAGGCAGCTGAAAAGGGATTATCTGATGGACAGATGGCAGCAAGGGAGCAACTGCTGTCTAGGTTTAGTAAGCTGCCCATCAGGTTGAAAGGGTACACCTGTGCCTGGCATAGAGGTGACACTGTGGCTGGTCAGGAGAGCACCTGACCAGAGGAGGAGGAGCTATAAAATTGGGTTCCTGAGACAGAGAGCTCCTACCAGTGTAGACAGGCAAATGGTGGAAGCTGTGGGCCAGAAGAGCAGGTACCCCAGTGGCTCAGAGGGGGCCAGAAATTAAGGAAGAGGCTTCTGCAGTGGCCTGGCTATTTAAAGCATTGGGCTGGCATTATTTGTTTAATAATAGGCAGGATAGGAGGGCAGACAGGAGTGCCTGGGAGGCACTTCAGGTTCAGAGTCTCATCTGGGCGAAGCCAAGGCTTGAGCTCTGGTGGCAAGATAGGGGCAGATTCAAGCCAGGAGAGCTAAGGGCCAAAAAAGAGTGAGATGGACCAAGGGCCAGACCAGGCTAAGGCTCAGAAGCTCAGCCAGAAGAAGTAGGCCTAGACTAACATCTACAGTGAGAGTAACCAGCAGGCTAAAGCCAAGAGGGCTGAAACCTGTACAAGCTGGTGCATGGTTGTAATGTAACATTTACAAAACCTGGGCATGGCTGCTGTAGTGTATGGAGGCCACAAACAGACCGTACGACAACTAGTGCCCTGAGGCATTAATAGGGTCACAGGAGGCCCATGACTGTCTTGGGGCAGGTGGAGCTGGACTGGGCTCACTCTGGGACCTTGGGAGGCAGTCTCTCTTTTACGCTGAGAATAAGTATATCAAGGTGGGGTGGGCAAGAAGTAAGAAAGGGTACTCCAAGGGGCCAGAGTGGGGACAGGAGCCAAGTGGCCACTAGGGAGCGTCACAACTGCTCTTGGAAGGCAGGGCCTGCTACAGAGCCACAGAAGAATATTTTGGAGACAAACTAGTTCTGCAGGATGCTCTTTGTAATGTAGGCCTTTTTGCAAAACCAACCAAGCCAGAGGCAGAGTGGTGTAGCTCTTTGCCTGGCACAGCCATGTGGACTTTAGGATAGTACTGGTTTTTGCAATGCCAATTGTGGCAGTGCAATCAGCCACTGCTGCAGTAACGTTGCTTTTGAATCCTCTCCAGAAAGACAGCATGTGGGGCTGCTGCCCTGGTTGCCCCCATTTCATTATGCTACTCAACAGAGCATCCATGTTTATGTTTCCATAAACTGGGGAGGGATGTTAGAATAGCTTAGAGTCACTTAGAAAATATTTGATGAAGCAACCAGGATTGCAACTTGTGGTTGGAATGCCAACACAAAATTTAAAAAGTGCACAAAAGTCTGAAAGAAAAGGAAATATCTTCTGGAGTCCAAAGAAACAGAGCCAAGGAAAATTAGGATACTAGGAAGAAGAATCATGTTAGCCACTTGAAAAGCAGGAAGCTGGTGGGACAGTGTCAAACCTCCAAAGGAAAAGAAAGAAAAAGTAATTCAAATGATGTTTGATTTGCATGCATTATAGCAATTATCCTTTAAAACTTTCAGTTGCTTTTGCAATTAAATAGCATCAACTCCAAACTGACCGTAAGAGATCATAAACCTGCTGCTAAATTATCAGAAGTAAGTGTTCAAGCCGTTATGCTTCTTTGGCTCCTTCCTTCCTTTCTGCAGACCCATGGACTGGATAAATTGAGATGACAGTTAACAGGTAACACTACTTTATGTTGAACGACTGATTTTATTTCACCTTTTGTCCTTGGAACAGGTGTTCTTAACAAACCACCCGCTAATAACACTTGGAATTTTGTTTCCTTTGTTGCTAGCCTTTGGCACTTCTGCATGCCTGGACAAAGCTGTAAAAGTACAGTTAAGCAACAAGACTGAAGCTACCTTAAAATTCTAAATAACTGCAGTGGGAATTTTGCAAGCATGACAAATGCAGTCTACCTCCCAGATTAAATCAATAATTTGGGTTAAGGAAAAAAGACCTGGCAGAAAACATCCTACAAGAAGATCTTCAGATAAATAAACCAAACTCAGTGATAGAGATGGCTATAACCAAATGTATCAGTGTAATTATGCTATAATAAGCATATTTTTGGTTAGTGTCTTAGATAAGTTGTGGAAAGCAAGCAAGCAACAATAGAAGCAACATCCCAAATTTGTGAAGGAAGGATATAAGAAATTCTCTCTTTCAGGAAAAACCAAAAAAACAACCCCTGCAATTTTTACAAGGATATAAATCCCATCTAGTTGGCACTTTCCAGGGCCAAGTACTGTTTCAGTCTAGTTCCTAAACTCTCAATTAACTTAAATAAAAAACCCTCAAATAAGCTTAAATAAAAAGCAGAGAATCTTTCTGTTAAAATAAGACATGAATATATATGTGATGTAGACTAGAGAGAAAAATAAGAGAAGTCAGCATATCCAAGATGATCTGCTGCTGGTTTGCATGCCATTTTCTTCTCTTTGCCTGAATTCCCTAAGGCACTATAAGTGTGAGTCTACATTATTCTGTCATATGTAACCAAATGGATAATATTGCTTATAGCCCCAAATTACAAATAAAGTTAAGGCTGTAGACCTGTCTCTTACATTTTTTACCAGTAGCCAACCTACTAACACATCTGTGATCTAGGGCGATGCATATGGGGAGCACACGGGTGCATATGCAGCCCCTGAGCATGGCGGTGCACCCTCTGCAAAAAGGTACTGCCAACAGTGTTGGCAGTGCCTGTGGACGGTCACCAGTTGCCACCCCGCTGCCAACACCACTGGTGGCATCTCCGGGCAGTCCATGGTTCCCACTGGCTGCTGCCAATGCTGCTGGCAGTGGCTGTGGGTGGTCACCGACCCTCGGTCAGTGCTCACCACCCCTACCCCCACCACCGACAGGGCCACTGATGGCTGTAGGAGCTCCCCCACTTACTGCTGCCATGCTCCCACTGCCGCCATGCCCCCCCCAGCCATCAGAGGCACGCGCTGTTCATGCCTGTGATCCAGGTATTGACATTGAAATTGAAGCTTCTTATTACATTTATAAATACCTTCTTAAATTATAAATATAAGCCCTGGTATTTGTAAGCATTTTTAGAATAATATCAGGATAGAGAAATAAATACCTTTTACTTTCTCTTACATTGTTTGTTAATGCAGTTCTCATGGGTTTTTTCCAAACTGATGGGGAAATACTAGAAATATTTGCTTTAGAAATGTTTTTCTCAGGTTTTAAAGAGAAAAAAAACCTAGAGCAACAACAGGATGCCTCTTTCATTGTCACAGAGTTTGCACACTTTGCAGGATCAATGGTTCCACGCAGCATCACAAAGCCATTAATACATGGCTGCCAAAATGAGCTTTGAAGTGCAACAACCAACTTAGAAAGGTAGAAATTGCACAGATACAGTGCTATGAAAGGCACACCTGTGTACAGCCTCACCATGTCTGAAGATGTTTTAATCTTTAATATTTAGCATTTGTGTTGATGAGATAAGTTTATCTACTTGGAAGTTCAACATCCAAATGAGTGGTTTCTAAATGGGTACCTACGACCTAATCTTCCAAAGGCTTATGTATGTACTTTAGATTATGCTCTCTGCATAGGCCTATTGAAGTTGATGGGAATGCAGTGTGTCAAATTAAGCATAGAGGTAAGTCTTCTCAAGACTGGAATATCAGACTTTGATCTGTAAAGCTTCTGGTATTAATGTGGCTGATATTGAAGTTGTGTTTTGCAGAAAACCACCTCCATGTATTTAAATGCAAATTGGCTGAAGAAAAAAAGTTCAATTTGCTACTTAGAATAAATAAATGAAAAGCAACCCAGGATTTAACTGAACTAAATGATTGTCTAAACTCTGTTTAGCAGGTTTCTTAATGACCTTTAATGAAACATTACTCAGTTCACAACTCTGTAGTACAAATTAGAAGAATTAATGAAAACAACAAACTTGTTATAATCCTACATTTTCCTTTTTCCTAATATTGATTTGTGGTGCCCCATGACCATTTTAAAAATGATCTGTACAATCCTTATCTGTCATGGAAATAAATTCGTTCCTTGGGTGGCTGAACAACATGAGGTGAAATAAATTTCTCAGAAATGTATCCCCTGAAGGCTGCTATCCATTACTGCTACAAGTTTGCAATGGAAATGGCTTTATTGCTATGTAGAGAGTATGATAAAATTTAAAGCCCTGTGAAAGATGTATTAGAAAAACAAATATAATTCATATAATATATTACTGACAAAATATGGCTGGATGTGATACATTTATTTATTCCAGCAATTTCTTTGAGTTTATCAAAGCAAATGTGGAACAACCCAAATCAGAAAGTTAATCCAAAGAGTAATAAATGTGAAAAATGATGCACAAACTGATGCCTGCACATAGCATGGGGACAAACACATCCTCATCTTACCTATATATAGCCCTTAGGTTAGCAGCCTCTATGGCAGGTATGTTCATCATAAATCAAAAGATTCATCATAGTCAGCCACCTGATTCCACTCTAAACTCTTCTAGATGTTCACTGTCTCTACATTAAAAGAGCATTATAGATCATTATTTTCTTTTTAGGCAAGGATAGGTATCAAACTCTGTATGTTTAGTGTCATTATATTCTAAACTTGATCCTGCCAGGTGATGAATGGCCTCAGCAACTAGGCCCCAACATAGCATGGCATTTAACTATACACTTAACTGGAGAGATGATCTCAAGCCCTATTGATCAAATGGGTCTTAAGTTTATTCTTAAAGTTAAGCATTTGCTTAAGTGCTTTGCTTTATTCAGTTGAACTGCTGAATCAAGACCCTGCTGACTTCAGTATATTTTAGACCTGATTATGCAAGGAGTTCTGTGTTGGTGCTGCCTTGTATGGAATGCACTACATAATTGAAGCCACTGTTAGGGTGCTTTGCTTCAGATTTATAAGGTTTAACTTTTCATCTTAATATTGTAACAGATGGATATTGCATCAGTTTATAGTTGAATAAATCAGATTTATAATGTAACAAATACTTCAATGAAGTATTTTCAATTTCACTGCATTATTGATTTTTACATGTGAAAGTGGGTAAAATATCATTTCTCTAAAAGAACAACATTTAGCTTTTATGATGCATGCAAGCTTTTCAAATTATAGAGAGAGATAATTAATTAAGATAAATGTGTAATCAAACTGGATGGAAGCTTTGATTGATTCGTAATATATGTAGATATTTTCTTTGTTCAAACAATACTTGATTATACAACGGAAAGGGACAGAACAGTTGTTTTGGGGGTTTTTTAATAGTAATTTCTTAGTTATTCAGTTCAACCTGACCAAATGTATGGTTACCAGGCTGTTTTAAGCAGACCCAGTTGCTAAGTCCCACATGCTTTTAATCCAACTAAATAGAGACTAACTAGTCATTATTTCTAGCTCTTGAGACCCAGAACACTCTCCTCAAGTAAAGACTTAGATAAGCTTGATGGACACAGCTTGCCAGTGCCTGCCTCTTCCAGGCACAAAAATCATGGTCAGAGATCTCTGTCCCCCAATTTTTTGTCCACACTATGTTAGATGTACAGACCTAGTTTATGTGCTGTGTCCCTTCCCCTTCCTCTTCCTCCTCCCCCACCCCTTCGGACACAATTAGCAAGAAAGAAAAGAATGCAGGTTAGCAAGTGAATTTCTCAGCTCTGATCACTTTATTTTTTAGCATTCAGAAGGTACATAACTTTGCAAAATAACAGAAATTCTGAGGCACAACCCTTCCTATTCCCATGTCTCCCCTTTTATGAGTCTGAGGACTCTTTATCTTACCTTCTTCTCTTCTGCATGTCTTCCCT
Source organism: Caiman crocodilus (assembly GCA_030014935.1). Lineage (NCBI taxonomy): Eukaryota > Metazoa > Chordata > Crocodylia > Alligatoridae > Caiman > Caiman crocodilus. The sequence continues at coordinate 91,365,722 of JAGPOW010001296.1, forward strand.
TCACAGTTTGTCTTCCACTTAGAACAAAAATCCTCTATTATTAATCTTGTACATTACCAAGTCCTGCTGACAGAGCTATGCCACTTTCTAGAAAACATGAGGTTATGCCAGAAAAAACCCTAGTATGGCCACAGTTCTATCAGCAAATAGAAGTTTCATTTTTTTAAGAGTGTTGGTTGTCTGGGTGGAGTTGGTGTAACTAGTGGCAGAAAAACTGCTTTCAGTGAAAAGCTGTAGCTCCATAATATAGACTGACATGTACTTGACATGCCCTGTTTCTCCTTTCCCCCCTGAAAATTTTGTATAAGTGTCAATTATTCCATTCAGATGGGTCAATGAAGAGAGAATCTGAGTCACTACTCTTCAACCTATAGTTCTGGGGCATTTTTACATGTGCTCTGGGAGGCACAGGGGGGGCACTTTAATTAGTGAGCCATGCTAATTAAAAGCACATGATTGTCATGTGTATCAGCATCTCCCACACTGAAAAATAGTAGAGGGTACTTTGAACTAAAGCTTATAGAACGAGCTTTAGTTTAAAGTGCCTTGCCACCATTTTTCAGCATAGGGATGCTGATACACATGATGCTGGAGTCTTCTGGAGTGTAGTAGTTTCCATGCTTCGGCAGACTCAATTAATCAAGTCTACTCTGACGCACTGAGTTTCCAAGACATCGGAACTGGCTCCCTGTGTGTCTATAGAAGCCCATGATGATTTTTTCCTGATGGTCCTTCATTGAAGTGGTAGGCCCCATTTCTGGGCAGGGTGGCTGTTTAATGTATGATTCAATAGCTCTTTGGGACAAGCTTAGATTTAAGTGCAGCATACAATATGCAGAGTTTCTTATGCAAATTGGAGTCCACAGTTCTGGACATATTTTGCTGTCATATTCAGATGAGGTACACACATTTAAAAAGCCCTAGGCAGAATCAATCTTAGTTGCATGCTTTTCTGGAGGCAGCACAGTTTAGCAAAACTTAGACTGGGTTCTACCATTTTTAAATTAGTCTGTGTGTGCTGAATTTCTGTTCTGTTATGGACATAGCTCAGTTTTGTGTGCCAAACTTCTGTTCTATCACAATTATTTATTGGTGTAAGTGATTGGAAACCAGTCTAAGTGTCATGTCTGTACCTGGTCTCAGTTAAAAATAATCTGGAGCCCTATTTTACATTGCAGAATACTAGTAATTATCAAAGTGAATGAGAACAGGGTTTGTAGATCTCAAACCTGTTGTTCAATGGACTCAGCATTGGAAAAAGATTCTATTATGAATCCTGATTCTAAGCCCATTGAATTCAACTGAACCACTCTCACTTACTTCACTGGACTTTTGATCAGACAGTTCAGCTTAGGTTTGTTGGTATGCTCTCGCTTAGAAGTCTGCAAGAAATAGTAACTACATATTGGGTGTGACTACACATTTATTAATGCACCTTGCTACTGGATAAAGCTGCAGTAGCTGTACTATTGTGCAATAGCAAAAGTGAACATTTGTTGTGACACAATGTGCAGTAGACTAATTCTACAGTGCATTAGCAGTTTTTGCTGTGATGTGCTAATGCTCAGTAGACATACCGCTGTGCATAAGGTGTCTCATGTAGACTTACCCAGTATACCTTGGGTATACTGGGTGTACCCCAGTAGTGGATATAGTATGTTGAAATAAAACTATAATAGTATCCCAAAGCAATTTTTAAAAACTTGTGATTTTGCCCTGGTTTTATAAGTTTGTCTTGGAAAACTGCGAACACTTCCCTATTGAGTTGTTTTCCCATATGATGCCAGGCAGTGAGTGTCGTTAAGTTTTGCTGAAAGGCAGAGCCCATTGGTGTAAATGCTGTGCTACACCACGGCAGCTACTCTACTTCTCATTTTGGAGGAAAGGGATATGTAGAGACCAAGGTATATCTCTAAGTGCCGTGTTGCCTGGGTTAGTACTGTGGTAGAACAGACATTGTAGTTGAGGCTCCTATAATTTTAGTATGCTTACTGCAAGATTGGGATTATAACCTGGGACAACTAAACTATTGGGGAATACGTATGTACAGTGAAAAACAACACTTAATGCTTTCTCACACTGCTTATATGTTTTTATACATTTCTCAAAGACACCGTACTATTCTATGAATTATGCTAAATGGCAACCTTTTTTAAGTCACATATTGTATATTGGATACAGTCATATCTTTTGTTAGTAGCTAAGAAATACTGGTACGTGTGCTCATATTTGATGTTTCTAGCTTATCTAGCCTTCCCTACAAGCCCAGCTTTTTTTAGGTATCAGACCCGTATAAAGGAAGTCTATGGAAAAATGAAATAATATTGGCACACACTGATTTTTTTTCTTTCCATAATTTCTTTGTCAATGTAAAATGAAGTGAAAAGTTACAGTTGCCTTTTCTTCGTATCCCAAGATGCATCAAGGGAATGACAGAAAAATAACTTCAAATCTGCCTTCAGGACTGGAATGAAAACAAAAAGTGAATATTTATTATCCTATTTATTTTTAGACAATATCTATCTTCCTCCTTATGGAATTAAATTATAAATTAATGCTTAATTGGAATGGAAAACCACAACTGCAATTATGCAGTGAACCACAACACCTTTACTCTAATTCTGGACTGATTATTAGAAAATGTGATCTATGGTGCTATTTACTAACTGGATTTAGATATCACAACATTACAAAGTAATTTTGAGAGCTATATAAATCAAAGCTTCTCTTCTAATCTGCACTGGCCAAAACACTTATTACTGATATGTCTAGCAGGGAGCAAAACACTTTGAGCTATCGCAGTGTAAGAACGTTAATTTGTGAACATCAGAATAACATATCTGGGGATTTAGACCTGATGTAGTTGAAGAAATCAAGAATCAAAAGCATTTAATGATTGAAGTGTTACTTGGTGAGATGGTTTCTTTTTCTTAAAGAAAATCATCATAGCACAATAAGATTTTATACATACATATTCATAACACTGTGACGCAAAGTTATTTGAAATTTAGAAGATTCTATTTAGAGGAATATAGTCTTCCAATAGAATTGTTGGTGAAAATCAAGGTTAAGATGGAGCTTGATAAATGTATTTTCAGATTCATATTGTAGCAAAACCCCTGTTCTTTTTAATTTAATTTTATTTTAAAATGCATTCCCTCCCTTTCCGCAAGCATTTCTTACTTTTTCTCTCTCTCTCTCTTCCTTATAGATAAGGATAAGTGAGCTCAGACTTAGGATAAGCTTTAAACATTTTTATTTTGGTAGCAAGTTTTTGGTTTTGGATATCCACTGTAGTATATTGTATAATTATTAGGTTTGTATTGATTTTTACTGTTGTATATTATATTATTATCTTGTTTGTATTGATTTTTATTGTTTCCTATGGATACTGTATGGTTTAGCCCTGTGTTCATAAGTGAACCAAAGTCATGTCAAGTTTCCATTTTATATGTCAAGCCTCCATCTTCTGATCTCTGCCTGAACATCCCATGTTGCAACTGTATGAGTCAAGTACCCTTCCCATGTAAATTGGTTCCCAGATGAGAATGAGAATGATTGGGAATGACTGAAACACAATGGTAGCAGGCCTCTACTGAATGGCCTGTAATAACTGGGCCATCACCTTGCATTGATTCATCCAGGAACCATGGACCTCACCCAGGAATAGAGACAAGAACCCAGCATATGAAAGACAAAAAGCACTGCAGAAGCAGCAACTCAAACATTGTACCCCACCATTACAGACACCTGAAACTGCACATCCTTGCATGGAGCACACATGCTCAGTACGCCAGGGGCTTACCCTTGCCTGGGCATGCCTCCTGTCTCTAGGGTCACACAAGGTCTGTCCCTATAAAAAGGGGCAGTGAAGACAGACCCAGTGGGACGTCCTCTCCATCTGGACCAGCACCATGCCACAACACCTATCCACCCCAGAGGCCCTGCCAGCGACCCCCCTCTGGACAACACCTACTGGACTAGGACCCCTTTCCAGCCTGAATAGGTAGATATTACCTGCACACCTTCTCCTACAATTTGGACTCTCTCTCTCTCTCTCTCCTCTTGGAGCTCAGTGGACTTCAGCCCCTGCACCAAGCCTCTCTAACCCCTGCTGCCATGGTGGGTGGGTGGGTGCAAGGGAACCAATAAGATATTGTGTCACCATCTCCCCTGTTCAATAAAACTGCTGTCATTTGCAACCTCAAGTTGGGTCATGTTTTACTAAATCCCAGTCCCTTCCTTATCTTAAATTTCAGCCTCATTCTCTCTCTCTCTCAGCTCTAGCCCCGATCCCTCTCCACTAGTTTCCTGATCTCTTCTCAATTCCTACTGCCTTTTCTCTGTGACTTTCTGCTGCCTTCTCTGCTTTCCCATTACCCCTGCCACCTTTCATCCTCTCCTGCTGCTTTTCCTGTGATATTCTGTTGTCCCCCTACTCCCCACGCTCCTATTGCCTTTTCCCTATGACTTTCTGCTGCCTTTCTTTACTTTCCCACTGTCCCTGCCACCTTTCAGTCTCTCCTGCTGCTTTTCCTGTGATTTTCTGCTCTCCGTCTCTTTGTTTTCAGGCTTCCCGCCCACATTCTGTAGTCATTCCTCCACCCTGGCCAGCTTCCCAGCTCCTTGTGGCTGTCCTGCAATTTTCTCCAGCCCCCTACTGCCTCTCCCTGCAACTTCTCTAGCTGCCCCAGAGCCATCCTCTGGCTCCCCACATCCAGAGCCCCTTTTTAACACCCACACTTTCCCTTAGTCCCATTTTCCCTCTCTCTACCTACCTTTTCAGCTCCCCCATAGCTCTGGCTCCATTCCCAGCCTCTGTGCTCCCCTGTTCTCTAGGCTTTGGGCATTGTCTTTTAATTAGTTAAGATCAATTAACCTAAAGTTACCCCAACCTCTGTTCTTCAGCCCAGGCCCCTCTAGTCTACCAGTTCTAATCCTGATCCTGGTGACTTTCATTTTTAGCAACTTTAACTCCCTACACTTCTACTTTCCTACCTTAACCTTTCCCCAGGTATCCCAAGTACACCAAGTACATACGTACATACTACAATACACAACTTAGGAACTCACTTGTGAGTATGTGTAGGTGGGTGTTATGTGTATTCACTAATTTATACACATATATATACTTATATAGATATCATTGTATGTGTGTGGTATATGAATTAGTAATCCACATATGTGTATTGGATGTGCAGCTGTTGGTAACTGATTCTGTCTAAATGTGGTGTGTGTAGCGTGTATGTGCTTAAACTGGTGATGTGTGCATGAACCTAAACTGGTTATTTGGAATATATGTGTATCTGAGTTGCTAGTGTAGGAGTTTGTGTGTGTGTGTATATAAATATATATATGGCATTGTTTGAATGATATATGAATTAGCGATCTGTGTCTAACTTTTGGGGTGTATAGCATATATGTTTGAATTGGTGATAGGTATGCATTTGCCTAGGCTGGTTTGAATGTGTATGTGCCTTCACTGGTAGTGTGTGTGTGTATGCACCTAATTGATTTGTGTGTTTGTATATGTGCAATTGTGTTACACCCTTCTGTCTAACAGTGCAATATTGAGATCTTGAGAGTTGGCCTGACCCCACAGGGCAACAATATGATATACAGACCTGTAATAGATTGGAATCTCAATGGACCCTCTAAAGGGAAATTGTATTCAAAATATCTTTAAAGACTTTGCCCTTTTTGTCTGTAAATGCAATTAATTTCCCTAAAGGGACATGCTGTCATGGGCCTTGTGTAGACAAAATGAGAGGTGTGTGCGCACAATGCTTTAAAGCGGGCTAAACGCTTTTGCACTGCTTTAATGGTGTTGGTGTTTGCATGCCTCGGTGGTGTATTGCACATTAATTCCAGCTGCTGTAGGAAATTCAGTGGTGTAATGCACCTTAAATGACTTGGGGTGCAGCAAACTAAAACTCTTTCAAGGAGTTTTAGTTTGCTGCCCCTAGAGCCATGGAGTGAAGCACTTGGCTCTGTGCAGCTCCATGGTTCTGCAAGTAGCCCTGCAGGAAGCCTGGCAACAGTCTGAGAAAGCAGGCTCTGTCCAAGAAAAGCGGCAAGGCTGATCACCCCTGCACTGTCCCTTCCGGAGCATGCCTGACTGCCTGAGCTGAATTGAGGCTCGGTGCTTCCCTCCATTGGTGCAGTGCCCCCAAGACCACCTGAGTCAGGTGCCTGTGGGTGGATACTGCTGGGAGGAAAGGAGGAGCTTCCATTGCCACAGAGGGAAGCACCAGCCTTTCCACCACAGCCCAGGAACTGGTCTGCCCCACAGCAGCTCTCCCTTCCTTCTTCACTAGAGAGGCAGGTAAGTCAATTGGGTATGTGCACAACAGTGGGGTTTAAGCAGTCCTAAATTGAAGCTGTGTCTTTTAAAACTCACTGCATCAATTTAAGGCCCCTGTTTCATCTACACATGCCCATGTCAAATAACTTAAGTGTAAATGAAAGTCAGATACAAAATGTTCAATTGTATAAATAGCATGTATGTAGGTATTCTATGCACCTATGGCACAATTAAGCATTAATGCTCGAGCTATGTAGTCCCTTGTTCAGAAATGTATTTAGCAGTCAGTGGGACTTAATATGGGTACAAAAGTGCTTAATGCACTGCAAGATTAGTGTTTTAGATTCAATTTATTATTACATAGTAATTATTATTCTATTCAATTAATAGGGAATATAGAACAACTTGGTCAAAATTTATTTTACCTAAGTTTCACACACCCTAGACTTTAGTTGACATTTTATTGAGTTTGTGGTTAAAAACCAATGCTCTTCATCAAGGTTTGGCAACCTGTGGCATGGGTTGGCATGAGGACCCTCCATGTGTGGCATGTAGCAATTTAAGGAGGAAACAGGGAATGCAGAGAGGATTGGGTAGGTAGCAGAAAACAGAATGGACAGGAGAAGGGAATCAAAGTGGCATCTGGGGACGTGCAGGAGTTATCTTGTGGTGCACCTGCCAAAAAAGGCTAGCCCACATTGCTCTAAATGATGTAATGAGAAGCTAAAAAGTTAAGATGATATAATACAGTGATCATTGACACTGGCTAAAAATCACCTCTCCTGTGAAATACTGTGTGCTGCATTGGAGAACAGATTTATATGCCAGACACTAATACTCAAAACACTTTGTAATTATCTAAAACCTCCTTGGAAGATCAGTGTCAAACACAAGTTTGACAAATTTAGCAGGGGTTGCATAGCACCACCGGGCTAAGTATTGATGTGGTATATGACTAAGCATCATCCCACATGAAAGAGGCAACCACCTGCTGTTATAAAAAAGCCATATATTAGCCCCCCTCCTCTATAATTTTAGTCTGAAAATGGCTTAGCTTGAAAATTCTGACACATGATTTCAAGGTGAAGGAGTATATATCTACCAATTATGGGGCGACTTCCTTAAATTGTTTCTGAATTATGTCAGCGAAAGAATCCTTTCTATTTTTTACTTTTGTCATTTAAAATCTTTTGTCTCCTTTTATCTGTGACAGCTTTTTACTGATGCTTCAAATTTTAACATAGTCAAGTCTTCCTGAAAACATACACGGGCTGTAAGAAAAATACATTGTAATGTGATTATTAATGTTTCTCCTCTACATTTTCCAGTTCTCCTTTGTTGACTTTAATGAGACTGGAAATGGCTAGGGTTGCTCATACTATTCCACCAAATTACCCACTCACAGGAGCTAACAAACAACTTTCTCTACTAGTATGTGAAACCCCAGGTCAAGCTTTCTCTCACAAATTTGTGCATCACTACTACATTGTAGGCCAAGATTTAAAGACCGCGGCTATCTTAGATGGCTGTTAAATGATCGTAGATCAAGACTGCTCTCAGATAAATATAGTCTCCTCCATTTACTTTTTTGTGGATTACAGAGGTGTAAATGAAGGTAGAACTGAGCCACAAGCCTTAACATTTGGTCTTTTGTTAGTCGTTACCTCTGCCAGACAGCATTTAAATATCTTGAATGTCTGTCCCTTCAGTAAACTATATTTGGCAGTGAATACATTAAGTTTTCCATGAATTTGAGGTATCTATATAAAAAGTTGGCTGCTCCAGCTCTACCAGAGACTAGTGGCATTAATGGATGTTTAAAGTGACTGATATTGCTTGAAGCACCTTGTTCTATTGCAGAAACTGATTTGACACAGCTTGACTTCCTGCCATTGTACATCTGTTTAACTGTGCCCCAGTAAGTGGCTAGTCCTTCCATCAGCCTTCAGTATACTCCCTTATTCATCAGAATCTAATCTCCACTTGCCATCACACCTAGTTTCACTAATACTATTGGGCTGTAGGCTCTTGGGATACTGATCATCATTGATTATATATCAATACAGTACTTAGCATAATGGGGCCTAACTTGGTTAGGTGATACCACAACTTAAATTTTAAATACTAGTATTGATAGTTTCAATGTATTCATCTCAATCATAAGTATAAACAATCAGTGAGAGATATGCTCTGAGTAAATATGAAGTGCTCTTAAAATGAGAAGTTCTTTGAAAAAATGGATCATAGGTATCTTGCTTTTGGTATCTAGTAAATGTATACACTTTTAACATGGTCTATGCACTTGCTTCCTATCTGTAAAATTCCCCCTGAATGTATAGAGTGTTTTGAAGAATTTGTTATTGCTTGTGAAGCACTCAGATACTGTACTGCTGAGTATCATAGGAAGGCTCATCAGGAAATTCATTATTCTGATGAATTGTATGCAGTAATAAGGCATGCTGAACGATTAAGAGAAAACAAAATATTGAGTAGCTGTTCATTCAGTGAGCACCATCCATTCTGTGCACTGAGTGAAGGAGTGTTTCTATAGGAAACATAGCTTATGATAAAAGATTGTTTCTTATTGCATACGTGTATGCATTATGTAAGTGAATTTGGGCTGCACAAGCAATTTTTATTCTAACATTACTATAATTTTGAGTGATCGGATTAGTAATATTTCCTTCTTTTTAAATTTTCCTTTTGTATGCAACAGAGTAAAACTTAATTTACTTAGAGTCAAGTCCTTAACCTCAACAGAAAAATGAACTTAATTTAAAAAAAAAATGTCCTAAATTTTCTATGATTCTAAATGTGAATTGAAATGACCTATAGACTATACAGAGTTAAGTTCATATTCAGAGAATTGCCAGGTCCATGTCAGTTTTCATATCTGGCCAAACACTTCCATTCAGAGAGCAATCATATTTCAAGTTATATACAGGTTTCCATAATTTTCCACTATGCAGGAATACATACCTAGGTATACATATTATCATACAGGTTGGGAATCAGTTATTTATCCATTTTTGTGAGAGGCAGCACTGATCACTCAAAAGTGAATGAAAGTCTAATAAATGTTTAGCAACTTGTCACACAGGGCAGCTTTAGATAATAAGATAAACAAGTATTACAAACTATTAATGCACATTGTCTAGCTGCATACATTTAGTACTTACAGCTTCTGACTTCATGTCCAATGGGATGGTCTACAGTGATATCATCAATAGGATCCTATTCTGAAATATGGCACATTAAAAGCTGCTAGAGAGCAGAAAGATTTCCAACAACATCAGAGTAGTAGTTATTGGCTTTTTATGTCATTGGATATCTTTGACAAGTGACAGAATGTCAAAATAGCTAGTTATATCTCTTGTGGACTTTCAGAAGGACTTTGATAGCATCTTTTTATAAAGGAACTATGGTACACCAGTCAAAGCAATGATGTTATTTGTTAAGCATTTGTGTGAGAACTGGGATGTTTTTGTCATTTACAGTAACCTGTGTTCAGTCTGGTTTGCTATAGACTGTCTGCTGGAAAAGATGTATTTTATCTAGCTTTCAGTTCCTTGCTTATTGAGAAACCACTAATAATAGTATTTTGCTTTTATAGTGCTTTTCTGTTGAAGCTTCAAAAGCACTTTATGGAGGTGGCACTTAATATCACCATTTTTATAAGTAGAGGCACTGAATGCTTAAATGACTTACCCTAGGTCACACGGTGACCTCATGGCTCAGACAAGATTCAAACTCAGAAATTTTATTTTCTTTCCTAAACTAGTGCTCAAGTCACTAGACAAGACAGTTCTCTAGAAAAGCTGTAGGAGTTACTGGTTGAATCTAGTTAAGTAGGGCATCATTTCTGAAGTCCTTATATTTGCACCAGAAAAAGACCTTTCTGTTGTGATGCAAAGATGAACTACAGGCAAATAATAAATGGTCTTTTTGAGCAGTGAACAGCAAAGGTGAAAGATCAGCATGAGGAAGACTGATGTATTCAATATTTCCTGCCTGAATGAGAAATTCTGCAGTACTCTTGCTAATGATAAGCAAGATGTAAGCCTAGGGAAAGTTGAAAGTGTCTGTTTCCTTGGTTGTGTGGTTTCAACTATAGGGGTAGCAGTGCTTGAAAGAATATAAAGCAACAGCTGAAAAAGCTGAGAGCAGCATTCATGAAACTGAATCAGTTTAGTATTGAAACACTCAAAACTGCTGAGACTTTTTAACAATATTGTTAAATCCAAGTAGACTTGCTATGTTTATCCAATAGGTGGAGACAGAGGTATACATGAAACCAGGAACAGTTGCTTGCACAGAATCATGGATGATGTTATCAATGCATGAAAAGCAACCAAGACTGCCTTTTGATTTTGGGTCACTCCATGGAAATGCCTCACTGGGCCAGATTAAATTAATATTGAAGAGCCTACAGGGTGCTTGATTCTTTAGGCAACACAAACCAAAAAGAGTCACTGCTTTGAAGAGCAAAATGGTTCTGAATGTATTAAATCATAGAATAAGAGAAATGAGAGAAAAGAACTGGCCAGGGATAAGATATTTTTCCTCTCATACTAGTTGCCTAAAAATGTAAGAATCTGTCACCTATTAACTTCATTCTTTCTTGTATTTATAGATCCTTCATTTGAAATATATCCTTTCATACAACTGAGTTAAGTGAACTGAGGTGTACATTCAAATACACTTTTTTTCTACAGCCATTTTGGAAAGCATTAGCATACTAACATTTTTTTAAAAATGAGAATGATCTCTCGACTACTTCTACATTATAATCTACAATCTACTCAATTACAGTATATTTGACATTTTCTCATCCTCACAATATGTTATTCTTTACACTTCATTTAAATCACTAGATACAAATACTCTTCCTTTTGGAAAACAGTCATTATGTCTAATATGAAGGGGTCTGAATCTGTAGGCTAAGTACAGAGATTCAAAAAGTCTGCAGCAGAAGCACTCACACTTTAAATGTTTCACACTTTAAATGCCCCTGGGGCAGCTGGAGAGGGAACAAAACAGACATTCTCCCTTCCATGGGTGGGGGAAGCAGAGTGCCCCCATTGGCTGAAGCCATCAATCTAGGGGTGCTCAAGCACACCTCCTACCAGCCGTGCCACCCCTGATCGGCCAGTCACTGATGAAAGGTACAGACAAGAGCCTGTCAGCAGCAATAGGCAATGGCTGGGAGAATCAGATGCCCAGCTCTTGCTGTGAAGACCCCAGCTGGGGAGCTGGGACAAGGACTCCATTGCCCCCCCACAGCTGAGAGGTAGGGCTTGGTGGGGTTTGGGGCCTGGCTGAGAGTTTGGAGAGGAGCTTACTAAGCTGGGCCCGGCCTACACTGTGGAGACACCTCCTGGGCGGGGGGCAGGGCTAGGGCCAGGGCAGGGGGCTCAGATTGACCCCCTAAGGCACTGCTGGCTGAGGGGGAGCAAAGGCTTTGTTGCCTCAGCTCTGTGACACCCTGGGAGCAGGGGCAGCCAAAACAGATGGGGTGGGTAGCTTACCCACCTTGTGAAGAGAGGGGGATTAGTGAGGGGCTACAATGGCTCCTTAGATACCAGGGAACTGAGACCTAACTTGACTTGGGAAGGGATCTGGGACAGAAATTTGATAGACTGACCTAACCTAAACTGATTAAATCTGATGCCACATCCATCTAGGTCTATCTTAAACTGGGTTCAGCCATCTTGAAACCAGTCTATGTTCACTGAATTTCTGTTCTGTTACAGGTTTAGGCCAGTTTCTGATCACTTATACCAATTTATGTGCAATTTCTGTCCTTTACCGTAGAGGCTTTCTCAGGAGCCAGTTGTATCTGGTCATTGTATTGAGTCTCATGTAATGCAGAGCTGAACACCAAGTGAAGCAGACCTTTGTTATACTCGTTGCCTCCCACTGAGTTTGGACACAGGGTACCAGGAGTAGAACAAAGAATCTCCTGAGTGGGTGAATAGAGAACTTAATCAATCCACCCAAGAGAGAACTCTCCAGAAACATAGAAGACAACTGTTGACACAGCACTTTTTCTGTATCTGCAAGCACCTGTTGTCAGAGAAACAGAAACTGACCTCATTTGTAAGAATAATTAGTTTTGAAGCATTTGATCTTTTTAAATAGATTTTGGCCAACTCAAGCAGACTATAAAATTGTATTTGAGGAAATTTGAAGAATATTGCACTTCATGCAAAAATGAAACATACAAACACTATGTTTTTTTAAAAGCAATTGCAAAAAGAAGGTGGATACTAAAAAAAAGTCCATAATGGAGAAGTTTGTGAATGATTTAAGGCTTAAAAATACAATTTTGTGATTTTGCTTGATAAGCAAATTCCTGATAAGACACCAGATTCAGACTGAGATCTTGAATAAAGCTCAGGATGAAAAATTACCTTATTTTCTTGCATGCAACCTGCACCTTTCCTCCAAAACCAGCCTCCCTTCTTGCAAATTGGGATGAATGAAGTAAGTGGGAAAGGTAATTTTCTCTCTAGAGAAACTGTTCAGGAACCTGCTTTGGTTTCTGCTCCATGGAACAGCAGGGAATCAATTGTCTTAATGACTCATTGTTCTCCACTTCAGAGATGTTAATGATGGTCTCTCCTTTTTAATGGTCTTAACTTTTCATTAATCAAGTAATCTTTCCTTAGGGCAATTTTGTGATATGCTATCTGCTTCTGGTCTCTCTCCACTTAATTCACAACCTAAGTAGGAAAAGGAGGGTAAGACAGTTAAAGATTAGGCTCTGTCCCTGCTTTATGTAGCCAGCCACAATTCTGAAAAAATCTTTCCCCTTCATTCTGCCTTTCTAAAATAAGGTATGTAACATATTTTGGGTCATGACATATGTACTAGAAGATCCAGAAGCTCCTAGTAAAATTTGTTAAGCAAAGAAAGTCACTCAATGTAGAGCAAAGTTTATGGAGGCCAGACAGTTTTCTTACACTGTAGACATTAGAAAGAGCCCAAAACACAACAGGAAAAGATATTGGAAGCATAAAGCATTTACAGTAGGAGTCCATAGAAAATAACATGGGTAGCTATACAAGTTGAGGCAAATATCACAAGCAAATACAGTATCTGGGATTTGTAAAAAAAAAAAAAA
>JAGPOW010001296.1:91382025-91392972 GCA_030014935.1 Caiman crocodilus
CCTACCCCCTGTAATCAATAAAGTTCTCCTTTGTGACAGGTGTGGGAGACTTATTGAGGGGTGGGTCTAAATTATGCCTAGGAGGCCCCTTAGGTCTGCGGACTAAGGGAGGCTTTCCTGATAAGCCCCTGACTTGGGGAGTGTAGCCCAAGTGCTGGTATTGGGTCTAGGACCCAGTGGATGATCAGGCCTGCGTTTTCCAAGGTGCACAGAGCCAGAAGTCCAGAGCCTTGGATGGTGGCAGCGGAAACCCCAGGCTAGCGGGTGTGCTCCAGGGAAGGGGTCGGCCGGACGCAGGCACCCCAAGGGAGGCACTCAGAGCCTGGAAGGTGGTCGGGTGCAGGGAGGTGGGCGGCTCAACGTGGGAGCGCCCCCTACTGGCCCGCCACACGAGAACTTTTCCATTGACCTATACAGTCAGCAGTTGTTGAATTTCTTTGTAAAGCTGTTTATTTAGTCCTGTTAAACCATTTTCACAAATAGAACTGTATAACCTTCTCCTGAGGAGAAAAACAAAGTGGATTGATGAAACAACGGTCTGGGACAGAGAGGTCCTCCCAGGGAAACCTAGGAGAAACTGTGCCTGAGAAGGAGGATTCAACTGGAATTTAGATTGCAGAAGCGTAGTTTATCTGTAAATATAGCCTTCCTCAAGGAATGCTGGGAATTTGGCCTACCAGTGTATGTACAGACATTGGTGGAGCCACCTGAGAATTCTATTTGCTTGCAGCATTTTTAACAACGAGTAATTTTGTCTGAGAAAGGCAAGCATGTATGTATGAGGTTCCTCAAAAATCAAAGGAATTGCCATGCCTTGCCAGGCCCTGGCCCAGCTAGTGTACTTTCTTTTTTTGACATTTACAAGGAAGAGACATTTAAAAGAAAAGTGAAAGTAACTTTGAAATGGGAAGACACAAGATAATCTCTCTTTCAAAAGATTTTGATTCTCAAATCTAATAATTGGCAATTAGCTTAAATTCCAAAAATGTCCTCACTTCTAATACTTTTTAATTAACATTAGTTAGTATAATTAAGCAGAATTGCATAGCATCTGTTTTCAGCATAAGCTTGTGATACTAAGATACAAATTGAGAGAGCCAAGTTTTAGGAGTTACTTCAGTCTTGACTTTTGGAACAATTTCATAGTACCAAGACTATTGCTCTTCTACCCCCAAATTCCACCCTCCACTCCCAAAACAACCTTTCAGGAATGTGTTGCACCAGAGGTGGCATGGTTTTGCAGTACCTTGCTTCTAAATCTAAATCTAGGCACAAGCAGCCATGCCTTTTAGTGAACAGAAGTGGTAACCTCCAAGTAAAACACTGTATCCCAGCTAAAACAGTAGAATCTCAAGATTTCTTCCTTTCCTTTTAAACTAACCTACATTCTCTTATCTCTACTTGAATTTCAGCTGAAACCAACTTACAATAAATAAAGCAATCTTTCTCCTTTCCTTACTGACATTCAGGAGGAGGACTACATTTTAGATAAAGGAGCAGTATGGCAAAAAGCAAAAAATCGCCAACTCAAAGATGTGGGAGAGGAAGAGAGAATGTACAGACTTACAGTAAAAAGAGGAAAAAATTAAATGTGGTGGGCTTGCCAGCGGGAGCTCAGTGCACTGGTTTTGGAAAAGTATGGAATGATTGATTGGGTTTTTTCCTTTCCCCCAGCAATCAGATGAAGGCTGGGAAGAAGTTAGTCCCACCCCTACTGAAGGGTGAGGCAAAGAGCCAGACCTGAATGGGGTCTAACACCCCTCCCCCCCGACAAGCAGCGTGCCTGGCACATGGGTGGTTGAGGGACACAGAGGAGAGCAAGGAAGAGCTGCTCAGCCTGGCAAAGCTGTTGCCCTGGAAGAGCCTGAAGACTTTCATTGGGCAGGGAGCGGCAGGTGGCCGCCTTCCCCCATCCCTGCTGTGGGGGAGCACAGTGTCAGTGCATGGCTGCTGCACGGAGGGTCTGAGAAGGACCAAGACCCTGGGAGCTGCACAAGGTGACATTGGTCTCCAACTCCTTGGCACGAGGCCAGGCACGTGGTGGACAAGTCGATGCATGGAGTGTCCAGGAGTGGACTGGGATTCTGGAGCTGCATGAGGTGGCTCAGGTCTCCGAACCGTGGCACGAGGCCCGGTACACAGTGCACAAGTCAGTGCATGGAAGGTTTGGGAGCGGACCAGGATTCCAGGGCTGCTCGAGGTAGCTCAGGTCTCTGGTCCCTGGCACAAGGCTGGGAATACAGTGCAAAAGTGGTGCATGGAGTGGCTGTGAGTGGACCAAGACCCTGGTGGTGCACAAGGCAGCTCAGGACTCCAACCCCTGGTGCAAGGCAGGGTCACCAGTGCATGGAGTGGTGCACAGGGCCCCAAGCAGGCCAGAGGCTGGGAGAGCCCAAACTAGCTTTGGGCCCCTGCTGAGGAAGGAGGCACCTCACCCAGGGACAACAAGTTGGCTTCACTGGACCTTGAGGGAGCTGTGAGTTACAGGGGAAGGGAATTCCTACAGGGAAAAAAGGATCTTTCATCCTGTTCTTTGGGACTAGCAGCTGGAGGGGAAACCCTGAAGGAGAAGGGCTCCCCGGATTTATTGGAGGCTCTCTCCATAGGCTATTCAAGCTGGATTGCAGAGGATCTGTAGGGCACAGAGGATCACTTTTCCCCTCCTCTTATTTTTGGGGTCCTTCCATTGCTCCAGGGTAACCCAGGTTATTCTTCTGGTTTTCCTGAGCATCTAAGTTGTGTATCCATTTCCTTGCATTTTATATTTTGTGAACTTACGCCTCATGCTTTGTAGATTTGTATTTCATTTCAGTATAAGTATTCATGACATTTACTGAGAGTTTTGCTTCCCAGATCCCTCATCTGTATCCAGAGTATTTGCATAGCATTGTATATATGTTGCACATAGTTTCCATGTTTTTTACATATGCTCCATTTTTAACTCTTTTTATATATTAATAAATGTGTATATAGTTAGGTCTTAAGATCTTCCCCAACTTTATAGGGGAAGGAGGTAGCTGCATGGAGTAGGCAGTTTAACCCCACAGTGCACCTGCCCTGCTAACATTCCCTTCAATTGGAAAGGGGAGTATATAATTGGGTACTATCCAGACTACACAAAAAAAAAAAAAAAAAAGCAAACCTAACTCCTTTTACCCTTCTCCTCCCCCCTCAAAATCATTACTGTTCCTCTTATTAGGGGACATTTTTCCTCTATAACAAAGACATGTACAATATCAAACCAAGCCCCAAGAGTAAGGAAAAGAAGATCCTTCACCTACTGTTTCTTTCAGAGGAAATGAAGAACTAAATTTGAGATCAGAATGTCTTTCTATTTTCCCTTCCTTATTCAGTTAACCCACCCCCAATTATTTTGTGAGAAATTCATCTTTCAATTGATGATAAAAGATATGATGATTATCTCATAGTTCTAGGTTACTGAGGCCTCTGGAACTTTCAGATATTGTTTTTATGAAATACAGAATAGAAGTTTGGCCATGTTATTATTTCAAGTAGTAGCTAGCCAGTTGATGTATGGTTTTCCATGTACTTTAAATAACATTGAAATGAGACACAAAGTAGTTTACTGCATGTTTGACTGATCTGCATCTTAGCATCAGGAGCTATGTAGGATCTGGAGTGTTAATGGTTACAGTGATTATCATGGATTTAAGATCTAGAGTATTTTGTGCTCAAAGACATTATAAGTCTTGTTAGTAGGAAGTACTTGCATCTGGGTTGAAGGCTGAACCTAAGAGTGAAGTGAGTTGTAGATAACTTGGTAGCAGCAGAGGAAACTTACTAAAATATTTGTATTCTATTACTTTTTTCAACTAACATAATTATAAAGCTTGATCGTCTCTTTAGATTATTGGAGATATAATATAAGGAGCAAGGAAGAGCAGCTGGCATGTTTCAGAAAACTTTACAGGAGCCTCAGAATTGCTTCCACAAGGTGCACATCATCTGCAAGAAACATTTGACTGTAATCAGAGTCTAAGGCAATCACCCTTTGATGAATTACTGCTAATGGGACTCACATGCACAATGCACCACTGATCACAAAGCACCCAACTGAAAGGAGACTTAACTTTTCAGGAATTTCATCCAGTTACAAAGGTCTCATCTGTGCACATTGCCAGGAAGGTTAGTATCAATGGTCTTGTCGGACTTGCAATGTCTTTATGATTTGGGTGGAGGATAAGGAAAGAAAGCTGTATATATCCCTCTTGTACTCTAGCACTGACCTTGTTGTTTGAAGTGACCAAAGAACATTTCTCAAGAGACCACAGTATTTAAAGACTAGTAATTTTTATTTGATATTTTCAGGATGCTGTGGATGAATACATAATGACTGCAACTAGTCTTTTTGTTTTTCCCTATAACTCTTACTTGTGATGCTGCTTAGGGAAATATGGGAGTGCTATTTTTTGTTATATTTAGGTACTCGTCTAATTCCTTTTGCTATAATTTTTTTTGCCATTGCATTTAAGGTGAATAGTATATCACCAAGTATTCTGGCTGTCACTTCCTCAAGGCATCTTTCTGTCTAATATTTTAATCTCTGTTTTTGCCATATTGTTTTGCTTTATTAAAACACTGTGAAAAATTATTCCAGTTATTGAGAACCACTCATATATTATTAGTTTTCTGTAAGCAAAGCAGACTATTAAGGATTTCCCTGGGTACTAATTTAGTTGTTCAGATTAATAACTCTACATAACCAGATGAGAACAACTTAACCATATGAACCAATCTTTTGGTCATAGGATGCAAACTTTTTTCCCCTGGTATATCCTGAAGTGTCACTTATAATATGAAGGGCAGAAAACAAGAGCTTTTGACGTGATTGGCATTTTAAAATTATGTTCCAATCTCATTTTCTTACAGGATCATCATTTGATCCTGATGAAATTGTTGCTGTGCAAACTTCCAGTCTAGTTCTGAAGCCCTTCTGGGCTAGGTACAGACATTGAAAAAGTCTGAGGCAGAATCAGTCTGAGTGATATGGTTTTCTGTAAGCAACATGGTTTAAATTGGTAGCGAACAGAATACACATTCAGCATTTGGGGAAAGGGGTGCAAATCTTAGACTGGGTTTTGCCATTTTTAAACCAATTTGTGTGCTGAACTTCTGTAATGGGTACAGACTGGTTCTGATCTCTTACACCAGTAAAAGTGTAATGTACCTGGCCCTATATAGTGTGATATTAACAGAATAATAAAGCTAACCCCATGAGTATTGATCTAGTCATCATGCCAAGACACATTTCCTAAATATGGACTGCTACATTTCACTGTCAAGCTATTATTAATTTTACTCTTGGGATTGTATCAGTAAAGTGATGTAGATGTAGCTCATGGAAAGCAAGAGTTTTCTTTTGACCTTTTTGTTAAGATTCTTGTCTTTTACATTTCTTGGATATTTGAACCAACTTGGCTGAGGACTGATTGTAGCTTTCATTATCCTTTAGCCTTACTTCTAGCACAACTCTTTATAAAATCTATCTTGTTCCTGACAGAATTACTGTCTGATTTTTGTTTTGTTGATCTTCTAGTAGACATGGCATAGAAGAGTCAGCCTAGTTGTGGGTTTGGGCTGAGGGTGTACAAGGTAACACTTTTTATTACCTTTGGCCCTTCAAAATTTTGGACTCATCCAAAGGGCAAAATGCATCCTGACATGAAAGTTGCAATGCGGTGCAATATCAGTATCTACAACTGTGAGGAACAGACCAGTGCTCTTCTCTCCCATTTCCCCACCATGTTTGTTACACTGGGGCTTAAAAAGGCAGTGCTACCCCTTCATAGGGTAACTGAAGTTCCATTAATGTTAGACACATGCTACGAAATTGAGGAAAGGCTCTGTCCTCGTGTGTCTTTTTGGAAAAATAAATTAGTATAGGAACAAAGCCTGTCTTTGCTATGCCACATGAAAATACTTCATTGTAGAGCTGTGTTAAGTATTACCCTAAAGCTTATTTCAGGAGATGAGAGAATCTTAAACACAACAAACTATATGACTAGCACTTTGTTATATTTCACAGATGGACTCATAGGAATGGGACTGTTTTGTCATTTCAATTCAGTTATTAAATTTATGTGGTATCTTGGCAGACTAGCTATGGATACATTCTTCATCTATGTTAGTAAAGGCTACATATTCTGGAAGACCTTTAGATAGAAGGTATCTTCTAGATTAGAAGCTGAGCACTTTTGAACCATCGAACGTTTATACATACACAGCTTCACTTAAGCTTAGAAATGTTATGACTTGAAACTTGCATAGAATTGTTATTCATAAGACACTGTGATATCCTGAGCTTTCTCATGGTTGGTAAGAGGAATAAATATGGTCCTGGGCAGTGGTGTAACTAGGCATGGTGGAAAAGGGGAACCAGCCTCAGAATAGTTTCCCAATCCCATAGAGTCTGTGCCTTGGCAGTAAAAGCAGTCACACAGCATTGCTCTTGCAGCAGCACCAGTGGGTACATTGCCACCTTGCTGCTTTTGCCCTATAGGCAAGAGCAGAGGGAAGCAGAGCACATGGCAGTAGCAGCACAGTGCAGCTGGGGACTGTTTTTGGCATGTGTAGAAGTCCTGCACCTCCGCACTACTCTCAGAAGTGTGCCTCTCCTTTTAACTGTATGATTCCTACTCTCCCCCAAGGTTTACATAGGGCACAAACCCTGCTTGTTATACCTCTGCTTCTGGACTTGTCATTCCAAAGCCAGATTGCTTACTCACAGTTTTTTTTCTGAGAACCAAACTTTTTTATTGACATATATTTTACATGATGTAAATGTGGCCCACATGAGCCTGATAGAAGTGTTACAAGAGAGCTCCCTGAAGGGCATAGAAGTGCACTCCCACTCAGACATAGGGTGGCACTGCTCTGCTCTTGTATCTACCCACATTTGCTTCCAGACTCAATCAACTTCATGGTTTCTTAATTATTTTGTGGACAGCTCGCATTTTTTTATGGACTTTATGGATGAGAATTTTTAGCTTCTTTTTATGGACTGTCTATGAATTTATGAAGAATTGTCAACCTTGTTCCAGAGAGTGCTTATTTGTCCTTATACCCACACTGCAAGTCCAGATCCTGGGCTTAGTGCAGATATAAAGTGACACCAACCAATGGACTTTTCTGCCTCTCGGGTATCTTCCTCACACTTCCCTATCCTTCTCCCATCTCTTTTCCTGCATTCTGCTGCTCTTGTCAGTTGTTGGATATTTGAAAAGCAATGGACTTTGCTATACCTTTTCCATCAAAAATTAATGATATAATGGGTTTTAGAGTAAGTGTGTCAAAAGTCATAAATGAGGAACAATCTATAAAATCACTGACTTGAGCAAACAAAATAGATCAGTGGTTTAATTATCAAAGCACCAGAGGAAATGTAGTCAGTCTTCAGCCAATAAAATCACTCTAATTAATCTGGCCTGACCTATGTCTAGGGATCTACTTAAATCAAGCTGCAAGTGTGCTGTGCAGCAGCTCCTTTAATCTTACTCTTTTTGATACACACCCCTCTCCACCTTTAATTGGCAGAGGGCCCTGGCCAGCCCTGCTGCTTGTTCCTGATTGGGAGGGAGGCAAAACCCATGGTTTTAAATATGCTGAGGTTTCTGCCTTCTACTGACGGACTGGGAGGCAGTAGGGTTACTGTGGCCCCTTGGCCAGTCAACAGCAAGAGGCAAAAATTGTGGCATATTTAAAACCACGTTTTTTTCCTCCTGGCTGATCAGGAATGAGCAGCAGGGCTGCCAAGGCCCCTCTGCCAGTCATTTCTGGAGGGGAGGGGGCAAGCCAGTGAAAATAATAATATTGAAGGAGCCACTGCACAGTGCACTTCCACCACAATTTAGATAGATCCCTTCCCATGCCTAGTGTGACTCTCAAAGAGTTGCATCCTGAACAACTTCAGTCATGTCAGGGCAGAGCAGGATTTAGCATCAGAGGGCTAGGAGAGCACTTGCAGATTACATTTAAAATCAGTACCCAACCCACAACTATTACTAAATCTATTATTATTCCCTTAATTTTAGTTACATAGTCTTAATTCTAATATTCCTGAGTTTTGTGGGAATTGACTTGGATAAAATTTTATATTTTTGAACCCTAAACAATTTAAAGTGACAATGCTAAAAGCAAGGGGACAAATAATAATAATAGCTTTCAGAAAATCCTGTTCTGTTAACTTCAAGGCTGGAGACAAGCATTCAAAAAGACTGAGCATGAATTCATTCATTCTTTACAGGTTAGTCTAAGCTGCCTAGATTGAACTGGCTTGCAACTGTACAGACATTCCCTCTGGACTGAAGAAATGCAGGCATATGTCTGAAGTGACTCAGGATAAAAGCCAGGGGGTACTAGAGCAGCCCTCCCTTCCCTTCTACAGTATTGAGCTGAGGGAGGGTGTGATCAGGCCCTGTCAGGATGCTCTGATTATGGAGGCATTTAAACCCCCAACCCTGCCTGCACTATCCCAGCCTTTTCCCTGCTTGCTGCTCAAGGGGTGGGAGTGTTGCCAGACCCTAGCCCCAGGCTAGCATTTTGATGTGAAGTGGGGGATGTGCAGTGCATGCATCAGTTGATGATATGGAGCTTTTCTATCTCCCTCTCCCTGCTTCTTCATACTGTCTGCAAAACTGACAGGTGAGGGAGCCAGGAGGGGGCTGATAATACGGTGTTTATCAGCCTATCAACAAAACAAAAGCCTCTCTCATTAGTTCTAGTTCTTAAACAGCTTTTTCCAAGGAAGGAACAGAGGGACATTACCAGCTGATCTGTTGATTAGCTCCAAAAAGCCCTAAGCTTACACTGTTCTGTCTGCCTGTGCCAGTGAAATTGGAGCCACATCACCTCTTGGCATTAGCTAGCATACCACATACCTAGGGTCTGTGGGGTTGGGATCAGTGCTGTGGGAGATGGGAGGGAGGGAGAGGGAGATCCCTGCTTGAGCAAAGAGTGGGGGACAGAGGGTAGGGGGAAGCAAGGCAGATCCTGCTGTGCCTGCAGTCTACACCAGAGCTCTGGCTAGGAAACAGAAGGGTGGGGCCATCCCTGTTCTCTGGAACAGAAAGCACAGCTCAGGGTTGCAAAGCATATGTGATGCTGAGGGCCTCTGGTTTTACTTAAACCAGGACGGGGCCTGGGACAGACATTGCATAAACTGGTTTGGCCCATATCAGTTAAGTCTGTTACTATATTCAGCCAAGTTTATCTTAAACCAGGTTAAGCCATTTTGAAACTGGTTTATGTGCACTTAATTTATATTCTGTTAGTTTTAAACCAATTTCTGATCATCACTTAAACTTCAATAAAAGAGCACAATATCTGTTTGTCATTGCTGGATATAATCCATGAATAGTATTAGGGTCAGAACCCTGCACCCGATTCTTCATTGCTTTCTCTCCTTCTGACCATGTCTCTTATTTCTTTCTGCTTAGTAGTGTAGGCTCAGCCCTGCCTGTCCTGCAGGCTGGTGGTTTGGGCACTTTCCTAGGGTGGAGGGAGATCGATAACTTGGAAACCAGTGCTCTCATCTTGGGTGAGTGCCTTAACCACTAGGCTATTAGGCAAAAGTGAATAGGTTTTGGTGCTCACTTTTCACCTCCATTTTGTTTTCTAACACTAAGATGAAGGCACATAAAATTAGCTATTTCTAGGGACTTAAGCTCTGGGATGCACACACTCTCTCACTATAAAGCAAATAGACATACCCCATGAAAAAGCAGCACAAATTATTACTACTTTTTTCTTTGTGTCACATTAACAACTGTTATGGTAGCACACAAGCAATGTCTGTTTCTCACCTCAGTGACACTTAGATGGCTTAGAGGCAGAATAGTATCTGGGCTGATGTATTAGTTCTATTTATAACTTTCACAAAGTATTTCCTACTACATGCTTATATTGCAAAGCCAAAAAGAAACAAATTTCCTTTTTCTAATTTTCCATTCCTCCTCTAGAGCTCCAGTTATCAGTCATAAATGCTCTGGGCTTTGAATTCAACCCTTCTAGATTACTTTAGTTTTCACATGGTTATTCTAATTCCTCTTCTTCCTGATTCTATCTTCACTCAAGCCTTTTTCCTGTTTCAGACCTTTCTAATCTGTCCCCATCACCATTATAGCTGGTTGGGAAATATTGATTAATTTTATACTTTTACAATAGTCCTTGGGACTTAGTGAATCAAAATCCCATTTAAACATGTAGCTCTATAGATCCATTACAGAATTTTTAAATTAAATACAGATTGCCTGATAATAATTGTGAATTCAGACAAGTCAATTTCAGGGGAAAAAAACAGTTTGCCAGCTGATGCAGCTTTGATAAATGCAATCCTTTGTTACTTGTTCAAGGGCAATTTGTATCCTGCTGATACTGCTGACTTTAAGTTGCTGCACAATAAGTAAAGTTACTGTGCCACTTGAAAGGAGGGTTAAACTGTCTTGTGCGTGTAATGTTTATTTCTTGACATTAAAAAAGGTCAAATGGACTTAAGCACACGAATCATGAAGATTTCACACATGGGTTTGAATAACTACAATTCTTCCTGACATTTACTCTAACACCTAAAGCAACTGATGTTAAAATTATGTTGTAGGATCACAGCTAAGCATTTTAAATAGCCTTAGTCTTGCTCTTCCTTAAAACATAAAAAGCTGAATTATCTGGGTCACCAGTTCCAAAGCATTTAGCACAAGTTATTCTGAAAGCATCATTTGAAACTATTACCTACACGGTTGAGTGAGTCAGAAACTGGCTGATGGGGCACTCCCGGAGAGTGGTGGTAGATGGGTCGTACTCAACCTGGAGAGATGTTAGTAGCGGGGTCCTCCAGGGCTCAGTCCTCGGGCCTGCGTTGTTCAACATCTTCGTCGCTGACTTGGACGAGGGGGTGGAAAGCAAGTTGTCCAAGTTTGCTGATGACACCAA
>JAGPOW010001296.1:91393072-91408759 GCA_030014935.1 Caiman crocodilus
TAGATTAGATAGGTACTTGGCTGAGGTCCTGTGACCCCAGCACTTGTTCCTGCCATTGGCGGGGGGTCAGACTAGATGGCCTGCTCTAGGCCCCTTCTGCCCCTAGATACTATGATAATTTAGCACAAGTTATTCTGAAAGCATCATTTGAAACTATTACATATTTTTAAAAATGTCTATTTTCTGTCTCTTTCTTCTTTAAACATCAGCTTTTCATGTTACTCCCTGATCAAGATCACCTGAAAATATTTCAAGTGAATCTATTCTCTTCTTTGAATCTGACTACGGTAGATAGATGGTTATAAGACACCTAAGGCACATGTGGACAGTCTAATGACCTCCAGTAACAGGCTAAGCAACATTTAAAACCAAAACCACAAAACAAAACATTACATCATTTATATTTATTCCTGTCTTTGAACTAGAATGGAAATAAATTTGTTAGACTTGAAAGTATATCTTGAGATAAGGGAAAACAAGGCATTTTTTCAAAGACGGGGCTCATTTGTCAAAAGCACTTGTAATTTTCTAGGGGAACAGTTTTATAGGTATAACTTATTTGGCCATTTCAGTCGCACTGGAGTGATTTTGTAGTAGTAATGGTCCAGGGCTTAGGTAAGAAGGAAGGATTTTTGTCAGTGAAATCTTTTATTGAACCAACGGCATGGTTGGGATAAATTAGACATGAAAAATGCTTGCATTCAAAAGCATCTAATCTGAGGGAAGAAGCAGGCATAATGATGATTAAAACCAGTGGGTAGGGCGATGAAATTGAAGAAAAGAGCAATTCCCAGGGGTAGCAAACAAACAGTGAACATAAGCAGCATGATTAATGGGAGATTAAGGCCTAGAAAAAGGGAGGATCATTATTGTTGGCACTGGATTTATGACCCAGTCCTGATGCCTTGTTCTGGGCAGGCCCAAACCCTTAGACTGACCATGACTTCTTCCATTCAATAATAGGCAAATTTTATTGATGCACAGTAATAGCAGGCAGGAGTAATGCAGGCAAAGCAAACAAAATACCCGCACCCCAATCCTACTTATCTACCAGTTTCAGGGCAGCACATCTTACCAGTACATAAGCGCCATACTGTGGTTCTTTCTTGAATGTCAGTTTCATAGTTGGTAGAGTTGGAAGGAACCTGAGCAGATCATCTAGTCTGACCCCTCTGCCATGGCAGGAAAGAGTACTGAGGTCAAATGACCCTGGCAAGGTGTTCATCTAGCCTCCTCTTAAAGACCCCCAGGGTAGGACCCAGCACCACTTCTCTTGGAAATTGGTTCCAGATCCTAGCCACCCTGACAGTGAAGTAGCACCTTCTGATGTCTAGCCTGAATCTACCCTCTGCCAGCTCATGACCATTATTTCTTGTCACTCCTGGTAGTGCTCAGGGGAACAGGGACTCCCCCAGTGCCTGCTGGTCCCCCCTGACTAGTTTGTAAACAGCCACTAGATCTCCCCTCAGCCTTCCCTTGTGAAGGCTGAGCAGGTTCAGGTTCCTTAGCCTCTCCTCGTAGGGCCTGCCCTGCTGCCACCTGATCATGTGGGTGGCCCTCCTCTGGACCGTCTCCATGTTGTCCACATCCCTCCTGAAGTGTGGCACCCAGAACTGGATGCAGTATTCCAACTGCAGCCTGACCAGTGTAGCATAGACGGGGAGGATCACCTCTTTGGACCTGCTTGAGATGCAGATGTCTTGGCAGTTGAGGGCTGATGCTCACCCCTCCAATGGGATGGGTAAGAGGGGCCAGTGGTTCACCTTCTGCCCATGCTGGGCTCAGTATCCCCCTGTTGCTCTGAAAATCCCTCCTTTTGTATTCTTTTCTTCCTCATGACTTTTCATTTCCAGGTATCATTAATTTGGTTTTCCTATGGTCATAATACTGTCCATGTTCTGTCCTGTCAACAGATTCCTTTGTTTCTCAAACATATCACATGCATACATCTTAATTAGGTCATTTGCCTGTGTCTTAATTTGGGCATTACTGGCATCCTGATTTGGTCCATTCACCAGAACCAGAAATCCCAGGGTGCATCCAGTTACTGTGCATCCAGTTACTGTGACCTAATGCTAATGCTGCAGGGTTCCTTATCTCTGTTATGGGTTTTGAAGGCATGTTTTCAATTTCCTAGCCTGTTTGTCCGCTAGCTTCAGACAAAGTGGGTGCATCTGTATAGGACATGTTATTGCACAGTTGCCTAATGTACTATGCAGTAAGCACATGTGTTTAAATTAGCATTCCCTCTAATCTGTGCAGCATGTGCAGCCACGAAGGAGCACTCATGCCACGCTGCCAGATGCATCTGCATGGCCATGCATGCCACACAGCTTAGAGGGAATGGTGGTCTACACGTGTGCATTTTTACTGCACACTAACGTCCCTTAATTGTGAGTAAATTTACTGGCAGACAGCAAATTAAAGTTCAATTAGTAATGGTGCAATAACGACCTGTCAGCAAATTTGCTGCCAGGTCTGCCTAGCCACTAGGGGCCAGCCTGAAGCCAGTGAGAGGCCCTGGCCCTGAGTCCCACCCTCTCCCCCCTGACATACACACAGAATGCAGGGAGGTAGGAATCAGTGAAAAACTTTCAGCAGTCTGTGCACCTGCAGCTAGGTGGACATGGGCCTCTAGCATCTCAAGAAAGGTGTCAATGGTGGTGGTGATGTCTTTCTCAGCTGTGGGGAGCAGGAACATGTAGTGCTGCCACAATTAGCCCTCCAGGCAGTGGTGGAGGTTGTGGGGAAGCCCAGGCCTCCCCCCCTCACACCATCATAACTCATGGTCCCATACCAGGAGCGCAGGTGCACCCAGAGCACTATGAGGATCATCATCAGCAGGGCATAGTAGTTCAGGAACCCCTCAGCCTACACAAACAGTTCATCATGCACCACCTGGGGCACACACAATGGGGGCACACTTGGAGTGCAGTGGTGGAATGGGGGGGATGGCCCTGGGATTTCTCCCCAGAGAGGCCCCCAGTGGGGAGGGCAGGGGTGCAGAGAGCTCCTCATCCCAGTTGTCTGAGAGCCTCACAAACAGCAAGCCTGGGTGCTGTGGGCTGGGAAGCCACACAACAGAACAGGTGTCCTGCAGGGGAATGTGGGAGGAGCAGGGTCTGGAACTGTGGCAGCAGGTGCTGCCAGAATCTTGGCCTGTTCTGCACTGGGAATAGGTTGTGGGGGGGAAAGGGGGCACACTGCCTGTGATCAGCACCAGGGTAGCGTGCAGGGATGCAGGGGTTGGCCAGACTTGGCCCAGGCCTGCCTCCCTGACTTACCATGGTCCGTGGGTACCTGTGCACAGCTGACCCCCAATGTGAGGCCATGCAGTGCATGGCTCTTGGTGCAGAGCATCTTCTCTCTGAAATGTTTCAGACTCTCATAAAAGGCTTCTGTCTCATGGCTCTGCAGGTCCAGCATTTGAATGTGGAAGAGAGGCTGTAGGGGCCAGTAGGGATGCCATTGCCCACAACCAGGGCCCTCTGGATGCTCCAGCTGCACCAGAGGTGCACCATGGACAGGATCATCCTCCTCCAGTGGCTGGCAGCAGTGGCCAAGAAGTGGGAGGAGACCACATGGGCCTGGTGGGAGTAGGTCTTGGCATGGGAGGAGAGGTAGCAGGAGGAGGACTTGGCTCACCAGGACAGGTGGTGAATGGAAGACATCACTGGGGAGGAGGTGTTCTGGGCTGAGCTCCTGGCCCTGGAGCAGGAGTGGATCCACCACTTGAAGGACCAAAATACTATCCTGGACAAGGCCATACATGCCATGGATGACAACTGCCAGACCCTCAACACCATCCTGGACCTGGCAGTTCTTTTTGTGCTCACTGCTGCCCAGCCCCCATCCTTAACCCTGCAGGCATCCTGGCAGAAACTTGTTTTGCTGCAGCAGACTTCCATCTATGCCTGGGTGGAGGTCCTCTGTTGCCACCCACTGCCAGGAGCCCCTGGTCTGGACCCTTCCATGGGTCCATTTCCACCTGCCTGGACCCAGGACTGCCACTGATCCCATCTCCATGCGAGTAAGAAGCCAGAGCTGCTTGGAGCAGTGCCAGGACTGGATCTTGGTCTTGCTGGGCCTGGACTCTGCCAGCCAGAAGGGGAGCTGAGCCACCTATGTCAGAGGCAAACCAGGTGCTGTCACCCCTGTGCAAGCCCCCCACCTACTGCAGTCACCAGTGTGAGGACCCACAGGGGAACAGACAGAGGCCAGGGTGGTAGCTGCCTGTCCCTGGGCTCTGCCACAAAAAAAGAACACTTTGTATACAGTTTTTATTGGGAAGTTTGTTTTTTTTAATGTAGATGGCTGGGGTGGGTGGTGGAGAGGCTCTGTTTATTGGGGAGTGGGGTTCTGTGTGTTGGGGAGGAGCAGGGGAGGTGGTCTGTTGGATGTGAGGAAATTAAAGACTTCTTCTTCTGAGATGTGTCTGCAGTGAGTGTGGTACAAGGGGCAGGTGGTAGGGTGGAGAGGCCTGTGGGCAGCAGTGCAGGTGGGCCAGAATGGGGAGTGCAGGAGAGGTGGTCAACCAGGGCCTTCCACACCTGGTGCACTGGAACTCATTGGTGGGTGCATGGCTCTTCTGGGGTCTGGGTAGGGAGTCCCAGCAAGGTAACTGACCAGTCTCCTCTTGAAGATTTCCAGGGTAGGCAATTGTACCAACTTTGGACAGAGCTTATTCTACAGTCTGGACACCCTAGCTGTAAAGAAGTTTTTCCTAATGTTGAGCCTGAAATGGTCTTCTAGGAGTTTGTGGCTATTACTCTTGGTTTTCCCCAAGGGTGCTCTGGTGAATAGTTGTTCACTGAGCCCTTGATGTACACCCCTGATGTAGTGGTAAGTTGCTACCAAATCCCCTCTCAGCCTTCACTTTTTCACGCTGAACAGACCCAGGTCCCTCAGCCTTTCCTTGTACAGCAGTAGGAGCATATTTTTCACAGAACAGTCACTCCTTTTCTGATATCACTATCCTGATGATCAAGAAAAATCTTTTAAAAATAACTTTGGGAACAAAATTTCATGAACTGGCTGACTATGACATAGTATATTTGATTTCTGATAGAGAAAGACCCTCCTCCCTTTTGATAGGTCTTGCTCTCCCATAATCAAGCCTATCCTGTTAATTGTTTGCCTGCTGCTCCTGGGACTCTCTCTTCTCCAATTCAAAGCTCTACACAATGGTTTTAATTACTGCAGTGATTATTTCTTCCTTCAGACCTGATGAAGAATGCCTTGCATTTGGAGGCTTGTCTAACTGTATACCAGCTCTGCAATTGGTCAAATAAAATATATCACCCACAAAAATCCTTGGCTAGTTTAGAGCATTTGAGTTGTCATATCAGAGTGGACCAGCTGTCCATTTAGTTCAGTATTCTGTATGTGGTAGTGGATATTACCAGATCTAAGTGAGGAATGTTCCAGAAACCCTACAACAGACAAATAAGGTAGCTCAGGTACAGGGGACACACTTAAATGTAGGCTGTTTTTGACCTATGCCTTATTTCCTTATCCTATGTAAATATATATCTAAATAAAGGTCTAATAATTCTTGGATCCTACTAAGCTCTACATATGAAAGATACCCTCTAGCAGCTAGTTCAATTAATTAATTATACATTATGAATGTAAAGCACCCCTTTGATCCATTTTTATTTTATTTTTTTTGCCTTTCACTGAGTATCTCTTTGTATTATGAGACAATGAATAAAAATTCCTCCCTGACTTTTCTCTACCATTTTATACATTTTACTGAAATCTCCTCTGTTTCCTTTCTATATATTTTAAATCTTGAAAACACACTTGATATGACCACCTCCCTCCCCCTAAAATTACCTTCCCCAAATTCCATTTGAAATGTTTCTGCTTCTGCAAAATCATTTGAGATATAGTAGTCAGAACTGAAATAGTTTATATAACAGAATTTTGGTATGTTGGGTATTATTTTTCTGTCTGGGTATTTACACACTAACATTGTGCTTTCTTCATTGGACCACTGTTTCTCCCTGAAGAGGTTTACCCAAGATGGCCATATCATGCCCACATCTTCCCTGTATATATAACCGGAGCTAACTTAGATCCTATCTCTACTTGATTCCACGTGTCAATCAAGTAGTAAAATGCATACTACAGCAGTTTGGTGTCTATTATATTTTGATTCTGCAAAAGTGTGCCCACATTTGAGGATTTGATATTGTGGGTGCAAAAATGAGAATATGGGTAATACACATTATAAAACTGAGCCACTTCTCTTCTGTTTTCATCCTGGTAGGCAAAGAGCTATGCAAAACTCTCCATAACCTTTCCAGAAGTCTGTAATAAATATGCCTAGGATTCCATAACTCACAAGGTCAGGTGTTAGCAGATGTATCATGTAGAACAGTCTGAGCTTCATTTATGCTTCAGGAAGAGAGAACCTGAGGAAGAGATCCAGGAGAGCTGCAAATCAATTTTCTTGGTATTAAAAGTACACAGTGCATCTGGAGATTTCATTGCTAAGCCTACAGAACTCTACTTGTGTGACAAGCTGCACAACTCTACTTTTGTGACTTGCTAGTACCAGACAAGGTCACTTTCTAGTAATTTCAAAAGCAATGAGGTATGTGCTTCAGCTGGCTAGAGCATGAGATATTTTGAAGAATCAAAGGGGATGTTAAAACAATTAATCTACTAATATTAAAATGATTAAGAGGCAGAAATGAGGCATAGGAATAAAATAGTAGGAGACAGATGTGAATTGCCCCAGTGTCAGCCTTCTCCTCAGCAGTATAAAAAGAAAGATAATGCAACAGAACCAAAAATACAATATATGTAGCACATAAATGCTCAGACAATATTTAATTCCAGATGGCTTTTTACTTTTTTTTTTTTTTTTCTTTAAAGGCAGTCAAACCCAACCACTTTGGGCCTATTCAGACTATAAGGTTAATGAGGGCTACAAGGAACCACTAAATAGAAGAAAGACAACATAGATACTGTGTTTAATGGATGCTTTTCACAGATTCCTTTGATATTAAGACTGGAGTTAAGCAAGGCTGTGTCATTGCTCCAATACTCTTCTTGATATTCCTTACCACAATGCTACATCTGACCATCAACATGCTTCCAGTTGGGGGTGGAGCTAAACTACTGAATGGACGGTAAGATGTTTAATCTCAGCTGACTCTGAGCCAAAACCAAGGCTACCCCAACCTCAATCATCGAGTTTCAGTACACTGATGATGCTGGAATCTGTGGTCACCCAGAAGCAGATCTTCAGGCAATTGTTGATGTCTTTACCAAGGCATAGAAGAAAATGGGGCTGATATCTACCATTCAGAAGACTAAGGACCTCCATCAACAAGCTCTTAATGAGCAGTTTCCAGTTCTGGCAATTCAATTTTATGGTGAGACTCTGGAGAATGATGAGTTTTTTTAGAAAACTGATATTAATAAAGAAATCCAACATCAACTTAAATATGTAAGTGCAACCTTTGGGTACATGAGGAAACAGGTGTTTGAAGATCATGACATCAGATTTGAAATCAAGCTCGTGTGATCTCAAGCAGTTGTGATCACTACTTTGTTGCACAGAGCTGAGAAATGGATAACATACAGGAGACACCTCAAGTTGCTGGAGAAGTATTATTAATGCTGCCTGCAAAAGATCTGTTGAATCCATTGTTAAGATAGATGAACCAGCATTAGCGTCATCTTGCAAGCAAAGAACCTATCCACCAATCAAGATGCAGCAAGAGGAATGGAGTCATGCCCCTTTCCTAAGGGGAGGGGGAGAGGGGTTCCTCTCCTCCCCATCCCTTGCGGACCTGATTGAAGATTGCAACAGTCAGGTTCAGAAGATTTCAGGGGTGGAGCCCTGGAGAGTATAAAAGGAGCTGTGTACCCAGCATGAGAGAACACATCTTAGACAGAGAAGAGAAGAACGGGGCTTAGAAGAACTGAGGAGAGCTGCTCAGCAGTATGAAGCAGTAGCCTAGAAGTGCTCCTGAAGACTTCTATCAATGAGGAATGGCGGACAGATCCAGCAGCTAGGCTCTTGGTGTGCAGCATGGTGCACGGTGTCCAGACCCTGGGAGCTGTGTGAAGTGGCTTGGGTATACAACCTCTGGTGTGTGGCCAGAGACACGATGCACAGGCTGGTACATGGAATAGGATCTTTGGAGTGCTTGGATGGCTCAGGTCCTCAACCCCCAGAATGAGGCTGGGAGCTCAGTGCAGGAGGCACTGCATGAAGGGCCTGGGAGCGGACCGTGTCTGGTGCTGCATGAGGCAGCCCAGGCCTCTGACCCATACCAAAAGGTTGAGTCCAGGGAGCCAGATGGTACTTGGGCTTCTGAGCCAGAGGTCCCAGAAGCCCTGCATAGCGGAGCCCTGTTCCAGGGGACAGTGACCCCCAAAGCCCATGGCAGGTGAGAGCAGCTTGGTGAAGAGGATGAGGGCCACCTTCCAGGCATGGAAGCCATGAGTAGCAGGGAAAAGAGGATTTCTACATGGGAGGGAGAGAGTCCCCTCTGGTTAGTTAAGGGCTCCTGAAAGTGGAGGTCCCACTGGGAGGGCCCCCCTAAAGTTACCAGCTTCCTTGTAGGGCTTGGGAAAAGCCCAAGGGCATTGAGGTTTCCCCTTGGGATTAAGTTTATCTTTGGAGTTCTTGCACCATAAGTGGTGTATATATTTTGTGAACTCTCATGTTTGTAAATTAGTAGATGAGTCAAGTCCTAGGGCTCTGTTAGGATCCCCTGTTGCTATTATTTTACCTGTTGTTTACTTGTATTTATTTGTGGCTTATTTATTGTTCACCCATACTTATCTATAATTTATCTGTTAGCTATCTATGTTTATTTTGGGGGTTATCTGTTTCAGACCAGATACTTACCTGTACCTGGAGCACTGATATAAGATTTTATGTCATTTACCCAAAGCATATTGTTTATGTTACTTGTTTAGATATCTTATAAATATATACATATTGTACATATGTTTATATCCATGTTCCTTTTCCTTGTGATAATTATATACAAATTTATTTACATTAACTTAAGTCCCCTAACTTCCTGGCCTGTTTCTGTAGGGATGGAGGGAAACTGAATGGTCTGCAGTCCCCCCCCCCGCCCCCCCCCAGCACACCTGCCAGCTAACAATCCCCTTCAATTGGAGAACAGGAGTATATACCCAAGTTACCTGGGCTACACAAGGATCTCAGTACTTTGAATCCTCATGACAACAACAGGAGATGGAAAAGCAGAAGCAGCAGAAACCGTGTGTTGCGGAACAAACCAAGAATGCAGAGCCACCCACCCCACATGGAAACATGTGCCCGAGTTGCAATAGAACCTGTCAATCCCAGGTTGGCCTTGTCAGCCATCTGTAGACCCACAGATAAGGCAATCATGGAAGACAATTATCCTTGAATGCAAGGAATTAATGATGATGACAGACAAAACGATATATGGATGAATATCAACAGAAAATTAATTTGGCCTTATTACTCTAAGTACAACTACTAGTGCAACAAGAGAGAATCAGAGCAGCACAACTATACCAACTACATGTGGTAAGGGATACTTTGTTAGCACACCCTTCATTTGATTACACAGAGTTTGGTGCCCAATATTGCTTTCATAGAAAAATAATTTACAGCATTTGAAACCTTCGAAGGGAAAGTTGAAAGCCTGTCTCCTAGTGTTAAAATCTTGAAGGTTTGCATTTTTCCTCCATCTCTACCTCTCTTTCATATTAATATTATTTTAGAAAAATTCATAATACACATCATTGCTAGACAGTTAGAAGTCTTTTTGTGAGCTCATTTTACAGAGTGGTTATTTACAGTACTTGCCTTCTCAAATGAAAAAGGTAAGTGTAATTTTTTGGTTTCCCACACCCCTTTCTCTTTATATTTTGTTGTATTTCTTTATACAGCTCTCTAATCTCTCCTGGTTATTTTGCTCCCTTTCCTGGATTCTGCCATGCTTGTCTCACCTTCCCCTCTTTTGTTGTATGCCTCTTTTCTTTAGTCAACACTCTCAACATTATATTCTACCTGGCTTCCTCCGCCTCTTTCTCAGCTCTCTTTCCCTTTACTACTTTTCTATTTCTTTCTGAATTAATTTGCCCTGCCACCTGGTCTCCTTGGAATTTAGCAATTGCTCAGTATATAAAACCTGGCTCCTAACAGATGGGACTTCCAGAACATGCACATGAACAATGTACATCCTAGGGCCAGGAGATTGTGAGATAGCTGCAATTTCATTATGACTTCAATTTTCTAATGGTTGCAAGCATTGTCAAAGAACATTAACTTTGTTATAACATGTCTTCTAAATCGACCAAGTTCTGTTTTCTTTGATTTAAGATACAGGGTTTTTTTTTTTAGTTAGTATTATCGATTGTGGGCATTTTGTAACTATTTTGTAATTCTGGGAGCCAACTTTAGCACTCGCCTACATCCTCTTTCACCTATAGTTAAGAGGAGGAATTTCTGAGTTCATAAAATTCCAGACCTGTACTTGTGCATGGTATATGTCCTAAACCAGTATCTTTTAAAGTCAGAAGAGCTTAATACATACTATTCTTCAATTGTGTTAGACTCAACTAGAAATTTAACAAGCAATATCTTTTCCAGTCTGGTCTTGAAAATATTTTTAAATGGTTTCTTTTCATCTGCCTTGGGATAAACTAGAAGCACTGTGTGTACATTGGACTTATTTAATTGATTTTATGGAAAATGAGAGAAGAAAAAATATATCTAAATTCTAAAATAGGCTGTCTCTTTCAACCTCTCTTATTTGAGCTGTTCATTTGGTATAAACAAATATCCATTGAGGCAACAAGGGCCTGATTCCAGTCCTGTGCTTACAGGACTCATCTGGGTCATGGGAGGCCTGGGTGAAAGTCCCTACTTCAAATAAAGTGGAGTGTGAATGGTTTGAACCCTTGCTACAGTAAAAGCTTTGTTATCCAGCATGAGTCAGGTAGAGGGGGTGCTGATTATATAAAACTTCCAGTTATTTGGGTTCGTACATGGCGGGGCAATGTCTCTGAAGCCCACAGAAAAGAGCTGTTGCCTTTGCCCCCCCAAACCACCTGGGTCCTGCTCAAGAAATACTTGATGTATATGCCAGAAATTCTGGTTTATAGAGTATTCTGGTTAGTAAAATGTAGGTTAACACAGCTTTTACTGTATTAGGTTATTGTTTTTTCTAGGGCATTTGTCAGCAATCTTATGGTTCACAGGCCAAATTGTGCAGAATTGCGGGTCTTTGGCATTTGGTGACTGGAACCTTAGCTTGCTCTGGGCTATAAACAGGCAGCAGGGAGAAGCTGTGGTGGAGCAAACAGCTAGGTCTTGGTACTTGTTGCCTTAGTCATTACATACCATTCTGGCCTGCTGTTGGAAAATGTTGCTGACTACTATTCTAAGGCACTTGCTCTCTTGTTCATTGTGCACCCAAGAAATCAGTCTTGCGATAAATTGACTCATTAACAGTTTTAGACTGAAAAAAAATCAACATTACTTATTGTCACAGGGCACCTCACTGCCCTGCTCCTAGAGGGTGGTAGCTGCTGGAGAAAAGCCCTAGCAGTTGATAAGGAGCACAGCTGCAAGTTGCCAGGGCAACTGCAGGTAGCAAATAACCACACCTGATGGCAGTCAGCTGGCTGTAAGGGGCTGGGCCTGGCTCTTATAAAGCCCAGAGCGGAGGCCAGGCTAGCAGTTCCCTGCCAGCAACCAGAAGGGCAGAAGATCCTGGAGCTAGGATGCGGGGAGAAGCCTAACAGCAAGAGTTGAGTATTGTTGTTATAGCCAGAGGGCATATGTTTAAGTTGTAGCCAGGAGGCTTGCGTTGTGTTGTGTTTTGTTTTGCTGTTAAACCGGTGGTTTGGGAGAAGCTACTAGGGGTTGGAGGAGGCCTCATAAAGGGACCCACAGTGGTGTGGGGGCCCCAGCACCAGTTAGGGCACAGCTTATGGGGTGCTTAGACCCCAGCCCCAGAGAGGGGCAGTATTATTAGGAAGCCCCAGTGCGGGCCCAGAGAGCCCAGGAAAAGAGGTACTACTGGGAAGCTCCAGGGCGGGCGTGGTGAGCCCTGAGAGAGAGAGTGTGGTGCTGTAGTAAACCCTGGAAAGGGCAGAGTGCTGCGGTAAACCCTGGTGAGAGGGGGTAGAAGTGCGGTGAGCCCTGGGAAAAGGGGGTAGCAGTGCGGTAGGCCCAAGAGACAGGTGGCTTAACCAGGAAGTCCCCAGAGTGGGTACAGAAGTCCCCAGAAGGGGGGGGCGACACTTGAGAAGCCTGAGTGTGGGCGCAGAGAGGCCCAGGGGGCATTATTGAGAAGCCCAGTGCGGGCGGGGCAAGCCCCAGGAGGGGACACTATTGCAAAGGCCCCAGACAGGGGTGACATTACAGGGAAGGCCCCAGAGAGGGGTGATGTTTACAGGGAAGGTTCCGAGTGGGCTCAGAGTCCCAAGGGAGGGGTAGCATTTTTGAGAGAGCCCAGAGTGGGCACAGAGAGCCCCAGAAGAGGACAGTGGTATAGAGACTTACAGAGAAGGTCTGAGAGGGGACGATGGTACAGAGGATGGCCCTAGAGGAGGAGCGAGTGTATTTTGACTGAACAATGTCTATCCCATCTCGAGGCTTGGGGCGTGGTATCAGGGGTGGTAAGAGCCATGCGTAGCCCATAAGACTAGGGTGCCTGGGAAGCACCCATCATACAGGGAGACCCCTGGTGGGTCCGAGAAAACACGGAGAAAGAGGTCCCAACTAACTGTGCCCAAGGAGATGTGAGGCAGCCTCCCAACTTTACCTAGACATCAAAGATGTGGCAGGCAAGAATTAGAGGATGCCCTTGGGCCGACTTGGCATGGAGAGAGGGGGCCTTAAGGAGATCACTGCCCTCTTGGAGGACCCTGCCGTGACACTTAAAATCAAGTTTATAGATATTGTCCTATCACGAGGGATCCTGGTTTCCTCTGTTTAAAATCACAAATACTCTGATTAAAAACCTAAAGCCCACATGTTTTCATATTCGAAATGAAATGCCACTATGTAGATGTATTAGTTGAACACAATGTTTTATTGATACATTTACAATTTTAAAGCAATTTGGAAGCCTAATACTGCCCCAATCACTATAATAATATAAATTCTAAATAAAGATACATTTTGGCATTTGATTTTGGGTTTTATTATCATGGAAAATTAGACCTTCCCCTGCCCCTTTCACTCACCAGAATGTAGGTCCACCTGTAGCTGCCCCCCCCCCCACCACTGCATTATGGTGCCAAACAACCCCAATATATGGGTGCCCTGCCCATGCCATTGCCCCTCACTCTTATCCCACAGTCTCCCTCCACTCCTCACCATACCAGTCATTCTGGAAGGAGCCCCCAGCTGCTACATCTACTGGGCCAGGGGTCTGGGTCCACAGTCTGCTGCCCTGTGACCCAGCAGTGCCCAAGCTCTTGTTGCCACCCATTGGAGGCAGCAGCTGCTGCAGCTTGAGCAGAGCATGGAACCTGGATCCTCTTCCCCCATGGGTGGCATAGCACATGGTGGGGGTGGGGGAGGTGCAGGCTGCTTGCTGTAGTCTCGGGGCTCCCAGCTCTGCTGTGCCCTCTGGGGCCTCTGCAGCTCAGTGGGTGGGACCAGCAGGGTGGGGCAGAGAGGCTCCATGTCTGCCACAAATTCTGCACTGCTGTAGCAAGGCATCCCCTGCCCTTCCAGCAGCAGCAGCAGGGGGTACAACTCTGTGCTGCTTCCCCAGGCAGGGAAGGGGTGCCTTGCCATGGTGGCATGGTCCTCCAGGTGGTATCACCAAGCTTCCCTGCCCTGTTCTGCTCTGCTACACTGGCTCCTGCCTATTGGGCTGTGGAAGCCCCAAAAGGAGGGCAGAAGAGTGGGGAGCCTGAGACTGCAGCAGACAGCCCATACCCCCCAGATTTGTGCTCAGGGGTGGATATGTTGCCCCTATGTGCCCCCCCAGAAGTGTGAAAAATGGTAAGGAGACAGTTCCTTGGCCCCCAGCAGATGAGCTGCCTGCAGGTCTACCCCCACTCCCCACCTGGGCCCTGTGGGCACACATGCTGGACCTGGGCCCCAAGCCTCATGCACCACCCTGACTGGGCAGCACCCCCAGCACTACCCAACTGTTAGACTTTGTGCTAATTGCCTGCATAACTGAGAAGAGATAAAATGAATGAATGTGGTTTTTGTGATCAAAAACTACCCTAAAGGATCAACTTTTAAAAGCATCATCAAGCATTTAACTAAGCAAGAGGCTTAAACACAACAGAACACTTTGGCCCACAGTTCATTGGCTATGTGTAGGGGGTGCACATGGGTGCATGTGCACCCCCTGAGTGTGACCGTGTACCTCCACAAAAAGGCACCACTGGCAGTGCCTGCAAGGGGTTGCCGCTCGCCACTCCCCTCCACTGCTGACACTGCCGGTGGCATTTGCAGGCTGTCTGCGATTACTGCTGGCTGCCACCACCCTCTGCAGATAGTCGCCGACCCCTCCCCTTGCTGCCAGCAGTGCTGCAGCCACCTGCAGGAGCTCCTTCTCACTGCCGACAGTGCTGCTGTTGCCTGCAGAAGCTTGCCATTTCCCCCCCCAGCCTTTGGGGGCACGTGGCATTCATGCCAGGGGATGACCTCTTTTCAATGACTAAATGTTATCAATTATTATGACTTAAAATGCTACCATTATTTGTATGTGATCCATAACTAAGGGAAGCTGTTGAAAGCTCACCTCTGATGTCAAGTTATTGTAAACTGGTTACTAATGTGAATGTTGTTAATGCTCCTTTTTCCCCAATGTGTCCCCTTCTTTGAAAGGGGACACACTGGGGAAAGAAAGTAGATTCTTTTTCAAAATGGATGCTGAGCCTAATAAAAAGAATGTTCTAAACTGCTAAGATGCTTCTCCTCTAAATGGGAACAGCTTTTACATTTCATACCAGTTTGTGGGGCACTAATTTTTAATAGTACTACCAGTAATCAATTTAAGTTATCATAGCGCTGTTGTCAAGATGGCAGAGAGAGAAGTATGGAGATTTCTTACAGAACAGCTAGTTCTTCTGACTGGATTGAAATTGCTGTGCACATTTTTATCGTTGGTTTTGTCCAATGCTGATAGTAAACTTAAGATAATAGATGTGCCAAATTGGAAGTTTGGTTTCAGCTCTGACATCCCAGAGACATTGATTGGGTCACAGTTGCAAACTTGCGATTGCAAACTACTGTCTTCAATTTCTGATATCTGAAGTGATAAATTGCTAACCTGTATGAACATGAATGCTGGTGAGGCTGCTTACACTTTAATACTTTCTCCATGATTTATACGGAGCTCAAATGGCAGTGTCAAAATGTCTTTGATTTGTGCCTTTCTAGAGAGTCTTGTTATTTCTATAATTCCAGTCTTAATGGTTATTTTTATGTCTGTCAGCAACTCCCCTTTTAGACATTTTATCACCATCCCTCTGATCCAAATATTATAATAATGTCCTTAATTTACATTTAAACATTAATTGTAACAACTGTAGGGATGATTTTCCAAAATGATATAGAAATAAAAATACACTGACTTTCAATAATTGATTTTTGGTGAAACTTGTGTTCTTATATCACTTTGGAAGTCCTGGTTTTTTATACTATCTATATCTATATCTATATCTATATCTATCTAT
>JAGPOW010001296.1:91413453-91430770 GCA_030014935.1 Caiman crocodilus
GACTTCAAGATCCCTTTCTGCCTCTGTGCTTTCAAGAAAGGAACTCCCCAGCCTGTATGTATGCTGTGGATTCCTTCTCCCAAGGTGCAGCACCCTGCACTTGTCTACATTGAACCCCACCTGATTCTTGTCTGCCCACTTTTGTAGTCTGTCTAAATCTAGTTGCAGCCTCTCTCTCCCCTCAAGTGTGTCTACCTTGCCCCACATCTTAGTGTCACCAGCAAATCTGGACAGTGTGCTTTCCACTCTCTTGTCCAAGTTCTTTCTTGTCCAAGTTGCTGATGAAGATGTTAGTGTAAGCCTGAAGACAGAGCTCTGGGGTACCCCACTGCTCACATCTCACCAGGTTGAGTACAACCCGTCTGCCACTACTGTCTGGGTGCACCCCAT
Source organism: Caiman crocodilus (assembly GCA_030014935.1). NCBI lineage: Eukaryota > Metazoa > Chordata > Crocodylia > Alligatoridae > Caiman > Caiman crocodilus. The sequence continues at coordinate 91,413,844 of JAGPOW010001296.1, forward strand.
CAGCCAATTTTTTTACCCATCCAACTGTGCAGGCATCAGTGCCACAGTCTCTTAATTTATTGATGAGGATGGGGTGAGAGACAGTGTCAAAGGCCTTCTTAAAGTCCAGAAAGGCTACGTCTATGGCAACACCATCATCCAAGGATTTAGTTACCTGATTCCCTTTTATGACCAAGTTGGTCTGGCACAACCTGCCTTTGAACCCATGCTGATTGCCCCGAGCATGATCTCCAGTGCTGGCTCCCCACAGATGTGCTCCTTGATGAGTCTCTTCAAGATCTTCCTGAGCACCAAGGTGACCTTATAGGCCTATAGTTACTTGAGTCCTCCTTCCTCCCCTTTTTGAAAACTGAGACCACATTAGTCAGTTTCCAATCCCCTGGCACCTGGCCAGATGACCACAAATGCTCATACAACCAGGCCAAGGGCTCCGCGATGACCCCTGCCAGCTCCCTCAACGTGCTTGGGTGGAGGGCATCTGAACCTGCAGATTTAAAAATGTCTAGCCCTTTCAGAAGATCCCTAGCTACATCTGTGCTGACTGAAGGCCTGATAGAGCTAGCCTCAAGATTGTCCCTACCTTTGGTAGGTGGGATATCCCAGCCCCTGTTCAAGAAAACAGAGGCAAAGAAACTGTTAAAAATATCAGCTTTCTTGTCTGGTGTGACTACAAGATTACTGTTTGTGTCTTGCAGGGGCCCTACATTGCCTGGGCACCCTCTTCTAGTACACTGGGAGCAAGAAGGATTTTTTGTTGTCCTTAATCCTGGACGCTAGCCTGAGTTCCATCTCTACCTTGGCCTTCCTAATAGCCCTCCTACACTCCCAGGCCAAGGAGGAGTACTCCCTTCCACTGGTTGTACACCACCCTTTTAGTCCTCAGGCATTGCTGAATGCCCTTGCTGAGCCAAGGGGGTTTCTGAGCACTCTTACAACCCTTGCTTCTCTCAGGGACTGTTATCTTTTGGGCCTGGAGGATCGCTCCCTTAAGGTATGACCATCCTTGCACTGCTTTTCTCTGTACCAGAAACTCTGGGGGGACGGACATGCTGGAAAATGAGCTTTCCTGCTAGATGGCCCTCCAGCTTTCTGGTTGGGATCTCAGGAGGACCAGGCCATGAATGGGTTCATGCCCCTAGTGGCTGGGGGGGCAGGACTGCTGGCGGGAGCGTGGCGGCAGAGCACAATAATGGGGAGTGGGGAGCTTCCACAGATGCTACTGGCACTGGTGGCAGTGGGGCCTCTGTGGTGAGCAGCGACCACAAGTTGGTGATCACCTACAGGTGCTACCAGCAGCATCAGCAGTGGCCAGAGGTGATCAGAGACCACCTGTAGATGCCACTGGCACTGCCGGTGTAGGGGTGGTGAGTGGTGACTGGCTGCACCTTTTTTGCAGAGGTGCACTGCCACATGAAGGGGGTGTATGTGCACCTGTGGGCACCTGCTATGTATTGCCCCTAGGTCAGGCTGCCCCCCCCCACTACAGTGGGTCTCTTCCCCCAGCTGCAGCCAACAGAAGCAGTTTATGTTCCCCATGCTGTTTTTCACAGTGCTGGGAAATCTGGTGGGAGGTAGAAAAGGAATCTCCCCTTCCATGGGTGGGGCACCCTGGCCCACAGCAAGACCTGAGCTGGGAAGATGGGTGGGGAGCCATCTGGCAAGGGGTCTCATTTTTCATACTCCCCACCAGAGTTCCTGGTGCAGTAAATAGTAATGCAGGGAACTCAGGATACTGCTGCCCATAGGGGAAGTGGGGTGAGGCTGGAGGAGGCACTTCAGTAGTCTTCTGAGAGGCCTGCAGGAGTGCTCCCCATCTTCTGGCCTTGGCCAATGCAGTCAGGCACCAAGCCCATCCCCCCTTCCCTTCCACCAAACAGCAAATGGCTGTTCAGTTGGAACCCATTTAAACTTATAGCACTTTACTTAAGTTCAGTAGTTAGGGTATTATCTGCCAGGAGCTTTTTGAAAATCTGTACTGAGCCTTATTGTCTACTCATCTTTTCTCCTATATTAGCACATATGTGGCTTATCACACTTCATAAGCATTTCAACTATTTCTGTGTCTTTCAGTCTCGGGATATTTAAAATCATGGATTTCTGGAATTGTCATACTTGCACCCAATATAATGAAACATTGCAACAGTTAACTACTATACATTTCACAATTCCTAAATATGGAAAGAAATACTTTGCTCAGTTAACAAAAAGGAAAAGGCATTTCACTGCATAGTGTCTCACTGTCCATCAAACTGAAGTTAATAAAATCAACTACAAAGTTGGATAAAAAACACTTGCAGGGGTCCCAGATGTGGGCAGAAAAGATACTGTGTTCATTTAAGATCCGTTATTACAAAGATTCTCTTCAACAGAAGCATTTATCTAGCCACTTAAAATAAGCGGAAAGTAGCGCTGAAAGGGACCTCCTCCCAAGGTCATCTAAGACAGACAGAAATAACAAATTTTTGCTCATTCTTGCCCCTGAAAGCACTCTACAGCCATGACCAAGTAAACAGAAGTGAACAGCTGAAAAGACCTTTAAAAGGACCTGATCCCATGAAAATCAGAACCCTCACTGTGTAAGGGTTCAGATGAAGATGTTTCAAAACAACTGCTTCAGTAACTTCTGTCTGCACTGCCTTCCAGCCTTGGAGCTATTTTTCAAACTGGGAAGGGGGAAAGGGAGCAGAGGGAGTTCAGTCTGAATTTTTTTCAGCCAGCACTGGAGAGTGGAGTGGGTAGATTGGAGACCCCTCACTTTGGTGGGGGCTCCAATCTACCCACTCCACCCTTCAGCACTGACTGGAGAAGCCCTAGAATGAATTACCTTTGCTTCCTTTCTCCTTCCCATTCTGAAAACAGCACCCAGGTTGGGATGGAGGAGGGCCTGTTGCTAGGGGAAGCAGCTGCAGGCTCACAGCCAGCAGCTGGATTCCCTAATCCCCTCTCTCCAGACTCAGCAGTGACCTTCTGTTTGGTTCAGGGGATCATTGTAACGCAGAGCACTTCCTGCAAAGTGTTATAGATTACAACAGAGAGATGCTCAACTGTCTACATCCCTAGTTCAGTTCCCTGCTCTAGACAGGAGCACCCTTAAGTAAACCATCCCATCCAAGTTCTTGAAAATTTTATGGGATGGAAATTCCACAACTTCTCTAGGTATCCTGTTCCAATGCTTGAAGATCCTCACAATCAGAAAGTTTCTCCTAATCTCCACCCTAAACTTCCTCTGCTACAGCTTTCACCCATTGCTCCTAGTCTTGTTGCCTGTGACCACAGAGAAAAGCCCATCTCCATCTTTTCTGTAATAACCCTTCAGTTATTTGAAGATTGTTATCGAATCCTCCCTGAGTTTTTGCTTTTCCTTTAAAAGAATTATGGTAAGATTTCAAACAAGATCTTGGTCTTTGTTGTAGTATATTCCTTTTTAGGAGCTTGAATCAAGGAAACCTGGCCCTGTTGTAGGTGACTGGTAGTGTGGATCCACGGGAGAGAACATGGCCCCCACAACAAGGCTGTCCCCGCTGCTAATGCGGTGGCTTCTGCGAGTGTCCCCCCAGATTCAGGAGACACTAGTCACCCATGGGCCCTGTTATTAGAAAGTGGAAGGTGTCTTTAAGGGCAGTTCCTGTCTCTGCGCACACCCTGGGAGGGCATGGGGATTATGCCCCCTGGATCTGCGTGGGGTGGTTGCCACTGTGGGCTGGGGCTGGAGCTGTGCTGGGCTCTTCCCAGTGGGGGCTGGGCTGGAATTGGCTGTGCTTGGGGTGGGTAGTGGTGGAACAGGGAGGGGGGCTATAGCAGGGGCTGCAGCCACTCCAAAATTTTCCATAACCCCCCCAATCTTCCCTCCCAGTGTCACGGCTGCCCCCCTTGAGTGCAGTCCAGCCCTTTCCCCTCTGGGGAAGGCCCCACACAGCCCTGACCCCAGCCTGCCCCTCCTTGTTTTGTGCAGATCAGAGAGCACCCCCCCCACCCCATGCCCTCCCGGATGAGTGGCAGTGGTGGGATCCATTGGATGAATGGACAAGTGCCAGATAAGTTGCCAGATGAGTCACTCCTGGATGAGTGGCATGCAGCTGCTCCTCCTCAAAGATGAGCCATGGCTCTGCCCTGTGTCTGCCTCACCCCAGCTCCCCCACCATGGGAGACTTGATTTGCCTTCCGACACCCCTTCGCTCCCCTCCCCATCCATCACAACAGACTTACCAGCTGGACGCAGCTGTGCTTCTCACTGCCTGCATGCTGTGGTGCATCTGCATACATGCACAGGTCATTTATCAGCCATATTAGGCAGATTTCTCATACAATTTTCTTTATATCGGTGCTGATCCAATACCTGAGCAATGTACCAGTGCACTGCTATGTACCGTATTGATAAATAAACACAAAATCCTTGTTTGTTCACTTCAGTAGAAATCAGACCGTTTCCTTGCACCATACAACAAACCTCTTTGTGCTTTTCGAGTGGCATAGAGTTGGCATCAAAATGTGTTGTCTGGAGAAAGGTACGCACACATTTGGAGCCATTTCAAAAAGGCAGCAGCTAGTACTTCTCTAAATTGTTACTTGCAGACAGGCAGGAACAATACAAGTATAGCAAAAACACTCCAACTTTAACACTGCTTCATCCAGGGTTAAAGGCTTTGGACATGTCTTCACTTCCACCAGTGCAATGTTTTGGGAAATTTGCAGTGGTAGAATTTTATCAGGATAGGAAGCATACAGATCTTTCAGCCTGAAGATGCTCCCTGTCAGAGGCCCTAACAGGCAGCCCAGCCAAGATTAATTGCCTAATTAGTTGGCTAAATCTGCCAGAGTCTCTAACTGGGTGAGGCAGCAAGTTAGAGTCTCTGGCCCCTGTTCAGGTCAGCCTAGAGACCTGACTAGTTTGATAACAATTCAAAATAAGAGGATGTGGGAATTGAGTCATAGCAATGCTGGGGCATATGAAAAAAACACTGGAATAAAAGTGGATTTGTGGATTCAGAGAAGGTGATAAAAAGGTGGTCATGGTCAGAATGTTTCTTAATCTACTACAGCTGGAAGACATGGAAACATGATTAGAAATGTATTCTTAGCAGATGGATGTTGTGGACAAAGTGTGGGGCTTTTGGCATATGGACAAGAGGAGAGGGGGTGAAGATGTTATTGAAACCCAGTGAACACAGGAGGGGTCCAGCATTTGCTCCTGGTGATGACACTAGTTTTACATCTAGTGAATCCATGATTTACTTTGAGTTGCTCAATGTATGCAGCAAATCTGGGGAGGAAAGTCACCTGGCACTCCACTCTCCTCACACTATCACGTTTTCACCAGTGAATGGGTGACAGAGATGTGGGAGAAGCAGTAAAGCAGTGGAGGGGGTTGTAAATAAATGAGGAATCAAACATTTTGTGGAGGCAACAGGAATCTGCTTAAGGGAGGAGGAGGATAGCTTGAACATCAGTAGCAATGTAGATGTATAAGAAGGGATAATTTTCTTCATTATTAGTGATGGCTTTAAACGTGGCATCACTGATGCAAGAAGTGTTTTTAGCCAGAAGTGGTGGGACTGGGTGGAGTTCTTCCTGGCTCCAGTGAATGCTGATATCTTGTGCTTGCAAGAGTATGGGATACCACAGCCCTTATGGTGCCAGAGAAAATACCCTGATTGAAGTAATGCAATTAAAATGGCGCTGTGTAATGGAGGGTTGCACCCTTGTTTGCTTCCAGACAGGACTCCCTGCAAAAGCCTTATAGTTAGCTTCCCACTGGCCAACTTCCAGCAGGAGGATTGCAGCTACACAACAACATTATAGAAATGAGAGACTCCTTCCTACCTTGCTACTGTGGCCATATGCTAGAGGGCAAGTAAAACTCAGGTGCATCTGAACCCCAAGCTTCTGGGCTTGGGCCTGCATCTAGGATGTCTGCCAAAGGATCTGCAAGCATCTGAAGCCCCAGGCAGGGGTGGAGGATGTTTGCCCATAGTAGGGCTGCATTTGGTTGTTGAATGACTCAAGGATTTGGAATTGATTTGGCTGATTTGACTTAGAACACAATATTTTTATAGAATAGTGCAGGCTGCTAGATAATGTAGACCATGGCATTTTTGAGGAGTTCAAGGTGGGGACCCTTGTGGTGGTCAGGTACTCCTGTGAATGGAGCAGCAAGGGTGCTGATTTTAATCAAAAGCCCCCATGTAAAAATGGAGGGTAATTATCGGCAGACTGTTAAATATGATGGTGGAGAAGTGGAGGGAAAAGAAAGACATCTTCAGGTTTCGAAATGGAAAATCTCTTGCAGATGTGGCATGGTTCCTCCCTGAGACATTGAATGAATGCCTACTCATGGCAATTTCTACCAGGAGATTTACATTTCTACCAGGAGAATCATCATGCATATATGTGGCCATGGTTATAGCAGTTCTGTTATATTTGCATTATTCCTGGCTTGCCCAATGTGACAGGGGCAAACTTTCATGCCCTGTGCAAGCACTGACCTTCCCCCTGTCTATGGGTTGGCCACCCCCTCACTCTCCGGCCATGCCTTGATTCATAGATGCTAGGGTCAGAAGGGACCTCAACAGATCATTGAGTCTGACCCCCTGCCTAAGCAGGCAAGAGTGCTGAGGTCAGATGACCCCAGCCACATGCCTATCCAGCCTTCTTTTTAAGACCCCCAAGGTAGGGGAGAACACCACCTCCCTTGGAAGCCCATTCCAAATTTTGGCCACCCTTACCATGAATAAGCCTTTCCTGACATCTAGCACAAATCTGTTCTCTGTCAGTTTATGACCATTGTTCCCTGCTACCCCAAGAGGCACCCTGGCAAACAAAGCATCTCCGGTGCCTTTCTGCATCTGCCTAATGAATTTGTAGGCGGCTACAAGATCACCTTTTAGCCTTCTCTTGCAGAGGCTGAAGAGGTCCAGGTCCCTCTATCTCGCCTTATAAGGCTTGTCCTGTAAGCCACTAACCATATGAGTGGCTCTCCTCTGGACCCTCTTGAGTCTTTCAACATCCTTCTTGAAATGCAGTGCCCAAAACTGGACACAGTACTTTAAGTACTTTAAGTACTGTGCCCTGCCACACCCACAGGTAACAATTAAAATGTAACAACTGTTGTCCTTTTTAAACCCTCCTGTTTGGAAATTGCTTAAAATGTGTGTATCCGTACCCTCTGGTTGTCTTTGCCTTCCTCTCTTCTCCTGTAGCGTTTCTTCCATGCAGCCACACAGCCATAAAAAAAGTACCACGTGACAGCTCTCTGGTCATATAACACCGATTATAAACATTTCTTGGATTTTAGATGGTGGTTTTCATTGTTTTAGGTATCCTCTTCCAAAAGGAACTTAACTGCTTGTTACATTTATCCTGAATAAAGGGCAGTAGTTAGCCTACTAATTTTTCAATTGAGCTTCACTTGATCCTTGGGATAAAAATGAAGAACAAAACATATAGACCCCTATACCAACATGATGCTTAGCAGCAGAAATATTTGATGGAATAACTGGATCTAGCAGGTTGCCATCTTGGGGTCTTTCAACCAGGCTTTGTCTCTCCCCTTTTTTCAGAAGCCTTAGTACTTTGAAGTTACTTCCGCTACCTGCCTTTCCACCTGGAGCACCCTGTCAGCTTGCCCCAGTGTACAGGTTTCCCTTGCTTTCTATGGGTTCTGTACGTGCAAATTCACTCTTATGCAATGACCCTTTTTGCACAAAAAATGTGTTATGTGCGAGGTAAATTCACTCTTATGTGATCGGTGTGGTGGAAGCCCACAGTCAGCTGCTTTGTGCAGTGCATTGTGGGAGTGACACACACCGAAATGCAGTCTCCTATGTGGATCTGTGCTCCTCGCTCATTGTCTGTGGCACGCATTTCTGTAGTTGCCATTATGATGGTACACGCAAGCACAGGGCACTGTCTGCTGCTGGTGAGTATCAAAACTGTCTTGTTAATGTGGTAGAAATGGGTCTGGAGGTCAGCACAGTTGGGGTCTTGGAACATATCCCTATGTGTTACATTGTTAAGTGGGTTCCCTTTTGCAAATTCAAGTTATGCTCCATTTTCCAGGCATGCATGTCCAGCATAAAGTGAGGGAAACCTATATATATAGCCTTCCACCAAACAAAGTAAGCAAACATGTAAAGTATTATCCTAACCCAAGATGGGTCCTCTGTGGCTTCACTCTTCCTTACCAACTTTGCCCTCCTCCTAGCACAGAGGGTTCCCACCTCTGGTGTTTCCCCTCCAGTCTTTCCCCTAGTTCTACCTGCTGGGGTTATTAATTTCCAGCAAGCCAAGCCTTCCTTAGTCTTCTCTCAGTGCAGACTTTCAGTCTAACTAGCTGCATCCTTTTAAGGGGACAGACCAGCCTGTTACACTGGAGCTTAATTTATTTTTAGAAAACTACTAGCCAAGCATCCAGAATGGTTGACTCAAATAAGCCTTAACTAAAGAAAGGATTAGGAGATCATTATTCTACTACTGCAACCTGTAATTAGAAGCTGTGCTAGTAAGACAGTTCTCTAGATAAATTGTGCAGTTCTCATGAAAGCAACAAACAATATTACCAGCAGTGCAACTTGCCCTCCTCATTTTCTTTTCATATAAACTCTAAGCTCTTTTGAGCTTCCTGCCTGATTAGCCTGCGTTTAAAATTCAAGTCGAGTAGTGATGCTGGGACACTCAATTATGGGCTTTTTGGTTTGTGTTTTTTTTGGTTTTTTACAATCTCCAAAAGAAAGGTCCTATAGAAATCCCTTTAAAGGGATAGTTGCATTTGTTTAAAATTAATGTAATACTTTGCATACTGAATTAAAAATGCTCATTTAATGATTTATGAACATATACCCAATCCAAGAATGGTTTCTGTGTAAGGAATATATCACTGACCACATGCATCTGCCACAGATGGGTCACTGTAAATTCTGTAAGCTGTTGAAGACCAGTGTTCTTATGAATAAAAACCTGTACACCTTGTAATTAAACGCTGCATCTTAAATTGACATATCTTCACTGAGATTATCTGCTCTTCCCTCCAATTTCCCAGGCTAATTCGTATTTGAGTCTTTTTCCTATTACTCTGGTGATGATGCTGAAGAATGCAACTCATGAGTTAAACCCAAGCAGTAATTTTTCAGATAATTTAAGTAGCAAAAACATGCCCTTGTACCTCAGGTACTATGCTGGGATAATCACGCTATCCAATTGCCAATGCAAATTTGCAATATGCAGTAATTACCTTGGTGTTTTTAATCACAGTCCATGTTTACTGTGTCATGATCACACAGTTTATGAATATGATACTTCAGTCTTGATTGTCACCTGTCATTTCATTATTAATGTTGGAAATAAGGTGCCAAATGGAAACATTGATTCATTATATAAACTTATCAGAATCTGTCAAATAAATCTAACTTAATCATAGAAAAGTAGAGTTGGAAGAGACCTCAGGAAGTCATCTAGTCCAATCCCCTGCTCAAAGCAGGATCACCCCCAACTATATTATCCCAGCCAAGGTTTTGCTTATCCAGGTCTAAAAACCTCTGAGAATGGAGATTCCACAGCCTCTCTGGCTAGCCTGTTCCAGGGCTTTACTACCCTTGCCATCAGAGAGGTTTTCTTAATATCTAACTTTAAGTTACCTTGGTGCATCCTGTTTTGTCATCTGCCACCACTGAGAACAGTTTATCTCTATCCTCTTTGGAATACACCCCTCAAGTAGTTGAAGGCTGCTATTAACTCTACCCTCAGTTTCCACTTCTCCAGATTAAATAATCCCATTTCCCATGCTCTTCAATTTATCCACATCCTTTTTGTAGTGAGGGGACCAAAACTGATACAGTACTCCAGATGTGGCTTCATTAGTGCTGTATGGAGGAGAAGAATCAGTTCCCTTGATCTGCAGACAATGCTCCTACTAATGCAGTATGCTGTTAGTTTTTTTTGCAACAAGGGCACATTGTTGATTCATTTTCAGTTTGCTGTACACTGTAACCCCCAGGTCTTTTTCTGAAGAGCTGCTGCTTAGCCAGTCAGTTGTCAACCTATACCAGTGCATGGAATTGTTCTGTCCTAAGTGCAGGTCTGTTTACTTGTCTCTGTTGAACTTCATGAGATCTCTTTTGGTCCAGTCCTCTAATTTGTTGAGGTCTGTCTGAATCCTAGCCCTACACTCCAGGATATCTTCTACTGCCCTCAACTTGGTGTCATCTGCAAACATGCTAAGTGTGTACTACATGCCACTTTCCAGATCATTGAGGAAGTTACTGAGCAAGGCTCAGCGGTGACTTGGTGGCAGCCTATAAGTATATAAGGGGTGTGCATCAGGATCTGGGACAATAGTTGTTCACCAGGGCTCCCCCAAGGGATGACAAGGTCTAATGGCCACAAATTCCTGGAAGGCCAATTTAGACTGGACATAAGGCAAAGCTTCTTTACAGTCCGAGTGTCCAGGGTCTGCAACAGACTACCTCCGGAGGTAGTGCAAGCACCTATTCTGGACTCATTCAAAAGGTGTTTGGATGTTTATCTTGCTGGGATCATTTGACCCCAGAAGACTTCCTGCCTATGGCAGTTGGGCTGGACTCAGTTTCACAAGGGCCCTTCCAGCCCCTAATGTCTATGAAATCTCTGAAACAAAACTGACCCCAGGACCTGTCCTTGGGGTACTCCATTGGATACTGGCTTCCACCTATGCATCAAGCCATTGATTACTACCCTTTGAGCCCAATGATCTAGCCAATTTTCTATGCACCTTACAGTCCATTCATCCAACTCATACTTCCTTAGCTTGTTTGCAAGAATGTTGTAGGAGACTGCATCAAAAGCCTTGCTGAAGTCAAGGTATATCACATTCACTGGTTTTCCTGTATCACAGAGCTATTCATCTCATCATAAAAGATAATCAGGTTGGTCAGGCAGGACTTGCCTGTGATGGATCCATGGTAACTGTTCTTAATCACCTTCTCCTTCAAGCATTTAGAAATTGATCCTTGAGGACCTGCTTCATGATTTTTCAAGGGACTGAGGTGAGACTGATGGATCTGGAGGTTCCCAGATCCTCCTTCTTCCCTTTCTTCAAGGCGTGCACTATATTTACCCTTTTCAAATTGGTTGGGACCTCTCCTAATTGCCATGAGTTTTTAAAAATAATGGCCAGTGGGTGTACAATTACATTAGCAAGCTCCCTCAGCAGCCTTGGGTGCATCACATCTAGCTCCATGAACTTGTAGTATACGTCCAGCTTTTCTAAATAGTTCCTAACCTGTTCTCTTGCCTCTCTTGGCTGCTCACCTCCTCCCTAACCTGTGCTGCCAAGTGCAGTAGTCTGGTAGGTGACTTTCCCTTGAGGTAAAAAAAGGCATTGAGTCCTTTGGCCTCTTCTGCATCAACTGTCACTAGGTTGTCTCCTCCTTTCAGTAAGGGACCCACACTTTCCTTATCTTCCTCTTGATGCTGACATACTTGTAGCAACACTTTTTTTTGTTACCTTTCATGTTACTTGCCATCTGCAACTCCAGCTGTGCTTTGGCCTTCCTGGGAATTTATATACATGCTCCAGGATTGGAGTGGGGTGTGCTTCAATTACAGGAAGACTAGCAAGTATGCAAGTGGCTCTGAGAGCTGCTCTAATTAAAGCACCTGGAGCATCATTTGCGTCAGCATCCTCATACTGAAAAATGGCAGGAGGCATGTTAACTAAAGCTTGTTTGAGTTTGGGGGTGCTGATACATGTGACACTGGAGTCTGCTGGAGCACAGTAATTACCATGCTCCAGCAGACTCGATTAATGAAGTCTGCTCTGATGCACTGTAACTGCAACATGTCCGAGCAGTTTCAGTATATGTGTATAGGCATCCCCTGATTTTTATCTCTGCATCCCCAAACAATTCTCTTGTACTCTTCCCTAGTAATCTGTCCAAGTATGTACTTCTTGTATGCTTTCTTTTTGTGTGTTAGTTCACTGAAGCATTCCATACTAAGCCAAGCTGCCATACTTGCTAGTCTTCTTGCACATTGGGATGGTTTGTCCCTGCACCCTTATTAAGGCTTTTTTTAAAGTACATCCAGCTCTCCTGGACTCCTTTCCACATGTCACAGCATAGCTAATCTGCTTCATTGGGCAAAACACACTCCAGCCATTGTCTCATCTGTTGATCTTGTAAGACAATGGGCAATACATTCCCTGCTTCCAGAGATGGGACCCAGCACTCTCCAAGGTTTTCAGAGATTACCAAGGATTTATCTCATGAAGCAGGGGACCTTGACTTTGGCTGCTTGCAGAGACAAACCTCGGAGATCCTGTGGATGAATCTCTGGAAGCAGGGAAAGCCCAGCTCTGAGGCCACCAATCATAGAAGAGATATGGATTTCTATTTGCATTCACTTTGTGCCCTCATAAAAATGTTATGTGAGCACGAAGGTGAAAGGTGTCTGTTTCTACCCAAAGTCCTCTTCCAGTCCATCTTACATTCCCATGATGTAAGATGAAAGCAAGTTTGGCTCTGTCATGAGTTGCAAAGTGATTATGTAAACAATGTCCATGTTTAGCCTTGGAGAGAATGGGACTAAATGTGCTCTGCCCACCATAGTCAGATGATATCCTCTAGAGCAGCGTTTCTCAATTCATGGGTCACAGCCCAAAAACAGGTCACAAGAATATATGGAAGGGTCACAAACAAACATTAAAATGGACCATCGAGCTTTAAAATGGATTCTCCATTGAAGGAGAAAAACGTGGGAAACCATGGGTTTTCCCTTCCAAGCTGGCAGAGTTCCAGCCTGCTTGGGGCTGCTTGGGTCCCCCTATGTCTCCCTCACCCTCACTGCATCACACACTAGGGGACTAGGTCCTGGGAGTAGGGTCAGGAATGAGGGGCACTGGGTCAGGACTGGCCGACGGTGTTTACAAATGGGTCCTGGTACAAAAAACATTGAGAACCATTGCTTTAGAGCCAGAAGTTTGTTCACAAGGCTGCTCCAAGTTTGGTCCCAGCTCTAAAAACTGTGAGAGGCCAAGAGCTTGAGAGTGGGTGCTGAGGACTATTCTGAAACAAGTTCATGGGCAAACTTCAGACTTTAAAAAATGTTCATGGACTCAGATGATGGGGCTTTCTAAAGCCTTCCCAGCCCACCTCTGACCCACCACTTTCACTTTTTGTACAATATATTCTGCTTTGAAATTTGGTCTTCAGATAATAGTTTTGTAGGGTTTTTTTTTATAATTAATAGGATAACAGAACCTTTGGATAATTTTGGAAAGGCACTAATATTAAAATAACTTTTTCAGGAAGATACTTCATATTTGTTGGGTTGGTTGTCATTAACTCAGTCTATGATGAGATCTGGAAAAGTAATGTAAGGTAAAATTAGAAGACTGACCCCAGCCATGCAGTTTCTGTCACAATAAAGAGATTACATGCGTGTATAAAATACATGAACATGTAGGAAAATGTCTTTTTATGTCCTTCAGAGTTCAGGTCTTGAATCAGTCAGCTAACCATACCAGTTAAAAGTGAGAGGTGATCTTTAAGACAGCTAGACCATAGGCCATGGGTTTGGGGGTTGTTTGTTTGTATGTTTGTTTGTTTTTTTTTTTACAATTTTCATTAATAGTAGTGTATTGTTATTTTATTGTTTATTTATTTATTTTTTTTTTACAAATTAAGCATTTGGGAAATAAAGGTGAAGTTGTAGAAGGACTTCACTTTAGAAAGTTATGTGGTGCCCCCTATGACAAATTTCACTGTAGCAGAATATTGCCCTGATTATGTCTGCCACATTTTGCTGGAACATTCATGTAAATTAAGGAGGCTCTCAGAGACCAGGATGAGCCCTTTCATGCCTCACTCCACTCTGCTTATCCTGGAGGTGCTTCATTTGGCCTAATCTTTTAACTCTGCCCTAAGCATGGTGTCTCTCCCTCCACTTGGTCTCAGACAAATGTGTTTCTCTCTCAGTTCCAGGTCCTCACCCATCTTACCTTTGAACCACCAGATTCTCTCACTCTCCACGGCCTCCTTCCTCTGCTTTAAGTCACTCCCAAGCCTCACAGATGTAAAACAATCAACACAAATACTTACTGACCCATCTAGGTACACTCATCACAAAGATCCTTCCCCACCCTACCAGGTGACTCCCATCAGCTCCCTAGGATATGTGACCCTTTTGTGTATCCTTAGTATCGCCTGCTTTTTAGTGAGCTCTTCTCCCCACAACACTGAGGACTAAAGTAAGCCTCTAGCTCTGGACCTAAGTCTACTTTTCCTGCCCCTGCATTAACCAGTTTAGGTTTGCCTCCTTGCAGCCTGTCTCCCTATGAGCAGGCTTACAACTTTGGCCAACAGCTCCCAATCAAGCACCCTCATGCATTACTTAGCTTCTTTGTAAGCTGTCTTTCCTCAGTAGAAGAGGTTACTCACTTGCCTACTTATCACCAGCTTGCCTAAGTCTCCTACAGCTGCCTGGAGCCCAGCCTTTGCAGGCTTGTGCCAGGTAAACAGCCTGTAGCTTTTCAGCTGCTACTCTTTTCCCCTCTTGGCTGACCAAGTCTTTTTTGCTGGTCCCCAGTTAGTTGTCTTCCCCTCAAAGTAACAGGGGTAGATGCCCCATATTGCAGGAGTATTTGACCAAGACCACATAGTAAGTCCATGGCAGAACCATTTTTAAGACTAAAGGGCCCGGTTACTCCCAACTTATTCCCATAGATCACATAGCCTTTCAGTACCAAAGAGTGCTTGTATACGCGACAGGGGTTTAGTTGTGTTTAGTTTTCCCTAAATTGAAATCGTGGGTTTTTAAAAAAATCCACTCTTTCTACCATTTCAATTTAGGGAGAACTAAACTGAACTAAACCCGTATCGCATGTACACGAGGGTTAGGGGCCTGATCCTTAAACCTTACCTACCTTTCCCAAGGCAGGCTGGGGAGTAGGGGGAGGCAAGCTGCCAATGGGCCAAGTGGTCCCTGAGCTGCAAGGGACCCCGGTGCTATCCTCCATGGTGGTGCCCACCAGGTGGCACCAGCTACTTGACACCCAGCCTGAGTGGTCCCAGGGGGTGCTGCAGCCTCAGAGGGAAGCACTGGGCCCTTGCACAGCTCAAGCAGGCAGTCCAGGAGGAAAAAAAATAATAGGCTAGGCTTGTTGCTGCTTTTCTGTTGTTGTTGTTCTTTAGTCAAGTCTGGCTGCTGCTGGGTCGCACAGCCCCTGAGCTTTGCAGGGCCCAATGCTTCCCTCCATGGCTGCAGCACCCCCCTGCCACCACAGGACCACCTGCCACCACAGAAGAAAGCATCGGGGTCCTCTGCAGCTCAGGGGCTGCTTGGCTCACCAGCAGCTCATCCCTCCCCCACCCCCCACTCACTGTGGGAGAGTCAGGTAAGCTCCAGCACCCCTACAACGTCCCTGCCACCTTCCCACTGGCTAGGACTGCCTGGGAATGGCTGGTTTGCCCCTGGGGTCAAGTAGCAGGAGGGTGGCTGGGTGTGCTAGCAGCTGGAGAAGGCAGCGGGGATGGCACATGGGGTACTGAAGCCTGCCAAGCCTGAGCTTCCCCAAGCACATCGGCTTTCAGTGCCCTGTGCACCATTGCACTTTGTTGGGTAGCAAACTAAAACACCTTGGAGGGTTTTTATTTTGCTATGTTGCAAAGTCATTTAAAGCAGAACATGCTGCTAAGCGTGAGAACAGCAATGCCAGTAAAGCGGTCCAAAAGGGTATGTAAGCTACTTTAAAGGTCAGTTTTGTTGCATGTACAAAGGCCCCAAAAGTTTGGGTAGGACTTGGAGCACAGATGTATTCCCTTTATCACTACACTCCTTTAAGCAGGAATCAGTGTTGTATATGAGGATTTTTGAGAGGACATCCTCCAAAATATACTATGTAACACATTTAAACCTTGAATGAAAAATCTGGGACTTCAGATTAGATTTTCATATCAAAGGATGGGATACAGCAATAGATAAATGGTGAAATACATTTTCTACCTCTACTATTTTTTGAAAATCTAAGAGTAACAAAGATCTTCTTTTCTAATTTTTACTACAGACCAATGAGATGAAGCCATACTGGGGAGTGGGAGCAATTTCAACCTCTCTCTCCTGATCTATCTCATGTTCATGCTTAAGCCAGTTAGCATTCCCAAACACATGGAGTGCATGGAAATAGCTCTGCTGCACTTTGAATGTGCATTGTCAGGAGGTAATGGACATTTTCCTGCTCTATACTTTTGAGGCACAAAAACAAACATGCAGTTGCATCTCTGCAATTTGCATATACAGTCAGACTGGAATAATGCCTAGTCATATTGCTAGGTCTCTGACTTCTGGCATTGAGTGGAGATACCCCAGTTGTAGCTTACATTAAAAATATGTTTCTAGTATGCTACAGTTATAATTAAATGCTTGCTGATTGCAACTAATGCAGCAAGTTCTGACTGAGCCTGCACATAACCACCAGCAAGGGGAAAAGCTGTAGTCACTTAAAGCCAGAAAAGAAACCCCTTGGCCTTGCATATATCAGTGAAGAAGATCAGGACACTGACATTTGGGTACCATTCAATTCCCTTCAGTGATTCTGAGGGTGTCACACTGCCGCTGTTCCTGCTAGTAGAACACCTGAAAAGATGCTGTTCTTCCATCTGGGGTCATACTGCTTTCATACAGTCTTCCACTCAATAGGGCAGGAAGACTGCATGTCCATCTAGCCATCAGAAAAGTTAATGGCACTTTATCGTGCATCAGCAGATGCACGACAAATAGATCCAAGGAGGTGATACTTCCCCTCTATCGGGCAGTGGTCAGACAACAGTTGGAGTACTGAGTGCAATTCTGGGCACCTCATTTCAAGAGAGATGTGGATAACCTGGAGAGGGTCCAGAGAAGGGCCACTTGTATGGTTAAGGGCTTGCAGGCCAAGCCCTATGAGGAGAGACTAGGGCAC
>JAGPOW010001296.1:91430870-91441381 GCA_030014935.1 Caiman crocodilus
TGTGGATAACCTGGAGAGGGTCCAGAGAAGGGCCACTTGTATGGTTAAGGGCTTGCAGGCCAAGCCCTATGAGGAGAGACTAGGGCACCTGGACCTTTTTAGCCTCCACAAGGGAAGGTTGAGAGGCAATGTAGCTGCCTATAAGTTCATCACAGGGGCACAGAAGGGAATTGTTGAGGTTTTATTCACCAAGATGCCCCCAGGGGTTACAAGAAATAATGGCTGCAAGCTAACAGAGAGCAGGTTTAGACTAGACATTAGGAAGAACTTCTTCACAGTTCGAGTGGCCAAGGTCTGGAACAGGCTCCCAAGGGAGGTGGTGCTCTCCTCTACCCTGAGGGTCTTCAAGAGGAGGTTAGATAGGCATCTAGCTGGAGTCATCTAAACCCAGCACTTTTTCCTGCCTATGCAGGGGGTTGGACTCGATGATCTATTGAGGTCCCTTCTGACCCTAACATCTATGAATCTAAGTGATCACATGTAGGACTACAAATCCTTAACGGCATATTTTAAGATTTGCGTATTTGGACAATACATCCAACAGATTTGCCCTTGAGGACTGCATCATCTTTATGGTGCATATTGCTGATCTGAACATTTAAGTTCTTAAAGCTTCCCTATAGAATTAAGAACTGGACATTCTTAATTTTGTGAAGGATTTTCCAAACAACCAGCATGAGTGTGTGCAGGGAGAAAGAGAGAAGAAGATCAAGAGAATTTCCTTTGAATATAACTCATTAAAGGATGGCACCTGACTAAGTGACTGTTGCACATGAAAGCTTATACGTTTCTGATTCAACTAGTCTGTAAGGGGTATCTTTACCTTTTCTTCTTCCTTACTTCAGACTAATATGACTAGCTACTTCTCTCTGCTCATTAAAGGAACACACTGATTATCTTAAAGAAAAGCCACAGGTGATTTGCTTAGTAGGTTGCCAGCTCCCCAGCATCAATCAAGAGCCAGTTTTTGCTTTCTGACAGAAACTTTAAGTTGTGGGAGTTGTGTGTGTTCACAATATTTTTTCCTCTTATTTTTATTCAGTTAATTTTTAAATGTGATGTTTGAAGATGAAATACAAATTAAGCAAGTTCCTGAGAATTCAGTCTGTAATAAGAAAGAGGAAAAAGAGCATGGTAGAGAGATGATTATCTCAGTACTGCACTGAGGCAGTACCAACAATAGAGTTCCATAATGCTCCAAGTTGGTCAGAGGCCTCCTTTGCATTACAGCCACACTTAGTATTGTTATCTTATAACCTGAAACAGAGCCTTTATCTGGGCCCCCCTAGAAGATAAACCTGCTACTGTTTTTGTCTCTTTTAAATGATGAGCGAAAGAAATGAGTTTCTCATAAAGATTTACATTATACTTTAAAAACCTGATGTCATGGTAAAATGCAAGAAACCAATGAAGGTCAGATAAAAGTTAATGTGTTGTGTGTGTAACTTCTATCAGATTTTTTAACATCTTAATTAAATAACAGAAGCTGAGGAAGTGTACATCATTGAGCTAGCCCAGTCAAACATCATACACGTCTTTTTCTCAGGGATGTAGTATAAATTAAGTTTCTAAATTAAAGGCATAATTCTTAAAAGATCCTAACAATAATAGAGTTTCAGGGAACTCTGATTAGGCATGATCTTTCCAAAATCCATGTCAGTTGTAGTTGCAAAGAAAAATGAGACTGTCGTCTGTTAGCAGCCTTGATTCAGAATCCAAAGTAAATTGGTTATGAAAGTCAGTAATACATTAATGAAGATTAACAATGGAGCCCTAAGGAACCTGAGTAACTGAACTGGAAATGAGAGAATGATTGATGCAGCAATGGTAACAAAGGCCCTACTGAGAAATGATAACTCCCACTGTTATTATGGAGAATGAGAAGAGCAGTGAACCAAATATGGAACCCCTATGCCTTCATGACACTTGTTAGGATGCAGTTGGAGGTAGCTGATTCAACAGACAGACAAGCTATATCTTTACAAAACAAGATGTAATGGTGACTGGGACACTATCACTATCTTCTTCACAGTGCTCCAAAATAATGTCAGTGCTGGGGGTGGGAAAGGAAACACAGACTGCAGTTTGTGAGGAAAATGAACACTTAATTCTTGCTGTCAAAATATATGAGCAAACTGAACTAGTACAGGTTGTATTGAATAGATTAATAAATATGTGATCTTTGATTAGGATCCTAACTATGAACTATGGAAGGACAAGGAAGGAAGAGTAAAAACAGCTGTTTTAAAAACAGATTTAAAGAATATTTATAAAGTGTTAGTGTGAACTAAAAATCTATACGAGCCACTAGCAAGTAGCAGTGTGACCAACAACCTTCTTATCTTCTATAAAAAAAAAAACACTTTAGGAAGATGATAAATCAACATCTCTTGTCATATATGTTCTTTTGAATTTGGTGATACACATGTAATTACAAATTAGGGCTTGATCAATATCTCTTTAATAACAATTGAGATTTTCTTTTATAGAAAAGCCAGTCTATTAAATTACCTTGTTTAAAATGTTGATTCAACTAAAACAAGAAGGCAATTTACATATTACAATTTACAGAAACCATTTGGGCCCACAATTCATTCTATTTCACTGCATGATATGCCTCGTTATGTCTCTCTGTTCTGTTGTCATAAAAGCATGTTTTCCTATTGCAATTAAGGAACCTGGCCAAGTGTTTGTTTCTACTTTGTTCTTTTGTAAAGAGGTAAGTATGTATTGCCCTATAACTTCTGTTAAAAGATTAATCCAAATGCAAACTTGGATCATTGTAGTTAAAAATCAAAACTAGGGACTAGGAAAGTAAAAACTGTAATACTGTCTCACTCTCTGCAGCCTTCAGAAATTTGGTTAAATGTGTGCCTGTTTCCCCTTCTTGTAGAATGGGCATAATGTCACTAAATCCCAAGTTGCAGATTTAGTGTTAGTAATAACATAGTACAGTAAAAGCACTGTTTTCCAACATGAGTCCCCACCTAATGATGGGTGCCGATAAGCTAAAAATGTCAGTTACCTGAGGCACAAGGGTTTCCAGCCAGACACAGAGTCCTTTAACATGCTGTAGGATTCTCTGAAGGGATTCCACATCCATGCTAAATTATTTTATGTCCCTCTCCCCCTCCCCCCCATCATGAACTCTTAACATAAAATAGCTGATAACCTCCCTCAATATTTTGCTGAATTAATCAACTAGCAAATTATACCAGGGCTTGAAGGTGACAAGTGGCAAAGTTGTCCTCTTTTAGTAAAAGACATTTTCAAGACTGAGTTGAGATTTTAATGAGAGAAATTAATTCCGTTAGTTAAATCAAAACAATTATGAGATTATGTAAATGTCAGAGAAAATTTCAAGTGTCAGAAGCATCCAGACATTCATTTTTCGAGAAGTGTAAAAATAAAACCCCTATAACACAGCTAAAGCATAGGCTTTGAAAAATATTTGGCAAGTTTGTCATCAAGGGAAATCAAAGAGATTTAATACTTTTAAATAAACTTAGCTGAAAGTGGAATAAGCAAAGTTTGTATTCTTTTTATTATGTGCCTGTCTCTCTTTTTTCAGAGGAATAATCCCTCATGGAGGGAAGTTTCAGTGAGCCTTTTTTAGGCATACTGTATACTTAAATATTATTTTTGTTGGTTTTGAAATCCTGTCACAAGTGTTCTAGTAATATATGGCAGCCTGAAATAGAATATTCTTCTTCTGATGTTTAAGACCATGAAGTTTTTTTTTCCTTCTCTATAATCTGTTTGTTTGATTCTATTTTGATACAATGTTTCTATTTTCATAACAACCTTCTGTTTAAAATTTATTTTGAATAATTTGAATAATTTTGAGTTACTACTGCAGAAGTACTGGGAATTTTCTGGGTGCAAAACCTAGGCGTTGCTTAATAGCATACAGTTTTTCATGGGGATTTTAATTCTAAAATGCTCCTTAAGTACCCTGCGAGGATAGATATATGTGAAATGTTAATCCTTAATCAATGGATGAGAACTGTCTTAATGGCTACTAGCATCGTGGCTCTACAATGGAATATCATATGTGGATAGTTTCATGGATCAGGTCTGCTGGCACAGGGGGTAGTCTCCATTTATTGCCTAATAAACTATTTTTGGATTTACTATATGGTATGTTGCCTCTCTAGATAGCTGCACCTAGTTTTGTCACTTTGTTACAGTATTTGATGTTAAGGTGTTTTTATATTTTATAGTATTATTGAGAGAGGGTAATCGCTAAGAACTTGCATCTGAGATGCCTATGTTTACTGATCAGCCAGATGGGCTGTTCCAAACAATGATGGTTTACTTTTTCAAAAGAGAAAGGTAGCAAGGCTAACACCTGAAAATAGTCTAATTGGAGACTGGTATTCTTTATAGCAGGGAAGGTGCTTGAGAGACTTGCCAAGAATAAATTATATCAAAGGATATTGAATTAACAATCTTTGTTTAAGAGGATATGAATATTCAACAATTAAATTGGGGTTATTTGCTCTCTGTTTTTAGTTGCTTTTTCATTTTTGATCATTTAGGATGCACCTAGCTCATAATTTCCAGCTTTACTCTACAAGCGTGAGAATTAGAAACTTATTACAAGTAAGAATCAGAGACTTTCACATATCCCACTCAAACAGCTAAGGCTTTAGGAAAAATACCAGCTATTGCAAGACTTAAATGTGGCAATTTTATATATCAAATCACTGCATATCAATGGAGTTAAATATCTAGTTACATTTTGGGGGGGATCTGGTCCATTGCTTCTAGCTCATTTCTACTTCTTATGACTTCTTGTGGGGAAAAAAAAGTATATTTTTAAATTGTACAAGGATTACATGAGTGGAAAGGAATTACTGAGTTCTGTCCTGTGCTATTTCTTCTAACCATAATACCTTTTAAAAAGTGATAACAATTCATTGTAACATCTGTTAGATTTGTTGTGCCAATCTAGAAGACTGTTCCAGAACATCATTCCTCTGTTGGTTAAAACCTTCTTCTAATATCCATCTGAAACAGATTCATCGCCCATTCAATCACTCACTTATGCATGACCCATTTAATTTTTTTCTTTTTTTTTAACCAACTCTATCCTTCTGTTTTAAATGTTTTGGTTTTTTTTTAACATAAGCTTGCACATAGTTATGCTTGATGAAGTGGGAAGTATCTACTGTCTCCCCAAACAATTAAGACTCTTGGTTCATTCTTAGCTCTCAGTGTCTCATTTGTCCAAAACTGTGTCCACCATTAACTATACAGCTTCTTATTCCACATCACATACATTTCA
Organism: Caiman crocodilus; assembly: GCA_030014935.1. NCBI lineage: Eukaryota > Metazoa > Chordata > Crocodylia > Alligatoridae > Caiman > Caiman crocodilus. The sequence continues at coordinate 91,436,161 of JAGPOW010001296.1, forward strand.
TGTCCCTCTTCCCTCCCTCCTTTTGTCATCTTCTCTAGCTGCAAAGATTCTCACTTCTATCTATCCTTTTCATTATCCTGGAAAATTTATCTCAAGTTGTGTCATACCACACAACTAAATTTAGGATCAGGTTGCTCATTTCTAATCTCCTGAGTCTAGTGGTTGAGAGGATTAAGTGGGAATGCCAGAGGTGAACTTATTTAATGAGTGGAAGGTGAAGGATGGAGTAGAGCCATCCTGCAAAGCAAGGTGGTTTCTGTTTCCTTCTCTCTGGGATCTTTCATAGAAATAGTATTTATTGTCCTTACCAATCTAATAAATTCCTTCATCCTCTGACCTAAGGAGAAATCTGCTGAAACAGTGGTTAAAATTTAATTATTTTTCATAAAAAATTGTGCAAGCTAGAAATAATGTTAATCTCTTCCAACTGCTTTTAGAAGCTCTAAATAAAAGGGTTTCAGCTATTGTTCTTGGTACAGCATCTCACAGCCTACACCCCACTTCTCAGAAGCTTTCCTGATATTCAGCCTAAATTTTCTCTGTGTTAACTTAATCCAGTTATTTTTAAGCTATTTAACTTGTACACAGGAGTATAATATAATCACTGCTTTGGTATCCTAGCTATTCAAATATATTGGATTGTTGCTGCATATAGATAAACTATATGTTTTTAGAGCTTTCAATTTTTCTTTCTGAGTCATTCTCTCCAGCCCTTGATAAATGTTGTTGCTCTTCTCCATGCTTCCTCCAAACTCCCTGTATAATATGCTTAAGATTCCAGATACGTTTGCACAGGAGTTGGATAGAGAAGGTTCCATGATATGATTTTCCATTATTTTGTTCCATGATATGATTTTGCTTCAAAAGCTTAACATTTACATTTTTTTTTTCTTACCATATTGAACTCTGTTAATTTTCTAGCTTTATGCCCACAGGTCTTCTTCAACATTACTAGTTTCCATGTAAGAATATACATCTGGGTTACCTTTTCCTAAATGTATTAAGTTTAAAAGAAACATCCTAACATGGTTTTAGAAATACGAGCAGAAAAAAAAATTCTGCCAGCATTTCTTGGCAGACATGAGAACCAGCTACAATAGCTAGAGAGCGCTCTTAAAACTCAACACCTATACCTTTTTGCTCAAGCACCCACTCAGAAATTCTGGATTCATTAAATATCTCTCCCAGGCACTTTTGATATATAATATTTCTCCACTCAACAGTAACCAAGCCTGTATGTAAAATAAGGAAAACTTTTATCAGGGGAAAGGGAACACAGTCAATTTAGGAAAACATCAATGATTAATTTACATTAATAGGTAACACACTTCCCTCCCCACAGGATTGTTTGGACATATTCTGTTGACTTGGCTCCCCATCTCTAGCTATGAATATCAATAGGTAAGTGTCTCTTTCCCCCTAGCACTTTCCCCTCTTCACCATTCATAAAATACTGCTCAGGTTTTAGTATAAAAAAAAAAAAAAATTCCCTCATGAGCCTATCTTCAGTCCTTGAGTGAAGTGCTGTCTCCTTTTGTTCTATAGGGCTATCATTACACTCAGCTGTAATAATTTTAAGTTTAATTAATAGGAAGGTAGGAGGGGCCTCCTCAGAACTTACTCAGCATTTCTTGTGTTTTCTGCTCTTTAAATGAAGAGTTCTTTGTCTTCTGTTCTGTAATGGAGCTGCCTTTGTCTCAGCTTCAATAGTGGAGTGAATGCTTGATATTTAAGGCCTTTAAGTAAATTCCTTGACAGAAGATAAAGATTTTTACTTTCCACTTTTATCTTATCTTAATTCATTTTCACTCCTCAGTTGATTCTGGCTTTGTATACCATTTTGGTGGTTCCTAAAACGGTTGCTTGAGGACCTCTGTGTGGAAAACCTGAGCAAATGATTCTTGCATGCCTGTTTACCAGACTCTCTAACTTTGCTTTTGGAATTCTGTGCAAGTACTTATGCAGGTGAAGTAGGTCTGTGATCATTGTTATTCAGAACTCCTTGTCTACAGGCCTCTGTTACAATGTTTATATTTCTAATCTCACTGTTTCAAAATTAATTGAAAGAAAAGCATAAAATAGGAACTTAATGTAAGTGTGGTTTTTTTAATGTAAGTGTGGAACTTAATGTAAGTGTGGCTTCTGTCAAGAAGCCTTTTCAGGAAAGCCAAAATAACTGCAGGCAGGTTACATCTTTAAGGTGTACAGTGGACTGGCAACTGGCTGGGCTACTAAATTTTCAGCTTTTGCATAAAGGAACCACCTGAAAGCAGTAAGGAAATGCATAATTGAACTTGATTGTTGGATCCCATAAATAATAGTTCAGTTCTCATTGCATTAAGTAACAGAAAAATTCTAGATGGCCATTTCATGAGATAAGGTAAAAAAACCCCACAACAAACGAAGAAGCCTAGAAGTCATGAACTAAAGCAGAGAGTATGCATTAAGTGGAACAAGCATGCCAAGCACTGACTAGAAATACTTAGTGTGAGATAAGTGTTTAGAAAACTCTTCACAATGATGAAATAAAATATTAAAGGGTCAATAAGAAATACAAAGAAGTCTATTGCCATTATAGACCAAACATATAACCTAAGTACAGATACTAGGTCATGTTTTTGACAGGTAAGCATCTAAGGGCTTTGTTAAGAAGGAGTTTGTTTGTAAGTACAACAGTACAACAAACTAAATTATATGTACAAATGAAGAGGTGGGTATCTGAGGGGTATTTGCATGTGCAGGTTCCTGCTCTGAAACATCAGCTGTTCTGGGAACGTGAAACTTGCACAGAATAAGTGTCCTGTAAAATTTATTAACGCAGTAAGCTAAGAGTAAAGATGATGACTCCTGTACTTAGCATAAAATAAGTGGAATAATATCTGCAGGGAAGGGAACTGCACGTTTCGGTAACTTTACAGCATTTTAGCCCTTTGGGTGAGACAATTTAATTTACAATGGGATGGGATAAGCAATATATCAGCCAGAAACTTAATGATACAAACAAGCCACAACTGACTCATTTCAAAGCTATGGAAAATACTTGTAATAGTATTCCATTATAAGCTAATAAAAATTGCTACATAAGGCATTCTGTCATCTTGTGTTAGGCAGGTCTTTACTCCATGAAGAGGCCTTTCACTGTGAAGAACAGAGGCAGAATCTGACCTTACATTTTTGGTAAAAAGTTCTAGTTTCATCAGAGTAAATCATGTTCACAGATTAATTGGGTTTTTACTCTTCCTACAGTCCTAAGTGAAAATAGAGATGCAATGTTCCTTACCAAACCAGTGAGCTTGTTAAGTAACTCAAGTAACCCACTGGGTTACAAGGACTTTGTATCAAATGCTTTTAGCCAACAGCAGTAGAGAGATCCTTATATTTAAAAACAAAAACAAAAAAACCCCAAATAAAACCTCTAAGATACCGAACAGAAAATAAAGGTAAACATTTATACAGCAGCTTGTCTGTCTTTCTCAGTAGAGAAAAAAATCCTTTCCAAATCTAAATAAAATCTGGCAGTCAGCCCAACATCACTAGATTTAATTTGCTCAGGTATTGATGGGGAAAGGTTGGAATAAATCCCAAATAAGTAAATCCCCACAAATGAGTAAAAAGAACACCTTGCCCACTAATGTAAGTACGAGTAAATTCACTTGGCCCCTGTTGTTCAGTTCCGAGGCTCCAGGTCTCAGATGCCTTACAAAATCCCTCCTCCCCTCTGTCTGAAGCTTGGAGAAAGTTCTGGAGGTGCGGGGGTACACCCTATATTGGAAGCCATTCAAAGAGTGAGAAGAAGCAGGCAAAATTTTATGAGCAAAATTGCCCCGTTACGGCTGTTTTGAGGTTTCTTCATTACGTTACTGATGATGAAAAGTGTGTGCATTGCTTCAGTGTTCATGAGATGTTCCTTGACTAGAGAGAGTAACATTTTCCTATTTTTTTTTTTCAATCCATCATACTTGAAAAATATGGATAAGTGCATGCTACAGCAGAACATCATTCAGCTGCATATGTTAAGCCATATAAGTAAAATGGCTGATCTATGATTTTATGGTAGATGAAATGGAAAAGTTTGATACTGTAAATATATATATATATATATATATATGTATATATATATATATATATATATTATGGCATTGTGTGGTAAATTATTAATTTGCAGTTCTACCTTTGTAGTTATTAAAGTAAAAATAGTCATAGTAAACTCATTTGAGAAAAACAAGGTACAACTTTGGATTGTATTATTTTTGCATCCTGTTTTTTAATTGGTTTGCTCACTTGGATCACACATTCTTACCAAATTCTATAATTGATTGGGACTTCCAACTGGTTGCAGAAATCAGAGTGATCTAGTCATATTTTGAATATGTACAGTATACCTACCTTTAAATGAAAGAGCTAATATTACTTCTTTCTATATTCTGGTGTGGAAATACTAAAATGGTGTGTTCTGTTGAACATAATACGGTTTTAAGAAGTTCCACAATTCTCCACCTTGATCTCATTAGGTTGTCCTATGGCAAGTGTCATGTCTGGTCTTAAAGAAATCAGAGAAAGTAATTAATCTCTTAATTTTATCAGTAGATCATGAGTCTATCTAATATAAAGGAATAATTATATTCAAGAGAGCAAAAGAGAAATAAAATGAACAGGGTCTGTGAAATGATTAATTTTGTGTCCTAGAGTCAATTAAGCATAGAATAACTGCAAGTCTCTAAAATTAAATGTTATGCCATTAATGCGCTACAAAAAAGAGTTGTTATAAATGAAAAAAGAAATATTAAATAAGAAAGTTGGTAAAATTCATATTCTATAGCTACTTCTAAAATATCTGCTTGGAGCGTGATTATTCCCGGGTTATTGACCCATCGGTGGGGCCACGGGTCCATCACTGCAATGTACTGTCCGCATGGGGGGATGTGCACATTTGAATCCCAGGTGATATATTGTAGCCCCACTACGGCATGCACAAACGCTGTGCCGCCTATAGGTCCTTTGGATTCCTTCCCTTTGTGCCACAAATGTGATTTGGCTAAAAGCATTGCAGCAGCTTGAGCTGAGAGGGGGATAGGCCATGTGTGATTGGTTTCAACGGCCAAAACTCGGGTGGGAATCCCATCACCCCAGGACGTATGACGGGAAAGAAATTGGCTTTCGTCCCAATCAAGGGTGTCACTACTGTTCTCCACGCATAAGCGGCCTAGCCATTGGATAGGTG
>JAGPOW010001296.1:91451125-91480307 GCA_030014935.1 Caiman crocodilus
TCATCTGACCCCGGTGCTCTTTCCTGCCAAGGCAGGGGGTCGGACTAGATGATCTGCCCAGGTCCCTTCCGACTCTAGATACTATGATACTATGAATGTTGGTTTTTTTTTAAAGATATACTTTAGTCACATATAAGTTGTTGGGCTTAATGTACAGGAAATTGTGTAACATTCTATGGCCCGTGTTTTACAAGAGGTACACCTATGTGATTCCATGGTCACTCCAGGCATTAAATTCTAAGAAGTTTTGAAAACCTGAGCAGTCATCAAACCATTTAACAAGTTATTTTTATGGCTTTCTGAAGCCTGGATTTATGTGCTTGTTTAACTTTTAGGTCAGAACTGTTCATCTGATGACAATTCCATTTTGTGATCAATTCTGGGGATTGAGAGCCTGAACTTGAGCTGCATTGAATAACTTATTATTTTAATTTCCTGGCAGTTTCCAAAAACTTTTATTTCCCTTCAAAATTCATTCTCAGCTTTTGTATTTTTGCAGATAACCATTTTGCATCAGCAGTTCATTTTGAATATGTTTAAACATTTCATTCAAATGTTATTTCAGTTTTGGTAGGGCCAGGGCGTTGTTGTTCTTGTTTTTTTTCAACCTTCATTCAGTTAACATGCAGGGATGTTGACTTTGCCTTTGTTCAAAGCAATGCATAAATGGACATCTCTAAAGTTGTTAGAGGAGCAACTTTGTGAATTGGGTCATTCTGTAGATTATTTTCCTAAATAGTAGTGTTCTTTGGTGTGCAGTAATGGTAGATCTTAGATTTTCCTCTGTGAGATAGCTGACACATTTCTTCATCAAAAAGTCATGGATCTAACTATGTTAGTAATGGTTTGGTAAGTAAGGAGGACATTGTAGAAATTCTGGTTATAAAATGCAACTTATCTGAGTGATCATAAGCAGATGGGGATGTTAAAAGGAAAAGTAAAAAACGTAAATCTGTGACTGTGGTCAAATTTGAAAGGGCAAACTTTGATAACCCAAGCAAGTGAGTTAGTGAAGCAGATAGACTAAAGAGGGCAAAGATTTGCATGCAGATAAGCCCTGGATTTCTTTATATCAAAAGTACTAAACTGTTTGAAAATTGTTTCCTTAATTAAAGGCAGGGCCAGGGGAGATGAGGAGTGGGAATTGGGGAGAAGTTGTAGAGAAGGGCTTCAGACCTAGATGAATACATCCTTCCTGAGCTGGTCAAGGAACAATCTGCTTATAAACAATGAGAAAAGCAAATGTGATCAGCCAAAAAAGCTCTGAATTACAGATCAAGAATCATAGGGATGAAGTGAGTGTTACCAGAAGTCAAGCTGAGTTAAAGTTTGCAAAGGCTATTAAAACAAATAACTAAAAGTTTTTTAGCTACATAAATAAAATTAGAAGGAAGAAAGGCATCACTGTAAGTAGACACTAAAGATATCTAATTATAAAACATATTTTGATTTTCTTTTACATTTCACTAATTTTGCAGGATTTCATTGCCTGAGATTAGTGTGCAGTAGTATTGGAGTTAAGTACTTTTTTTCCAGAATATTGAAAATATCTGGTTGTCTTATTAGCATATCAAATATTATTTCACTTTCCTCTTCAAATGGTCAAACTATTACTTCTAAGTTTTTTAAAGTAGTAGGAAATAGTAGCATTCGTCATCATTTAAATAACATATTTTCAAACAATTTTGAAACTTTTTCCTACTTTCACTTCATTGGAAATTTGCTAGAAACAACATAAGAAATCCCAGCTGAAGATGATTTAAATTCCCTCAATATTATCAGTCAAGCCTTTTCTGTTTATTATGACCAGAACTATTATCTGTTATAGCCAAATAACCTATAGCTGTCAACCAGTATCCAGTTATCCATTTTGTTGAATAGTATGCAGCTCTAATAGAAGTATTTGGGATCATTTATCATTCATGGTGGTGAGCAAATCATCAAATTTGACAGCATAGTATATATACAGTGAGTGTTCAAGCTAAAATAGAAACTAGAATTTATTTTTAAAATCCTGGTTTAAAATGAAATGTTGCTGTATATGTTATGACTCATAGGGCTCCTACACACATGTTGGGAGCCTGCTTCAATGTCCAAGGCACTTTGAAATAAAACACGCCTAATGAGTTATTATAGTTCAAAGTGCCACGCAGCCATTTTTTCAGCGCAGAGATGAGCAGTGATGCTGATACATGTGATGTTCAGGCACTTTTAATTAGCACAGCTTGCTAATTAAACCACCCAGAGCCACATCTAGGAGCACATATAAAAGTGCACATACTGATTTCAGTGATATTTAAATCCGTACACTAAAAATAATTGAATTTAAAATAGTATTTTGAAAATGCATGTTTTTAGCTATGAAAATGTGGGCTCAGACAGCTGAATATGGTTATAGATCATGGACATAGAAAGTTGTTCGCTGAATCTGATCTGTGTTCAGCAGCTTGTTTTAAACTGTGTTAAGATAGACAAGGAGTGGCATATACAAGTGTTAGCTGGTACTAGAAGATATGTAGGGAACCTGGAGTAAGTAACTCCAGGAGGATGGGATTGGAGTGGGGATGGGGATTGTTGGATCTGTGGGCAGGATTGTCTATCCAAGGATGAAGGTTGTGGAGCTAAAAGTAGCCTGGTCAAGGTGGGGCAGGGAGTGGGCAGTGGGGAACATAGGAAGAGCACAGCCCAGGAATGGGACAAACAGCTGGACTTTTGCAGCTTCAGGAGTGCCCTCCAAATGCATGCACATTTGATAGATTGGGTTAATAGCAAGAACATTAATATTATCCATTCTTGATAGTGGTTTTCCTTGAAAACATTTGTATAGCATATCATCATGCTGGCTTGAATCACTGTAGCTCCACTGAAGTCAATTTATATCAAATGAGGATCTGATCCTAAACTGGTTTGGCAGCAAAAGATTCTAGTTGAATACAATAGAGAAAAATGTAAGATGAAGACTAGAGTGTGTGCTTGTGTAAGGAAGAAATAGCTAATGGATAACATGTTCCACGAAAAGATCCCTTCATTTAGTGTAAAATGCGAAGGCAATCTTTTCCACACTTAATCAAAATGCCATCCTTGGTTGCATGCCATTGAGTGTTCACTCATAGAACATTTGTTGTTCCGTATTTGAGCTACAAATGTCTTTGTTAATGATGAAAGGATCCTGCTTGCCGTAAGAAATGCTAAACTATACATTTCTGTCCTGTTCTTAACTTCTAATCTTAAAATATCTTTGACATTAATGGCATATCTCAGAAATAGCTTAATGTACAGAGATGTACACATGGGTCAAAACTAACTAAAACTAGGCAACAGTCTTCCTTTAACTAAAATTCCAAGAACAAATAACTTGCCTTTGGAGATGATTTATTTGCCCAACCTGTTAGTATGCTTATGCATCCTCTCTGTGTGGCTGCCACTTTCTTATTGTCTCCATTTGATATTGGAGCCCATAGGCAATTGGTAGGGGATACATGGGGGTGTACGTGCCTCCCCTGACAGAGCCAGTGCCCCTCCTGACAGCCAATACTGATGCTATCAGTAGGGCTGGTGCCCCCACGGCAGGGTTGACAGCTTCTACGGGTGCCCCCCCAGATTCAGGAGAAACCAGTCACTCATGTTGGAGCCACTGGATTTTCATGGGTATTTTTCTGTGACAGTATTCCTGCCTCATTCAGACCTGCTCCAGAAAATATCCCAAAGAGCAGTTTGTCTCCTGAACACAAGACACTAGAGGTGCTCCTATGAGACCAGCCTGATCCATAAAGGTGTTATGCGAGAGCACATGCTACTGTCTATGGTGAACTCTACTACTGTATCAGTATAGATACAGGGATCTATTCTCATGTAGTCCCATTAACCTGAGTGGAGTCCCACACAAGATGAGGGCCTGATTGTGTATCTTTCATTGGGGCCATTCTCTTAGGGGCCCTCTACACATTATCTTTATGCCACAATTAACATGCTAATAGGACATAAAGCTTTCAACTTGCTGGTGTAAGGAGAGCCTGGAATCATGATTCTAGGTTCCCCTTGCACTGGCAAGGATGAAAGGTACAATTGGGATATGGTTCCTGCTTCCACACTTACCTTTGGGATAGCAGGAGGTGTGATTGTTGTGATTAGATCTCCTGGCTCTTTTAGCAGAATGTGCGCCAGGGGTCTTAGGCCTGTAAAAGCAGAGGAGTCTCAACTGATATTGAGAGAACTCTCATCAGCTGTTTCTGGGATTTCAGGTCCTTGTTACATGGTAATTTTGGGTAGCTTCTGGATTGTCCACATATTAGCACCTGAAACTGCTTTAAATAGCTCATTATGTGGTTTAATGTTATCATAGTACCTAGTACCATGTTATGCCACTCCAGGGCAGGATTATCTCTGATCCATGTTACTCAGCTTGTATTGCACTAAGGTGCAGCCAGTTTAGGCTACACCTTAGTGTAAACACCCCCCTGCCCCTTCCTGTTCCCCTTCTGGCTTGGATTGAGCCCACTGCCTCCCTCTGGCCTCCCCAGCAGCCCAAATTACTACTCATTGGTCCCCTGTCCCCACACCCCTTTATTTTTAGCTATCTGTGCTGTCTGTCCCAAGGGAGCAGGCAGGAAAGGGTTAACCTGCTAACAGTGTCACGGCCACCACTGCTGTCTGGGCTGGGCTTGGCCTGGAGAAGAGCAGCATCCTGACAGCAGTAGCAGCAGTGGTGGAGGCCAGGCAGACAGAGAAGTGTGACCCTGCTTGTTCCCCTGGGACAGACACTGTTGGCAGCCCCAAGTAAGTGGGGGCAGGGAGAGGGGGGAAACCAGAGGAGCCCTGAGGGCAGAGGGGGAAGCCTGGTGGGGGGGACTCTTACATTTCCATCCTCTGTGCCCCTGCTGGCCTGAAGTGTCACTGCTCCAAACTCAAACCAGCACTAACAACAATCAATATTTGTGCAGCTCCCAGTGTAAGGCCAGGTGAGCAACCCTTGGCACCAGTGCCAGAGCATGGTACGTGAAGGCATTTTTCTTGGTACGTGTGCCTCAGGGCAAACAGTGGGAAAGGGGTCAGGGCTGTGCTGCCACAACAAAGATCCTGCACCATCCACCCTGACATGCCAGCATCTTACAAGTCAAGGTTGCAGGTATTTTTGACACTGCTCAAAAACGTTGCCAACCCCTGGTATAAGGTATAACAAGGTCCTTACACTGTGTTTCCCAATAGCCTGTTTTGACTCGGGTATAGAGTGGCCGTATGTCCTGGTTTTGCTGGGACAGTCTCAGATTTCAGAGGACAGTCTTGGCTGGCCTGTGAAAATTAAAATGAGCGTCATGGGCATGGGACAGGGAGGCAAAGTGGCAGGAGCTTTGAAATAGGAAGCCCTAGCAGAAAGCAAATTTGCTCTAAATAGACTAGCTTGATTAGTGGAATGACCATTAAAAAGGGGAGATGATTGTTAACAGCTCTGAAGTAAAGAATATGGCTTATCAACAGCCCATAGACTCTCTTCGCTGCCTGGATAGGAATACCAGAGCTGCAGCATGCCACGCACCCTCATCTCTGCCTGCAGCAGCGCTGCTGACTTGGGGAGGAGAGGGATAGGACAGGGAAATAAGTGTCCCAGATCTCAAGTTTTCCCACATGGTCACCCAACTCATGTGCTTCTATTCTCTATGCTAAGGTCTTACAGTATAATACCAAATAACTACTTCTGTGTACTGGTAACAAAATATAGCCAAAGAAAAAGAATCCACCCCTTTAAAATATTTATTTTGGTGCTGCTTATTTTCACTCACAAATCTGACAATTTATTTATATGGAATTTTTTTCTGTTCTTGGGTAGCCTTTGTAGAAGAGGAAGTCTGCTTGCTTGTTGTTGGAAATAATGACTTTCACTTACTGATTTGAAAAAGAAAGCAAAGGTTAACATAGAAAATTATTTTCCAGGTCTTCTGTGGATTGTTCGATTCTATCTTATGTTTTCTTTGCATTTTACCTTTTTTTTTTTTTTAACTAAAAGAGACTATGTAAGTATCAAGCTAAATCACCATGGTTACCAAAACACCTCTGAGAGGTAGCAGGCACCTTCATATCAGCAGATATTTGAACTGTAGGGGGATTTAATTCCGAACATCTCCATCAGAATCTAATGATTAGGGGAAAAACATACCTGATGCTTTTACATTTCTTTTTTAAATCGTGTTGCTTTTAGCAAGTATTTGCTTATTTTTAATATAATGTTTTTATTTGCTATACATAAATGAACTCAATAGAAAATAGTGAAGTCATTATGTTGAAGTTAAGTTTAAAAAAATTGTAGGTGACTTTTTTCAGGTTACTTCTAAGACTTGTGATTTTTTTTATAAATTGTGAGTGTGAGCTCTACAGAAGTTGGGTATCTTGATTGCAGGTGAAATCCACACTGCCCTAATTTTTTAATCTGTACAATGAGGAGTATTATATGTACCGTCTAAAGTAATTGAAACTATTGCATATGTTGATGTAGGGAGGTGTGCAAGAAGGATGGCTCACACCACACTGTGATGGCCAGTTGTTAGGCAGTTAGTATTATGGTGTGAATTTTCAGAAGCATTTATTAATTTTGGAAGTCCAACCTGAAAGTTTTAAGGCCTGACTGTCAGATAAATAAAAGAGATGTCACTCTGCCATCTCTTTGTCTCCACTCCTTTGTGTTCAGTTTATAAACTTAGACCATAATAAAGAATTTTTTAAAGGTACACGTACAGATTTGTCTTGATTCCTTTCTGGAGGAATCTACAAAACAAGCTAGGTCTGAGAAAAAGTAATTGGAAGAATATGGAGTTATGAATATTTTAAAATGCAGTAGTCTGAATTTTGACAGTGATTTTGTTTTTTTGGATCAGCAAAAAAGAAGAAACCTTTATTATTTAACAAACCTTTATTATTTAATGACTACATACTTTTGAAAACAAGTTCTAACTGAATGATGTCTTGTTCCATTGTTTCCTTGGAATATATTATTGTTCCTGGTGTCTTTTAGATTATACAATAAAAAATTATCTAAACTTAATCTTTTGCCTAAAAAAAATGGATTTTCATCTGAATATCTGTTGTGGGGAGCTTCTCCATTTTCCTTTAAAAATTGTTTGGATTAATTCCAGAAAGAATCTCACCTCTGAATTTAGAAAGATAGTCATAAATGTGGCAATTCTAATTAAATTGTAGGCTGACTTTTAGTTATTGTGAATATTGATTGACATGTATAACAGTGGCTTCATGTAAAGATATAATACACTTGAAAGTACTTTTAGTACATACTGCAGGAATCGTTCTTTAGCAATAATAGTGCTTTTATGTACAGTAACAATGACAATGTAACTGTACAATACTGAAGTGATAAAATAAACTAAGAAAAATTTTCTTTCTATTCACTTATTTTTGTCCATTGAAAATGAGCCAGAGCTTTAATTACCTAAGAATATCTTGCAGTAAAATCTGTATTAAGTAATAGGTGGTGTTCTACTGCAAGGATGAAATATATTCCTACATGTTGTATATATGTAAAGAACTAGAGGAATAGCTGCATGACTGGCTTTAGGATTAGTAAGAATAGAAATAGTTGATATAGTAACTAGTAAGTCTCTTTCTGTAGAATTAAAAGGAACTTTTTCGATCTACTTTGATTAGTGGAAAGCAAACCCTAGGGATCTTCTTTAACTTGAATCTTGGCAGTCTTCTTAAAGAGTTCAAGTTGCAAATTGTTTGGCACAGCAAGAAGTCTTGAAATGTGCTTCTGAAGACTGAGATTAGACAGACAATGTGGTAAACACAAAATTCTCTGCAGATCCAAAAATAGACAGGAGGAGGAAGAACTTTGAATAATATCTGAATATGCATCAGCACTAATTACAACAGGACCCCAATATGATGGAGCATCATGGAGATGTCAGGATCACCCCATGTCCCTTTTAGAATGAATGGTAAACTAGTGGTAGCGTTATGGGCCAGAGAAGTAGCACAGGGCTGGTCTGGAACCCAAATCCAGTATGGGCTTAGTATATGATCCCCTGACTTCAAGTGCTGGATCCAGCCAACTCAGTGTGCCAAATCCAGCTGCAAAGCAGTTCCACACAGTCATGCAGTCTGGCATGTGGTGCTATGTCATCTAGCCTGTGGGGCTTCCAGAGATGTGACAATTAACACTGCCACTACTCCTCTGATGCCAGATTTTTGGAGCCATGTGGGCTGGATGACATGGCCCCATGGGTTGGATTTGGCCTGCAGGTGGAAGGTTAACCAATATTGCTGTAAACTTAGGAGCAATACCAGTAACATATTAACTCATTTTGAAAAAGACATAACATATAGAATCTACTTTGTTAGACTGTACAGTGCAAAACAGCTGCAGAGGGAACTGAGATATTGTTCCACACTTTTTAATTTGGTTAACACTCTTGAGCATAGGCAAGCAAGTAATAACATCACTAATTTTCTGGCTTAAGTAAAATGTCCCTTCCTATCCTCTAAGTCTCTTTATATAAGTACAGTAGGATGAGAGCAAATGCAAGAAGGCACAATTCTTTCTGGGGGAAAAGCAGCCAAGTAAAATGACAAAATGATAGGCATAGATGATCAGGAGCAGAAAAGAGGTCAGTATTTTTCTTGCTATTATGTGGTGCCATCAATGAATTATTCATTATTTTTTTTATTTTTTATTTTTTTTGCTAACAGTAATCTGTTGCTGCAGCTGTATAACTACATGTTGGATAGGACCTTGAGCTGTGGGCAGATGGAGATTGTGTCACATTTTTTGAAAGAACGAATAAAAAAGGGGCTATCGTGAAGCAGAGTACAGCTGTATGCAACTGCAGTATTCTAAGAGCCTTGAGTAGCTAGTGGCAGTGAGAGTAGCATTTCCATGCTATAAGTCTGAAGGTGAAACAACCTTCAGAAAGATTTGAACTCCAAACAAGTCCTTTTCTCAGTTTGGTTGGAATAATATACACACTTGCTGTCATTTACCCAGTTGTCTCAGGATGAAAAGAAAAGCTGATTGCTACAATTTCATATCTGTGTTCATCGGGGACAGTCATTTATTCTGAGACAATCTCAAGAGGGAAAAAATACTTTATAAACCCGGGATAAAGTCACCTTTATAGAAGAACAACAATTTTCCTTTGAGATTTCTCCACTGACTTCAATTAAACTTTTTCTAGCTTCACAAACTTGGAGAGCTTCTTAGCCAAAAGAAGTTGCATGCCTGGTTTACACAAGATGTTTTAAAGTTCTGTCTAGGAAAACAAAGAATTAAGTGGGGACCATAAGGAAGCTGATGACCTGTATTTTAGATTTTGTTTCTTGTGTTTTGGAAGATTTTTTTTTCTCACCTTTTTGTTTTAAGAGCCCCTATTTTTGTCTGTTCATTTGAATGTTTTTGCCCTTTTGAAAGATTAAGTACTATGCATTACAAAAGGATGCTTCTAATTTACCAACTTCAGCTGAGTCACAGAAAATATATTTTTATATTTATATTATAGTAGAATGCAGAGAACCCATGAGACACTGCTATCATTCTAAACATAATGCAAACATGCCTTTGCTCGGGTAAGCTGGCATTATATTTAGTGTCTTTGTTTGTGATTTTATACATATCTCTATATTTGATTTAAAAATAGATGACCAAGTACTTACTTTCCCTATTTGCCCTTCAACCTAGCCACTATAATTTGGTGGGTATCTTTGAGGTTGTGGTAGGATTCATTTTGAGTAGGCTGTGATAAATATTGGCAGTAGTTTTACAGTTCAATCAGTGTGATGAGTTGCATAGACCCACCTCTCTCAAGATCTTGCTAGGTTGGGTTAATTCCTCTCATGAGGTACCTAAAGAAAACTGTCAATATTAGAGTACCTGGTGTCACATAAACATTTGAATATGTGTCATCTGCTAATAAAAATCAGCAGAATAGCACACTCTTCATTAGGGTTAAGAAATACTCCTGCCTCATCCTACCAGGGAGATTATAAACCAGAGCAAGATGTTCAGAATCTTACATTTTAAATAAGAAATAACAAGTAGCTAGTGGGGTTTATTTATTTATTAAAAAACCTTTTTCTTTGTTGGACTTTGGTTAGTGTGAACTGTAAGTACATTGTACTTGCTGAGATGGGTTTCTCAGATTAAAAGGCAAGACCTTTGCTTTGTCATCTGTATCATCTCTTTCCCTGTATCTGGATGCTATCCTGTCAAGCAGAATCCTTTGTGGCCAAAATGATTCTGTGGTAGTCATCTTGCCACAGTTAGACTGAGGGGCAAACTGGCTAGATCTAACATTTGTGATTTTTAGTTCATGTATTGAATATGTATTTGTCCGTATTAAAAACAAACAACATTTACCTAAAGAAACTGGTTGCATGTAACCAGAAATAAGTCCACAACTAGCCTGCAATTGAAGCTGCTGATTTTATAGATGAGCCTTGAAACAGAGAACCCTAGCCCTGTTACTAAGAGGCAGGGCTGCTGCTTTAAGACCTGGGGCTACAGGAACACCAAGCACTAGGAAGGTAGGGGTTAATAGCTTAACCACTCAGGCCAATTAGCTGACAGGAAGGGGATTGCCCTCTGGGCACTCAATGCTCCAGGAGCAGTCTGGGGTTTTTAATGAGCCAGAGTGTGGCTATAGGTCTTCTATTATGTTATAGCCCAGGGGCTCATATTTATGTTATTGTCTGGTGGACCACACTGAGGCTATCTGGGGAGGAGGAGACCTCAGTGGAGCACACTTCTGTGCAACGCCCAGTGCCAGGGGGGGCACAGCAACCGGAGGTGATAGGACCCCAGCACCAGGTGGCAGAGACACAGGGGGTAGGCACCAGTGCCAAGAGGCACAACAATGGAGATTGAACCCAACCAACACCCTAGGACTTGGGTCAACATTTATGCCATCTATGGGGCATGGGCCACTGTGTAGGGAAGGTTTGGAGCTGTGGATAGTGACCCTTAGCATTGGGGTATTAAATGGGTAGCCTCCCACTTAAGTAACATCATAATTATTGTTCCTTCAAGGTGAAGGAACACCTTCCTTCAAGGTGGCAGGTGAGATAGGTGGGTGGGTAGCCCAGAGACAGGGTCAGGTCTCCATTAGACAGGCTCAGGGATGAACCCCTGCCACAAGCACTTTTTATAAATGGCTGTATTTGCCTAGTTAAAAATCTGTCATGAAGCTTAATTTGTTAATACCTATAACTTAATTTAAGGTGTCCTGACATGTAGTCGCCATGCTACAAGTAGGATGTGTATCGGCACCAGGTGGTAAACCAACCTGGATGACGGCAGGTCATGGTAGCAGGTAGGTATAGACTCAGACACGAAGTGAATAAACAAAGTTGAAACTTTACTCACAGGAACAGATTCAACATGATGCTGACAGAAATACAGACAGTCGTCGGTCAAGCGAAGATACAACCGCAATGCGATGGGTACGCTAGTCACAGTTGTAGATGGAATGAGCTCTATATACGTAGCTAGTGGAGTTTTTGTTGCACAGCGTCCTAGGGGTTCACTCGGCTAGACAGGTGATCAGACTGCCTAATCGTGCGCACGAGGAACGCTGCGCTGAGGGGAGCTTGCCCTTTTATCATCTTCTCCGCCAATCAGGGCTCCTTGAGACAAGAAGGTTCCAGAGAACACGGCTGCTGGCCAGGCAATCGTGTCTCCAGAGTAGCCACTGATTGGTACAAACCACCTGATCATGCTGTGATCATGCTCCCTCTGCATGGTGTTCACATACAGAGCTCGTCCTCTGCTGCCGAATACCCAAAGATGGTTGTGTCTCTTAACCGTGACGCTGACTTGTTAGTGGGCCTTAACATTGTCACTTAGCCTCAAACTATAATCTGGTAGGTGGTCATGCCTTTTTACCAGACATAAGGTATGAGTCAAAGAACTGTTATTTCAGTATTGAGGTTGTATTTAATTAGTGTGACTAATATGAATGGTTTATGAATTACTTATATCTGATGTGTCAGATTTACTTATGTTTTCCAGCCTGCCTTGCTCCTGCTCCCCTGACTTTTTGTGCTCTTGGGCTGGGCAGAGTGAGGAGTAGAACTTTGCTGGGGTTAAAGTTATTTAACACATGTGGAAGGACAACCCTCTGTTGAGAAAATGCCTTTGCATGCTGTGCTGCAGGGTTTGCTTTCCCAGATGCCTCTGCTGCAATCCTGGGGTAATTTTGGACAACCCTAGATGGGCCCTTTCTGGTCACACTAGAGCTCCTTGGATCCTCCAGCCGCTAAGGGGAATGTGTAATCATTCTTGCAGCATTGTCTTACAGCTGTGCAGCAGCTATCACTTTGGGAATTGGAAGGGACTCAGACTCTTGAGACAGGGTTTATATGACTTCACCAAGCTATGCAGGACCCAGTTGGTTACCTGAGTTCCAGGTAGAAGCCTGCACACTTGCTCACGTCATGCCTTCTACCAGCTACTAATGGAATCATTGCCTTTTTATTGCAGCAGGTCAGACCAAGCCCACCTTATCTCTTAGGTTATGCATCTGAAAACAGTAAATATCCATAAGGCTGTTGGACACTGAGGTCACTGAGAGTATGGGTAGATGTATATGTGAAGCTCTTCAAATCCTGCTCTAATTTAACGTGCTTCAGAGTGTGGTCAGTACAAAATATACAGGCCATTCCCACCGAAAGCACTATGGTGGGTTGGAGTCAATACTGTTGTGGTGTTCCAGAACTAGGGGATTGGTAGGCAAGTTCCCCAGCATGCTTCTGGGCCATGGTCCTGCTGAAGCTCTGAGAAGAGGGGAGTGGCAGATCTTTATGTTGTTTGACTGAAGGCTTCTACTTGGAACCAGTGCAGGCCTGGTGAATTTCATATGCATTGACTTCCCTGCAGGGATAAAGAATGGACATGAACTGTCGTCTTGCCCTCCAGTCTTTCACAGATTCATTCTCTGGGGTCCTGGCTCTGCTTTCCTGCTCACAGGAAAGAACCTTTCTCAACTTGATCATGCTTACTGTTTTCTTCTAGCACATCTGCCATCTGGGTGATGTGGTATGGGAGCTCAAATCTACATGCCAGAGAATAAAGGTAGAAGGGACTCTGAAAAATATCTTTTTCTAGGACCACTTGCAGAGTGTGGACTGAGATTTCTGGGCCTAGGACACAAGTACTGACTTGTGGGATGGGTAGCTCTGAGTTCCTGGGATGACAAAATGCAGAACTCTGGAATGAGCAGGAGTACTTTCAGGAAGACCTGTGCTAAACTGGCCTTGCTGGCCTGGAGGCCAATAATACGAGGGTACCCGTGACCATCAAAGCAGGTGGTAGTTCTAATCTGGAATCTGACAACCCATGATAGCTTCTAGTCTATAGTCAACTTCTTTGGTATGGGCAAATCCATAGCTAGATTGACTATCTAGAAGGTATGGTGAGCCATCCAGAAAGTGCTTGGCAATGTGCCTATTCTACCTCACCAACCCACAAGTGGATTTACCTGGGTGGGCTTTACAAACTGCTCTGGGGCCATTGATGGCATCCACGTTCCCACCCCTCACTGTAGCTTTGTGTACGGAGTTGCAAGGACTATTTTTTCCACCTTGTTGTTACAGGGTGTTGTGGATGACTGATAGTTCATCCACCTGAACAGCAAGTCATTGGTGGAGATCCATAACAGCACGATTGTTAGGAATTCTAGTGCCTCTGATGTGAGGAATGTTTGCTCATGGCTCTCCCAGCGTAGAGCAGGTCAGGTACCCAAGCGGCAAGGAGGGAGGAAATAGTTTCCTGTTCATGCAGCGCCTAAAGGGAGATTATTTTCCCAACTCTCCCTCTTTGCTGCTGAAGAACTTGCCCTATTTACCCCTTCTGTGTCTTAAGAAATCCTATACCAGAAATTTAGATTCCAGGAAGATATCTTCAGCTACTGAATGAAGAACTACTGGACGATAGTAGAATGTGCTTTTAGACAACTTGGTATAGTGGAGGGCCCTGAAAAGATGCTAATAAGTGGTAATTGCTCTCCATGATTGTTATCTGAAATCCTGCATAATATCCATGAGACCAGTGGCAAGACCTTCCTAGATGCCCAGAGTCTTACCAGAGCTGGTAACAAGCTCCAGAGACTGAGACACTTCTGTACCATGGCCAACAGGAGATTTTTGTGAGGAAGGACCCAGGCTGCACAACCAAATGCAAATATCACTTACTTGATTTTTACCCCAAAAAAGCTTTTTATGAAATGTTTTGAATATTGAAATGCTATTCTATGCCCTGCAACAAACACAAAGTGCATTGCAATGTGGGGTAGGGGGTGTGGAGAATGTTAGATGAAAAGGGAAGGGAAATGGAGTTGTGCTCCATAACTTGCCTAGCGCAGGCATCGTATCTTGCCTAGTCCCCAGAAAGGAAGACAGGGTTGTTTTTGGGACTGAATGATGGGTCAGTATTCAACCTTCTTATGCAAAGGGTCAAAGGGACTGGTATCCCAGGGTATCACATTGTACTCCTTCCCTCCAAGATTAAGTGTCTGAGATTCTGTAAGGTTGAGTGGCTCTATTCCTCACCCTACCTCCTGAGTTCTCTAGGAATCCTAGGCTATATCCCAGATCTATTTCCAGTGCTGGAGTAGGGGCTTCAGACATTCCCTCTAGGCAGGTGGACACTGAGTACTGAGAAGATGAAGGGAGGGTGTCTGGGAGGGATAGTGGCAGGGGAAAGGCATAGGATGATGGCAGGACAGAAGTGCAAGGTGATAATTTTCCCCAGGGTCTGTGCCATCTTAGCTGTCTTGTCCTGAGAGCTATTATATCTGTTCAATGGTCTTGAATAGAAGGAGGGACTTCTTGGTATCCTCTTAGCCTGCCCGGGGCTATGTCTAGGCTGGTGTCCAAACCAGAACTAACTCATATTTCTTCATATCTAATATTGGACAGCTCTAAGTCCATTTCAGACTCAGCAACAGAGGTTTGATGGCATCATCTTCAGTCAGCATGTAAGATGGCTAGCTATGTAAGTACTATACATAGCTATTTATAGTCAGGACATCTCATTTGTTGGATGCCTGCCCTTAAGACCTTTGCCTTGGATCAGCACTGATTCCAGACCTCCTCATAGCCAAAAACTCTATCTCAGTTGCAATTCATTTGTGCCTGGCCTGGTTCCAGTGGTATTTCCTGAAGGGACTTTGAGTAATCTCCTGATCCTGCTGGAAAGAAGATCCATGACTGCTGCCTGCCTCTGATGGAGTTTTTAATGGGTACAGACATTTTGGGTGTGAGTGATATGGTGTGGTGTGGTGGACAAATGAATACTCAAAAATGTATCGCACCCCAGCAGCCAAGTTCCCAGGGTGATGGTCTGTAAAATAGTCAAAGACATGACCTGACTACTTTCTTTAAAAAGTTTGGGTTCCATGTAGGTGTGGTGCCTCTGATCCTAAAGAAGTGTAATTGGAAGTGAGTTAAGCTGGAGAGAAGATGGGTGGAAAAGTATTTGCAGCGGTTGGATATTGGGAGACTGGCCAATTGACTATTGTGCTGTGCTGGAGGGTACTAACGTAATATGAAATACTTCATAGTGAAGTTGTTTCAAGTTGTGCCTGTTTCAACCCAGGTCAGTTTTTATATATATATAGTTTGGGGTAACTTGTAGCACTACACTTCTGTGCATCATCTATTCCCTCATTTTTAAGGCTCTTTTAAAACCCCCTCAAGGACTCTTTATGCCTTTTCAATGTTGTGTTTGCTTCAGTTTTTCTTCAGTGACTGTTTTCATCATGTGCTCTCTTTTTTATAATTACAGAATTTCGATAATATTTCATTGGAATTTAGTGGCATAAGAAAGTTGCATGAAACTTAATGCAACCACTGTCAATTGGCTTATGATTATTTTTTTCTACAGGGGCCATGCACAGTGAATATGTGCATCCTTGTATGATATGCTATTTAAATATGAAAAAAAAATAGTTTTTGCCCTGAACAACTTAACAAAGGATAAAATTCAATTAAAATTAAATTTGTACTTTAGGGGTGTGTCCACACATGCAGGCACATGTTCTTGCAGGAGCTCAAATAGGAGTGGCACAAATTTGAGCTGGGTATTTTTGCCTCAGTGCATGTGTGCAGACAGGCACTTTGGTGTGGGGCAAATTGTGCTATTTGGGGCAAAATGATCCTGCCCAGCTCCTCCTGGATCTACAGCCAGGGGGAGCTAGAGCCTGGGGCCAGCACCTGTGCTGGACCCAGCGGTATAAAAACCTGCCCTGGCAAGCAGCTCAGGGCTTTTTGCCCTCATGAGCATCTGAGATCCAGTTGCTTGTTATCTGGGGACACTACCTTTTGTGCCAGCTGGAGCATCCTTGATTTGGAGTGGCCCCTACTCCTTCTACCCACTGCAGCAGTCTGGCAGTGGGGGCTGCTGTCAGGCTGTGATTTGCTGTCATTTCCAACAGGATTCACCCCTTTGGACCTGTGGCCTAATGGCTGCATGTCTGCCAGACCCGGGGTGCCTCTGCTCTGCCATCTGGGCATTTGTTGCTCAGAAGATGTGTTTTTTGTGGTGGCCTGTTCTGTACTGTTTAAGTGTGTCCTCTTGGCCCCAAATAGCCAGGAGGTCAGCCACCTTATCCATCCTCCAGCTGGGACCCCAGTGCTGGCCCTGGATGGACTCTTCTGCTTAAATCTTGCCATTTGTCTCACCAGCAGAGATTCTGATGTTCTCTGTTTCAAAATTGCAAATTCTCTGATGGGAAATCCATATTCTTTCATTAAAATACCCCAAATAATGTTCTTTCACTTTCAAAACGGAATGCTACTATGTATAGAGAGATCAGCTGGGTAATATTTTATTGTTATATTTATAAGTTGAAAGCAATTTGGAAGCCCACAAGTGCTTTTAACTTCATAATAAAATAAATTCTAAATATCTATACACTTTTTGGTGTTTACTTTTGGCATTTTTGTCATAGAAAAATCAGAGCTACCCCTTCCTGCTTTGCTTACCAGTATGTGTGGTGCTGAGTAGCATTGATATGTCAGTGTGCTGCCCCTTCTCTTGCCCATCACTTCCAACCTATCACCTGCCCCCTACCCCAGTCCCTGCACCCCTGACCCAAAGTGGGTAAGTGGAGTTTATAGGGGTAGCTTGAGGGTGTGGGGTTTGTGGGTGTATTATGGGGGGACGGTGCGGGGGGCCACCCTGCAGAGCACAGCCTCCCCAAACAGGTCATGGACTGCCCCCCCTGCAGGGCCTAGAGAGCCCCTCCCCCACTGCAGGGCCCATATGCCCCCCCAGCATGGCCCCAGCCCTGCCCCATGGCCCACAGCTCGCCGCCGCAGCAGCAGCCATTTGGGTGCTTGGGGCCTCTTGACACAGCCCCCCACCCTGTGAAGCATGAGGCAATGGGGGACGATGTGGCTTGGCCTTGGCTGTCTAGCACACAGCCCCCCACCTCCAGTCCCTTACTTACCTGGGATGGAGCCTGGTCTCATCAGGCTGCGGACTGCTCCAGGCTACCCTGCACATGAAGGCAGCATGCTTTAGCACCGGGGCAAGGGGCAACCATAGAGACTCTCTGGCTGGCTGCTAGTGTGTCTTTTTTAGATGCTGAGTTTTGGCTGCCTTAGGGCATGGTCTTGGATCGTGTCCGGCCCAGCTTCTTTTCTGTGGGTTTTTTTTTTTTAAATACTTGGATATCCAGGTATCAAATTTTGAGTCCCTGCTGCAAATATGCAGTGTGGGGAATGCCTTTTTTTGTTCCAAGTGTGCCTCTTGCCATGTCTCAAACTGTTTTGAAACCTTTTAAGAGGAATGTATGGGCTTGTCTGGATGTGATCTAGAAGTTGAGAATCTCTTTCCTGTCTCCTCCTTTCCCTGCTTTTCAAACAGAAACAGAGCCATGAGACTAAAATGAATTTAGAAATGAGTATACAACAAGTGACACCTAGCTAACAATTTCTTAATTACTGCAGAGATATTTTTGAGCTACCTCAGTTTTCAAGAGTTGTACAAGTAGTTCTACAGTATGAACTGGTGTGGTGAAGAACTCAGAAGTTTTTTGTGAGACGTTTCCTTCTTTCAAAGTAATCATCTTGTTAGGATGTTAATACCAAAGCTGAAATTGTGTAATCATATATTAATGAGGTGGTGTGTGGCTTTCTTCTGGGGGGAGGGGGGGAGGGGCAGGCTTCCAATGGTACTCTAACTTCCAGAGTAAAATAAGTTACTGTTTCTGTAACTAATTAAAAGTGTTCTCCAAATAAAAGCAATTTAACATGAGTGCAGCTAAATATATCTTAAGTGGATATACTTTCTGATAATGGCTTCTGAAAAACAATTTTTTAGGATTCTATTAATACGCTCACATCCATATGCACTGAAGTCTGCTTTCCATGCAAATTAGATACTCAAATATGCAAAGAGAGTCACACTTACGTAACCATTTCTACATGGAATTATCCAATTTTCACTCTTAGATGCTTTATGCACGTATGAATAGATACATTGGTTATTATATGTTTATATTGCTGTAGTGCTTAGGGACATCAGATTTTTATGAATGAGAGCCTGTTTCATTTGCTTTGGAGAATTCTTCTTAAAAGAATTAGATGCTATATTTTGGACAACCATACACAACAGCTTTCTCATTATAATATGTTTCCATTTCCTTGGCTGAAACAAAGTCTCAGAGGGATAACAGAATGCATGTGTGTATTAAATATATAGTATGGCACGAGTAAGTCATGAATAGATACAGAGTAAGAGGATGGGTGAAAAAAGTATATGTGGGAGGAGTACGGGGAGGCAAAGAGGAGAAAATTACAAAAGCTACCACATTTCTAATGAGTCTGTGAAATTCTACGGATTTCTTATTTTTTGATGGAGCATGGTCATATTCAAAGCTCTTTAGAATTGTTAAAAGAATTAAAGAAGTCATTACCATCATCACCTAATGATGCAGGAGACTAGATAGCCTATTAAACTTCTCTTCAGCTTCAGAGGATTAAGGGTGATCAAATCACATTGGAGCATCTCATTCTAGTGAAGGTGCATTATTGCAACAATGGCTGTTTCTTGCATACCAATTACTTTCTTCTTTTGTTGCTTCTGTCATGGTCTTGTCAGCTGAATGCAAACTACTTTCTGTAACATTTCATTTCAAAGATTGGTAGTCTTTATGGGCCAGTCTTATGGAAGGACCATATATCAATTTAATCTTGAGCAGCCTATTTTATCAAGAGGAAGTGATATCTATTTCCCAAACTATTTAGTGCAATATGTTGAGAATTAAATTTGGGCATGTTATAAGTATTTCCAGGTGCACAAAACAGTTCACATTGTTCATTGTAACGCTTCCTCCTCTAATGTCCATAAAGTTCTTTTTCTTTTCTCTGCACAAGATCATTGCCTTTTTTGTTTATATGGATATGCAGCCTGAATCACTCAGCAGCTTTGTTAGGAGCTGTGACCTGCTTCTGCAAGCTGCAAGCCTTTGTTTTCCACACCCTGAATATCAACAGTATTAGCAAGCTTCAGATCGTTGAACTCCTTCCTCAGGCCTTTGCAACTCCAGCAGCCTGTCTGAAGGTAGGTAAGAGAGAGAAAGACAGGACAACTAACTCTTTCTCACTATGTATTGTTTTGAACCAGTTATTCAGGTGACCATTGTTGAAGATTTGTCAGACTTGACTCTCATAGAGGTTTTCAGCATAGCTAAAATCTGTTTTCCCTTGTTCTACAACTTCAAACAGCCTGCTTGTTCCACAGTGAAACAAATACCCTTTTAGGCCCCCCACTTAAGATCTTTCTGTTTACCTCTCTACTTTTTTGTAATCTGCCTCAAACACAGTATTCACTCCTTTGTTCTTCTGTCTTTGAAAACAGGTTGTCTTTTCTTGGTACCGTCATCATGATGGACTTTCCCCAATTTTCCAGTTTTTTTCTTACTTCCAAGTGTTGAATGGCACTTGCACCAACCTGATCAGATCATTGTCTCCTACTGCAGTCAGCTTCACTGTAATGCCATCCATTTTGGGATGCTTCCTGTCTACTCTTTCACTCTTTCACCCTCTTTTAGCAAGATATTACTAGAACTGTACAGAAATTATAAATTGAAAGAAGCAGAGATGCTTAAAGACTTGGAAAGTATAGACCCACTCAGATTAGTCAGCATCATTCTAGAAGAGGTTGAATAGTTAATAGGAATAATAAATATATTCTGGACTTTTTAATATGGCTTTTTCCATTGGTTGGTGGCTCGATGATTAAAGTAAAAAAGCTTTCTGGCTTATGCACCTTCAGACACCCTGCTTAATGACCCATACCAGTGACTTCTTTTAAGATGTATAATTAAAATTATTTTGTATTTTCATTATATTTTATAGCCATAGCTCATATTTAAAAAACCATTAGCACAGCTTGTCCCAAACTGCTCTGAAAAACCACCAGCAGCTTTTTTCATATTTTGAAATCCAAATTACCCTGTTCGCATTTATACATCCTAAAATTACCTCTTCATCAAGCTCTGAGCGAGCTGTCTATAGCTTGAAGTTCTGTTTGCTTGTACAATGAGAATAAAAATACACTTGGATACTGTAAACTGAAAAAATAAAAAATATTAAACTTCCATACATTCTATTATAATAGAAGTATGTTCTCTATTATTACATCCATTGTGTCTAGTAAAATTTTATGGCTTTTGCTTTTCAGAGACCCACACAGATTAATTTCTAGAATCTTGACATAAATTAGCCTTCCAGCATCATTACCTGTCAAAAAAAATTCTGTTCTGGGAAATGGGGAGATTCCCAGTAAAGGTGGCAACCAATATGGGAAATGTATGCAGACCTTGGAGAATTTTCATCATGGAAGTTTAGGGTAAGATCAAAAAAATGAAAGCAAGGCTATTTGCAATGCTAGAGCTAAAGCCATAAAAAGATACAGTATCTGGAAGTCAAAAATCGAACAAATTAAAAACTGATATAAGATGTTTTAAAACAGTTATCTGAGAGTAATTAACTACTAGAATAGACTTTTAAACAATTCATTAGAATCCCCATCATTTAATGCCAGATCCAATTTGGTCACATAGGCATCTATAGACATTAGAATACTTGAGATTTCATCACTTTGCCCCAGCA
Source organism: Caiman crocodilus (assembly GCA_030014935.1). Classification (NCBI taxonomy): domain Eukaryota; kingdom Metazoa; phylum Chordata; order Crocodylia; family Alligatoridae; genus Caiman; species Caiman crocodilus. The sequence continues at coordinate 91,472,243 of JAGPOW010001296.1, forward strand.
GGGTGATGTAAATTGAATGCATTTTGGTATTTAAGGTCCCCATACTGTCAATGGGTGCTTCCAAAGAGTATTTCAAAAAGTCAGGGAGAACCTAGAGCTACACAACAGGAAACGTTAAGTATAGGGATTTGTGTAACTTCTAACTTTTGAGCTCAAATAGGCTTTAGGCTCTGTTCATGTTCAATCCAGAATGGCTAGACTGATTTGTGAGAGAAGATATATTGAAAGAGTGGGGATAATATCCATCACTTCCATAATAGCTGAATAATTAGAACACTCACAAAGTGTTTCCAGGTCCCCCACAGCCTGAAAAGATGGAACAAACTACCCAGAACTGAGTCATGAACAGTACATGCTACATGTATCAGGGTCTTTTTTTGGGATGGGGGAGGTCAGGAAGGAGTTTTACCCCTTGGTCAGTTTGGTATGGACTGTGAGTGTTTTTATCTTCCTCTGTTGCAGAGGGCATGACCTTCTACCTGGAATGCCTTGAGCACATACTAACAACCTTTACTAAAGTAGGACATTGGCTGCTGTGGTCTGCCTGATTTACCTTTTGGCGGGTTAGGGTATTATGTCTTGTGTTGTGTTAGAGTTGATGATTGTTTCACTAAGAGGTTAGATTATGGATTTGTATGGGATGGTTTGAATAAGGCTGATTAAGTCTTGAGCAGGGGGTCAGACTGGAAGACCTCTCAAGGTCCCTTCCAGTACAGTAGTAGAACTCTACTTCTATATGATTCTAGATTTACTCTTTCCTATTCATAATGCATTAGTTTTAATGTATGTAGTCCACAGGGTGTTATCAATGTTTGTTTGTTTTTTACCATGGTTTATGAAGAAATCTATATTGGTATTTCTGGGAGTAAGCACCTGAGGAAATTGCAGGAGTAATCACACCCTCACACTCCCCCATATCCCCCCCAAGTGAAGAAAGGATAGACATGACAAATAGTAGTAAGTTAGTCCATTTAGAATATACATTTTAACACTTATAAAAATGGAGGAATGTTTGGCCTAGCACTTGTAGATGTCACAACCCAAACCAAGTGAGTGTCCCTGACACAATAGACCGCCTCTCCAAATAATTGACATCATCTTAAATTTGATATGTTCCACCTAATTAAGTATTCCTACTTGGCAAATTTTCATTGGCTACTCTAAAGGTATAAAAGTTTGCGTTGTTTCCACCCAAGTTGGAGAGCTCTCAACACGTGGTAAGGTACAGAGGACCTCACCACGCAGTAGAGAAAAGCTGATGGACTGATCACCCACCAACGTCTCCCCATCTCTTCCCGATGTATCCCTTGTCCTGCATGCTTGTTGCGTCTACAGGTTCATCTTGCTAACTCGTTGCGATACCTTCATTCTGTAACTACACAAGCAACTCTACCACCTGTGTTGCGGCCACTAGCGGCTTAAGTAAAGCTTAAGTAAAAGTTGTTTTTGCAACCAACACGTTGTCTGACCTCTCCATCCACCAGCCGGCCTGATGTCTGCTTAATTAACCAGTGTTTTCCTATAGTCGGCTCTGGCTGACTGAGACATGGCATCACAAACAGGATCCAAGGGCATGGTGGTGGAGAAGAATTTAATTAAGCGCTGCCCCTGGTGCACTGGGGTCTGTCTCATGGATAACGCAAATGACCTCTGGGCACATATTGCCTATCACCAAGTGGATAAAGGGGGTGAAAAAAACCTCCTCGGAGGCTACTTCTCGGTAAAGAGGGAAGATGCAGCCATTAAGGAGTGGAAAGCAAGCCTCTCCCCGAGGCATTCCGCTGCGTAATGGCCAGAGGCCAGGTTCACTGTTGGGACCCAGATGAAATATCGACTCTGTCCATAGTGGAGGTGAAGGTGAAGAAGGTGGAAAATCCTACCCCTGCTCAGGAGTTTGCCCAATGCACCCGGTACACGAGAGAAGGAGGGGAACCCAGCCTGCTGGATTGGTTTAACTGTCTGGCTTTAGCATCTGGGTCGTGTGGTCATGAACTCCTCAGGCAACTCCGGGAAGGCCTGAAGACCGAGGGCCGCCACGCGGCAGGGTGGAGAGGTTCGAAGTGGAATAAAGGAAAGATGATGAATGTGTTGTTCCGTTCGGTAGTGGGTCTACTGCGGGAAAATTCAAACCTAGAGGCTCAGTTGCACACAGCAAGTAAGGAGTCACTGGACAAGTGGCGGGGGGCTCCGAGCTGACGCCCGAAAATGGTGCCGGCCGCATGGTGCCGCTGCCAGAAAATGGCGCCAAGGAAAGTGAAAAGGGCATGAAAATCCCCCTGGGAGGCAGGCCATCTGCATCACTGCCCATGGCTCCGCCCCTTGGAGTGACGCTGGAAGAAGCCCCCCCCGGCGTGGCATCAGCAGTGGAACCGTCCCTGTATGAGGGAGGGCAGTTGTATCCAGCGCTCTCACCTGACAAATTTAACCCTCTCCTGGCTGCAGTCCACCCGATAGCACTGGTAAAGCAAGTTACTGATGCACAGGGCGCAACTTGTACCACCACTACATACCGCACCCGCACAAGGGACAAATCGCAGGAGTTGTGCAGAGAATCAAAAATAAAATCTGAAGAGTCACTAGCCATATGGCTGGGGCACTGGGTAGTTGAATTTGGGTCAGACTTGCTAGACCTGGAGGAAGCTAGTTTCCTAACACGCCAAGCCTCGTGGAGTGGGGGGCACACCACCGACTTAGATGTAGTAACGGGTAACATCCACTGGCCCATCCTGCTTCCAGCTCTTGTTGCAGGTCAAGTGTCCCACAAATCCCACACCTGGCATGAGGGTCCCCTGAAGAAGGCCAATGCAGAACAACTTCTGCTGGCCATAATTGGGGTGTCATACCTCTCATGGAACCCCAGAGCCCACCTGCTGGGGCTAAAGCAGGCACAACAACGTGGAGGATGTGCTCACTGTCACCTACGGAATCCTGAAGCTGTTCCAGCGACTCTCAACAGCATAGAAGACTATGTAGAGGTTACGGAGGGACAGATGCTACTATGCTCCGACTCCTCCTTAACCCAGTGGTCCGCCAACCAGCAAGTAACCTTTAAGTCAACTTCCATGGCTGCAGGCCCTCATGAAGCCGGCCAAAAAAGTCTTCAGTGGCGCAGAGCATACCTGGTCAAAAAAATGAGTAGTGGCCGCTGTACACACCGGCAGCCTATCTAAACCCGACCCTACTGACCTTCATCCCTATACTGAACTCACTTTTTATGATCCAGCCAACCTAAGTGACTAATGACGGTGTTCTTTCTTCTTGACACCGGAGCCTAAATCAATGTGATCACTCCAATGACAACCCACCAGAAAACCTCAAAAGCAATTAGGGTACAAGGACTCAACGCTGTTGCAGTCACAACAGAAGTTAAATAAGCAATCCAAGGCCATCGGTGCACTGTAGAGGCAGTGCTAGGGGACATCAATATCTTGGGAATTCCCAGAATCAAAGCGTTTAACCTCAAAGAACAGGTGCTACAAGTGCTCCCCATTGCTATCCCAGAGCCGGATTGGCACTGACCAATGCTCCGCAACATCTCCACCTGGCAATACTGGCCAATCTCAACCAAAGAACCCCTCAAAGGGTCCCTCACCGACGTTCTGCAATGACTCGAGCAACAAGGTTATATTAAATCAGTAACTGCTAGCACCTACCTATCACCGGGATGGGGAGGCACAAAACCTGGAAAACCCGACAAAGCACGGCTAGTCGTTGATTATAGGGAAGCCAACAAGAGGTGTCAAGTGCTTCAGCAACCTAACCCATCCACCCTACCACAGTGCATGTTCGAAATGGCATAATTCCAGCGAGACGAGTGAATTGGGGTCACACTGGACTTAAAGAACATGTTTTCTCAATTCCAATTGCCGACCCTGAGGGAGTGTTGAATATGTGTGTTGAGGTCATGATGTATAAGTGGACAGTCTGCCCGCAGGGGTACTGCAACGCCCTGTCATTGGCTCCTGGTGCCATGAACAATACCCTGAAGAACGTCCGTGCCTCACACACCCTTCCACCAGAAGAGGAATTAAGAATCTGGAGTTATGTTGATGACATTGCTATTATGGGCCATGACAGCTCCATCATTACCAGCATAGTCAACCAACTAGTAGCCCATCTTCAAATTGAAGGATGGACTTTGGTGGTTAACAAGGAAAAGTTGTGCCTGCATCCTGTAGCCAACATCACATTCCTCAGCACCCGATTTGTTGGCCCCATCCGTCATGGTATCTCGCATGATGGTCCCAACATCAACCCATTAAAGAAATTTTCGCCCGAAAAGACATTTTCAGCAGCTTTTAGGTCACTTAAATTGGTACCGGCATTGTGTCAATCCCAACCATCTACCACTCCTCACTAAATTTCAGCGACAGATCCGTGATAAGTCCCAAATATCCACACCTTGGACGGAAGGGGATCAACAAAATTTACATCGTCTGTTGGCTGCTGTCAAGGGTAAGCAGCTCCACACAAGCAACCTTGGTGAACCATTGGTTGTGACCCTTGGATTCACCACCAAGCATGTGTGGTCTGTCACACATAATCCTCGTAATGATCTAGTATATACCACTCATAAGACTCTTCAAGCAGCACAACACCAGTATGGAGCCCTAGGGAAAATCCTCCTAGCTGGACAGCTAGTGGAGCCATTAGCAAGGGGGCATGGAACGCTCTGCTCTCCTGCAGCTACTTTGTTGTCTTTGCTGGATGCGGAAAAAGTCGACCCACATTTTCAAGGAGAGCCTAAGACATGGAACACGTTGGTGCTCACCCAACGTTATAATTGGTGTTGCTAGAAATTTGAAGACGTAACACCTGACCCCAGCCTGGAGGATGAGAAAAAACTCCCAATGCTGTATGGAACTTCCGTCTCGGCCTGGGTGGCCGTGGATGGGACCTCCTGACACGATGGAAGCTATGGATATTATTGTAAAGCCTATCATGACACAAATATTTCGAGCTCACCCAGATGACAACTCTGCTCAGAAATGCGAACTGCTAGGATTTCTTAAGGTCTAACTCATCACAACGATACACTTTCAGCTCCAGTCATTGCAATCGACTCGCAATACATTTATAAAATCCTCACCAGTACTGCTTTGCCCATTTGAAAATTTGAGTAATTGGGAAGACATTTGGGAAACCTTGACTAAATTTACACAGCTTTCATTAGTTAAGCATGCTAAGTCACACCGCCCCGACTCCGATCCAGTGCACGAGATCATTGATAAACTCTTGGAAGATCCATTTCGGACCAACGTAGCTGTGCCTATCACCGCTACTCCCAGTCCTGAAGTAAGCCCATTCCTCGCGTGGCTTCATGAAAATTGGGGTCATCTGGGACCGCGGGCCAGCCATCGATGCTGGCGTCAGGCCGCTACGGAGCTTACTTCGTATGGAGTTCGACGTGATTGGGAAAAGGTAGCACAAGCCTGTGAAATATGTGCCAAAGAAAAGTACCATCAAACCAAACATCAAGTCGGAGCTTTCAACCCCTCACAATTCCAGGCAGGAAGGGTCCAGCAGGTGAACCTGCTTGGACCCCTCATGGGATCCAAGCCACCGAATAAGGGATTAGTCATCGTTGATTTAGGAACGTGCCAGTTGCAAGTCATTCCTCTGCAGAAGAGCAATGCCACTGCTGTTATCTCCGCCTTAACCGCTGCATTTTCTGCTTGGCAAACTCCCCATGAAATTCAATCTAACAGAGGACCCCCATTCAATTCTAGCACCCTGGAAAAGTTCGCCCGTCTTCACAATGTCGCATGGCATCTCTATCTACCATACCATCCGCAATCCAACGGCATTGTAGAGCAACACATCAGCCTATACAAGGAGCAGCTTCATCTCAGAGGAGGGATGTACAAAAACTGGACTAAGCACAATCATGACATCCTCATTTCACTGAATACCACAAAGCCCCTATGGGATGAAACTAATGCTAAGAAACCTTCACCCTGGGAAACTAAATTTCATCCCGACGAGCTAATGTGGGTCTCGATACCCCACCCTTGTCAGTCTCATCCACAAGTTTACAAAGGGACAGTTCAACAGTCAGAACAGTATCCTAACACCTATTCCATCCTGCTGGAAGAAAAGCCTGATTGTCCTGCCATCATAGTCCACCACAGCTGGTTGACTCGTTGCTCCACCGTTAGTCCAGTTTTCTTGTAGTGAACCTGATTATTGCTAGCTTTTGTTGTTTTTGTCTCCTTACAGATTCAGTGGTGATGATGTGGCAAATCTACAGCTACTTGATCGCGAGATCCACCAAGCATCAAACCACAACACATCCGAGTCAACATAGAGATGTCCGCCTGCTCGTATGTTGTGAGCAGGGCGATCGCTCTATTCCTGCTGTTCCTGACAGGTTTTCCGGTGAATGGGAGTGACTCAACAACCTCTAACTTGGTTTTGTCCCTTTTATCACTCTGGGTGAACATTATAGGAGATAGTGAAGAGTCAAGACTCACCACGTGCTTACGCCTGCCCCACTCTGTTAATGACCCGGTATTAACCCCTTTTGTATATCCTTTCCATGCTGCTAAATGGTTTAAAGCCCGGGACGCTGATCCGACTCCCAATATTATGATAACTCAACATTCTTTTATATATTCCCAGCATCAACACACCATCTATTATCGATATTTCTGGCCGCAAAATTTAACCATAGCTAAAATGAACCTCTCTGTCTGCCAGTCGGAGGCCATGTTTCCACCTGCCCCCATCCAGCTCTTCTATAACATTGCGTGTTCAGAGATACCGTGGGGAATTAACCCAGAAGGAATAAATTGGTCCAGGAACGATAACTCATTAACCTGGGATCCTACAGTTATCACGCCAACATGGTACCTAGCCCTTCCACCAGGCCCAAACAAAACGAAGACAATTCTGGCCCTATTCTGTCTGTTTTCTAACAGCCCCAATCATTAGTCTCTTGGAACAGGTTGCTAGCCATTAATGGATCGGATGCCCAAGACTGGCGCTCATTCTTTTATCCCATTTTAATCATTGCTAGACTTAGCCAGTGGTGCCAAGCTGATGCACCCGTCAGTATGGTTGATCTCCCTAGGGAGGTAGTCTTACTCAAGTGGAAAAGTCAGAGCTGTGCAATAATTAGCATGCCAGCCCCTTTAGGGATGTTATGGGCTTGTTCGGATGGGCAACTATATACTAACTTCCCAGCCACCCTGACAGGTGTCCAAAGTTTTTTGAGTACAGTAATGCTCTGCCCTCCTTTAAGCGTTAACACAGCTCACCTCAACAGCCCGGCCGTACTTCGTCACCATAAGCGACACGTTCCAGTGTGGAGTAAGTTAACATGGGGCAAGCCATTTAACCAAAAGTTTGTGTGGGCTTTTGAGGGTTATTTTGCATGGGTAATAGGAATAGCCAAAGCGAGAGTTGCCATCGCTCAGTTAGCTGGAGAAGTTGAAATTCTAGCCCAGACATCCCTGCGATTGTTAAATCAACAACTACATGCTACCTCACATATGACCATGCAAAACTGCTTGACACTATGTTGCTGCACCTGGGAGGTGTTTGTCAATACCTTAACCTGTCTAGAGAATACTGTTGCATTAGTATACCTAATGTCATGGTCCTGTTAGACAAACAACTTGACCGCATAAAGCGGGTGGCCGAAGATACCAACAAGATCACAGGGATTGGAAAGGGTTGGTTAGCTTATATTTTTGGTTGGATGGGATGGGATACATCTTTGTGGCTCATAAACCCTTGTGACCCTTGTGTTGTTACCATTTATAATAATTACATTAGTTGTTTGTATGAGATGTTGTGTTTTACAGTTAATCAAAAACCATTTGATAAAGTTATCTGCTTATGTATATACTTGTTTACCACTTGAACCTTGTGAAGAAAACGAGCGCTTGCATGAAAATTACTTCTAATCCAGGTGCTTAATCTATTGTCATGGCCAAGGAGGCATGTCACAACCCAAACCAAATGAGTGTCCCTGACACAATAGACCGCCCCTCCAAATGATTGGCATCATCTTAAATTTGGTATGTTCCACCTAATTAAGTATTCCTACTTGGCAAATTTT
>JAGPOW010001296.1:91480407-91527921 GCA_030014935.1 Caiman crocodilus
AGTGTCCCTGACACAATAGACCGCCCCTCCAAATGATTGGCATCATCTTAAATTTGGTATGTTCCACCTAATTAAGTATTCCTACTTGGCAAATTTTCACTGGCTACTCTAAAGGTATAAAAGTTTGCTTTGTTTCCGCCCAAGTTGGAGAGCTCTCAACACATGGTAAGGTACAGAAGACCTCGCCACACGGTAGAGAAAAGCTGGTGGACTGATCACCCACCAACGTCTCCCCATCTCTTCCCAATATATACCTTGTCCTGCATGCTCGTTGTGTCTACAGGTTCATCTTGCTAACCCATTGCGATACCTGCATTCTGTAACTACACAAGCAACTACACAACTGTGTTGTGGCCACCAGCAGCATAAGTAAAGCTTAAGTAAAAGTTATTTTTGCAACCAACACGTTGTCCGACTTCTCCATCTACTCGTCCACCTGACGTCTGGTTAATTAACCTGCGTTTTCCTCTGGTCGGCTGTGGCTGATCGAGACAGTAGAGTGTACAATAATTTTATAGAGGAACTGATGGTTTGGTAAACTAATACTACAACAAAGGAGCCATTCATTTCTAGGACACTGATTTTAATCTATTGTAGGAGAATAACGATGGGACTTAGTGGGATAATTTATGTGATTACAGTATATTACTGGATGGGTGACATTTTTTTAGGAAAATCGGGGAGGTGGGGAAGGAGGTGCTCTCATTCTTCCTCTCATATGAAATGGGAAGTAGGCCTGTTCAATGTCTTTTGAGTAAAGTTAAGGGGGAGAACAGGAAGGGTAAAATCATGATGGGTGTCTGTTACAGACCATCAAAACAGGGGGAAGAGGTGAATAAGGCTTTCTCTACCTCCCCCTTCGACTAACTACCCGAAGCATCTGAATTGAGACTCTAGTACTTATGAAAACTTTAATGACATTTGTTGGGAGGGTATATAGCAATGTACAACAGCCAAGTAAGTTCTGAAGTGTTGAGTATAAGTTTGGTATATATAGCATAGAAGTGCTTCTTGATATGCTGCTTATAAATAGGAAGAATTAGTTCGTAAGATGGAGGTAGAAGGCAGCTTGGGGACAGTGACCGTGGAGTTCATGGTTCAAGATAAAGGAAGAAGAATAAAATTCAGCATAATAAAGGAAGAAAGAAGAAGAACAGACTAAAGGTCCTGGACTTCAGAAAAGCATATAAACAAATGGAGAACTGGTTGGCAGAATCCCATTGAATACAATTCTGAGGCCATTGTCCTTGAGATGAGGGCAAATAGAGTCCTCTTTCTTAAAAAAAAGGGAAGAGTTTTATATAAGAGTTAATTCTTCAGTTAGAGTTGCTGGGCTCCTACTCTGGCCAATATTTTAGCAAAACCTTTTTGTGAGCAATATGTATTGATAAATGTTCCAGTGAGGCCTAGCAAGTTGTCGAGAGCAATTTATGTATGACCAACCTGGCTTTCCTTTTTGGATAAGTGGACCTGATGGCTTTCATTTTAACAGAGCTTTTGCCATGATAGTCTTATTAAAAACTAAGGAAATACTGGGCATTCTATAAATGAATTTGTGCATGCCTAAAGTTAATGCACCTTAGCCTAAGGTGCATTAAGGTAAGTTAGTTGTGCATCAACACATGGATATCTTACAGCACCTTAATGCAGACTGCTGGGCAGCCTACCCTGGTCAGCACCCTAGATAGCTCCTTGAAGCCTGCAGCAGCATAGCTCAGCAGTAGGCCTGTGCGCTGTGGCTAGTATTGGCTTTGGATTCAGATTCAGGGGACAGTGATTCAGTTTATTGATTCAAATTACCGTTGCAAATTAATTCAGCCAACTTTGATTCAGAGATTCAGCCATCACTGAATTGGCCCAATCTCTGAATCAAACAAGCCCCATACTCCACCCACTTTCTCAGCCCCGTTAATGGTTTCCCTGCACCCCGTACCTCAACTTTTAAAGAAAAAAAGCCTTGCACTCACAGGCTGCTGCCAGGCAGGGCAAGGGGAGGTGGGCACGATCCCCTCTGCTCCCTAGTGTTCCATGCTGCCTGAGGGGCTCTGACATGAGCCCCTATCCCCTGCCAGTTCTCCCAGCCCAGTCAATGGCTGCCCTGCCCAGCTACAGCTTTCTGGCATTTTTTGTTTTTTTAAAGTCCTGTACTCATCGGCTTCTGTCAGTTGAGGGGCAATCTCTACTGCCCCATGCTGCATGGTGGAACTCTGTCACAAACCCCCCAGAAGCCCCAATGGCTGCTGCAGGATCTGGTGAGTGAAGAACTTTTTTTTTAAAGAGCTGGGGCTGGGCAGGGCAACCATTGATGGAGCTGGGAGAGGGTGCAGGGATCAGGGAGCACTCAAAGGGGCTTGGGAAGCAGGCAGCCCCCCCCCCCACTTACTGGCATGGAGTCTGGGTCTAGCTCCCTGTGGCAGTGAGTGGGAACTGCCCAAATCTTTGAAGCTTCCTGAATATATTCTGAACTGATTTGGAGAGCTTTGAATCTATTCAGAATGTTATTGGTCTTCTAATTCAATTCAGATTGGGAGATTCAGTCACTGAATTGGGTTGACTCTCCTCTGAATTGAATCAACACCCAAAGCTTTGCACAGCCCTACCAGGTAGCGCATCCCAGCATCGGCATAAGTGGTGGGAATCTCCAGTCCTCCAAGACATAGTTGGCCCAGCCTTACTGCCTACCTGGGATTTAGGTGCCCTTAGAAGCCCACACTGAGGCTTCTGCCCAGGACAGCAGACAGGCTTGGGCTGCATCTGTCCTTATCACCCAACCTGCTCCACCTGCCTGCATCCTGGGCAAGCACAGATTCTGCCTGTGGAAGAGGTGGCATCAGCTCCTGGGAGCTCTGTGTGGCTCAGCCCAGGCAGGCTAGGTGCAATGTGGGTGGGGGCTCAGCTCTTTCCTTGGCCCACATGATCCAAGGCCCAGCCCCTGCTTGTGTTGCACCCAGCCTGGCTGGGCTGAGCTGCACAGAGCTCCCAGGAGCTGATGGCACCTCTCCCATGGGCAGTGTTTGGTGCAGAGACCAGGTGCTTTCCCAGGATGGAGGTAGGTAGAGAAGGTAAAGCTGTGCTAAGTGCTGTGGGCAGACAAAGTCCCAGCCTGCCTACTGTTCCAGGTGAGAGCCCTACCATGGGCTTCTAAGGGCACCTGAATCCCAGGCAGGCAGTGAGTCATCTTGCCTCTTCAGGGCTGCATTGCCCAGTCAGAAAACCTGACCCAAGGGAGAGGTGTGGGGGCACAACTAGCAAAGGCCCTGCCAATGCCCCTCTGCCCACTTGCCCTGCAGGGAGTCACAGGGGGGTCTGTCCTTTGTGCTTTGATAAAAGCCCTTGCACCTCCTGCCCCCTCTGCCAAGTTACTGCACACCAACAGGGATTGCTGCTTTAGGAACCATTGCTCTAGCTCCAGTGTCTGCAGCTTGCAGAACAGCATCCATTGTGTTCTCTTCCTGGAGGCACCTGGAGGCAGTATAGGACCTCCATAGGCTCAGTTCCAGCCCACTCAGTCAGATAGCATTATGGTACCTTATGACGTCTACATGTAGGTTAAGGTACCTTAACTAATTGTGCCTAAATGTGATATTTACTTTATGCAGGTATTAAATTTAAGTGCAATTTGTTTAAAATTGCCATTTTTAGGGCACACGTGTAGATCAATGCCCTTAAAGCACCTTAAAAATGGCTAGCAACCAACTTCCAGCAGTTGGTTTCCATGATTTCCATGCTTTCTTCTATTCCAGCAAAGAAAAATCACCTTCCCAATTAAGACATAGACCACAATTTTGGAGGGCTGCTTTTTTTTTTTTTGTGGATAAAAAGCTTGTGTGTTAGAAAATTCAGTAGTTTTATCTAAACTACCGTAAAGTGTTAGGTCATCATACTCAAAACGTAGTTACCAATTGCTTAATGTCTAGCTGGGAGGAGGTATCAGGTAAGGCTTCATAAGGGGCTGTCTGAGCTGGGTACTCTTTAATATATTTGGAAGATAACATTAAATGCACACATAGCAAATTTGATAAGTCTTCAAATACCTGAAGAGTGGTTATAAAGACAATATGATAGACTATTGTCTGTGGCTGTAGGGGACAGAACAAGGGGTAATAATCTTAACGGCAGCAAGGAAATTTAAGATATTTCTCACTATCATGGTGGCTAAGCATTGGAACAGATTATGTAGTGAGGTTCTGGACTCTATCCTTACAACTTTTTAAGAGCAGGTTAAATAAAAACTCAGGAATGGCTCAAGAAGGGATGATCCCGGCTTGAGCAGGGGGTTGGTCTTGATGACCACTTGAGGTCGCATCCAAACCTATTTTTTCTATGAGACTGTAATGACTGAAGAAAATGTTTCTTGGCATGTCAGTGATTGATGAGAAATTGTTGATAGTTCAGCTCATTTGGCAGAGGATAGATCACAGGCAGGGATGAGGGGAAAAGAAGGGGGGAGCATCATAACTGGGAAAATAAAAGATTAATAGGATTCTCAAACTGACTCTAGTGTATAGTGTGCAGGAGGGGAATAAGGATATTGACTGGAAACTCTATGCTAAATGGATGAAAAGGTGACTCTCGTTCTAATCCTGGTCTGCTTATCTCTATTTATACTAGCATAACACCACTGAAGTCAGCAGAGTTAATACACATATAAAAGAAGTATGAGAATGGAATGAGAAATAAGGTTTCCATGCACTTTGTGCTTATTCAACAATAATGATTGTTGAATTCACTGGAAGCTAGATCAATCGATTTGTCTATAATGCTGTCACCACTGAAACTTTCATACATATTTTATGCTTTAAACATAAGGTATTAATACACTATGAAGAAATTGACTCCTCTAACTTCTAAGTGCTTAAATGTTTAAATTCAGTTAAGTAATTCTTAACTCAACCAGGTTGAGCCATTGGACTTTAAAAAGATGACAAGAGAAAATCTGTGCATCTTTTAAGGCTTTTTAATTTAAGTCTGAGCTGAAGTGCTTTTGCCTTGGTCTTAAGTTATTCTTACTGATTAGGTATGAAATAAAGTCAATCAAAGCTGAATATTTAATGCAGCTTTCTTTACTTTAGGACATTTCTTGAGTTTAGCCTTTCTCTTCCCCTGTTCACTCAGTATGAGTGGGTGTGTGTAAGTGCATGCACAGAAAGTCATGGTGTGCTTCATAATGCAATTCCTACTAGATGTACTATAAGTTTACTAATATTTTATACAAGAAAGATCTGGCATGTGTATGTGGCTAGATAAACATGTAACATCCCGAATCAAACAAGATGATGATTGGCAGTAAGGCTTTGAATATCCAGATAGTTGATTGATCCTCCAGTTTGGCCAGTGTGTCCAGCAGCAATAAAAGTTGAATTAAACAGGTAATGTGTCTTGGGGGGCCGAAGCCATCCAGAGGAGGATCACTAATTTAATTGGATGTCAGGCGGGTGGGTGATGGAGAGGCGTGCACAGCATTTTGGTTGCAAAAATAACTTTTACTTTAACTTTACTTACACCACTGGTGGTCGCGACACAGGTGGTAAGGTTGCTTACGTAGTTACAGGTAACGAGTTGCTTACGTAGTTACAGGTAACGAGTTGCTTGTGTAGTTATAGGTAACTGGCAACAGAACGAGCCGGCGAGTTTGTAGACAGAAACGAGCATGCAGGGTGAAGGATACGTTGGGAGCAAACTGTGACGGGGAAATGTTGGAGGTTGGCCAGTCCACCAGCTTTTCTCTACCACGCGGCAAAGTTCTCCGTACTCTACCATGTGTTCAGAACTCTCCAGCTTGGGCAGAAACTGCACAGACTTTTATACTGTTAGAATAGCCAATGACAAACTGCTGGGTAGGAATAGCTAATGAGGTAGAATGTAGCAAACTCAGAAGTAACTGTAGTTGCTTAGGGCAGTTCTATTGTGACAGGGACACTCAACTGATTTGGTTATGACATAATGATGACAATTTTTAAATGTTCCTACTTAACAATTTTTATGAATAAACAGCATGCATCTAAATAGAATAGAAAAGCTCTAAAGAAATGTTCTTATAGGAAGAATTGGTGCTGTAGCAGGAGAAAGGGAAGTGGAGTGGGGAGGACAGATGTAAGATTGTTAAAGTTGAATTTGATATTCCTTATCCATCTAAACAACTAAAATGACCTGCTTCTTTTCTTGGACAAATTTCAGAACCTTTTAAAAATCTGCTTGTCTTCTTCAAGACTCTCTACGTTAAGAGTTCAAGGACTGATCTTTCCCCTCTCCTTTCTGAAATGCATGAGGCTGGTTTGAAAGGTGTTTAGATTCTCTCAAGCTTCAGTGTCATCAATGTAAAGATATCCAGGTTTACACTGTTTTAACAATCAGACAACTGTTCACACACTGAAATCACACTAAATGGAAGAAAGATTGAAGCGTATGGATGGAAGTACTTAATCTAGTCTAGATGGAAGTAATGGCGGTAAGCAGGAAAATATTTTGATTAGTAATGTGTACATAGATTTAAAAGGTGAACCTTGTTCTGGACAGATAGTAGGGCTGTGCAAAGCTTCAGTTGCCAATTTGATTCAGAGGAGATTCAGCCTGATTTGGTGGCCAAATCTCCAAATCTTAATTGAATCAGGAGATGCATTAATAGGTCTCAGTTGATTCAGAAAAGATTCAGAGAGATTTGAATTGGCCTTGGAGAGGCAGGAACAGATGAGAGGCTGCGGGTTCTGTCACAGCTTCTCCAGCTGTGCCTGCCTCTCCCCAGGCAGAGGGAGCTGTGGGAGAAGCTCCCATGGTTGCCTTGCCTGGCTCCATCCCCTGCCTGGCCCAGCCTCCTGTCACTTAAATACCCCCCAAAAAACAAGCAAGCCCCACACACATCAGCTGCAGCAGCTGGGGTCAGGGCCTCTGAGAGCTCATGGCAGAGCCCCCTTGTGCAGCATGGAGCAGTGGCAGGGACAACAGGGATTGTCTGCCCCTGCCTGGCACCCATGCAGTAGATGCCCCATGGCATGGGTGCAGCACGGCTTAGCAGGGTACTGCATATTGTCCAGCAGCTGGGGCTATGAGGACTGAGCGCTGTTGTGCTCTGGGTGACTGCTGGAGCTGCCCCTGCTCCCAGACAATGCGTGGTGCCCTGCCAAGCTGTGCTGCACCCCTGTGATGCAATAGCTGCCATGTAGGTGCCAAGCAGAGGGGAGGGGTGATCCCTGCTGCCCCTCACTGGCTTGTGCTGTGCAGGGGGGCTCTACCATGAGCTCCCAGAAGCCCCAGTTGCCACTGCTGCATCCAGTGAGTACGGGGCTTTTTTTTTTAAAACCTGTGCTTGCCTCTCTCCAGGTGGGGGGAGCTATGGGAGAAGGTCCCATGGTTGCTTTGCCTGGCCCCATCCCGTGCCCAGCCTAGCCTCTTGGCACTTAAAAAGCCTTGCACTCTCTGGTTGCAGCAGTGGGTATCAGGGCCTCTGAGGGCTCATGGCAGAGCCCACCTGAGCAGCATGGTGCAGTGGGGAACAGCAGGGATTGCTTGCCCCAGCCTGGTACCCATGCAGCAGCTGCTCTATGGTACCGGTGCAGTACAGCTCAGCAGGGCACTGCATGCTGTCTGGGAGCTAGGCCATTGGGGCTGAGCACTGCCTGGCTCTGGGTGACTGCTGAAGCTGCCCTAGCTCTAATACAATGCATGGTGCCCTGCCGAGCTGTGCCGCACCTGTGCGATGTGATAATTGCTGCGTGGGTGCCAAGCTGGGTTGGCTCCAGCAGTCATCCAGAGCCTGGCAGTGTTCAGCCCCAGTGGCCCCAATTCTCAGACAGTGTGCGGAACCCTGTTGAACCACACTGCACTCACACCATGTGGTAGTTGCTGCGCAGATGCCAGATGGGGAGGGGCAATCCCTGCTGCCCCACACTGCCCAGTAGGGCTCTGCCATGAGCCCTCAGAGGCCCTGATCCCTGCTGGGGCATCTGATGAGTGCGGGGTTTTTTTTGTTTTTGTTTTTTGTTTTTTTTTTAAGTGCTGAGAGGCTGGGGCCAGGTGGGGGCTGGGGCTGGGCAGGGTAGCCATGTGGGCTTCTGTGGTGGCTCCCCTTGCCCAGGGAGAAGTAGACACAGTCAAAGGAGCTGTGGGAGAACCTTCAGCTGTCTGACTGTGTCTGCCTCTCCCCAGCCAATCCAAATCTCTGAATCAGTGCTGAATCTCTGATTCTGATCTGGTGGAATAGAATGGGGACAGTGCTTCGTATCACCAAATTGAATCATTGTCCTCTGAATTAGCTGAATCCAAATCCAAATTAAATATGCCCTTATTCTCACTGGCCTAATAGATAGTAACAGAGATGAGAAGTAAGCAAATAAGAACTTTTGTGACATGAAGGGCATGGGGAGAATATGATGGTACTATGAGGTTTTTGCTAAAACTTGTTGAAGTACAGGAATGGAAAATGGATGTGATACAGAGAGAAAGGAGGAGGAAAAGGATGGAGAGCAACTGAAATCATAGCATTGGCTATCCTATGCCAGGGCTGTTAACTTCTAAGCAGCTGGGGGCCAAAGGCCCTGTAGGGAACATGCCCATAGGCTGCAACAGGGTGAGGCATAGACCCCCTGAACAACATGCCATGCAGGTTTTCCCCCTGAGGCCACTACTGCATTGTGTAATTCCCTCTCCCGCACCACTGCTGCACTGTGTACTGCTGCCATCACCCTCAGCTCTTTGCACTGCACTGCACTTGCTTCACCCTGTGGGGTGGGGACAGAAAGCAGAATCTGGAGGAGGGAGAAGTCTCTGGAGACTCCAGTTGCTGCTGTAGCTGGTGTGATGGGGGGAACTGCAGTCAGGCAGGAGTTTGGGGTATAATTTAACCCCTCATGGGTTGGATGCATCTCATGGGATGCCAGTTGAACAGCTCTATCATAAGCTATGTGATCCTCTGACACAGACTTTTGTTCAGTTTATTGGTCCAGATTGATTGCTCTGAGCTTGATAAAGCTTTGAGTGAAATTCACCCAGTTCAGCTCACTTCTAGTCTTGTATTATGAAAGGGGTGGGTATCTTAGAGCTTAATAAGTATTAGCAGCAATTTGACAGACTATTTACTTGCTTGACATTTCAGCTAATTTTTCAACCTGATAATAGCTTACCTCCCTTGTGATACTGAGTACTTTTAAAATGATTGACACTAAATGTTATTATACTGTTAGTGGACACAGAATTAATTTTAATCAAATGCTGCAGGAAGACTTTAATTATAATTCCAGTGTTGTCTTAAGCATTGTAATACAGTTCAATGACATAAGACTAGAAATTTAAAATTTATTCTATGTGATCTCTGCACATTAAAATTCTACATTTTTATAACTAGTGTAAAAATTAAGATTTAATTATATTTACAATTGTAGCTCTTAGAAGTGTTTAAATAAAAATAATTAAGAGTTCTCAAAGTCACAGGTCTGACTTCAAAAGAAAATATATTAGCAATGTAGAACTGTTTTGCTCCATGGAGTTAATTATAATGATTTAATAATCTTTTGGCTGTTTAGGGATATTTTTTTTTCCTTTGGTTTAGTAAAAAAAAACCCAAAACACCCCACAAAAAAAACAAAAAGAAAAAAATCAGTGCCAATAGTTAACAAAGAAGCAGTAGGGGCAGAGTTACTTTATGCTTTCTGCATGATCTTTCACTTCTGAGGCATCATGGACATAGACTAGTCTGTTCATGAAGCTAGTCTAGTATCACATAAACAACTGGATGAACCTACATCAAACTTGATTTGCCTTTTTCCTTTATGTTGGATTTAGAAAACGAGTATCACCAAAGGGTTGCCTAAACTTATCAACTTTAAGGTTGTTTTCTCTTAGCCGACCATACACAAAACAGCCAAAGTTGGCCCTGAACTGGGCTAAAGTGGTATAATGATCTACAGGAAAAAGGCCTCAAAATGCTTGCCAAAAATATATATGCCTTACAAAGATATGAAGTAAATATGATAATGCCTCCATTTTCTGTTTTCTTTTTAACTTCAGAAAATACCCTCAAGATTTTTCAAAACATTCTATCATTTATTTTATCCAACTTCTTGGTTGCCTCTGTACCAGGGGAGCTAGCATAAAAGAGTTTTCAATACAAGCCTTTTTTTTTTTTAACAATCTGCAAGCTTTTTACTGACAACTATTTTTTTTACTGATGCATGTTTTACATAATGTAAATGTAAATCTACTGTCAGGCTCTGCCTTGGTGCCAGCCCCCATTTTGAAGGGCTGGGTTCAAATTTAGGGGTTTAACATCAACCATAGGGAAAAAAAGTTTTGTTGTCATTGAAATGTTTTTAGAAAAAAAAATCTTGAGCTGGCAGCCCTGCTTGACTGCAGCAATGGTTCTATGCTGTTCTTCCTGTATGTCCCTACTCCCCAACCAGAATCCCCATGCATACCCCACACCCTGATGACCCTAACTGCACCCTACTTTTCCCCCCATCCCAGGACAGACCCCCAAAGAAACCTACCTGTGACCCAACAGAATTACAGGCAGCCTGAGATTCAGTAGCAGCAGCACAGGGCTAAGAGAGCACTCCTTGCTTGGATGCCAGGTGAGTTTGCTGTTCTCTGTCTGTTGGAGTTTCAATCAAGCTGAAGCTGCTTATGGTTTTTACTGATGGCAAAGTTTTATTACAGAATTGACTGACAGCCATTTCTAGCTTGATTCTTTTTACTGACAGCAAGTATTCCTGGAGTGTAGGTTAGGGAGGAAACAAATACCAGCATAAACAGTCACTACTGATATTTCTGAATATCATTTAACATAAATATTAATGTTTATATAAATTAGTGTATATGTGTGTGTATACATAATGTTAACATATAATATATGTATAAGTTACATGTTTATTTTTATGACACCTTAATTTTCTAGTCCCAGTTCTCATAATATAAGATGGAAGTCCAGAGTTTTAAGAACAATAAATTTTTGGGTGCCATTCTGAAACACTGTTCCACCCCTTTCTCTTTCTACATAGATTGTGTTGTTACTTTTAAAGTTATTTATGTGATCAAGATACTCATTCCAAGTTGCAAACTATTAGCGATATTCACAAAACTGTAGATGGAGGAAAGAAGTCAATGACTACATATATTTTCCTTTCTGCTCGTTATG
This sequence comes from Caiman crocodilus, assembly GCA_030014935.1. Taxonomy (NCBI): domain Eukaryota; kingdom Metazoa; phylum Chordata; order Crocodylia; family Alligatoridae; genus Caiman; species Caiman crocodilus. The sequence continues at coordinate 91,491,533 of JAGPOW010001296.1, forward strand.
CAAGAGGTCATCTTAGCTCTGGCATTCCCTAACTTGTGCCTTTGTAATGTGAATGTTCTTTTATTGTAACATTTAGTAGGTAACTTTTGAGGGCTTTTTAAAGTCAATTTATTTTTTATACTTTGACACCAGATTGACTTCTCTGGTGGTTCAGGCTTAAGCTTATTTATTCTGTTGCACAAATCTCTCTTATTTATGCTAATAGCATAGGCACCAACTGTGTGGATGCTCTGGGGCTCAAGCACCCACCAAAAAATAATTAATGGGCGTTCAGCACCCGTGAGCCATGGCCATTTTGTTTTCCATGATACGTGTTAGATTTCTGTTTATGTTAAAAGCTTTGCCCTGAAACTGATCTTTTACAAGCTGGAATCAGTAGGTAGCAGAAACATGTTACATGGTTGTGCAGGAAGGTGGAACTAGATCAGTGCACCACAATTCATGGGGAGGTAGTAAACATGAGTAGGGCCGGAGGTTGGGTCAAAGCACCCACTGATAAAAAACCAAGGTTGGCACCTATGGCTAATAAAGTATTTGATGTTTTCGAGGGAAATGCGTGTCACCTTTCCTTGCTTTTGTGCCACCTTAAAATGGTTGTGGCAGCATAAAAAGCCAAGCAAACAGATTTCCATACTCTTGTTGCACTATAAGTGTCCCAAATTTTTGGTTGTGACAAAGGTGATAGGGGATTGTGCTGCTTTATTGTGGCAGATGTCTATTTTTTTTTTTTGCAGTGAGAGAGTATGAGTAGCCAGTTATGTACACTCTTCAGTCACCCTGGACAGATTTTCTGGAGATTTGAAGGGTCTGCTACTGTGTACGTCTGTAATTCCTGGTCAGAATCCAGCCCCTCAAGCCCCTGAGATACCTGTCAAGTTTTCCCCTCTTATGGAGATGCACTCTGGAGAATCTGGGAGCACATCTCAGTAAGCAGGAAAAGCCAGGTTTTCCCTGCTTGTTGAAATGCATCCTCAGGACCTCCCCTGCACATCTCCTTAAGCAGGGAAAGTCTGTGGTTCCTCACTTATGAAGATGCACCTCTGGGAGATGCAAGAGCTGGGAAATAGGGCTGTGCAAAGCTTTAGTTGCTGATTCTATTTGGAGGAGATTTAGCCCAATTCAGGGGTGGCATAGAAGCTAGGGAATCACCAGTGTCCCATGTTTCTATGCCAGGACCCATGTTGACTCATCCATTTGCATGAAGCATAGGTCAGCATTGGTCCCACCATAGAGGCACAGAGTCACACATGTCCCAAGGTGGAGGCATGTGGTTCTGGGGATTTCTTATGTTGTCAGCTTACACTGACCCATGCTGTTAGCACAGGACCCAGCACAGGTCCTAGTGTGGAGTTACTGGGTATCTGGAATTCCCAGGCTCCAACATTGCCCCATCCTCCTCGCCGGGACCTACACTGACCTGTGCTTCAGCTGGAGGGAAGGGGCAGCATAGGTCCTGGGAATCTCTTTGCAAGGGCAACGTATGTGTTCCCCAATAGAATGGATCAGCTGCAGCAGGACACATTGTACCAGACCTGATTTACTTCTGTTTATCAGTGTCTGTTTCTGCACATTCTTATGGATCAGCACAACTGGGGTGAATACTTAATTTCATAATTGTATGATTGAGGATAAGGCTGAGGTGCAGGAATTCTGTGTTAGTCCATATTTTGAAGAGAATGTACCATTCTGGGATACAGTTCCTTGAAACATGTGACAGGCTATATATACCTGTAGGTGTTTGAAACTAAGTTAAGAACAAAAGCAATTGAGAAGTGGATCCATGTTTAGGAACTGCTTATGACTTGGCTTCACTTGGTGCTTATTAGTTCAGTGCTGTACATGAGCTTGTTTTATACAGTGATCAGAAGAAAAAACTATATAAAACTATGCATCAAAACAATTTCTAATATTTCAGACCTAGATCTGAATGTCTAGCTTTATTGGTTGGGGCTGTTTGGGGATCTTTTTGAATGAAATTATTAGGACAGTTTAACTATAACTACCACATGCTTAGAAATGCCGGTCAAGCATCTGTCAAATATTACAGGCTTTTAAAATGTAGTATTATTCTGCTCCCAGCTGCACAGAGTTGTTTAGGCTGCTTAATATTCAGAAGGTTGAAAAATACTAGTCATAAAAATTGTAGTATGCAATGTAATGCTTTGTTTTTCTGTGTCTGAAGTGATTCGTTTGAGGATCTTTCTTCAGTAAATATCTTTAAAGAGAAATCTCAGTAGGCCCTTTGAAATAAAAGTGAAGGAGAAACACCACATGTTTATTCATTTTTTATTTAAATAATATTCTTTCTGGTGGGAAAGCATTTGATCAACAGGTCTGAGAATTAAGCAATTCTGTGGCAAAACATTTGGAGAATCTTAAAAATCCCTCTCTGGCATTTAGAAGGTTGAGAAAGAGCAAAGGGAATTGGCAAATTTTTGTCAAACTTTCAGAATGGCATATTAGAACATTTAAAAGCTTTTTTGACATTTGAAACTTTGTAAGACCAAGCCACCAGGGTTGCTCACTCTGGGTAAGGAATACATTAACTAAACTAATCCTTAAAATAAATTATAAAAGTTGAATTGGATTTCAGTGATTGAATTACAATAATTAATTTGAAAGAAAGTTACGCTCCAAAACAGCAACAAAGAGAAACTCAGCTTAAGCATAGTTCATGCAACAAAACTGATTTTGCATAAATATATCCCATCTTTATGTAAACAGAATGTGGCCTTATACATGAAGAAATATTATAATTGAAATCCATTTTGAAAAGCCTGCTGAGTTAATGGATCATAGAATTTGATTCCTACATCATGTGGAATATTGTGGGCATACCAGTAGTAACTGAAGCACTGTAGTGCTAAACATGGGAATACTTCTGTTCTGGTGAGCATGTGCTCTGAGAAGCTGGGGGTATTGCTATCTGAGTGAGTGCTGAGTGATTGCTGGATGATTTGCTACCTGTACCTGACAAAAGCCCTACTGAGAGAGAGCCAGTCTCAGGCCCAGCAGGTTATCAAAGGAGACTCCCTGAGCAATGAGGGAGCAAATAGACAAGGACAGTAGTTTGCAAGCAGTTCTCAGATCAATTTGCTGCCCTCTTCTTTGAAGGGGGGGGGGCGTTAAGCTTGGTGAGAGGAAGCAGGGGAAAAGGAACCTTTTGAGATGAAGAAGCAGTTTACAGGCCAGCTTACAGATGAGTTTTATAGGGAAAGTCTGCTTGGAAGAAGGGCAGAAAAAGAGAGGTGGCAGTTTAAGAGACCCAGGGAAATGGCTGGAGGATGTTGCAATGCCAGTCACTGCCACTACCTTTGCTTGCACCTGTGAGGTGTCTGTCCAGGTAGGACTTGTCACAGTCAAGGCTTCCACCCAGATCCTGGTTTGGCTCTGTGGAGACTGTGGCCTGCAGGTTCCTTCCAGCGAAGGCCAGGTGGGGGAGAGCCTGCAATCTGAGTGGTGCCTCCTTGTGGGTTCCCTCAGGGAGCAGGCAAGAGAGCTACAGGAGGAGGTTGCAAGGCTCTGAAGCATCCTCCATCATGAGGACTTCATCAGTTCAGTGCTGGAGGAGACCTTCAGCATTGTGGAGGAAGGATGGCCAAACACAGCACTAGAGAAGGGAGAGGCCATAACTTTCAAGGGAGGTGGAAACTGGAAGCTTGTGACCTCTGGCAGCAAGCAGAAATCTTCATCTCCATCTGCACGTTTGCCTGGAAAATAGATATTGAGGAGGAACACTGGTGGAGGACAGGTCCAGCCTCCCCAAGGTTCCATAGTGGTTAGGGACTGGAAGGGACCTTCCAGATCATCAAGTCCAGCCCCTCTGCACTTTGGCAGGAAAAACTACTGTGGTCAGATGATCCCAGCAAGGTGGGTGTCAAGAAGCTTTTTGAAGATCACCAGGGTGGGTGACTACCACTTCTGTGGGGAACCTGTTCCGAACCCTTGGCACTTGACTGGAAGGATCAAGACCACTGCCACCAAGAGGAAATGATAGGTAGTGGTAGTTGGAGACTTCCTTCTTCCAGGGATGGAGGCATCTATCTGCTGTCCTGACCTGTCAAGAAGGTCTTCTGGTTGCCCAGAATCTGGATCTGAGATGTCATGGAGGATTACTGAGACTCATCTGGCCCTCTGACTACTATCCCATGCTGCTTATTTGTATGGACACCAATGATACTGCCAGTGGAGATCCTGAGCAGTTCAGAAATGACTACAGGTCTCTGGGTGTAAGGATGAAAGGGATGGAGGCTCAGGTCATATTCTTTTTAATCCTTCCAGTCCAGGGGAATGATCTAGGCAGGAATGGGTGTGTCCTGAAAATCAATGTATGGCTACACAGATGGTGTTGCCAGCAGGGTTTTGGCTTCTTGAACCATGGGATGTTGTTCCAAAAAGAATGATTGCTAGGAAGAAATGGTATCCACCTGATGGAGAGAGGGAAGAGTATCTTCATAGACAGCTTTGTTAACCTAATGAGAAGGGCTTTGGTCTCCATCCCTTGGAAAATCTAGTTTAAAGCCCCAAGGCAAGTGGGGAAGTGGGTGACTTAAAAGAAGTGCAAGCAGAAGCAGGAAACAGGGAGATATTCTCAGTCTTCCTGAGAAAACAGGGCAATCGGCTAGTTACCTCAGGTGCCTATATACAAATGCATGGAACCTGGGAAACAAGCAAGAAGAACTGAAAGTCCTTGCACAGTCACAGAACTATGACAATGATTGGAATAAGAGACTTGGTGCAATAGCTTGCATGACTGCAGCACTGTCATGGGTGGGTATAAACTGTTCAGGAAGGACAGGCAAGGGAGAAGAGGAGGAGAAGTGGCAAAAAAACTGTATGATTGCTCAAAGCTCCAGTCTGAAACTGGAGATAGGCCTTTTGAAATTTTCTGGGTTAAGGTCAGAGGGCAGGGTAGCAAGAGTATCATGGTGGGGGTCTGTTATAGGAGATTGTGGTAAATGAGGCTTTCTTCAAACAAGCAGCAGAAGTTTCCTAATCACAGGCTCAGGTTCTTGCGGGGGACTTCAATTACCCTGACATCTGCTGGGAGTGTAATAGAACAATCCGCAGGCAATCCAGTATTTGGAGAGTGCTGGGGACAGCTTCCTACTGCAAGTGCTGGAGCAATCCACTAGGGGCTGTGCTCTTCTTGTCCTGCTGTTCACAAACAGGGAAGAATTGGAGGGGAGGTGGGGAGGGAGGGTTTAGCAGTGGATGGCAAATTAGGCAGCAGCAATCACCTGATGATTGGGTTCAGGATCCTAAGGAAAGGAAGGATGGGAAGCAGCAAAACAAGGACTTTGGACTTCAGAAAAATCAGACTTTGATTCCCTCAGGAGAATGATGAATAGAATCCCTTGGGAAGCCAGTCTGAGGGGGGAAAGGAGTAGATCTGGACTTTTTTTTCAGTGGTGGCAGAAAACAGAACAAGGAGCAATGGTCTCAAGTTGCAGCAAGGGAAGTTTAGGTTAGATATTAGGAAAAACTTTCTCACTAGCAGAGTAGTAAAACAGCAGAACAGGTTACCCAAAGTGGTTGTGGAATGTCCATCTTTGCAGGTGTTTAAGACCTGGCTAGAGAAAGTGTTGGCTGGGATGATCTAGTTGGGGATGGTCCTGCTTTGAGTAGGGGTTTGGATTAGATGATTTCCTAGTCTCTTACTACCCTAGTTTTCTATAATTCTGTGATCTTGGATTTGGAACATAACTTGTTGGTTTTCAAGAGATTCCTATCCAAGCAATACTGGATGATGACTCCAGATGGAAGTCTATAACCAGTCAGATGTGGAATAGGTTCCACATAGATATAAAAGATTATTGGTACAATCACACATCCTTGCACCATCCCTTGCGACAATTACTGTCAAATTATCATGATGAGGTCTGACGATTGGAACAAATTTTGGTTGACATCCAATCCAACTCTCCTCAGGATTTTCCATAGGGCCTCTTGGTTGATTGACTCAAAGGTTACTGAAGGCCATGTAAAGATCTCAGTATTACTTGGGGCCCTTTTCCTGCAGGTATCTAGGAACAAAGATCATATCTATTGTACCTCTGTGTTGTCTTAAACCACATTGGGAAGAATCTGCTTAGCAAGGAAAATGAGTCTCGAATGTGGGTGAGAATCTTTGGAGATCTGGTCAGGAGTGCAATGCAATCTTATCTACTTTTAATGAATATGGTTATAATTCTGCCATCTCTCAAGTCACTGTGAGTCTGTTCATATTTCCAGATTTAAAATAATGACTTCTAATTGGCGAGAGAGCTGTTTTTCCACTTTGCCTATATGTTTGACCCTTTTTACCAACAGGATGACATACTCATTTGTTCCTCATGTGCTTAAAGACTTTCAAGGCTTCTTGATAAATTGGTGGATCTGCAAAGTAGTCCTTAATAAGATTTTGTAAAATGTCTTCCATGCTATTGTCTTTGACATTAGAATCTTGCCTCAGGTGCTCTTGAAAGTGTATCTTCCACCATACATTCATGGTGGATCTGTCTTCGAAGAGTTGCTCCATCCTTATACTTCAGAGGGATTGCTCCTTATGTACTTAGCCCATAGATATCTCTAATTGTGCTGAAGAAACTGTTCATGTCATGGCTGTTGGGAAACTTTTAAATCTCTTTTCTTTTGTCTTCCCACCACTTCTTCTTTCACTCTTGAATTTTCTTCTGGGTCTGGTTTTAATATGTCTTGCTACCATTTGGTGTCTTGCTACTGTTTGAATGGATGTCATTCTGTCAAGCTTCAAAGGCTCTACTTTTTTTTTACTTTACTAAGTACCAAAAAGGCAATATTTAACTGGGGTCTCTCTGTACTTATTCTTGCAACTGGAGTGTATCTACTTGGATGATACTTCAGGCCTCAACAGAGTTGGATATTTTATCTTGGACTGTTATTGGTGGACTACTCCCAAAACAATGAGTTTTGACATGACTATTCCAAAGTGAGGCAATAAGCAGCTTATGCCTCTGGGTCAGTCTTACAGAACTTGCTACATCAGATACGCTGAGGTCACATTTTCATTTATCTTACACATTTTTAATTGAAATATGAGTTTTTGACATTGTACAACTCAAGATGCTAGAGCCCTAGACATGGATCCACAGTATCTGTGCCTTAATTTAACATAGGGGTGGCCAACCTATGGCATGGGCAGCCTCTGCGTGTGCTATCTGGCATGAGGGGGGTTGGGAGGGGATAGACAGATGGGGCAGGGAGCAAAGCAGCAGATTAGGCAGGGAACATGGGGGAGGAGGCAGGAAGCAGAACAGTAGATCAGGCAGGGGTAGATGACAGAAGTTGTACTTGGGGAGGGTGAGGTGCTAATTTGTGATTTAGAAGTTTTTTTCCATTTGGAATATTGTGGCAGCAAGCTGTTAATGAAACCTGTGAAATATTTTAATGTGCTTTTTAGAATCTAACATTGAAATTTTGTTACTGAATCTAGTGTTGGTAACTGATTTACAGTTTTACTTTAATTCCCATAATATATTCCATGCGTGCCAGTATGGTGACACTTTTATCCACACCAGTGTGCAGAGTCATCCTGTTCCTTACTGTACTTAGGAAAAATACAACAAATACCACAGAGTGCTGGGGTGGGGCCTAAGGCCTGGTGACAGACTAACAAAGAAATACACCTCTCTCAGCTTTTGCCAAGGGTCACCTGAAAGGATATTCCTTCTTCCAGGGCCTTCTGTAGGTTTGCCATGAACAAATACAATCATCCCCAATGTCTTTGTACTTCTAGCTGTAACTGAAGTTTGGACAATTTAATTCTGCAGAACAATCTGTGGTATGAAAAGCATGTACTCCAAAAGTTAAAAAAAAAAAAAAAAAGTTGAATTGTCAACATACTGTCATTTTTTCCCCAAATGAAACATGTTATTTACAATTGCCCTATCCTTCTTTCTATAATTCTGCTTCCTGCTGGCTTTGAAATAGCTTTCATATCCTTTCAACTTCTAACTGCAAATTGAAAATATATGCATATTGCTTCTATAGAAATAAGAAAACAATTAGATTAAAATCTAAGATTTTTATTGAACATTATTTTTTTCTTAGTGTATTTCTTAAATGGAGATATTCATATTTTCTGTGCTTGTATGTCTCAGAGTTATGCTGTAAACATGTGTGTACACACACACTCTCTCTCTCTATTACAGGACCATAAACTGGGAAAAGTAGAATGTTAGCCAGAAAACATATGCATAAATATCTTTTAGATTTGAAAATCCAGGCACCATTCCAAAAGGAGCTAAATTGCCAACCTGCTTCGTTTTCCATTTGTTTGATGGCATTAGTATACTTCTAGCTTGAATAAGAAAATGGACTTTTATACATCACGTATGGGATGCATAATAAAAATTCCTTGAATCTTTTTTTCTTTCTTGAATTACTAACCACAGTTTATTATGGAACAGACAAGAGCATTACTTGCAACATAATGGTATTATATAAAGATGAAATATAACTACTGTTACTACCTACTCTGTCTTTGGTCAGAAACAAGTAATATTATTTAGCATTACAGTGAACTGTTTCCTACAGCTAGAAACAAACCCCTTTTGACTTCCATGACAAACTACAGGTTTACTTTTCCTTTCACTTATTAGACTGATCCCTACCATTGCACATTTTATTTGCTTGTTACTTAGCAATAAGGCAAGTTTCAATCTAATACTATACCCAGACTTCCAATCTCCAACCTTGTGAAAAGCTATCATTCTTCCTGAAAGAATATTTTGACACTACAGAAAAAATATTGGATTTCTGTGTTAGCTTCAGTCCTCCAAATGATTTGATGTTGAAAACAGGGAGCTAGATTTGTTCCTGCTGTATAAGGCATAAGCACTACTCTGTGAAGGTCCATTGTGTACAAAGAAAGCATATCAGCCCCCAGAATGGGAAATCTGAGAGTAGAGCAGGAAGTAGTGCAGTCAAGAAGTGCATTTTATCCCAAATACAGCCTTTATCTACTGTATTTTTGGGATACAGCTTGCACTCCTTTGGAGTTCCTAGTGGATTTAAAGCTACTGACACCTAGGTCATTAATTCCAAACTGGGGTCCACAGACCATTAATGGACTCAGAGGCCACGATACATGGCCTACATATTGCATTGATTTATTTATTTTTTTCCTTCTTCCCATTAAAAGTTTGACTGTGCATAGTGATCTACACAAAACAATGAGAGTTTACAGGGTCTGCTTGTCTGAGTGGGGTGGGGCTCACTATCTCAGAATAATACCTTAAAGGAGGATAGGGATGGAAACACTGTCCCAGTGCCCCAGTCATGTACTCCTTCAAGCAAATCAAATCTTATTGATACACCATGCACAGAAATGTATATTGTGAAGGGTAGATCTACAAAACTAAATTCAATACCCACATTCCTTCCTGCTCTTGATTACAGTAAAGAAGCTATAAACATACTTTTCTTGAATCCTCATTCATATAACTTGCCTTTTCCTTCTCCAGTTATTCAGCTTTATGTTAATACATTTTAATTCTCCCAGTATTTGGTCTGAACTATGGTATTTTTATTCTATTTTAACATTTCAAAGACTTAAACACAAAAACCAGAAACCCCCAAAACCCTTTTAGAGGATGTTCTTAGATTGCCATCTTGTACTTGCAATTCAGATTCTTTCTTCAGGACTTAATTTAATTTTAAATGTCTCATGTATTTTCAGATTACTATTTTCAAGTAGCAAACAGTGGGTACATCTATATGTGCAATTTGAAGCAAGAAACTCCAGAGCAGTTTGAGCTAGAGTAAACTACTCCCATGCATGTCTACGTGTGCACTTGGGACAGAAGCAGTTTGAGCCAGGGCAGAGAAGTTTATGCCAAAGATTCTCCTGCCGTGTTGGCAAGGAGTATGTGGGGTCAGCTCTGGGCTCCGAGTGGTGGCAGTGGGAGGCAGAGGAGCTGGCTGGGCCATGAGAGAGCTGAAAGTATGGAGTCACGAAGCTAGGTGCCAGACAGCAGTCTCACCCCCTGCTGACTAGGTTGATTGGGCACAATTTATAGCTGTGCTTAGAGTCTACATGTGTGTTTAATTGTAGTTAACTACCCCAATGTAAAATAGTTCTGTCCCTGACAGTACAATCTTATGGTGGCATGAATTAGCTTACTGTAGCCTAATAGCATCGCGCATGCCGAAGGTGATGCTTTACTCTGCAGCTAATAATTAGACTACTCCATAGTTAAGATTATGTGTAGTAGACATGGCTAGTGTACAATACTTTTCTCTTCTTACCTTCCTTTCTTTCCTTTTCTTAGTTATTTTTTTTAATCTTGAGTAATATCTTTTAAAATGTTGGACTTTGACTTTGACTTTAGGATATATGGAAAAAATCATTTTTCTTAAGAGGGCCAATTGAATATCATTTGTTGCTTAAAAGTATCACTCAAAAATAGCTGAAGCTAGACCATTCAAACCAAGATTCTAATAAAATGATGTAATTTGATAGTTTGGGCCACTTTCTGAAATCCCATTTAAGTTTATACTAGAAGATCTGATTACAAGATTGAGTTCCTACATTATTTTATAATGCTTAGTGAGGGATTATTTCAAGACTTTATGAATGCTTAAATTCATTAGAAATTCCTACTCATTCTCTTTGTTTCATTCAATCTATTCTCTCCTCCCACATTCTCTACTAATTAACATTAAGAAGGTGTTTGTCAAGGATGTTTCATAAAGAACTCCTTAAATAAAGAAGCCGAATGAAAGTCTCTTACGTTAAGACATTTTGTTAAGGACTCACTTAGCTAAGGATGCCTCAAATTAAGACTCTTCAACTAATGATGTATGTACCTTCATTTTGGAAAGTATCAGTTAAGTATGCACTCCTAAAGCAATTTATCAATGCTGAGGTGATTCAAAAGGTGAGATCCATATAAACCATTCAATCAAATAAAAAGTATTTCAAAGGTAACTTAGCAAAACATATTTCAAAAGTAAATAGCAGTCTTAATCTTTTTCCAGGTTTTTATTATTATTATTTTATGAAACTTAGATTATATAACAGAGTAAACACTGTAATAATAAAGCTGGGACTTCTAACTGTTTTAGAGTTTCTGATTTGACCTCTCACTTTCCTTGATGTCAATCAGATCCAACTCAGTTGAAATCACTGGAATTACACTAGTATAAAACTAATCTATTATATATTATCTCTATCATTCCAGGTCCTAATGTAACACAACAGAACATGACATGGGTTCAGAAGTGAATCGCTCTCTTCTGAGCACTGGCTGTTGGATGTGGAACAGTGCTGCAGGCATGCATATGTAAAACTTGTGCTGCAGGTATGTTTCCTGCACACTGATTAGAATCATGTCTCTTCATGGTCTCTAGTCATCAAGGGCTCAGTTCACAAGGGTCCTTAAGGACTGTAGCATCTGACCTTTAGGTATAGGCTTAATCTTGCTTCTCTAAAGGCCCCAAGTTAGCTGTTAATCTCTGCTTGGGATTTGTAACTGCAAAACCTTTTCTGGCTGAACCCTTTTCTTTCGAAGGGAAAGGAGGGGTCAGTCCTTTCTTTCAAAAGACTATTTGGTAATTGCCCTAAAGAATATTTTATTATTTGATAGAAAATTGGACTGCTTAAGATGGAAAACAGGAGAGAATCCTACCCAGGAATACTTTATAGCCTAATAGTTAGAGTACCTTTCTGGGCTCAAGTCCCACCTTGCAAATCAGGGATTTGAACCTCGGTCTCCCCGTCACAAATGAAGACAAAAGGAAACTACCAGCAACTTCTCTTGGGTTGTCTTTTATATGGACTTATAGAGTATGTTTTGTGAATTGGGTCATAGAGATGTGATAAATAAGGACATGCATATGCTGTGATTCTGGTAGGCCGTAAGGCAGACATTACCTTAAACTGGTTTAAGTGATCAGAAACCAGTTTAAACCTGTAACAGATGTTTAGTGTACATAAACCAGATTGAAAATGGCTGAAACCATTTTGAGATGCACCTGGCTGAATGTAGTATCAGACTTAACTGATTTGGGTCAAACTGAGTTATGCAATGTCTGTCCCAGACCCCTTGCTGTTTTAAGATAAACCAAACTCCCCCAGCATCCTGGCATGCTCTCTGGACTGGGTGGGGCTCTCTGCTCCACAGTAAATCTGGCCCTGACCCTCTGCTCCCTGACAGGTGGTCTGGCAAAGGGTCTGTCTGGCTTCCCCCTGCTCTACCTTCTCCACCCCTCACTGCTCAAGCAGGAATCCCCCTCCCTCCCTTCCTTCCTCCTTCCAATCTCGAACAGCACAGATCCAAACCCCACGGACCCTAGGCATGTGGTGTGTTATCTATTGCAAAAAGGTGTCTGTGTGTGTGTGTGTCTCCATTTTCACCGGGACAGGCAGACAAAACAGTGACTGCTTAGGTGTTTTTGGAGCTAATCAACAGGTCAGCTGGTAAACTGTTTAAGAAGAGTTTGAACTAATGGAGAGAGTCTATTGTTTTGCTGATGCGGTGATAAACACTGTTATCAGATCCCTGCTTGCTTGCTTGCCTGTCAGTTTGCTGCAGATGGTATAAAGAAGCAGGGAGGGAGATTGAAAAGTATTAACAGATGCATGCACTGCACACCCATCTCCTTTTGCCTCAGAGTGTTTGCAGGAGTCCTAGGCCTGACAACACATCCACCCCTTGAGCAGGCAGCAGAGGAAAGCCTGGGATGGTACAGGCAGACCTCCCTAATCAGAGGTCCTGTGAGGGCCTGGCCACGCCCCACCTCAGCCCAGCTCCTTGCTGAAGGGAAGGGACGGCTGCTTTAGTGCCCCCAGCTTCTAGCCTGAGCCACTGCAGGCATGTGCCTGAATGTCTCTGAATTTCTCCAGAGAGAATGTCTGTCTGGTTACAAACTGGTTCAGCCTAGCCAAGACAGACTAACCTGCAAAGAGTGAATCAACTCAGGCTCATGCTTTTTGAATGTCTACCCCTATCCTGAGTGTTTAGCTGATGGACTCTGTGGGCAGTTTGGGGCTTGTGTACATCATAAATGTAAGAAACGTAGGTTAGTTCAGTGCTGTGTTGGAGAGGAAGGGAGTTGGCAAAAGCTGGAGGCTCTTCAATGTTGAACTGAGGAGGCTAATGAGACTACTAGGAAATAAGCCCTAGAGTCCAACTCAAATTTCTTTATCATCCCCAAGATTGGTGCTCCTTTTATTCTTTCTCAGTGCAGCTCAGGCTTCTTATGGCCCTAAGCCTCTTATTATGCAATAGTTTCTGTTAAAAGTCAATTGCTACAATAGTTATCTGCAATATAGTCACATTTTCCTATGCTTGGAATAGAAAGTAATTGTACAGTGTCTGGTACCATTGTATTGCGACTGCTGGTAAACTGACTAATGCTGAACACAGTCTATGTGCAAAATTTCTTCTTGTTGTACTATCCTTATTTCTTTTATATGCCACACCAGCAATATATGATACAGTAATCACTATTGCATATGGGCTCCAATTACATAACGCAGAGAAGAAAAACATTTTACAGAAACATCTACCACACAATATGCATTTCCTCATGGGGGGAGGGGTGTGTGTGATGTGCATGCATGTGTATGACTTGGGTTAGGAAACAAAGTCCGTGTGGGAGCTGGATGATTTCAGTCCAGTCTATCCTAGGTAACCAAGAGCCATTCCAGGAACATTTTGCAAAAGTTTATAGGGCCTTGGATAGAAGTACATCACAGAACTACATTCCTCTGACACTCTACTGCAGACAACCACTATGTTGAAGCTGAAATTTCCCAGACCTTTCTTTTGTCAAGTGTTTTTTTTTTTCCTGTACTATTAGGTAAAAAGACAGAACTATTAATATTACGCTATCGTTGCTCTTAAGATGTGAGAAGGAAGGCAGAAAGGATTTAATGAAGATAAACTGAGATTCATTCTTTCTTTCTATCCTATCAGAAAGTCAATGCATTATTTATGTACATCTTTGTTGAAGATCAATGTGGTGATAAAACGTCCTGTATAATATTTTGGTTATCTGTTTCTGGACCTCCTATTTAATTCTGCCATCTTCCCTGTCCTTTACTATTGGCAGTTTTTTAGCACTTAAGTTAAAACAGAAAATTCAGGTTACAGACATCCAAGGCAGTGCAGGGAGTAGAGGCAATGGAAGAATATTGAGAGTGGTGTGGTGTTGGCATGATGTTGTAGCAGTGATGGTCCAGGAAATATGTAAGGCAGGGTTTTTTGTGGAGTGATATGTTTTAATGGACCAATTACATTTAGACAAACTTTCAGGCACAAGGTACCCTTCTTCAGTTCTGAGAAAGAAGCAGATACACTAGAACAATAGCTTATCTCTGTATGTAGATAATATTTAGAGTACAGCTTGTTAATCTTTGCCTGGCTTCCTCATATGATCATTACTGTTTCTCTGACTCAGAAGCTGAGGGGTTTTCAAGGAGGTAGTTCTTCTGCCACTTATAAAATGGTACATGGGAATGCCTGGTTCTATCTTAAGATAATCAAAGGTTGCAAGATTAAAACTCAGTGTAAAAAATAAGTAGATTCAGAGTTTAGAGCTCTGGGAATCTATAAAAGCAGTCTTGGCTGTTAGTCCTGCAAACTAGCATCAGAAACATCTGAGGTTTGTTCATCCCTAAAATTTACTGAGAATTCACAAGTTAGACATGTGTATCGTTGTTCCACTGTGGTCTCATGTAAGTGACAGTTATCATCAATTTGCAAAGTTATGTGACTATTTGGAGCCAAAAGCATTAGTCTGCTTTATTGTGTTAATAAATACTGAAACCCATTATCTACTGATTTATCATGGTGCTGAGAATTGTTGTTCTATAGTTTATGACAGTTCACTTAGCAAATAATGCATGCATATTGTTTTCAATTTCTTTGCACTCCCAGGAGGGCAGTAAAACTATTCTAGGTAATAGATTAGTAACAATAATAGAGTAAGAGCTGGAGGGTTTTCTGGAATTTCTGGAGAAATGTATTCAGCTTGTACTGCAGCAGTCACCCAAGGCATACATTTATTAATGTGACATTTATAGACTGCATGGGTCATTTAAATTATTATTTGAAACAATAAAGAACTAGTATTTAAATAAACTAAAAAAGCAAATATAAATAGAAAGCTCTGTGCATTCAAATTCAGAACCTAAATGGTTTTGTTTATCATACAATTATTACCTTTAAATAGAAAAAAAATAGATCTTTAGATGAAAGTTAAATTAAATGGTTTGTTGAAAAGCTTCTTTATATTATATAATTATTATATAAAGTGTGTGTTTGTATAGATAGTAATCATGTAATATATTATATGATTACTATCTATAGATAGATAGTAATAATATGAAATATATAATATCTATCTTATCTATCTCATATTGAAAAAAGAGAGATAGAGATCATAATTTTTTTTTTTTTTGCAACTTTCTATCCAGCAAGTTCTCATATATGAGAGTTTTGAAACCTTTTCGTTCAGCTTCTCTACTTATCTTTAAACATCATCAGGGAAGTATTTCTCATACAACCCTTTTTATTTGGATCTCCAGGAGTACTATCATTTTTATAGCAGAATAGGCTTTGCTCCACTTTGAACTTCACCGCTCCACTTTCATTCTTATCTAAATTAGAATTGACCTGAGCCTTTTTGGGTGCCTACAGATGTTCAGGACCCCAGTCTGAGTCATGGTACTTTATATAAAGAGCAATAAGTTACAGCTGTCTCCCTATCCCAACCAACATTTGCCTGTTGGTTTGGGGGAGATTGAGCCTGCCTGCACCAGCCCTCCTGGCCAGCAGGTAGGGGCACTCCAGTAGCCTCCAAGGAGCCTGCTGAACTGCCCCTCCCCAGCCCCACTCCCTATCTCCAAGTTCTGGGGCTGTTAGCCAGGAGGGAGGGGGAAGTGAGCAGCACAGACCTGCTGGCTTGCCCAGTCTGATCTTGGAGGGGGCAGTGGAATGGACCCCTTCACTTTGGAGGTCTACCCTCCCTCTAGCTAGCTGATAGGTGAAAAAATAATGCTTGAGGGAATACTAGTTCCCTAAGGTGCTCTAAAGCAGAATGCCTTAATCTAGTACCTGATTTGATGAGGGTTTGTTTGGGGTTTTTTTGCACAATTGGCCATTTTCAAAGCTTTCTGTGTGAGCAATAACAGTGAAATCCCTTAGAGAAAACGGTGGCATAGTAGCCTTTGATCACACATCTACGTTTACTGCAAGCTATATATCTGGTTAGATCTCATGTAGCTTACTCACAAGTATCATCCAAGGGCAGGTGGAAATTTCCTTTGGAGGCAAGCAGTTGACCAACCATGAGTTTCAAGAGAGAGCAAGTTTCAGATGCCCCAGCTTCTCTGAGAGTTTTCACAATGGCTGCTGCCCCTCCTCCTGGGCAGTCTTTAACTTATACAGACCTTATGAACACATTTACCTAATCCAGTGAAGGGCAGCAATTGTTGTCTGCCAGCCAACCAATTTGAAATGCATCAGTGGTTACCAGGTAGACTGGCAGGGTCTCTAGCCCCCTCCCAGTTATGATGACATCGCTTAGAACAATAGAGAGTTTAAGCCCTACCACCCAAGTGTGTGAGGCCAGTCACATAGGCAGAGGGAGCAGGTTCCCCCCTCTCTCAGGAATGTATCCAGCTCAGGTTACAACTCAGGCTTACCTGAAGCCAGTAGGGCCAGGGGTGTCTGCCCTGTGCAGTGACCACAGTAACTGACTTGTCAGATTCTTTATCAGTCTGATAACAGAGCTTAGGAAGAAACAGAGATGGCATTCTGCTACACGCTTTTCCAACCTCCCAATCCTTTTCTACCATAATCATACCTTATTTTGCATTAGTGAGAATGAACAGCACAATCTCACTATACACAGGGGCAACAGAGTTTTAGGGAAAATTAATTCCTACTCAAGACCCTTTTATGACATTGACAAGCCCATGGAGGGCAAAATCATGGGTAACTGGCAAATTTATTTAAAAAAAAAAAATCCTTGGGTTTCTATTTTCCTGCTAGCTGAGTTACGCTTTGGTGCAACTTAAATTTTCCATTGCCCTAAGATCTCTTTTATCTGGCACCTTCTCTCTCTCTCCTTTTACTCTTTTGTAGCTGTCTCCTCTTTAAGACAGGAACTGTGTTCATATGTTTGTACAATTCATAGCATGAATATACACAGTTTATATCACTCCATTTCATACTAGTACATAATATTCATACACAGAAAATGTGTGTAATAGGAAATTTTAAGTTTTAAAACTATAAATTATTTTTAAAAATTGCAAGGTGAACTTCTCCCCTGTGTCTTATTCCTCAAAATGGTCTTAGATGGCATCTCTGGCAGCAGACTTTGAAGACAAACAAGAAAAGCTGTCTCTGAAACCCCACTCTTCCCATTTCTCCTTCCTCCCTGTAGCCAGTCCTCTCTGTGCCCAATCCCATGAAGCTACATCAATGGAGGAGGCATAATATTGTTTAGTGTAAGTCATTTTATTTTAAAATACACAGCGAAGCAATAGGTGAAATCAATGGCAAATGTCATGTTTATTATGCATGACTGGAGCTATTGGGTGCTATTTTCCTGTCCATCATATGCTTATGGCATAAAGATTGATATTTTTTTTCCAGAACTTCAAAACCAGGCAATTTTTTGCTCTTATTTTATTGTTATAATTCACATGCTTTTTTAGTTTATTTACATAGAAAATAGCTAAATCATATTTCTAAATATATATAAATATAGTATTGCATATTTTTGTCAAGCAATTTACTAATAGCTACAATTATATACCTACTATCCTATAATCAGCAGCAGAACCTATATCTGATATACTGGCCAACCCAAGAACAGGAGTTGCACACAGCCATTTAACACATAAAATATTACCTTTGTCATCATCTCATGGGAAGGGAAAGTCAAGTCAGTGAACTTTTAAGACTTTGATCTAGGAAAAAATACCAAGGGTATTTCTTCTAGGGCTTTCATTGTACTGATTTAGGACCTGTTCCTGCACCCATCAATTCCCACAAAGAATATGAGAAAACTGGGGCTTCATTGTAAAAGAAATTACATAAGGTTTGACTAAAACGTTCCTTCTTCCTTCAGCTGAGAAAGCTCTCCCCCACACCTTGTTTGTTGATATTTACTCCACAAAGGTCTTCATTTCTAAAAGACTAATGATGTGTTTATATCATAAAAGGATAAGTACAATTGAGTAATTTAAGAGGTTAGGAATCTTTTTGTTTTTAACACAATTTTTGTTAACTTTTTTTTCCCCTATTCATAAACAAATGGTTTTTGGTTAAGGTACCTTTGACTATCTCAGTATGAATGGGGATAGGGAGTTCATTTGGAATGGCTTTACTCTGCTGGTATAATGAAAAGCAGAAGTCAGGGTCAGGAGAGCTTGAAAGCATTAGGATGGTGATTGGAAAGTCTGCTGTTTCTTACCTTGAGGGTTGTTTCTCTATTACTGTAAGCTGCCTTGCCTTTATGAATAGGGTTTGATATAAATCTATAATAACAACAACAATACATATGCAGCATGCAGCGGACTAATTTGATTAGAGAGCAGGGGAAGAATATTGTTCAATTATCAGGCAAGTCTATCAGAGGCTTTCTCTACTTTTTTTTTTTTCTTGTGTGGAAATCTCACGGTGGATATCACCTACAATAGCCTGCTTGAGTGCAATTAGACAGCTATGCATAAGCTGAACTTACATTTTTTTTCCATTTATCACCTACAGACACCTTCATAGTAATCTGTTCTAGGTAGTTAACATGTTGATGCCTTCCAAATGTTTAAAATATTTTTTCTCTAACTATAAGAAGTTTAAACTGCTCTGCAGATAAAGTAGATTTGCCTTTGTGTACACTGAACAATGACATTTGTTTCTAATTTGATCTTCATGAAAATTCTTAAAGTGCTAAGAGTGTTATATATTTGTAAATTTCTAAATTGAATTTTGTCCTTGTTTGAGCGGTAAAGGCCAGCAGGAGAGCATTGGATCTATTTTGGAGAGATTGCCATTTGTCAACATCTCTGTCTAAGGATGTACAGAAGGCAAAGCTCCTCATATTTTAAAGGAAATTATTGTGAAGAATCTGTCTTATTTGTAGCAATTATATTTTTATTAACCAAATTGTATTCAACATTTTGGGAGAAGATTGCCAGGTAGTTTGTGGCATGTGAATTCTGACAATTTCCTCTGTCTTTAGATTTCTTAGATGGGTAGTCAGGCAGAGTTTGGAATTAAATTTGAGGTTAACATTACATTGCTTTTGCTAGTTGATTTACTAGTTATTTGTAAATTAATTTTATTTATTTATTTATTAAAGAACTGCCAGATACTTTTGACATCATTAACAGGGTGGTTTATTGGGATGCCTAGTCATTATTGGATGTGGACAGTTGCACTTGTTCAATCTCATTCATTTCCCTTCAGGACCTTAAAGGATCTGTAAGTCCCTGGTTTGCATGACTAACACTTTTGATTTCGTATTCACTTTGTAGCCTTGTTGGCTTTTCTCCTTGTTGTAGTCCTTGGTATGTAGAAAAAGACTTAAAGGTCATGGTGGATAATTCATGTTTTCCAGGTGTAATACTATAGCTGAGGGCCAGGGTATTCCTTGAATATATAAATAGCAATATATAGGGGGAATAAGGAGCTGGGTGAATATATTTGGCAAATTGATTCTTTACCCAAAATATAGTTGGAGTCATTTTTAACTTATTTATATAAACAGATTGTATTTTATATCCAATAGGCCAATGATTAAGGCATCTTTTTCTGATATAAAACATTTATACCCATATCTACTGTCTGCCCAGTTCAGAGCAGAGGTTTCAGCTAAGATTGCCCAGCTTTCAGGAGAGCATCCTAAGCAGCCATCATTAAAGTGTTCTGGTGTATGTTTCCTCCAGTATCTGTTATTGAACCTATTGCACTTTATACAAATATTCTCCTGTGTATAAATTAGAATCCAGTGATCCTACCTTTCAAATTTTAAAGTACCTTTCACATTTTCACTCTGGTTCAATCAATGTCTGTGTGTTTCATATAGAAAAAGAACAGTTTCAATATGAGACTAAGAATAATATAAACCAGAATACTCTACAGCCCTTCTTGAAATTCAGTCATTTTTGTAGGCATTGGGTGATGTAGGTTCAAGTTTCCTCAAGCAGAAGAGGACTGACCCCTGATATTCCCTCCAGGATGAGGAATATCTTAAGTGCTTGGTGCTAGTACCATCTCTTCTTCAGAATAGTGCTTATTAATAGTATTTCAAAATAGTCAGTTGCTTTTATTAAAAATACCTTAATTTCAATTGAAATGGAATATTTTGGGGGGGGTTATCTTGGAGAAAAATCTAAAAACAAAGCTATTGTGTTTGACTCAAACATTTGGTCACTGGTTTGGTTTTCTGATTTAAATCACAAATATTTACAGCAGTAGGCAGATAATGGTAGCTTTGAATTTAGTACAAGTGTTATTGCTTATAATATTGTGTGTAGTTCTGTTGTCTATACTTCAAGACTATTATTTTAAAAATGGAGATGATTCAGAGAATATCCATGAGAATGACTGAATATTTGGAAAATGTTCTTTTTAGTCTGAGACTCGAGGGGTGTGTCCAGATGAGTGCACACATGCCTCTTGCGGCATCTGCAACCAGTTGGAGATGCCACAAGGCATGCTGAAAACAAAAAAATGTTCCTCACACTACATATTTGGAGTGAAGGCTCAAGATTTGATATCTGGATTTTCAGGAATCAAATAAAAACACCCTGGAAAAAAGCAGCACAGTGAGGCAAGCTGGGTCTTGGACCTCCAAAGATGCTCTTGCATCTGTCTAGAGCATCTCTATAGTGCCCCTTGCTGCCCTAGCACACTGCCTTGCATGAGGGCAAGCAAGGGCGGTGCAAGGCTGTGACCCGGGAGCTGTTCCTGGTAAGTAGGGACTGGGGTGGGGGGGGCTATAGATGTGCGGAGGTGAGGGGGTTGGTTGGGGAGTGTGGGTCCCCCACAAGGCCCACAACTCACCCATGCAGCAATAGCTGTGGGGCACTCAGGGTCCACTGTGGCCAGAGCCCCCAGTGGTGTGGCATGTCCTTGTTTGCCTCAGAGCCGGCACTGCCTATGCCTCTGTGTGGGTGTGGCCCAGCTCAGTGCACAGCCACATGGGACTGTGCATCTTCAGGCAGCCCCAGGGCCACTCAGGCTGTCAACTAGGGCCCATATGTGCTTGCAGGGACCACGCGTCATGCTGAGCCAAGTCCTGCCTCCAAGGAAATGGCCCCACCTGGTGGTGTGCAGGGCCTGTGGAGGCAGGGCCCAGCTCAGCCCATTGCACAGTCCCTGTGAGTGAGGCTGGGCCTCAGGTGACAGTCCGAGTGGCCCTGGAGCTGCCTGAAGCTGCATGGCCGCATGTGGTGCCATGCTGAGCTACACCTGCACTGAGAGACAGGAAGCACTGGCTATGATGAGATCAGGGGTGCACTGCACCACTGGGGGCTCTGGCCACAGCTGCTGTGGGCATGAGTTGTGGGACCTGTGGGGGGAGCTGTGACCCAGTGCAGGCCGCATGATGGCCCTGTGAGGGGCATATGTGGGCCCTGTGGGGGCACAAGGACCCTATGGATGGGCATGTGTCCTTTGCGGGGGGGCGTGTGCCTTGTGGGGGAGAGCCATGGGACCTGTTGGGGGAGCCAGTATGTGTTGTGTGGGGGGGCTGCACCCTGTGGGGAAGCAGACCCCCACAGTTCCCCCACAATCTACCCACCATACCCACATCCCCAAGCCACTCCCACAAACCTCTCACCCACATACTCTGCCCCAGCCCCTAAGCTCCTGCATAAGACCCATACCACCCCAAACCTCAACCCCACAAACCCTACACCCACCCACAAACTTGCACAATCACCTCCAAATTGTTTTACACTTGTAAATATATCAATAAAAAATTGCCCAACTGGTCACTCTATGTATAGTGATGTTTCATTTTAATAGAGGAAGAACACTGTTTTGGGTATTTTAATGAGAGAATTTGGGTTTCTTATCAGTGTTTACAATTCATAAACAGGGAGCACCAGGATCTCTGCTGGTGAGACACGTGGCGACACCTGTGCAGAGGAACCTGTTTGGCGCCAACACTGGGGATCCAGCTGGAGGGCAGGTGAGGTGGCTGATCTCCTGGCCATTTGGGTCCAAGGGAGCATGCTTTAACAGTGTGAAGTGGGCCACCACAAGAAGCACATCTTCTGGGTGATAGCTGCCCAGATGGCAGAGCGGGGGCACCCCATCCGGGTCTGGCAAGGGCACAGCTTTTGGTCTGCAGGTCCAAGTGGGCAGAAGCTGTCACAGGTGTGCAGCAGGTCACACCCAGGCATCAGCCCTCTCTGCCAGACTGCTGCAGGGGGTAGAGGGGGAGGGGCAATCCAGGTTAGGGCTGCTTCATCAGTCTAGCTGGCACAAGGGCTAGTGTCCCCAGATACCAAGTGGCCATGCCTTAGAAGGTCCTGAGGGCAGATAGCCCTGAGGTGCTTGCCAGGGCAGGTTTTTATACTGCTGGGGCCAGCACAGGTGCTTGCCCCAGGTTCTAGTTCCCACTCGATGGAGATCTGGGAGGAGCTGTGCAGGGTTATTTTGCCCACAGTGGCACAACTTGCTCCACGCCAAAGTGCGTGTCCAGGCACGTGCTCTGAGGCCAAAATCCCCAGCTCAAATTTGTGCCACTCCTACTTCAGCTGCTGCAAGTGCATGTGCCTGTATGTGTGGATGCACCCAAGGAGCTCATTTTATTTAGTTCTCACTGAAGTTTATGGCATGATCTTATCAGTTTATAGGCATGCAAATGGGAAACAGAAATTTGGTAACAGAGTGGTCTTCAGTCTAGCAGACAAATGTATAGTAGGAACCATGACTGGAAACTATTTGAAAGTAGAGACAT
This sequence comes from Caiman crocodilus, assembly GCA_030014935.1. Lineage (NCBI taxonomy): Eukaryota > Metazoa > Chordata > Crocodylia > Alligatoridae > Caiman > Caiman crocodilus. Next base: position 91,514,489 of record JAGPOW010001296.1, read on the forward strand.
TTGGACTAGAAATAAGGATGACCCTACCAAGGTTTGTAGTGGATTCTCTTTTGCTGAGTATTTCTAAATCAAGATTGGATTTTAATCATTTTTTCCTGAGTTGTTTTAGTTAACCGTAAGTGTTAGATTTGAAACTGAAGTTAATAGAAATAAGTCCTATAGGCTGTTGTATGTGGGGTGTCACTAAGTTACAATTGTCTTTGTCTTAAAACTGAAGAATCACTTTTGTCTTATTTTGAGTCCAGACTACTGGTGGGGACTGCAATAAATGGGGCTAGACTGGAACTGCTCACAGAATTGAACTAGTGTAAAATGTAGCTGGCTTCTGAGAGAGGACAATTATAAGTACAATGCCTACAGTAGGAGAACTGTAGAGCTTTCCAATAACTTTGTTCTTGGTTGTAGGAATGCATGATGTTAGTTTTAACCTATTATGCTTACATAGTTTAAACTACTTGTGGGAAAGTCATTTTTCATGGTCCATACCACCACCATTCAAATCAGTAGCAATGCTCAAGCTGAAAAACAATGACTAGGGTAAGAAAGTTGTGGTAATGTTGGTATAGTGGTAACTGACTCTAGTTATATCTTTTTTTTAAGACATGCATCTAAAACTCCCTCTGTGTGTGTGTGTGTGTATCTACATGTACAATTAGCATGTAGCAATAAATTCTGGCACAGTTGCAATAAATCCCTTTTGAGAGCAAGAAGTCTCCCTGCCGTTTCCTGAGCTATGAGATTACACATTATCCTACTTGTCACTTGCTAAATTTATACAGTTGAACAAGGATCATTTGCATCTGAGTGATTCCAAACCCACTTAATTTGCAGCAGGTTGCTGAATTACAAATGAACTGCTCCGCTGTTTGCTACAGCTTTTACTTCAAAGGAGGCTGCTTCCTTAATCAGCTGGAGCTCATCAGGAGTCTCATACAGCTGATCCGAGAAGTGGCACCCTTTGAAGTAAAAGCTACAGTAAATATTTGAAGCAGCTCAGTGGTCCTGCACAGCAGTTTGCTGTAGCTCTGAATATCCCCAGATACTCTGAAAACCCTTATCTTCTTCACAGGGTGCTGTGGGAAGGGGCTGTTAGGAACTTAATCCTGCATACTATCTGGGCTTGACTGTATTAGAGTTCAGTCATTAACATTCACTAGCATTAGGCTAAATTAAACTCCCTGGAGATATCCCTCTAAAGCTGTTATTGAAATATGGTCTGTGACAAGAACTAAAATATATTATTACCATAATCCAGGGATGCCCAACTTCTGGGAAGTTGATGACCACATGCAACATGGAATGCAAACTGGGGGAGCCACATGCTACTTGCCATACAGGTGCTATTCTCCACAACACTTATCTCTGCTGCACAGAAAGCCTATCTCTCCACAACCAAACATCAAGCTTCATCCTGCTCCTGTTCTCACCCTTCTCCTGGCCAGGTGTGCTGTGTAGGCACCTTTGCCTTGTGCCATCCATGCAGCACAGGCAGCCTAGCTCCCCCCACCCTCTAGCCATATGCATAGTAAGAGCAGCCCAACCTGCTCCCCAGCTGCATCTGCAACATGGACACTATATCCCTTCCTAGGCCCCCAGGAGTGGATGTAGGAAACAGAATCAAGAAATGGAGGAGGAGTTTGGATCCCTTGATTTAATGCTGCACTAAAGGCAAAGTAGGGACCAGTGGCTGGGTGGCAGAGCTGGTCTTGGGGATGGGCAGCATAAGCAACTACCCTGAGTGCTGTAGTTGGGGGCATCACGCATACATGCTCACCCTGCATTGTTCTTCCCTGCTGCTCATGCAGTGGAGTGGGTACTTCAGTGGCAGCTAATCCTGGGGGCTGGGCAATGGAATAAAATGCTCCCAGACAGTGGTGGTGGCAGCAAGCACTGCCAGAGAGGAGAGCACGAAAGGCTGAGCCAAGGGCAAGGTGGCAGTGCTCAGTGAAAAGGCAGCATGATTGGGCAGCTGCAGCTTGTGTGGCAAGGGCTTCACAATCACTGACCTACTGGAAGTCAAGCTGCAGCTCCCTTGCCCCTTTTTGGCCACCACCACCACTGCCAAGGGTGAGAGTGTGGGAAGCCAGGTGGTGCTGGATGGTGGTAACTGGGTTTTGGCTGTACTGTGTGGGCATCCCTGCCTGCTGCCTGCTCATCTGCTCATCATGCCCACTGCCTGGCCCCAGACCAGAATCTTGGGTAAGTTGACATGCAATGCCCCATGATGAGTCTTCTGCAGGGATCTTCTGCCACTGCTGGGGTATATGTGCCCCACACACATGCAACCCTCTTCAGATATCCCTCAATCCCCTCACACATACTTCCCCATGCCCAAAGATTCCCCTTGCCCCCACAGGCACAGTGCCAATCATGAATGGCGCGTGCCCCCGAAAACTGGGGGGGGGGGGCTACGGTGACCACCCACAGGTGGCAGTGGTGTTGGCAGCGTGCGGGGCTGGCGAGCGGCTGGTGGTGAGTAGGGACTGCCCACAGTTGCCATCTGTGCTGGCGGAGGCAGCAAACAGGGACTGCCCGCAATCGCTTTCCACAATGTTGGCAGTGGTGAATGGGGACTGCCCGCAATTGCTGTCTGCGCTGTTGGCGGTGGTGAATGGGCACTGCCTGCAGCTGCTGTTGGTGGCGGTGAGTGGGGACCGCCCAAAGCTGTTGGTGGCTGGGGGGAAGGAGCAGCAATCACCCATAGAAGCCAGCAGCAGCTTTGGCAGTGGCCAATCTTAGGGGGTGCACATGCTCTCCTCCACATGTCACCTATGGTGCCGGTGACTTGTGGGGGAGAGGCACAGGAGGGATGTGCCAAAATGCAAGTTCACCCAGTACACCATTTTCCCTAAGGCTGGCTCTGCTGGACACAAATCCCATGTTAGGGGGCCACATGTCAGCCCATGGGAGCTGCCAATTGGACAGTCCTGGGATCATGTATTTTACACCTATCACATATGTTCGCTATGGAAAGTTACTAGGATGAAAAGCAGCAGAAAACTATCATGTAGAATGCTGTAAGAAATCTTGTACTTTGTGTGTTGTCCAGTATCTCCAGCATAGCATTGGATTTAGATCAATATTTCAGATATGATTTTCTCCATAAGTAATGTTTTCTGTTTCATTCTTGCAGGCAAGAGCTCTACTCATGAGCTAGGACTCTATTGTTCTGGGCACCATACAAATGTGGGGGGAGAGGAACACAATTCCTTCCAGAACCAACTGAGAATTTACTGAAAATTCAGTTCATTGAGATCAAAATGTATCTTTTCAAAACTAATCTCTGACACGTTTTGCTGGATCAAAGGCAAGGTAACCGTATGCTGATGCAGTGTAGGGTTTGGCACATTCAAACTTAAAAAAGGAGTGCAAATCAAAGGATCCAGCCTCTTTATTTCTACAGGGCTCTGAAAGCTCACCCTGAGTGTACATCATGTACTTGACTGGCTTTTGTAATCTTTGAAATCAGATGGCAGCAATTATCCTGTGCCTGAAATGACCTTTTGGAAATTACTTTAAGAAAGCGTTAATAAATGAACAGTTACCCTGGCTTTGGTGTCAAACAAAACAGGTCCAACTTTCTTCTCTGTAAGTAGTAATTAATTGGCCCACTATAGGCTGAAGGGAAACTTTTACTGGGTTACTCTAGATAGAATAAGCACAATAGGAAAACTGTATGTAGGAAAAGATTTCAGGAATTCAGCTAGTGAAATCCCTCTCACACTCAGGTGGAATCAAGTATAACTAGATTATCCAAGGTAGGTGTTTGTCTAATTTGGTCTTAAAAGCCTCTCTAGCAAGCCTGTTCCAGTGTTTTATCATCTTGGCAGCTAGAAAGTTTTCTCACACATCCAACCTAAATCTTCCTTGCTGCAGATCCATCTGTCTTCTTGTCTTCTGCCCAGTGACCATGGAAAACAGTCGATTGCTTGCTTGCCTTAACTTACTTTAACTTATTCATTGGAAACCTCTTATTCTGTATCCCTTCCATCCCATGTTTTGTTTTTTCTAGACAACACAGAACTACTTCTTTCAGCCTTTTCTCCAAAGTTGTGATTTCAGTATCTTTTGTTGCCCTTTTCTGTTCTCTCTCTAATTTGCTTTTTCTAAAGCAAATTATTTCCCACATCTAATATCTTCAAAATAGAATGTGGTTCATTCTTTTCCTTGTTTCCAAGAAAGGAATTCATCTCCGCTACTAACCTCTATATAAACTGCAAACACCTATTCCTAGGAACTAATGTCGGTGGGCATGTCTACGTGTGTAAATGAGGCTGAATAAACTCTGGTGCAGTTTGCATACAGTTTATTGTTCCCAGGCACCATGTTTGCACATGTGCCTGGTACTGTAGCATGTTTGCGCTGGGGTGGATCAGCCCTTGCTGCCAGGGAGACCCAGGGGTCCACCTGCCAGCTTAGGGCTGCTCTGCCCCAGCTCCATGTGCTGTGGAGGGGCTGGCTGGGGCACAAGGATGCTTTAGTGCAGGGCTAGCACTTAGCTTTAGAAAATGCTGTTGTTCGATGTGTACTTTTTGAAATGTATGTTGGTTCTAATGACAGCGTGCTGTGTTTTATTTACAAAATAATTATTCTGATCTCATATGATATATTGGACTGCCATTTATTAATATTGGATTACCTTTACATTCTATGGCAATTGCTTCTAAGTTATTGTCTTGTTCTCTATACCATTTAGCTTAATGAAACAGTATCATCCTTATTAGGATGCACCTAGGAAAGTATCAATGTGGCTAGGGCTTTCAAAATGGTTGAGGCAAATTAACACTGTCAAACCCCAGAGAGATTATAAATTCCCCTTTATGTTGTCTTTATGCCTTTCAAGGACAATTTACCCCCTGCAGATTCAACTGATGTTTTAAGTGCCTTGCTTTTTCATTCTGCATCACACTAATACTCTATTTCAGTTTAGATGTTTTCCATTGTTTGATGTTTCTTTAAACCCAAATTAAATAATAGGACCTTGACTGCTAAAATGTTTCTGTAAATATGTATGTATATACAATTTAATTAATGTGAATTATGCCTTATGTTATATTAAAAATAGGTAATCGAATGATGTATTTTCTGTCTAGAAGGCAAGATATTTAATTCCTTTCCTTACAAGTTCAGCTTCATAGCAAAGAATGTTTGAAGAAGTGGGTGGCTACTGGCAGTGAATATTCATTTGATTCAAACTTTTATGCATTTCAAATTCAACATATAAGACCAAAAAAACCCCAACCACCCAGCTCAGTTCAGGGTAACTTTGAAAACTATTAAAATGAAGTCATACACAAAGGGTATGAGCAGCAGTAGAAAAGACCCACCTTCCTTGATACTAAATCAAATGATCTAATTTCTGCACCTCAGCTCATACAACAACAACAAAAAATCATACCCCATAAACTGAGCTGTCTTCATACCTACCCAAACAGGTAGGCTTAACAGCATGGTCTAAAGCTCAATAATTCTTCTCTGGATTCCATAGTAGCCTCACTGGGTGCGTCCAGATGTGCATGGACGTTTGGTTTCCTGGGGACAAATAGTGGTGGTGCACTTTATGCCAACACTTCTTGTCCCGGGGGAACACCTGTGCCATGCGTGTTTTGGCATGTGGCAAGTTGATGTGGGTGGCACAGGGAAGGCTGTGCTGGCCCCAGCAGCCTTACCTGGGGTCCTGGGAGCCTCCTGGAGCTGCAGCCACAGCAATCCTGCTGGGTGGAGCCTGGCCAGCAGAAGCAACACAGCTCTGAGCAGCTCGGCTTGACTTCTTAGCAGTGCATGCTGCCCAAAAGGGCACTGCTTCAGGGGTTTTTTCACAGTTTTTTTTATGACCCCTGGGTATGAATGGAAAAAAAATGGAGCAGCGCACGCTTGGGTAGTGTGCCCTTGCAGCAGAAAGAACTCCAGATTGTGCAGTATAGTCCATAGCACTGCAAACATAGATGTATATTTTGTCAGTGAATAAATATATATTGTGAAATATGACTAGAAACAGATTGAGGTAAAACATATCTTTCAAATATAAAATAAATATATAATAGGATGAACCATATCTAGTTTGTAACCGTCACAAATTGTATCACAGTATAGCAGTATTGTATCACATATTTTAACCATGCAGGTTTTTTACTCATTTTATATTTGAAAGATATGTTTTACCTCAATCTGTTTCTAGTTACATTTCACAATATGTGTGTGTGTGTATGTGTAATATATATATTATTATATATATAATATACACACACACTAGTTGATCACTGCCGTTTAACCATTTTATGTCAGAGGCAGTTCTGTATGAAGAGTTCAGTCATAATTAACTATATTGTGTCGTTGATTTGAATGATAAATTATGCAGAAATATTTATTAAAGTACATCCCACTCTCTGTGATACTGTCCCCCAGTTAACCTACATTAATAGAGGCAATTATGAATAGATATTGAGCTGACCCTGTTCTCCATACAAAACTGCAAATGCTGCATAAGGCCAAACCTGTCACCATCCTGAAGACTGGCTTACTGGAAATCAAGTAACAACAGATCACAAACTCAGCTTAATTTTTGTCCTTAGGTTTGATTTTCCTTAAAAGTTTCCTTCCAAACTTCCCTAGCTCTATTGTTTAGATAACAAAACTTTGTGTTATGGGACTAGAATCCTAATAAATTGGGAGAGTTAGATGCCCCAGTATAGAAAAAACCAAGCAAACTCTTTGAAAAGCTAGGAGCTGACCAACAAACCCAACAGGAAATGCATGAGGAGAGGAGTCTCCTATTCTGTGATTAAGACACCAGCCTCAAGTCAAGATTAACATTCTCCACTTGTAACCAGAAATTAAGTTACTGCATTTTTCCTTACAGAGGAGAGCTAGAGGAGACAGCAGTTGTGTTCAAATCTACCTTGTATCAATTAGGTGAAAGCTTAAAAGACTGTCCCATGATACTGGACACGTGGGTGAAATTGCTGCTGCTTTCTGAGCAAATTTGAGTTTCCAGCTATAACCTGTAACAAGGGAGACCTAACTATCAGGTGGTAGGTGTTACTCTGGGGTGAAGGTGCTCTTAATGGACCTGGTTGATGCTATTCTACTGTTTATGGAATGATTAAGTTTTCAGCTGGACCTGAGAGAACACAACTGTATAATAACTTAGTGAGGCACATGACCTGGGCTCTATGCTTTTTCCTTCTATTGAATATTGAATTAATTTGTATTACGTATTTCCTGGAGCAGAGAAACACGTGTGTCTCCTTTAAACTCAGTACCCTAATTAATTGATCATAGATTAATTCCCCATTTTTCTCTAATCCAATGAGTATAGGTATAGCTAGAATACCCATAGAAATCTAATTATACTGGGCTTCAATTCCCTTAGAAACCCAATAAAGGAAACACAGAGTACATGTTGTCTGTATTCTCATAGCGTGGTCTAACTGGTGAGTTATTTGCTCTAGCTGGCACCACCAATTACAGCTGCTTTCTGATATGCTAAGTGTATTCTGGGAAGATCTACTCAGGGTTTGTAGACAGAAGCTCAATTTTAGGTATCTGGGAAATTTTATTTATTTATTTTTTAAACTAAGGTGCTGATTGCATTAGCTTTACAGAGATTTCTGAGGAACTAAATTTTAGACTTTAGACCAGTGGTTCTCAATCTTTTCAGACTTGAGGCACCCCTCAAAAAATGCCAGCTCATAGTTTTCCTGTGTCTTTTGACTATGGGAAAATAATAGAGAAGTTATTTTTTCTTGCAAGGAACTCAGAAAGACCACATGCATGCAAAATGGTTTCAACATTCCTATTTGAAATCTCTGAGTTTATTTTGTGAACTGTGTGCACCCAGAAGTGCTAACATTGTGTGGCATCCTTGAAAGGATCTCATGGGAACCCATGGTGCCAGAACACCTTGGTTAATAACTGCTTTAGACAATTAAATGGTGTTTAGGCACTTAAATATCTTTGTGGGTCTAGTCCTTATTTCTGGGACTCATATTTCCTCTCTGAAGAATGGGGGAAGTATAATCTCCTGTAAGAACATTAAATAAGGTTATGAGATAGAGTCATTGAAAAATGAGTTGGAAGAGATCTCAGGGTGTCATCTAGTCCAACCCACTGCTCAAAGCAGGACCACCTCCAACTATATCATCCCAGCCCGCTCCTACTAATGCAGCCCAGTCTGCTGTTAGCCTTCTTCACAAAAAGGGCACATTTTCTCATATATTATTGTCCACTGTAACCCCCAGGTCCTTTTCTGCAGAGCTGCTGCTTAGCTAGTTGGTCTCCAGCCTGTTCCAATGCATGGGATTGTTCTGTCCTATGTGCAGAACTTTGCACTCGTCCTTATTGAACCTCATGAGCTTTCTTTTGGTCCAATCCTCCACTTTGCCTAGGTCCCTCTCGATCCTAGCCCTACCCTCTAGTGTATCTATTACTCCCTCAGCTTGGTGTCATCTGCAAACTTGCTGAAGGTGCACTCCATCTGATCTTTCAGGACACTGATTCAGATACTGAACAAAACCAGCTCCAGGACTGAACCCTGGGGCACTCCATTTGATATTGGCTGCCAACTAAACATCAAGCCATTGACTACTGCCCTTTGAGACTGATGATTCAGCCAGTTTTTTAACCCCCTTACAGTTCATTTATCTAATCAGTCTTTCCTTAGCATGCTTGCAAGGAGGTTATATAAAACCATACCAAAAGCCTTTCTAAAGTCCAGGTATATCACAATCCAGTGCTCTTCCTACATCTGCAGAGCCAGTCATCGCATCATACAAGGCAATCAGATTGGTCAGATGTGACTTACCCTTGGTGAATCTATGTTGACTGTTCCTAATCACCACCACCTTCTTCAAGTGCTTAGAAATGGATTCCTTGAGGATCTGTTCCATGATTTTTCCAGGGACTGAGGAAGCTGGCCTGTCTGCTGTTCCTCAGACCTTACCTCTTCCCTTTCTTAAAGATGGGCACCAATTATGCCCTTTTCTAATTATCTTGGACTTCTTCTGACCATCACAAGTTTTCAAAAATAATGGCTGGGGCACTGCAATCACATCACCAACTCCCTCAACACCCTCAGGTGCATTGCATCTGGTCCCATGGACTTGTAAATGTGTAACTTTTCTAAATAGTCTTTAGAAAGACTATTCTTTCACCACTGTAGGCTGCTCACTGTGAGGTGCTGAGATACTGTGAGCCATATAAATGTCTCAGATGGAAAGTTAACAGAATGCATCTGCCACAATGAGATAGCAAAATTTACTGTATAGCCTTACATAGTGTTCTAACTTGTCAATAGAAAAGTCCTACAAGGATTTTATTGTTACAGTAATAGCTAGCTCTTTGTCGCATCTTCAGAGAGTTTTGCAAACATTAATTAATCTATAATATACAATGGTGTAATATAATGTGGATCTAGAGTTTGAGAATGGATGATGTAATTGCTTTCCTCTTCCAAAATGAGCTAATAGCTAGTGTTGCCTAATTCAGTGTAATGGAAGCACAGTATGGTGTGTAACACTGTTAAGAATAGATACTCAGTTTGAAAAATAAGTTTAAACAGGTGGAGTAGAATTTGACAGGCTACATGTTTGAAAGACGAAAAAACCCCATATCTTCATGAATCAAGGAGTGCAGAAGTCTAAAGAATAATGCCTAGAGAAATGAGAACCTTTGCTAAATTTTCAGAAGCATGGATAGTATAGTTCTTCCAGAGGAGGAGTAAGTGATATAGGACAGAATTCTCCCAGTTCTCATCTGAATATCACCAAGAGGCCTCTGGATCTGAGGCCCTTATTCAGTATGCTCTTCATTTCTGAATTGACAGAAACCATCTTGTTCAAGTCAAGGACATTCACCTTCTCATTAATGTTGATGACTGATTGGTGCTGCCAATGGAAATGGTGATTTCTTATGTGGAAAATGGCCATTAGAAAACTGTTGGAGCAAAACAGGTTTATTACTTGACACTTGAGCTTCTTAGAGAAGATTTATTCTAAGTGCAGAGGTAACACTGCCAAAGTTATAGGACCAAAGTAATAAAAGATGATGATGCTCTTAATACTTGGTGCAGTATGGCTAAGTAAAGATTTATATCAGGAAACTACTTAATTTATATCAGAAAACTACTGAAGGTGTCCACACTGGTTAATATATTAGCAGTTATTTCTTTTTAATTTTTTCTTCTTAATTTCTTTTCTTATGAGAGAAAATTATAAAGTTAGCTTCATGTAATTAAAGAGCTCTTAAATATTGAGAGAGAGCTCTTATTTTTAAAAATGTTATATCTGCAGACCTAAAAATGACTAATTATTATATTTTAAAACAATATTTAAACATATACTGTTTTTCCTGGGAGACAAATATTGTGAATATATTTTAAAAGGATTGGATAATTTTATGGCCAGTAATAACATTTTAGTTATGTAAGTTATTAATCTAAGTAAAAGTAATTAAATGAAACTGAGCATAAGAAAATTTAAGCTAACAATCAAGAGAAACTTACTAGAAATGAGGTTGAATTTGCAGTATAATAGGTTCTATGAACACTTGATTTTCATATCTGTTCTTAAATACAGTTCCTTAGTGTTTTGTAGCCTCTACATTCAGCTCCTTCTTAGGCCTTATTTTAATCGCAACCAGTTAAAGATGAAACAACGGACAGTTCAATCCCAAACATTCACCCTATGCTGTCTAGTTCAAGACCACCTATCTCATTTCCTTAGTGTTCTGTTGCTCTAAATAAAAACCTTTCCAGATTTCTCTTAGACCTAATTCTTTTTACATTCCCACAGATGGAATCTTTACTTTTGGGTTTGATTCTAAATGTTATTCAGCAGACCTGCTCCACTCCCTTTCTTTAAGACAGAGCTTTCCTATCTTAACTCAACCAAACATGGGTGCTTTTTGTCCAAGTACAGTTTTCCAAAGGAGGTGATGGAATGGATAGTAAATTAATTAAAACTAGATAGCACTTGAATACATTTGAAACAAGGTAGCAAATTACTTCAGAATGAGAAGCACAAATAATGTAGTAAATATATCTGGAAAGTTGGGTGCAGTCCAGCTGGCACAAGAGGTAGTGTCCCCAATTGGCTGGGCCCCAGAAACTCCTGAGAGCAAGTAGCCCTGAGCTACTTGCCAGGGCAACTTTTTGTACTGATGAAGACAGCACAGGTGCTGGCCCCAGGCTCTAGCTTCCTCTGGCTGCAGATCCAGGAGGAGCCAGGCAGGGTTGTTTTGCCCTAAGAGGTACAACTTGCAACACACCAAAGTGAATGTCCAGGCACATGTGCTCAGGCAAAAAGCCCCAACTCAAATTTGCACTGCTTCTATTTGAGCTGCTGCAAGTGTACATGCCTGCATGTGTGGACATACTCAGGAAAGGTTAGGGACTGAAAGGCTGAGCTTTGGAGTCTGGAGGAGCCCGGGCCGCCTTCCCTCTAGCAACCACATATTGGGTTTCAGGGAGAGTCAGAGAGATTACATGAGGCTGGATGTCCTGATCAAGCACCTCCCCAGGGAAATCTGTGATAGACATGATGAGGAATGGGTACAGGAAATCGTATGAGTTCACAGAACGAATCCTTCCTTGGAGTAAATAAAATGGAAGTGCTAATTCTGATGAAGGAAGTTAATAAATAAATTTGGTGAGGAACAGGAGCAGAAAATATTGTGTGAGGGAGTATTGGATTCACCATGCAAGTCAGATTAGAGCTACTGCCAGAAGTGACAAGAGACTGCATCTCTTTCCATGTTATGTTTTCACAGTTATTCATCCTTGAGCTTCCTCAACATAAATACGATATAGGAAAGAGTGCTAGAAGTGACCTCCCTATCCCCTTGATTAAGCAAAGGATGATCCCTGAATAACCACCTCAGTCAGGTGCCTATTTAACCTGCTCTTAACATTTCTAGACATTTATACATATGGTCCAGGAATGTGGGGGGAGGAGATGCTTTAATTGGAGCGGCTCTGAGAGCCATTCTAATTAAAGCCCCCAGAGAATCACGTATATCAGCATCTGCACACTGAAAAATGATGGCAGGAGTGCTTTAACTTAAAGCTCATTTGATAAGCTTTAGCTAAAGTTCCCCCACTGCCATTTTTCAGTGCAGGAGCACTAATATATGTGATGCTGGAGTCTACTGGAGTGCAGTAATTACCATGGTCCAGCAGACTCAATAAAAAAATTTGTTCATAGTCAGGGTGTCCAGACTGTAAAATAAACTTCCTCCATAGGTGATGCAGTCACCTACCCTGGAGGTTTTCAAGAGAAGACTAGACAGTCACCTCGCTGGGGTCACCTAACCCCAATTGTCTTCCTGCCTAGAGTGGGGGAGGGGGAGGCTGGACCCAATGATCTGTAAGGTCCTTTCCAGCCCCTAACAATCTATGGATCTGCTGGCCCCTGACTTCACATGTATAGGTGCCCTAGGATTCCACAAGTTCTGTAGGCAGCAGTCCAGTACTTGACCACCTTCATAATAAAAGAGTTCTTCCTAATGTCCAATCTAAATTTCCTGTACTTCCTGCCCAAAGCCTGAGAGAATGAGGTTTGGACAACAGCCTAGGGCCAAGGGAAGCCTGAGGCCCAAAGCTGGAATTAATGTGAGGCTTGGATGACAGCACAAAGGCCAGGCAGGACCAAGGTCCAAGTCCAGAGAGAATGAAGCCTAGCAAGAGGCTGAGAGTGAGGTCCAGGCACATCAACAGATGCCTGATGCCTGAGTTGGCCATAGACTAAGAGTGGGGTCCAGGCACATTGACAGACACCTGAGGCCCAAGGTCCACCAAACCCAGAAGCCCAGAGGTAAGGAGCCCAGAGTGTATGGAAGTAGAGGCCCCAGTGAGAGGGCAGAGTAGGCTCCAGTGCAGGGGCATATGACCCAGGCATGTCTAAGGACACCTGAGATCAAGTTGGGCCAGAATCTGGGCCAAGGTATGTCTGAGGGTGCCCGAGTCCAAATTTGGGACAGTGGCCAGTGCGGCCCAGTGAGGGGTCCGGAGGAGTTGGAAGTCTTTGTGATTGCCATCTGCAAGGCATGGGACATAGTAAACAAGAGGTCGAACCTGTGTATTAGCCTTTGGCATCAGGGCATTAAATAGGCAGCCTCCCACATTTTTCCATCTGTTTGTTTTGATACATACAGGCATGGTGGGCAATTGAGGGAGGGCTGCCCTAGACATGCGGGTGGCCTGACATTGTGACTGGCCTCAGGATGTCCCCCTCTTGCATTCCCCCTTAATTTTGGCTTCTCCAGATTTAATAACCCTTGTTCACTCCACCTTTCCTCATAAGTAGGGATCTACCCTATTCATTATTTTGCAAGTTTTTATAAAAACTAGAAAAAAATAAAATAAAAAGTGGTTTCCAGAATGAGTTAGTGCAGGAGTTCATGAAGGAGGGTGAGCGGGAGGGCCCTTGGTCCTGCCT
>JAGPOW010001296.1:91528021-91571526 GCA_030014935.1 Caiman crocodilus
GAGTTGGCAGTGTGATGAAGCCATCAGAAAAGCTAATGGCACTTTATCGTGCATCAGCAGATGCATGATGAACAGATCCAAGGAGGTGATACTTCCCCTTGGGCACTGATCAGACCGCAGTTGGAATACTGCATGCAGTTTTGGGCGCCACACTTCAAGAGGGATGTGGATAACCTGGAGAGGGTCCAGAGAAGGGCCACGTATATGGTTAAGGGCTTGCAGGCCAAGCCCTATGAGGTGAGAATAGAGAACTTGGACCTTTTTAGCCTTTGCAGGGGAAGGTTGAGAGGCAACCTTGTGGCTGCCTATAAGTTCATCACGGGGGCACAGAAGGGAATTGGTGAGGTTTTATTCATGAGGGCGCCCCTGGGGGCTATAAGAAATAATGACCACAAGCTAGCAGAGAACAGATTTAGACTGGACATTAGGAAGAACTTCTTCACAGTTAGAGTGGCCAAGGTCTGGAATGGGATCCCAAGGGATGTGGTGCTCTCCCCTACCCTGGGGGTCTTCAAGAGGAATTTAGATAAGCATGTAGCTGAGGTCATCTTAACCCAGCTACATGCTTATCTAAACTCTTTCCTGCCTATGCAGGGGATCAGACTCTGGTCTATTGAGGTCCCTTTTGACCCTAGCAGCTATGAATCTATAATGTCCTAGGGATTACAGAGACCTGGTGGGACTCCACCCATGACTGGGCCACAGGTATAGATGGCTATACCCTGTACAGGAGGGATAGAGTGGAAAAAAAGAGTGGAGGTGTAGCTCTCTATGTCAAGGAAAACTACACATTCGTGCAAGCCAACATTGGTGGCCAGGATGGATGACTTGAGACCCTTGTGATTAAAATCCATGGGGAGCATGGCATAGGGGATACCACGGTAGGAGTCTACTACAAATGCCTTGCCCAGGGTCATGACCTTGACCAGGAGTTTGCCAGGGAGTTAGCTGAGGCTGCACGCTCCCGGTGCATGATTGTCATGGGAGACTCTAACTACCTAGACATCTCATGGGATGAGTGCTCAGCCAAATCCAAGTGGTCATAAAGCTTTATGTCATGCATGGATGACCTCTATCTGATGCAGGAAGTATATGGGCCAATGAAAGATCAGAAGGCAATATTTTACAGTTAGGGTGGCCAAAATCTGGAACCAACTTCCCAGGGAGAAGTGGTCCTCACCCCTACCTTGGGCAAATTCAAGAGGAGGTTGGATGATCACCTGTCTGGGGTCTTGTGCCTGTAGCAGGAGGTCAGGCTAGATGATCTGTTCAGGTCCCTCCTGACCCTAGCTACTATGAAACTATGAGAAGTAAAGCACTGCTCTAACTCAGAGGTAAAGCATTGCTCGAACTCATACTGGCAACTGGGGATGACCTAATCAGTGACCTAATGATTGAAGGGAAGCTGGGTGACAGTGACAATGAACTGATCACCTTCACCATCCACAATAAAGCTGGCAAGTCAGTCAGTAATACATAAGTCCTTGACTTCAGTAAAGCTGACTTTGACAAGCTTAGGAAGCTTGTTAGTGAGGCCCTAAAGGGACATAACCCAAAGGGGAGGGGAGTTCAGAATGAGTGGTTGCTCCTCAAGGAAACAATTCTAGATACACATGCAAAGTCCATCCTGTTTCAGAGGAAAGGCAGCAAAAGGGCACAGCAACCCCCTTAGCTCTCTGGGGAACTGGCGGACCTCCTTCATCTTAAAAGGAAGACCTACAAAGGGTGGAGGACTGGAACCAACATCAAGGAGGAATGCTTCGCTCAAGTCCGGACCTGCAGAGAGCAAACCAGGAAAGCCAAGGCTGCGATGGAACTCCAGCTAGCTACAAGGATAATAAAAAGTCCTTTTTTAGATACATGGGGAGCTGGAAGAAAAGGAAGGGCAACATTGAAACCAGATGGGACAACTGACAACCAATGCCCAGGAAAAAGCAAATTTGCTAAATGGGTACTTTGCGTCAGTTTTTCACCAGTCTCATGGGATGCCCCTGCCCACTGTGGGTCAGGGAGGCCCAAGTGAGGGAGATTCCTTACCCTCCACTGAAGCTGACCTCGTGAAGGAACAACTTGACAGGCTGAATACCTTCAAGACAGCCGACCATGACAGTTTACATCCTAGGGTACTTAAAGAGGTGGCAGGCATCATAGCTCAGGCCCTGTCACAGATCTTAGAAAACTCCTGGTGCTTTGGTGAAGTACCCAAAGATTGGAAGAGGGCCAATGTCATGCCAATCTTCAAGAAAGGGAGGAAAGTAGATCTGGCAAACTACAAGCCCATCAGCCTGACCTCTATCCTGGGGAAGTTCTTGGAAAAGATTATCAAAGAGGTCATCCTTAACAGTCTAGCTGACAGCAATATCCTGAGGGATACCCAGCATGGGTTTCTTGTGGGTAGGTCTTGCTTGACCAATCTCCTTTCCTTTTACAACCAGGTGACCTATCACCTGGACAAAGGGGAAGAGATTGATGTCAAATATCTTGACTTTAAAAAAGCCTTCATTCTGGTATCCCATGATCACCTCTTGGCAAAACTAGCTAACTGCAGCCTTGACCTCACCACAGTCCGCTGGCTGGGGAACTGGCTCTGCAGCAGGACCCAGAGGGTAGTGGTTGATAAAAGCTAATTGTCTTTATGTATGGTCACCAGTGATGTCTCTCAAGGCTCTGTCCTAGGGCCTTTACTGTTTAACATCTTCATCAGTGATGTTGACACTGGTGTCAGAAGCAGACTGGCCAAGTTTGCTGATGACACCAAACTCTAGGGTAAAGCAGCCACACCCAAGGATAAGAGGGTGATCCAGGCAGATTTTGACAGGCTCATGAAATGGGTGGAAGAGAACCTGATGGTGTTCAACACTGAAAAATGCAAGGTTTTCCACCTTGGGAGGAAAAACCTCCTGCAGCATGCTTATAAGCTCATCAGTGCTATGCTGCTTAGCACTGGTTAGTGGTTATGCTGGTTAGATGAAAGGGACTTGGGAGTCATGATTGACCACAAGATGAACATGAACCTTCAAAGTGATGCTGCAGCTAGTAAAGTGAGCAAAACGCTGGCTTGCATCCATAGATGGTTCTCAAGCAAATCCCAGCACATCATTCTCCTATTGCACTCAGCCTTGGTGAGGCCACAGATGGAGTACTGCATCCAGTTTTGGGCTCCACAATTCAGAAAGACTGTGGAGAAGCTTGAGAGAGTGCAGAGGAGAGCCATGCACATGATCAGAGGTAGGAAAACAGACCTTATGATGACAGGCTGACAGCCATGGGACTCTTCAGCTTGGAAAAGCGCAGGCTTAGGGGTCATCTGGTGGCCAACTATAAGTTTATCAGGGGTACTCATCAGGATCTGGGGAATGAACATCTGTTCATCAGAGCGCCCCAAGGGATGACCAGATTGAACGGTTACAAGCTCCACCGTGACTGATTCAGTCTGGACATAAGGAAGAACTTCTTTACTGTCCGAGTCCCCAGGGTTTGGAATAGACTGCTGCTGGAGGCTGTTCAAGCACCCACTTTGAATACCTTTAAGACACATTTGGATGCTTATCTTGCTGGGATCCTATGATCCCTGCTGACTTTCTGCCCCCGGGGAAGGGGCTGGACTATGATCCTCTGGGGTCCCTTCCAGCCCAAATGTCTATGATATCTATGAATCCCCTGCAGTTGCACTGTATGGAAGAGAAACCCCATGTGCTGGAGCTAGCTGCCTGCTCTGCTGGAGCTGTGTGGCATGGGAGGGCAGCCCCAGGTGCCTTTGCCTGGGGTGGCAGGGAAGGCAGCTGGCAGGTAGGGCTTCCCTCTCATGCCACACAAGTGCAAGGTGTGCACTTGCCAGCTGGGCTGCACTTTTTACCATGATGTGCAGTGCTGGCCAGGGTTTCACCCCACTGGGCACCTGCACCTGCACTGGGCACCAGCACCCTGAGTGCCTCTACCTGCTGCTGCTATGCCATGGGTGGAATGTGGGGGGGTCCCTACATCCTCCCCACCTACCCTCACACTCCACAAACATCACACACCCACACCCTACCCCCTCAACTCCCCACATATACATACCCCTCCCAACATACCCTATCCCCCACACCCCTGACACTCCACCACACACACACACACACCCAATACCCCGCTACACACACACTGCCATGACACCCCACCCCACACACACACACACATCCCTGATAGCACACCACGTGCATGCACATGCATATGCACATGCACACACCCACGCAATATATGACTAATTTATTTTTGAGTTATTATGCAATCACCTCTATATACACTGTGCAAACACAATCATGACAAACATTTTCTGTAATAAAATTAAAGTATGTTATAGTAGGTGTTTGACTTTTAGCATATGATTTAGCTTTTTCTGGTTCTAAGATAGCAAGCACCCCTCCCAAAAGGACTTTTTCCAGGAGGGACAAGGGGAGGGACTTCCAGTAGCAAGGGTCAGGGAATGAAGGTGGGATTTCCTGTATCAAGATGGCAACCGGGGGCGGGGCACCTGTCAAGGGGTGGAGCAACCCATGCGGACCTTGACAGCTCACCAAAACTCGTTAAGCAGCCCTCCACCTGAAATAATTGCCTGCCCCTGCCGCAAAGTGTCTGAAACATTTCATGCCCTAGTGCAGAGGTGGCCAACCTGTGGGTCTGGAGTTGCATGCAGCTCTCCAAAAGTTAATATGTGTCTCCTTAAAGCTTTGCACAAGCCCATGGTGACCAGCTTCCATTTGGTGACCAGCTGGTTACCATGTGCTTGTTCAAAGATTCAAGGAAACACATGTTAACTTCTGAAGAGCTGCATGTGACTCTGGACCTGCAGGTTGGCCATCCCTGCCCTAGTGCAATACCCTTTTCAGTGCAAAGGTAGTAGAACACGTGTGGTAATTTAACGGTCTGATTGCTCAAAAGGCAAAATAGAACATATGTGCACTAAATAAGGGATGCAGAAATCTAAAGTATAATGCATAGGAAATCAGAACCAATGTGAAGGAAAACTCAAGCTATTAACCAATAGATCTTTGCTTCCCATATTGTGTTCCTATCCCATGGCTTTAAAGCATCAGAGGTCACTTGACAACAAATTCACTAGAACAGATTTCAGTATTCAAGAACTCCTTAGGCAATACTTATCAGCAATCTGTAGTCCTCTATACGCTCATGTTCATCTAGAAGTTTTCAAATAAGCACAGTATGTTACAGGCCATTTTATTATACTAATCATAATCAAAATACAAAAATCTAGTCCATGCATCAGCATGTTTCTCTCCCTACAACAAAGATATGATGTATATTGAAAATCATTAGGCATTATTTACTTTCAAAAGCTAACTTGTTACTGTATGTTAATGGTTTTGCTATTTTCAACACTAATGAAGGTTGTGATTTAATATATGGTATTCAGTATTCATGAAGTGCTGGGTATCAATGCTGCAAATAGTAGCTGTGGATGGTATGTTTTCTGATGACATTTTTAATGATAAAATTCCCTTAGTCAGTAATAATGGCTAAGAAACTCATGAAGCTAGTGAGATTCCAAAATTATCTGGGGGATATTTCTACCGACCTTGATGGCCACTCTGTTGATGGCCTAGTTGATCTGTGGAATAGCACACTAGCCTTGGCCATAGACACAGTAGTACTTCAACATCTGTTCCTGCAATGGATGTGGGGAGCTGAGGCAGCTTAAGCAGGAGGATACGTAGCTAGAGTGCAGGTACCTCTCAACCCATGCCAAAGCAGACCAGTTGTGGCACTTTTCTATTTTAAAGGATTGTGACAGCGGTGGCAATGAAGAAGCCTTTTGTCTTTACTGGCAATGTATCTGAAAATGTTATTTGGCAAAACTATTTCAGACAGTGAACAGCCTGGATAATTCAGGTTGCCTGTGCCCATTAACTGAGTTGACTTCAACCTTCTGTGATGAGTTTGCCATTTACTTTACAGGCAAAATTACCTGTATCTGGAATGTCTGGGGGACCACCACTTCTGCTGCAGTATGAGTTTGTAGTTGAGGAAGCCTACTCTTGTCCTATTTGAATGGATTGCTTTAAATTCCTGATCCCCAAAGATGCAGAAGATATGCTTGTGTGGGGATGATGGCAACAATTTGTGAACTAGATCCACGCCCATCCTAGCTTGTAAACGCCAGTTGGGTGAGACTAGGGTAATTGTTGGAAGTGGTTGTCAACATTTTAAAGTGTGTAAGATGTTTTAAAGTCTGTGGTTTTTTTGGTTTTTGGTTTTTTTAGGCCTTGGTCAAGAAGCCATCATTTGCCACTACTTCCCAGCCAGTTATTGCCCTGTCTCTAACCTTTCGTTTTTAGGGCAAGTCATTAAAAGAGGACTGTCAGTGGTTGCCTGACAACTGTAGGCTCATCTGGATTTTATCAGGTTCTGGGTTCCTTGTCATTCTTGCTTTTATCTGGGATTTAACAGAGACTGAGGTTATGGCCTTGGTCAATGATCTTTTGCTTGGAGCTTAACAGAAGAAATTGTGCCATGCTGATCTTACTAGACCTTTTAGTGGCCTTTGATACAGTTGACCATGAAGTGCTGATAAAACTTTTATAGGTCTTAGTGGGCAGTCATGGGACCACTTTAAATTGGTTCTGCTCTTTCTCAACAGGGAGGTTCCAGAGGTTGGTGATGGGTGAGCGCTCATCATTCCTTCAGAACTTTTCCTGTGGGCTCCCCCAAGGCTCGATGTTATCATTCCTCTTGTTTTATCAGTATATGAGGTCTCTGGGCAAAATTGTGTGGAGATTTGGTGTGAAGTGACATCAGTATGCTGATGACATTCTGCATTACCTGACCTGACCTAACCTTCTTACCCTGGCCCCATAGTCTCCATCCTTTCCCAGTACCTGGCTGCAGTTGCAATGAGATTCAAATGAATCAATTGAATCCAGACAAGAGAGAGGTGATGGTGGTTGGCAGACCACTTGACTTGGGAGTGGGGATTGGGACATCTACCATTGATAGGGTTCTGCCTCCTTTTCTCACTCAGGTTTACAGTCTTGAGGTATTCCTGGATCCTTTGTTGCATCTGGATTTTTTGGTGTAGTAGTGACTAGGAGTGCTTTCAACAAATTCACCTGGTGAGAAGGCTGCAACCCTTTCTTTTATATCTGAATCAGGCCACTATTATCCATTACTTTGTAACCTCAAGGCTAGACTATATCAATGCTCTCTGTAAAGGAGAAAAGGAGTCAGAGATGGAGGTGCAGGCTGATGCAGAATGTGGAAGCCTCTCTTCTGATGGGGTGAATAATCAAGAACACATAACTCCAGTGCACCAGCATGTGCACTAGCTCCCAGTAGCTTTCCAGGAACAATTCAAAGTGTTGCTTTTGACCTATAAGACCTGAAATGGTTTGGGGCCTGTTTGTCTAAGGGAGTGCTTATTGACACATTGTTTTCCCTTATTGCCCCACTGTGGTCCTTAAAGTAAGCCAGGAGCAACCTTCTACAAGTACCACAATTATGTTAAGTGTGCTTGGGAAAAACATGTGGGAGGGAATTCTCAGCAGTTGTTCCTCAGCTCTAGAACTCCCTTCTCCTGGAGGTTTGCAAAAACCCAGCCTGGACATCTTTTGGAAGTGCTGCAAGACCTCTTTATTTTGGCAGGTATTTAGCAAACAAAGGTAGGTCAAAACATTCTTTAGGGGTCTCTGTTTTATTTTAATATTCTAGTTGTCCAGTTAAGTTGTTCTATTTTCTTGCTGCAAGCAATCCTGAGCCTTTGCTGGGAAGGGCACCATATAAATGTCATCAGTAATTAATATATAAAAAGCTTTTGTCATCAGCAGTTCTTATAATGTTTGAGTAAGATTTTCAATTGGATTGTGCATGAATTACAGGTTTCATATTTAAAAATATTTTAATCTTCAATGTACAACTGCCCCTTTTTGTATGCAAATGTGAAAATTCCATTAAATGCATGGCCACATGGAAAAAGTAGACAAGTGGTACATAGATTGAGAAGGCCAAACTATGCTCTCTCACCCCCAAGAAGTCCTACTTTTAAAGAAGTTGAGAACTTTGTGTAAATTTTTGAAGAATCTCCTCATGTATTTGTTTCTGTGAGAATCAGGTAATTCAGGCAGTGCTCAGTTCCATGTGAATCCAAAAACTGACCTGTTTTAAATAGTTTGATTAAAATTGAAAGATGTGTAATCTTCATTGTGACATTCATTTTATAATGAAGGTGGTTTCAGATTAATCTGTAAAGAAATAAAAAGTGACTATATGGATGAAGTAGAATTGGTACAGGTAAAAATCATTTGGGAATGATCTAAAAGGAGTTTTTCTTATGGTAGTGCTAAGGGTCTCTACATTGAAATCCCTGGATCATACCTGAATATATCTTTCAAAAATAATGAGAGAAATAAATACCACCAGGCATTGTCCTTATGTGAGACATCAATCTTCTAGGTGTAGATTGGAGAACAATAGCTACCTATAATGCCATGTCCCAGTTATCCCTGGATTTAGCAGCTACAAGATAGTGTGATCTCTAGGTTGTTCAGTGACTGCTAAGTTTTGGTATTTAGCGAGGAACTTATGGAAGAGCTAGACTTAGGAGGTGATTTTTGATCCAAGGAACCATGGGTTGATGTAATATGTGGGATGATTTATAAAAGTAAGTGTGTAACTAAATTCAGTTGCAATAGATGAACATTTGAGAAATTAAGAAAACCAGTTGGTGACATCAACTGAACTAAAGAAAAATGGGATTTAAGTATGAAGGAGGCTTGGAATTTCTGTATGTCCAAGGTGCAAAAAATGTCTAAAACATGATGAAAAACTTTTAGGGAAGGGTTTCGGACTTGCACAGAGGAATAATCATCTAAAAGAGGGTATTAGGAAGAAGGAGAGAGACTTCTTTAAACAACGGAAAAAATGATTGGCCTCCAAAGAAAAATCATTACAAAATGTGCAGTGATAAAGTGGGAATTGCCAGAAGTCAAGGCAAGTCAGATTTGTAAAGGAAATTAAATATTAAAATATTATTTATTCATATAAATAGGAGAGGCAACAATGAAAGGAGTGAGGAAGATTTGTAGGGAGAGTGAGATCAAGATTAATGATGATCTAGATATGGACCAAAAATAAATGAATATTTTGTCTCAGTTTTAATAAGGATGATATTGAATGTGGAGGCAGAGGCAGAGTACCTTAATGGAATGAAGGTACAGAAATTGAAATTACCACATCCAAGATAAAAGCAAAACTAATAGAGCTTAATGCACTCATACTGTGGAGACAAAATAATTTCCATTGCAGAGCACAAAAATAACTGGCCCATGAAATCAGAAACCTGATGCAAGGATTTTTCATGGTCTGGTTACAGCTACTAAAGTAAGAGTGAAGAAAAGGTTAAAATGGGTGTAAAATGTGATCTGAGGAACTGCAGACTTATTAGTTTGACCCCAGTATCATGCCAGGTTTGAAGGAAGGCATAATTAACAATATAGAGACAAGTGAGGAAAAACAACAAAATACAGCGTGGGTTTACCAACATTATATTGTCAGACAAACCCAATAAGATGTCTGCTTTTTAAGACAAAGGCAAATGTTTAGATGGAAACTTTCTGAACTTTAGTATAACATTTGACAGTGTGCTACTTGAAAAGTTATTAGTTCAATTAAATAAGATAGTTGAGTACAACAGTTGTAAAGTAGATAAAGAAACAGTTATACAGAAAGAAATACCTGATTTTTCTGTAAGAAGGCTTGTTGAACTGAAGGGAAATTACTCACAGAGTTATTCATAGGTTTGTTATAGGACTAATCTTATGTGATATTTTCCTTCTGAGCTGAGAGACTGACTTTGCTAATGAATTGTCTACACAATGTAGTGTTAGGAGGGAGTTCCGATATGGAGGAAGATGAGAAATTTGTAGAGAGGGAATTGGACAATTGTAGAGAGGGAATTTCCTGAGAACTGAAATAATATACTGTAAGGGTTATAAAAAGTAAAAATACAAAGTATAAGTTCATGAACTTAAGGACTGAACTAATAAGAAGTTTTCTATAAAATGTATTTGTCAGATGAAAATGGATGAGAAAAAAATCAGATGAGGAAAAAACCTGGGTATTTTAATTGATTATGGGATAATAAATAAAAGTAGGATATATCCAACATCATCTTAGGATCTTATTTCCATTAGGCTCCTGACAGATGTTACATTTCAGTGTGAATAACTGGTTAATCACATTTTAAGTAGTGACCGAGCCAAACATTCAATCAGTTGATGGTGTGATAAAACAAGGGATAAGCCACAAGGTTATTACACATATTTTGATTCGTATCATGCCTTAACTGAACATGGGGACAGTGCCCAGCCCTGGAGCCTGTCAAGACTCACATGTCCTCCAGAGACTGGGAGACCCCTCAGCTGATTGTGGCTTGAAGCCAGAGAGTGCATCATGCATTCCCTGGCTGGGAACCCTGGTCAGATCATATGGGTTTCCCTTGCCAGGAGCCCTGATCAGCTGAAGGGGATCAAAATGTTGCCCTGAGGGGTCAGGCCAATGCTCAGGATCTCAATATTGTGCTGTTAGGCAGGAGGGCATGGTGTACAATTGCACATGCACACATAAAAATCAATTAAGCACACATACTCCCACTAGGTGCATATACCCCTACTAGGTATACACACTCACACTAGCAACTCAGCTACACACACATTCAAAATAAGCAGTCTAGGTTCATGCACACCTATCACCAATTTAAGCCCATACATGCTACTCGCACCAAATTTAGACAGAATCAGTTACCAACACCTGCACATCCAATACACATACATGGATTACTAATTCGTATACCACATACACACAATGATATCTATATATGTATGTATTCTGTGTATTCACTAATTCACACACATACCACCCACCTACACATACACACAGGTGAGTTCCTAAGTTGGGTGTTGTGATGTATATGTATATACAACAGTAAGAATCAGTACAAACCTAATAATAATACAATATAAAACAGTGGATATCCAAAACCAAAAGCTTGCTACCAAAATAAAAATGTTAAGCGTATCCTAAGTCTGATTGCACTTATACTTATCTATTGGGAATAGAGAGGGAGAGAAAAAGTCAGAAATGGTTGGGGCAAGGGATGGAATGCATTTTAAAATGCATTTAAAAAAAAAACAGCTGGGGAACTGGGGGTTTTGCTACACCAGCTGCCAAAGCACATGGTGCAGTCTCCCAGTTGGGAGCTCTGATCAGCTGATGGGACTGCCAGCTTCAGGAGCACCTGGTGCGTTTCCGTGACTGGGGCCAAGTTTGCTGCTTGCTGGCACAGGAATTGCCTACAAGAGCAAAAGTTTGGACTTTATGACCCTTTCAGTCTTGTTTCATATAGTCATATGGAACTTGGCAGCTAGTTAAATGACCATGACTGGGATTGGCTGGGATTTGTCTCCACTCCTGGCACATGACCACAGGACAGTGGTTTTCTGCAGAGAATCCTGATTGCTTCCCAGCTGAAGGAAATGGGGATATAAAAATAGACATTATATTTAAGGGTGTGTTGGATGAAGGAGTAATGGGGTTATCAACTACCCCTGAAAAATGGGAGGGAAAAAGGGCAGACAGGAAAGATTTTGGCTTCCCTGAAAAACTTCCCAGATCCTATATCCACAAAGGGGATGTCTTGACTAAGTGAGGATAGTGCATGTCATGCATATTAGCTACTTTACAAACATCTGTAGTTCTATTTTTCAAATCTCTTTAATTCTTTAAGGTTTGCTTGAAATTAGGAGAGTAATTAAATCTCTTGGGTAAACCTGCATGCCTTGCTATCCTGTGACAATGTCCTTGAAGGGGATTATACAGAAGTTCAGAATGCACAAATAGGAACTAGGAACAGCTGAGTTATTGGGTTTGGAGTTTGACAGGTGGTGGGTAGTGTTTTATTAAGGAGGAATGGCAGATATAATGTGTACCCAACTTAGGAACAGTGACCTTGCAGGGCCAAGACCCAGCAGAACATATAGGTTTGTTTAGGAGATTGATCGTTGTCCTGTGAGATGCACGTCTGTTGTGATTTGTTTGTTTGTTTTTAAATGTTTGAGGAAATGCACACATCCAGTTTTCAGATACTAGTTAATATCTAAAAGCAAAAAACAGGAGGCTACAGTGTGAGTGTAATGGTGAACTTCTTATTTTTGGCGCTGAACAAATCAAATGTTCACAGATTATATAAAATGATTAATGCATACTATTTGATACGTTGACAGTTATCTCAGCATGTGTATTCTGTCCCTCTGTCACAAACACACAAACTCCACTCACACACAGACATTGTAAGAAAAAAAAAGGAAAAAAAAGGAAATATGAAAGAAGGGAGAAAGAATTAAGCAGCCCCACTCCACCTCCAGGCATTAGAGTGTTTGACCCTTCAAACTGGATCTTGGACTGCACTCTGTAATCATAGATCACTGGTAGGGTGGCCATCACAGAGGACATTCCAGTTTTCTGCTACTCTGTCCTTTGTCCTCTATTGGTACAAAACCTGACTCCTTTATGTCCTCTATTTTTCTCTTCAAGAAAAAATCAAGGCCATAAAGGCATTTGGTTTCATAGCAATAGAGGAGAAAGGACAACTGAACTGTCCTCTATGATGGCCACCCTAAGCACTGATCAGGAGAGAAGTGTTCACACAAAAGCAGTGTTAGTAATTCTGAAGCTTTATTCAGGGCCATTGCCTAAGTCTAAGTTAGTGCACTCCAAAGTACTTTGCCTGTCTGCTAATACACATTGGGGTTTGAAGAACGGTAGCATTCCATCCATGATCTCTTTCCTCATACGCCAGTGGAAGTGAAGTGTTATGGAAGGAAGAATGTAAGGTTCCCCATAAAATGCTATGCTCCCCAATGTTAACATTGTACCTGCTAGCAATATGGTACAAAGTGTTAAATCACAAAAGAAGAACCGGTCTTTTACTGTTGTTTCAAGATCTGTGTCATTTCACATTTAACCTTTTATAGAATGTAAGAAGTAACAAAATCTAATGCAAATGATCAAACTCAGAATGAGGGATGACTGAAAAATGTTTTCCAAGAACCAAGGAAATAAATGAAACAATTGTCTGAAAAATCACCATTATGGAAATAATGACTTTCAGGTTTATAATGCAACCTTTATTTTATGGCAATAAAATATCCAGCTTGCATGTCTTGTGAAGCTTCACAAAATCTACTGATGGTTTAAAGCTCCATGTATTTTTTTGCCCCACCTTTATTCCCTTTCTTCTGTTTTTGATTACCAAGATGTGATGAATTGTCATTACAAAAGCATAAGAAATGGCTGCTTGAATCAGCTTGCTTTTTTGGTCAAGAATGTATACTTCCGTTCCTCCTTTGAAACATTTCTCTTCATGTCAGAGAGACTGCATTATTTTATATAGAAGTACCGTACTGCTTTATGACTCAGTTTTACAGTGCTTCCAGAGACGGACTAAGAGACGTAGAGTTGAAAGTTCTTGGCACCCCTCTGGGGGCATTCAGCACATTACAAGATTAAGCCATTAGTTGTAGTCCATGTATGAAAAATATTAGTTTAAAGTGCTCTTCTGTTAATCCGTATAATGTTTCACCTATTGAGTTCATTGTTACAAGTACCACGTCTGATGAAACTATAATAAGAGGCTTTTTGTCTTCATTCTTTAAACAATTCAAAAGATGTACTATCACATAATATAGTGAAATCTAATACAAAAAAGAGGCATCTTGAGGAGCTTTCTTGAAAATGAGTATCTGGGTTGTTTCCTTTTTTATTGACTTGTCTCTGTGTGAGACTGAGTCAACATAGCTTATGTATTTGTGTGTTTACTGGAATTTTTATAATGCTTGTCATAATATCAAAGTGCTGTCTCCTCTTCACTGCAGCTAGCAGTAGGCCTTTTTCTAGCTTTTCTGTTGGTGATTATTGCTAGAATGGTGAGAGAGTGCAAATAAGAGTTACTGGCAGAACTGAAACACTGAAGAGGTACTAAATGTGTGAGGATACTAAAGGGGCTTCTGAGAATGGAAGGAGGACTTCAGGTTGGTTTTGGAAATGTCACTGGGTTGGAGGGATTAAGTGGTGCTGGAGGTGAAATGAGGTAGCAAGAAGTCAGGAGTCAAGAATAAGGGAATGATGAGCAGAAAGGATTGATGCAGTAATGAAAATGGAAGGGTAGCACAAATGTTGAGAGCAGAAAGGAGACAAACTTTCTAGAATCAAACATGATAATTAAATAAGTACTGAGTGCATTACATTCCTGAACAGGTAAGATTAGGTGCTAGAAAGAGAGGATGAAGAACAGTGGAAGTCTAGAATAATAGAGTTGGAAGAAATATCAAGGGTCATTTAGTCCAGGAGTGTTAAAGTGATGACCCTATAAAATGGCCTGTGGGTCTGGGACTGGCCCCATACACATGCAACATGCACTAACCCTGACTCTGAAGCATGCAGAGCTGGTTTAGTGTGTGCTGCATACAGTTTGTGGGGTTGGAGTTAGTGTGCATGCTGCATGTGGGTTCAGTCTGGGGTGTGCACCTGCATGCTGGATCCACGCCAGTTTGGATCAGGTTCATGAACCAGCCCCACACACCTAATGCAGCATACTGTCCCAGCTGGCCTTGTGCACAGTGCAGGGCTGGGGCTGGGGTTGTTGCATGCTGCATGTGGTGTGTGGGGCTAGAGTCAACACATGCACTGAATGTAGCACAAAGGGTCTAGGGACAGACATTCAAAAAGCCTGAATTGATTCAGTCTTTGCAGGTTAGTTTAACCTGGCAAATCTAAATCAGTTTTGTAACCAGACAGACATCCCAGAAATGCAGGCACATGCCTGCAGTGGCTCAGACTAGAAGCTGGGGGGGTGTGCTAGAGCAGCTCTCCCTTCCCTTGCACAGGGATGAGATGAGGGAGGGGGCATGGCAAGACCCCAGTAGGACACTGTGATTAGGGAGGGGTCCCCCCTCCTTGAAAACAGAGCACTTATCAGCATTTAACACCCCATCAGAAAACAAAGCCTCACTCATTACAAGCTCTTCTTAAATAGCTTTTTCCAAAATCATCCTGTTTTTTTTTACTATTCATTCCATCCAGAAAGAGCACACACCAACTGCAAATGCTTCCTCAGCATGACAAAGGGTTTCTAAACCCAGAAGCTTGCTAAGAAATATTTTTCCAACTATTCAGCTGGTCTAATAAAAAATATCAGATTTACCCAAAAAATCTTGTCTTCCTTTTCCAAAGGAAGGAATGCAGGGACATTTCCATCTGAGCTGTTGATTACCTCCAAAAAGTCTTAAGTAGAAGGACACTGTCCTATCTGCCTTACACAGCATTAGGTAGCATTCCGCATGCTAGCTACAGTCTGTGCTGTGGGAGAGAGGAGAAAGGGATCTCTGCTTAAGCAGCAAGTGGTGAGTGGTGGGGAGTGGGGTATGGGGAAGCCAGGCAGATGCTACTGTGCCTGCAAGTTTCTACTAGAGCTCCAGCCAGGGAGCAGAGGGGAGGGGCCAGCTCTGGGAGAGCGCTCTGCCCAGCCCAGAGAGCATGGTGGGATGCTGGGGGTGTTTGGTTTAGCTTAAACCAGCAAAGGGTCTGGGACAGACATTGCATAAACCAGTTTGAGCCAAATCAGTTAAGTCTGATACTATATTCAACCAGGTTTATCTCAAATCAGTTATAGCCACTTTTAAACTGGTTTATGTGCACTGAAAATCTGTTCTGTTACAGGTTTAAGCCAGTTTCTGATCACTTAAACCGGTTTATATGTCATGTCTGCCACTAGCCAGGATCAGTCTGGAACATGTGCTGCAGTCAGGGCCTGTGCTGAACCTCACCTTCATGCTGGATGTCGTATGTGGGGCTGGTCTGTAGGCCAGATCTGATCTGCAGACCCCCTCTGCCCCTTTCACCTAGTTTGTAGGTCTGGATGAGCTTCATACTTCTGATCTAGTCTAACATTCATGCACCAAGGCAAGTTGCATTATGCCTTGTCCATCTTACACAGATAACTATTTAGCCTCTTGAAAACTTCCATTGGGGGAGTTCTCACAGCTATTCACCATATAGTTTCTTCTGTTGTCCTAAAGCAAATAACAAGTTAGCTATTTCACCTCCTCCATGAGATTTAAACTAAACTGGAAGAGAGGGAAGATCCACTGTGGCCTTGTGACTGGGGAACTCATCCAGGAAATGGGAGACCTAGGGTTGCGGCCTTCCTTATCCAGAGGGGTTTCAACCTACATCTGATACCCAGCATAGTGTTCTATCCAATAGATGACAGTGCCTTCTTCAGCCTTCCTCTTGATCCTGGCCCTCTAGGAACAGCCAAGAGAGGGAAATAAGAGATGTCAGGAAGAAGAAAAGAACTAGCTAGATTATATAGGTTTCAGTGAGATGGATACTGCTCTGGAAAGGAGAGGTTCCTGGATCTTTGTTCCCACTGGGGCAAAAACTTCCCTACTGCTCTACTTTATCCAGTGATCATTAAATACCAGGTGCGGTGGCACAGTTCCATTCATGTTTGATGCTAGTGCTCACCACTTCCTTCTCCAGGTATATATAAATGGGTTATTTTATAATTTGTCAAGGTAACTTCCTGGGTATTCAAGTCAGACTGACTGTTTTATAATTCATAGAATTTTCTTTTTTTAACTCTCCAGCTTGGGGAAAGCAGGATGAGAGGGGCCAGAACAGAGCAGTAGGGGTAACCTGAGGAAGTGCAGACATGAACAACTGGTGCTTCCCACCACTGGCAGGGCACCATGGTAGTGAGCAGGGATTGCCCACAGTGTCAGTAAGTCAGGAATGCTTGCAGCTGCCACCCGTGGTGTCAGTGGCGGTGAGTGGGAGCTGCCTGCAGTGTTGGCAGTGGTGAGTGGGGACTGCCTGCAGTTGCCACCCACAGTGTCAGTGGCAGCGGGGGGAAATGGCAAGCAGGGTCCACCCACTAGTGGGAGGGTGCGGTTGGCAACTGTCTGTAGAAGCCAGTGGCAGCCAATCTTGGTGGGGGGGGTTACATCCCCCCATCCCCCTTGCTCCCCTTACTTGTTGCCTATGAGTGCAGATAAGAAGGAATGATCAGGGCGATGCTGGAGGAGGAAGATAATGAGACCAAGAGACAGATAGGGTAGGAGGAAGGATCCGAGTAAAAATTAATAGGAGGCTGGCTCTGGGTGGAAAAGCAAAGTAAGCAAAGACAACTATACTGGAAGTGACTGAGTAATGAAAAGAGACAAATGTAATAAAGGCCTAAAGCAAAGGAAGTTTACAACATATGTCAGTGAAGTCAATATGCTAAGATATTATATTGTGAGGTGCCAAAATCTACAAAAATGAACACAAACTTCCATACCAAAGAAAGATAGCCCAGGATTCTTCTTTTCTGCTGAATTCTGAAACTGCAAAATGTTTTCCATCACATTTTGGAATGAAAATATGATATCTTGAAAAGTCTATAGAAAGATTTTTTGTTACAATCTAAACATTTCATTTTGATAAATAAAATACCTTGACATTTGCATGAAAAATATGTTATTTTTAAATTAATTAAATGTATTCTATTTTACTCGAGTTAAATATAAATTCATTTCATATTTATTTGCAGTTATATTTTGTTTGCCTTTTGATTTTATTTCAAATGATTAAAGCAGCTATAGGTCTTTATTATCAGCTATTTTAATCCTCTGAGGGCTTATGTTTTGTTTCTTCATCAAAGTGATTCCTGTTTGAACAAGAAAATCAGATAAGCCCTCAGATGTAAAAACAATTGCAGAGAATCTGGACAGTCTTTTGGGGTTACTGAATTATCGGTTGCCCATTATCTGTATATCAGAGGACCTCCATGCATAGGATTTGTTGTCAAAAATATATATTAGAGACTGTGGTTGATTCTTTACTGTATTGCAGGACCAGGTCTGTTGGAAATCCCAGCCCCAAGTGTCATGGATTCCTTCAGGGGAGTGCTTGCTTGGGACCTGAAGCCTTCTCTAGTCTTTCTGAGCGCTCTCCTGAAACCAGCCCAAGCATGGCTTCTAGACTTGGGGGAAACTGAAATACCTTCTCACACTGAGACCCTGGCCTTTCTCTCCCTGACCATCTCTTGCTCTCTGTGGTCCTGTTTCAGGGAGCTACCTTCTTGTTCAGCTCCTGGGGGAACAATGTTACTTCTTGATAGGAAGAGGTGCACGCTGATGTTCCAAGTAGAGAAACAGACAGTTCCTCTTCAATAAAGAGCCAGCAAGAGGTTCTCTATCCCTTTTAAAGAATTAATATTTATTTAATACTCAAGCTGTATTCAGATCCTTAATCTGGCCTGCACAATACCAAGCACCCCAAATTAGGGCAACTGCTTTCTCCCAAGACTGGATGGACCTAAGTCCCAAAGTTTCTTGGCTGTTCCTTGCCTTCAGACTCTCTGCCACAGAGGTGTAACAAACTTGTGTCTGCCAGCCTTCAAACTGTTTTCAGAATGGGAAAGGGGAAAGAGTAGAAGGAGTTTGGTATGGGGCTTTTTCAGCCCGCACTGGAAGGTGGGGTGAGTATACTGGAGCCCCCCTGAGGTGATTGGACTCTGTTTCACACACTCCCCATCCAGTGTCAGCTGGGAAACCCCTAAAATGAGCTCCCTCTTCTCCCTTTACCCCTTCCCATTCTGAAAACAGTGTGGGCAGGTAGGCAGGTGAGTCACTGCTTGGGGAAATCATCTGCAGGCTCAAAGCCAACAGCTAGATTCCCATCCCCCCTGGAACTGACAGTGAACTTCTGTTTGGTCTGGGGCATCACTGCAACTTTGAATGGTTCCTGCACAGTGTTCTGAGTTACAGCAGAGCTGTACCTCTGTCTGTGCCCTGTGATGCATGGAAATAGCAGCAACTTTCAGCTGCTGCTGTGCCATAGGTGCACTTGTGTGCCTGTGGTAGTTTGGACACCCCACCATGGTTACACTACTGCTTTCCTGCAAGCTATTGTCCTCCTGTTTTAGGTTTTTTGTGTGTTGTGATACTTAACTTGGACACTTCCCTTGAAGCTTCCAACATGTCACCTTCAGTCCGACCTTTTTGAAATGTCAGCTAGACTATTCAATTCTCTGCTGATGCTGGAGGTCTATCTTGTCTAGTCCTGCAGGCAGATAGCTCTGGGAGCTAGCAGGGACTATAATCCTTCTTTCCTGCATACAAGCTAGTTGGGGAAATGGAGGAACAATAAATTTATTACAATATGAACAAATTTTAAACAGTAATATTAAAATGAAATCTGTAGTCTGTCACTCCAGGTTAGAATGTAGGGATCCTTGAGCTTACTCAAATAAAATCACCTGCTGTGCCTGAAAAGTGTGGGAATTGTCATACCTGATGATAAGTTATGAGGGGATCAGAAGAGGTACACTGAAGGAGATTCTATATCATAGCTTCTGATTTCATGTTCAATAGCCACTGCTGTCAAACTGGGCCTTTTTTCTTTTATTTTCTCCTTTCTTCTCTTTTTTCTATTTTCTCCTTACCCCTCTCCTCTCCTCTTTTCAACTGATTCATGCATTTTTTTCTTATTGAAGCTCTATGATCTGAAACCTATTGGAACTCTCTTTTTTTCTTGAATAGAGACCATAAATAATATTGGGCCAGAATATCATACTGTAAATTGAGAGAGATATTCTAAGCTGAAAATAGTATAAAAAGCTTTACATTTTTATTATGCCATATATTTCATCATTTATTCATATCACATCAAGTTATAGCCACAGTGGTACGTTATACAGACACACTAAGCCATTAAGGAGGCAAAAATAACATAAAATACAATTGGAATATACCTAAAGAATGATAGTGTTTTATGTGAGTAAAAATAAAAAAGGAAAGTTTTCATATCCTAACAATGATTCTTTATATTAGACTTTTAGGCCAGGTTATGTGAACACAGTAAAGAAAATCTCAAACTTCTAACAAAAGCAATGAGGTAGTTTCAGTACTTGCTTTACTAGTTTTACCTTTACCTGACTCATAGAATCATAGAACATTAGGGTTGGAAGGGACCAGAGGAAGTCATCTAGCCCAACTTCCTGCTCAAAGCGGGATGAGCCCCAGCTAGATCATCCCAGCCAAGGCTTTGTCTACTGGGGTCTTAAAAACTTCCAAGGATGGAGATTCCACAAACTCTCTGAGTAGCCTGTTCCAATTCTTTACAACCCTTCTAGTGAGACAGTTTTTCCTAATATTTAACATCAATATTCCATGCTATAACTTGAGCCCATTGCCCCTTGTTCTGTCACCTGCTCCACTTACAACAGTCTAGCTCTATCCTCTTTGAAACTACCTTTCAGCAGGTTAAAGGCTGCTATCAAATACCTCTTCAGTCTTCTCTTCTCCAGACTAAATAAGCCCAGTTCCATCAGCCTCTCCTGATAAGTCATATGGCCCTCCATTCAACTCTCTCCTATTTGTCCATATCATTTATGTAGTGGAGGCCCCAAAACAGAACATAGTAGTCCAAATGCGGCCTCACCAGTGCTGAATAGAGGAAGAATCACTTCCCTTGACTTGAAGCTATACTTCTACTAATGCAGCCCAGTATGCTGTCAGCCTTCTTGACAACAAGTGCACACTGTTGACTCATGTTCAATTTATTGTCCCCTGTAATCCCAGGTCCTTATCTACAGAGCTGCTGCCAGGTGTGGCTGGTGAACTCAGACTGGTGAGGCGGGTGGAGTGGCACATGAGAGCAGGGGTGGGGGGTGTTGCAGCCGGCCAGGAAAGGGGTGGGGTTTGCAGTCATCTGGCTGCAAACCTCTCTCCCCCCAGGCCCCTGCCAACTGCAACTCCCCCTCCCTAGGCTCCCATGTGATGCTCCATCCACCCCACCAGTCTGAGTTTACCAGCCATGCCTGGCTGCTTCTTAACCAGTCAGTAATCAGCTTGTATCAGGACATGAGATTGAGCTGTCCTAAGTGAAAGACTTCTGCATTTCTCCTTATTGAACTTCATGAGATTTCTTCTACTCCAATCCTCCCATTTGTCTAGGCCACTGAATCCTAGCCCTACCCTCTAGCATACCTATTACTCCCCCCAGCTTGGTGTTATCTGCAGACTTGCTAAGGTTTCCCTCCATCACATCTTTCAGGTCATTAATGAAGATATTAAACAAAACTGGCCTGAGAACTGACCTCTAGGGCACTCCACTTAATACTGGCTGCTAACTAGGCATCAAACTATTCATTGCTACCTTTTGAACCCAAAGATTCTGCCTATTTTCTATTCACCTTCCAGTGCATTCATCCAACTTCTTTAGCTTCCTTACAAGAATATTGTGGGATACTGTGGAGAAAACTTATCTGAGTTGGCGGAGAGGTGGAGGGACACTGCACTAGCAGAGGAGCATGGTGAGAGCAAAGCTGCGGTGGCCAGAGTTGCCATGGGTAAAGATCAAAGTGAAAACCCATGGTGGAGCTAGGAGGAGCCAGAACCAGCTCCCACATCTGCCTGGGCACACTTCATAAAAGTGTTCCAGGGACGATGGGCTGGGCAGACACGTGACACCATGATAAAAGACATAGCAGGAAAGAAGCTGTGGGGAGCAGGAGCAGAAGCACAAGCAGAGACAGAGGCAGCAGCAGCAGCATCCTCAGCTGGCTCAGAGGTGTCTGGATGCTTAAAGGCTCCCTACGTGGGAATGTGGTGGCTCCCTTGTGAGGGGAGCGTGACAGAGACATCAGACCAACAAGTATCCCAGGGGCTGCTGGCAGAACCAGTGTGGATGCAGGATGGCAGCAGCGACTGGGACATTGGCAGGAGTGACAGGGATGGTGCTCTGATGGGGACAGCAGACGACAGATAACAGACCTGGGGAGGAAATGATGTGGCAATGGGTACCAAAGCCTGGGTAGAGTCAGATGCTGCATAAGCCAGGAGGAAAAGGGGGCCGTGGGAGATGCTTGGTATAAATATTACCAGTGACCAACTAATGCAGCCCCTAATGGACTGAGTGCCAGGGAGGGTCAGAAAATCAACCCTGACAGACAACAGCACAGTTGGCATTAGGCGGGGTTTAGGGAAGACGGAGCCCCAAGAAGACATAGTGTGAGGATGACTGAGGGAAGGTACCTCAGGAGACGGGACCAGACATCGTCCTTCCGATCAAAATCTATTTACCATCAAAGATGTGGCAAGCGAGACCCCTGAGGCAACTGACCCACGTTCACTTCTGATAGCTTGGCTGTGTATCCCAACAAGCCACAGCAAAGTTCAAGAAGAGCTTATCTGCATAGCACTCGGAAACTAGGCATGGAAGGTTACAGATACCTTATCAAAAGCCTTTCTAAAGTCAAGGTATATCATGTCCACTGGCTTTCCTGCATCCACAGAGCTAGTCGTTTTATTGTAGAAGGTACCCAGATTTGTCAGGCATGAGTTGCCGTTGGTGAATCTATGCTGACTGTTCCTAATCACCTCTTTCTCCTTCAAGTGCTTAGAAATGGATTCCTTGAGGATCTGCTCCATGATTTTCCAGGAACTGAGGTGAGAATCACTGTTCTGTAGTTCCCCAGGTCCTCCTTCTTCCCTTTCTTAAAGATGGGCACTATATTTGCATTTTTTTTCAATCATCCAGGTCCTCTCCTGATCATCAGGAGTTCTAAAAAATAATAGCCAGAGTCTCTGGCCAACTCTCTCAGCACCCTTGGCTGCATTGCCTATGCCCCTGTGAATTTGTACACATTCAGATTTCTAAAGAATCCCTAACCTGTTCTTTTGCCAGTGTTAACAGTTCCCTTCCTCCCAAAATTTTGCTGCCTGGTGCAGTAGTCTTGGAGTGGACCTTGCCAGGTCTGGAACAACTGAGGTGAAAATAACATTGAGTACCTCAGCCTTTTCTGCATCGCCTATCACTAGGCTGCCTCACACATTCAGTAAGGGACCTATACTTTCATCAATATTCCTCTTGTTGCTGACATACTCGTAGAAACCTTCTTGTAACCCTTCATGTCCCTTGCTAGCTGCAACTCCAATTGCATTTTTGCCTTCCTGATTTCATTCCTTCATACCCATGAAATACTCTGATATGATTCCCTTGTTGTTTGTCCAAATTCCCACTTCTTGTAGGCTTCCTTTTTGTGTTTTAGCTCACTGAAGAGTTCCCTACTAAGCCAAGCTGGTCTTCTGCCATACTTGCTAGTCTTCTTGCACATCAGGATGGTTCATTGCTGTGCTCTCAGTAAGGTTTCTTTAAAATACAACCAGCTCTCCTGGACTCCTTCCCCTCGCAGTCTGGCCTCTGACCTACCAATTCCATGAGTTAATCAAAGTCTGCAGTTCCCTGAGTGAGTTGAAGTTCATTTACTTCAGTACAGTTACATCAGCAATTGAGTATAACATCAGCCCCAATATTTTAAACTAGATTAATACCTTCAAGAGTTTAAGGCATGTAGGTTGTAGCAGTGTTGGTCTAAGGACATAGGCAGACAAGGTTCTTTGGGTGAATCTGATACCTTTTATTAGACCAACTTAAATAGTGGGAAAACAATTATTAAGCAAGCTTTCAGGTTTAAAAAACCCTTTGTCAGGCTAAGGAAGGTTCTGCAGCTGGTGTGTGCTCTTCCTGGATGGAATGAAAAGTAAAGAAGCCAGAGGCTGGGCAGGTATGCATGCAAGACAGGTAGTCAGTGAAATTGTAGTGAGGAGTCAATGAGTGAGAGACAGGTTGGGAGAGGGGTGGGGATGAATAGTGGAGAGGTACCTGAGGACCTGGGGAGTCAGATGTCAGGCAGGTTATAATGTGTCATAAATCCAATGTCTATATTTAGTCCATGATTTTTAGTGTCCGAGAGATTGATTAAGTGGGGTTCATAGGCTCATCTCTGAGAAGTGTTTTGTAAGTTTCCTTTGAGGATCAGGACTGAGAAATTGGAGTGAGAGCAGTTTTCTTGTGAGAAATGTACCCCCACAGGTAACTGGGTATTCTTGTCACACCCAACTTGCTCTGTGGGTGACGAGTAGTTTTAGGATTGAGTCAATGAAATCCAATCATCTTCCCTAATAACATACAATAGATACAAAGAGACTACAAAAAACTTTCTACAACATTCATCCTATATAAAAAGAAAAAAATGGAACAAATTACTCTGAGAACAAGCTTCCCAGCCACAAAACAAGCATCAGAGGAACAACACAAACACCTTACAACATTCCAACCTCAGACTTGATAAAACTGAAAGCAGCAACTAACCCACAAATATTATCAATCTCTCCACACACACACTTACCAAAACTGAAAAATCTGTCTTTTCTAAAGGCCTACATTTTTGTCCAGAAAAATACCCTAATAAAATACTTCAATGTGGAGAACTAGAAAAATTCTTCCAAGACCTCCACCTCAAGGAATATTTCCATGACCAAACTGAATCCACTCCCAACAACAACTCATCCTTTGACAACATTCAGGAAAAGATCAACACCAAAATTCCCCAAAAAACATCAGATTGAACACCTCACAGTGGATGAAACCCTAATCTTGATTGCTGCATTGACTGCTTCACGGCAAGAATGAACAATGAAATAATCATCATCACACACCACCACAACTT
Organism: Caiman crocodilus; assembly: GCA_030014935.1. NCBI lineage: Eukaryota > Metazoa > Chordata > Crocodylia > Alligatoridae > Caiman > Caiman crocodilus. The sequence continues at coordinate 91,552,626 of JAGPOW010001296.1, forward strand.
CTCTCTGCCAGAGAAAAAGGCAATTGAATCTCTGAGATCTAACCACCAAATAGTAATAAAACCAGCAGATAAAGGAGGAGCCATAGTCATCCTAAACCATGAAGACTACATAAAGGAAGCCAACAGACAACTCACACACCACCTACTACAAAGAACTACAGGAAGATCCTACTCCCCTTTTCACCAAGAAACTCAACAATAACATCAAATCATTTCCATCAAGACTACAAGAAAAATTACAGATCTTGATGCCCCCCATTACCTAACCCAGGGACTTTTTACATGTTTTCTAAAATCTACAAACAAGGGAACCCTGGCAGACCTATCATATCCAACCATGGGACCCTAACTGAGGAAATATCAGATTTTGTTGAATTAATCCTAAACCGCTCATCACCCACAGAGCAAGTTTTGTACAAGATATTACAGACTATCTATGGAAACTTAAAAACATAAGCCACCTTCCAGGCAACACTCTCCTAGCCACCATGGATGTTACCAGCCTATAAGCAACAACCCACACCAGGATGGCATCCAAGCCTGCCTTGCATATCTACAGGAACAAGACTACAACTCAGAACACAGACCCAAAGATATTACTGACCTTATACATTTCATCCTCGCACACAATTTCACTTTTAATAAACAACACTTCCTCCAGGCGATGCGAACAGCTATGTGCACCAAAATGGCCCCACTGTATGCCAATCTTTTATGAGCCACCTGAAAGACTTCCTCAAGAACTGCATCATCAAACCCTTGCTATACTTAGGATATATCAATGACATCTTCATCATTTGACTGAAAACCTACAATCTCTGATTGAGTTCCATCAGAAATTCAACAATTATCATTTCTCCATACAACTTTCTCTAGAATACTCCAGCACCAATATCTCCTTTTTAGACATGATGATCAGTATCCAGAATGATAAAATACAGACCACGTTATACAAGAAACCCACAGACCAACATAGATATCTGCACCGAGCCAGCAATCACCCTAAACACACCAAAAGAAGCTGTGATATACAGCCAAGCCCTCAGATACAACCACATTTGCACTGAAGAGAACACTCAGGATTCCCACCTCACCAATCTTAAAAAGGCTATCGCCCAACAAGGACACTCCTCCAGAGAGAGAGATTGCACATTTGAAAGAGCCACCCGGATACTATGTAAAGAACTGCTGCAGTACAGAAGAACCCCCCCCCCCGACAAATCGCACACCACTGGTTATGACATATCACCCCTCCCTTGAACCCGTACGGAAAATTCTCAACTTACAACCCATACTAGAAAGAGACCCTATTCTTAAAGAGATCTTCCTGGAACCACCCATCCTAGCCTTCGAACAAGCACCGAACCTCGCTAACCTCATCACCAGAAGGAAACTTGCTCAGGCCCAGAACACACCTGAAGGATCCAGACCATACCATGCCAATAAATGCAAAACCTGCCAACACATCTTCACCACCCCCACTATTACTACACCCCACAATAGAGCCACCAGCATCCCAGAATCTTACAGCTGCACCTCCAGAAATGTAATATACCTCATCCAATGCACCAAATACCCTGCTGGAAAATATGTAGGAGAGACCAAACAACAACTGCACACCAGAATGAATGCACACCGGAAATCTATCAAAGACAAGAATACCCAATTATCTGTGGGGGCACATTTCTCACAAGAAAACCGCTCTCTCTCTAATTTCTCAGTCCTGATTCTCAAAGAAAACTTACAAAACACTTCCCCTCCCTCCACCAATCCTGTCTCTCACCCATTGACTCCTCAATCTATGTTTTCACTGCCTGCCTGTCTCGTATACATACCAGCCCAGCCTCTGGCTTCTTTACTTTTCATTCCATCCAGGAAGAGCATGCACCAGCTTCAGAACCTTCTTTAGCCTGACAAAGGGTTTTTGAACCAGAAAGCTTGCTTAATAATTGTTTTCCAACTATTTAAGTTGGTCTAATAAAAGGTATCAGATTCACCCAAAGAGCCTTGTCTTCATCAAGAGTTTAAAGTTCTCCAAAAACAAGTGTGGTAAGTGAGCTTATATGTGGTAAGTGGTAAGCTTAATTTTTTTGTTTGCTTAGAAAATAATCTTATTGCCAAATACAAAAAATCTAGTGATTTACAACCTATAACATTGCAAAGAGGATAAAGACAAATATTACAGCTAGGCAGGAAAATTGTAGTCTGTCAGTTTCACAAATGAAGGAAAAAAATTAATTGCATTGAAAATATTGCAAGTGGTACATTTTGAAGGAATCATTCGTACAATGAATAAAATTGTCTATTATCTGAAATTTGTTTTTCTCTTTGTTTATCAGTAATATACCACACTGAATCAAAAACACTTGAAACATGTCATATATAAATCTTAGGGTCCCTCTATTTGTGCAGATAAAGAAACAATTGGATATAAAGCATGATCCACACAACTGTGCCTTCTGCCATGTCATGTGGGCTCTCCCAGCTCCTCATACACAGGCAGGATTGAGAAACCCCACAGCTGATGGAGTTCCAGGTCCCAACTGCATATGAGGCCCAACTGTAGCTGGGAGCCCTGTCAGTTGTGGGGTCCCTCCGTCCCTGCTGGGTGTTTGTTGCAGCTGGGACCAAGAGCCCTGTGTAGGACCAGGGGTTTTGTTTACCCCCAAGTCTTGGGGTCATGGCAGTTTCATGCTGGGCATGGTGAACTCTTGCGGCTGGAAACCCTGTGAGCTGATGGGGCTCCCAGCCACAGTAGAGACTCTGCTTTAAATGCAAGTTAAAGCTTGAAAGCAACCAGATGTAAAGTTAGTACACATTTTTTAGGTCTAACTTCATAGCTGGTTGGTGCTTTTTATTCTGTGATAGCTACTTTGCACATATACCTGGTCTTCAGATAATTGAATGTTTAACCAAATGATTGTGTGATAACTGTAACATTTGGAAGGGCCTTATAGCTGGATTTGAAATAGGGAGGACAAGAAAGTATGGTGTCTGATTATGTGACAATTAACTGGTATATGTTATATTTTCACTGTGTTAGTTCAAAAACATCCAATAGCAATAACTTGAACATGTCTCTTAAAGAAGTAATTGTGTACTAAAATCACTTGGGTTTTTTTTTTTATCTACAAATTCTGAGATACCAGCTTCACGAGTCAACAAATCTGTTGCATTGGCTTTGTGTTATAACAGCCAGAGGCTCTCTGAGGAAGCAGGATATTTGAAGTTGTTCTCCTGCTGGTCATCAGTAGACTCAGAATCAAACATTGCCATTGCTCATTTAAACTCTTCAAAGGTCCAAGTCTTTAAAATTAGGCTGGAATTATCCAATGAGATTTCTAGAACTTTTACCTTTACTCACAGATAACAATATGAGTTTTTTCAATAATATTCTAGTATTTCTCTCTGAACGTTTTGGATCTTTAAAAAAAAAAAAAGTTGGTCATTTAAATTTAGATGGCATTTATTTTCTCTATGCCTTCCATAAGGAAACATTTTTTTTTTATCCATTTACAATAGGAATCATGGGTGATGAAACTACCCATACCCTCTAAGCTAAAACAAAGCTGATTACATACCTTCTTATGTTAATCACTTGATTCAACCGTTTAGTCCTCCAGTCCACATCAAAGTTATCAGAATTGCAATAAAAATGTTGTTGTAACTCAGCAAATGGGAAATATATATTACCATGGAATATATATGTTTTATTGTAAGTTAGTGATTCAGAATCTGAACAGGAAAATGTAGCCATGGAATTCAAAATTAAAATGACTCAGCACCATAATTTAGACATCAGAATAACACACAAATATAAATCTGCATGCAATTCCATCACCATGCTTAAGTGCATATGTTCTATTTATTTTAGTGCTATAGATCGAGAGGATCAAAGACTGAATCAAACCTTGAATTAAAACACTTTAAAAAACTCATATACCAATCTTGTAGTTTGATTTGAAATTCGGAGGACAGAAAACTGGTATCGGTTGGTTGTCACACAATCCTGTTTCCTTGCATTTGTTATTTTTCAGAGCTACAGAGTTTATTTCTTCTATCTACTAGTGACCAACAGGTCCCAATCTAATGATGAGCAGATGCTTTACAAAAATCTTTGCACATTGGAAAATCAAATATTTATACAATACATAAAGAGAAGTATACTTACATTTCACTGCAAATGATTTAATAAGTTCTATACCATTTTCCCCAATGAACAAGAGTCACTTCCAAACACTTTCAATTATTCATGCCCTAATATGCAAATATTGCAAGGAATTCATATCTGGCAATGCATACTACCCCTGTAGCTGCTTGGAAGGAGTGAAATAATTCTGTCTGTTTATAGTGGATTCCCTTATCTCACCATAGTATATTCAGTGCTTCCTCCTGGCTAATTTAGAAATCAATATTAATAAATGTATAATTGTTCTTTGCATCATTTCAACTGAATCAGTCTTGTACTTTGAAATGTATGTGGAATTTGAAGTAGGGATGATAACAAAAAACACTGATTTAATGCTGGAGAAAGGTAGAACCTTGCCCTGTGAAATGTGGATTGAAAGTATTTGTGGGGACTTTGTTACAGACTGATGAAAAAGGCCTATTATTTCACCCTCTCACTTGCTCATGTGAGCAACTTTATGGATGGGTGTGTTAGTTTAGGCTCCCATATGTTATACGAATCCTATTGTTCCACTGGAATTTTGACATAAGCAGACTGCTTGAGCACTGGCTAGGTAATAAAGTAAACAGTAATCAGGACAGTACATATAGTCAAGATGCATTTGTAGATAGATAATATACAACACAAATATAGAGTACTGTGGGTATAAGTAAAATATATTATGAAACTAGAAGGAAGGAAGCTTACCTTAACCTTAAGCTTACCTGTTGCCAGCAAGTAACTGGCTTGCTGGAAGCAAAAGGTCAAAATACATATCTAAATGTATCACTTCAAAATGCTGCTGTTAAGGACTGGTTAGGGGAATCATTTTAATTTTACTTTCATTTTACTTGCTAACACCTCTAGTGGTTACTGTTAAATATTTTTGACCAATCTACTTTGGTCAGAAGAGAAGACAACTCAGGTGGCTGGTTGGTGACAGCTCGAGTTCGGCTTAATAGATTTTATGGCTAGAAGGATCTATTAAGATCATTTGATTTGACTTTCTATGTTTGGCTTTAGGGCTTTGGGGAAACAAGAGAAAATCTTTTGAAACAAGATAAGTTAAGTCATAAAGTGCATCTATATGTGCATCAAAGCACTTTTTCTAAAGTACATTAAATTTAGTACCTCCCAATGTGAAGTACTAAACAAATGCTCATTATGCTGTCTTAATGTGCAGTCACAAATGTGCACAGTTTTTAAGTGACGGTTAATGTACTATAGCCTATTTTACTGTGCATTAGCATAATCACACAGGTTTTTTTATGTGATACTTTAATGCACAGCAAAACAGAGTACTGTGCATTAAAGCACATGTGTAGACATGCCCATAGAGGATTACCTACATCCCTTGATAAGTTTCATTAGTTAATTAGCTATCCAGTTAATTAGTGAATTAGTTAAAATAGATATCCAGTTTGGATTCCTGTAAGTTGTTTCCAGCCTTTGAATCTGTTTACTGTGCTACAGAGCTTTAGAATCAGATATCTTTTTCTTGTGTGGATACTTCTCAATCAAGCCTTTTTAAAAACAAAAAACCTTTTTATATAATAATCCTAAATGGGTTGACTTTCCTAATAAAGGTCTTCCTCTTAGGCAGGTTTTCACACCTTGGTCCATACTTGTAACTTTCTCCTAAACATTCTCTTGTTTGCAATTCCACTTTTGAAGCATTGATACCAGAAGTAGACCTACCATTCCAGTAATGGTTTCACTATATCCACTGATGGTAGACTGGAGAATTTCTTTCTGCAACCATTTCCCCAAATCAGAGTTAGCTGGAAACTTGCTAGGCCTGATGCTAATTATGCTGGTGTAGCAAAACTCACAGTTTTTCTTTTTTTTTTTTTCAAAACCCCCAGTTTTTCTTTTTTTCCTTTTATTAATTTTAAAATGCATTCCCTCCCCTTACCCAACCATTTCTGACTTTTCTCTCCCTCTCTATTCCCTATAGATAAGTATACGTGAGATCAAACTTAGGATAAGCTTTAAACGTTTTTATTTTGGTAACAAGTTTTTGGTTTTGCATATCCATCATTTTCTGTTGTATAATTATTAGGTTTGTATTAATTTTTACTGTGATATATTGTATTATTATCAGTTTTGTATTGATTTTTATTGTTTCATATGGATTTAGCTCTGTGCTTGTCAGTGAACCAAGTCATGTCAAGTTTCCATTTTATATTTCAAGACTCCATCTTGTCCTTTGCCTGGGCATCCCATGTTGCAGCAATATGATTCATTGTACTCCTCCCATGTAAATTGGTTCCCCGATGAATGAGATTGATTGGGAATGATTGAAATACAGTGGTAGCAAGCCTCTACTGAATGGCCTGAAAAGACTGGGCCATCACCTCGCATTGATTCATCCAGGAACCATGGACCGCACCCAGGAACAGAGACAAGACTAGGATTTGAAAGACAAAAGACCCTGCAAAACAAGCAACTCTCACCATTACATACACCCAAAACTACACATCCCTGCGTGGAGCACACATGCTCAATATGCCAGGGACTGACCCGAGCCTGGGCATGCCTCCTGTCACTAGGGTCACAGAAGGTCTGCCCCTATAAAAAGGGGCAGTGAAGATGAACCCAGTGGGAATGCCATTTCCATCTGGACCAGACCACCTTCACCTCACCTATCCAACCCAGAGGCCCTGCTGGCGACCGTCTCTGGACAACAATGAGCTGAAGGAGAGCCCTACTCGCCATCGAGGATCAACTTCCAGCCTGGGATAGGTAGATATCACCTACACACCTCCTCCTACAATTTGGACTCTCTCTCTCGCTCTCTGTCTGTTTTACTGAATCCTAGTCCCTTCCCTATTTTAAATTCCAGCCTCATTCTCTCTCTCTCTGCTCCAGCCCCACCCTCTCTGCTAGTTTACCGATCTCCTCCCAATTCCATCTCCCCATTTCTGCCAGCTCTCAGCCTCCCCTGTACTTACTTCCTTTTTTCCTGTGACTTTCTGCTGCCTTTTTCTGCTTTCCTGCTGCTCTGCCACCTGCTGCTTTTCCTGTGATTTTCTGCTATCTGTCTCTCTGTTTTCAGGCTTCCTCCACACCTTCTGTAATCCTCCCCGCCAGCTTCCCAGCTCCTCTTAGCTGTCCTGCAGCTTTTCTCCAACTTCCAGAACCCACTTCTGCTCCCTGCAACTTCTCTACCTGCCCCAGAGCCATCCTCTGGCTCCCCACACCCAAAGCTCCTCTTTAACACCCACACTTTCTCTTAGTCCCATTTGTCCCTCTCTCTACCTACCTTTTCAGCTCCCCTGTAGCTCTGGCTCCAGTCCCAGACTCTGTGCCTGCATGCTTCCCTGTTTTACAGGCTTTAGGCATTGTCTTTTAATCAATTAAGATCAATTAACCTAAAATTACCCCCAAGCCTCAGTTCTTCAGCCCAGGCCTCTGTAGTCTACTGGTTCTAATCCTGGTCCTGGTAACTTTAATTCCCTACACTTCTACTTTCCTACCTTGACCTTTCCCCAGGTATCCCAAGTACACCAAGCATATACATACATATATATCACAATACCGAACTTAGGAACTCACTTGTATGTATGTGTAGGTGGGTGGTATGTGTGTAAATTAGTAAACACACACACACACACACACACACACACACACACATAGATATCAGTGTGTGTGGCATATGAATTAGTAATCCATGCATGTCTATTGGAGGTGCAAGTGTTGGTAACTGGTAAACGATTCTGTCTAAATTTGGTGTGTGTAGTATGTATGAGCTTAAACTGGTGATAGGTGAGCATGAACCTAGACTAATTATTTTGAACGTGTGTGTATCTGAGATGCTAGTGTGAGTGTGTATGCCTAGTAGGGGTGTATGCACCTAGTGAGTGCATGTGTACTTAATTGATTATGTGCAAGTGAAAATGTACACCAAACCGTCCTGTCTAACAGAGCAATACTGAGATCCTGAGCATTGGCCTGACCCCTCAGGGCAACACTAGGGACTATGAATAACATTATCCTAAAGGGGACTAACAAACACACAAAAACTGTCTTGTTAAATTGTAAATGCTACTACATGGTCTCCATTTTGAAGGAAAACAGTTTCAATATAAATGCATGGGTTCCATCTGGTTTTAAAGTTAAAAGAATGAATAACTGAAACTGAAAGATCAAAGGAAAAACAATCCTTGGAAATGCTTCATCAATGATCTCATGGTGCATGTTGCCAGCATTGTTAAAAAAAAAAACAACCTGTAAAATATTTTGATAGGTTTAGGTTCCATAGCAAAGATAGTTTTATTCTATGGTGCATTTAAGTAAGAAAATAGCATTTGATTTAATAAATAATGAGGTGACACTGTCATTTATTGATTTATTCATATTTTTCCCTGAGGTTTCTTCACAGAAAATACAATTATAGGTATTACATGTCCTTTAAATTTGTGTGTTCCTGTGGCTGAGAGCTTTACCATCTCTTCGAAAGACTTTTCATTGTAAACACTTGCTGGTTATCACATCACACATCTGAGGTGAAACAAAATTATGCTACTGGCTTGCCATTTTTATACTAATGTAAAAAAATTGCAATCAGTTCTTACAGTTCTGATTGTACCTGAAAAGGCAGAATTTTTAAAGTGGAGTTTGATTAGAATAAAAGTGTTTTATATGTTTATTCCTGAGTTTAGCCTCTCAAAAAAAAATACCAAACTTGTTTTATTTAACTTCTTATTTGTAACTTTTAAAATACAGGAAAATGTGGAATAGTGTTGCAGGGTTATTGTAGATCACAGGGGTGATCACCCCGAGCCTGCACTTTTCCAGGCTGAAGAGTTCCATGGCTTTCAGCCTCTCATCATATGGTCTGTTTTCCTGACCTCTGATCATGTGCGTGGATCTTCTTTGGACTTTCTCAAGTTTCTCCACATCCTTTTTGAATTGTGGAGCCCAAAACTGGACGCAGTTCTCCAGTTGCGGCCTCACCAAGGCTGAGTACAATGGGAGAATGACATCCCAGGATTTGCTTGTGAAACATCTGTGGATACAAGCCAGTGTTTTGCTCAATCTTCCAGCTGCAGTATCACACTGAAGGCTCATCATCCTGTGGTCAATTATGACCCCCAAGTCCCTTTCATCCATGGTGCTAGCCATCATAGGACTGCCAAGTCTATAACCATGCTGCAGGTTTCCCCCCCCCAAGGTGCAGAACCTTGCATTTTTCAGTGTTAAACACCATCAGGTTCTCATCTGCCCAGTTCATTAGCCTGTAAAGATCTGCCTGGATCACTCTCCTGTCCTCTGGTATGGATGCTTTACCCCAAAGTTTGGTGTCATAGGCAAACTTGGCCAGCCTGCTTCTGACAACAATGTCCACATCATTGATGAAGATGTTAAACAGTAAAGGCCCTAGGTCAGAGCCTTGAGGGATCCCACTGGTCACCAGGCACCATGATGATTGACTTCTATCAACCACCACCCTTTGGATCCTGCTGCAGAGCCAATTCCCCAGCCAGTGGATCATGGTGAGGTTAAGGCTGCAGTTAGCTAGTTTTGCCAAGAGGTGATCATGGGGTACCAGAATGAAGGCTTTTTTAAAAGTCAAGATATTTGACATCAATCTCTTCTCCTTTGTCCAGGTGATAGATCACATGGTTGTAAAAGGAAAGGAGATTGGTCAAGCAAGACCTACCCACAAGAAACCCATGCTGGGTATCCTTCAGGATATTGCCATCAGCTAGTCTGTTAAGGATGGCCTCTTTCATAATCTTTTCCAAGACCTTCCCCAGGATAGAAGTCAGGCTGATGGGCTTGTAGTTTGCTGGATCTACTTTCCTCCCTTTCTTGAAGATTGGCATGACACTGGCCTTCTTCCAATCTTTGGGCACTTCACCAGAGTACCAGGAATTCTCAAATCCGTGCCAGGGGCTGAGCTATGATGCCTGCCAGCTCTTTAAGTACCCTAGGGTGTAAACCATCAAGGCCAGCTGGCTTGAAGGTATCCAGCCTGTCAAGATGTTTCTTCACAAGGTCAACTTTGATGGATGGTAAGGAATCTCCCTCACTTGGGCCTCCCTGTCGCACAGTGGGTAGGGGCATCCCATGAGACTGATGAAAAGCTGACACAAAGTATCTATTTAGCAAATTTGCTTTTTCTTGGGCATTGGTTGTCAGTTGTTCCATCTGATTTAGCAGGGGTCCTATGTTGCCCTTGCTTTTCCTCTGGCTCCCTACATAGCTAAAAAAGGATTTTTTATTCTCCTTGATATTTGTAGTTAGCTGGAGTTCCACAGCCTTGGCTTTCCTGGTTTATGCTCTGCAGGTCTGGACCAGATCAAAGTATGCCTCCTTGGTGGTGGATCCTATCCTCCAACCTTTGTAGGTCTTCCTTTTAAAACACAGGAGGTCCACCATTTCCCTGGAGAGCCAAGGGGGCTACTGTGCCCTTTTGCTGCCTTTCCTTTGAGATGGGATGGATTTTGCTTTCACATCCAGTATTGCTCCCTTGAGGAGCAACCACAATTCCTGAACTCCCCTCCCCTTTAGGGCCTCACTGACAAACCTCCTGAGTTTGTCAAAGTTAGCTTTTCTGAAGTCGAGGACTTCTGTATTACTGACTAACGTGCCAGCTTTATGGCAGATGGTGAAGGTGATCAGCTCCTGATCATTAGATTTCTGATTAGGTTGCTCCTGGTTGCTAGAACCAGATTGAGCAGTGCTTTACCTCTCATTGGCCTGGAGACTTCCTGTGTCAGATAAAGGTCATCCACGCATGAGAGAAAGCTTTGCAACCATTCGGATTTGGCTTAGTGCTCCTCCGACAAGATGTCTGGCTAGTTGAAGTCTCCCATGACAATCATACATTTGGAGCATGCGGCCTCAGCTTGCCTGACAAACTCCTGGTCAAGATTTTGACTCTGGGTTGGGGGGCCTGTAATAGATTCCCACCATAGTATCCTCTGTGCCGTGTTCCCCATGGATTTTTAACCCAGTGGGTCTCAAGTCCACCATGGATGCCAATGTCAGCTTCAGTGTCAGTGAAAGCTACAGGGATGTGTAGCTTTCCTTGACATAGAGAGCTATCTATGCCCCTGCCCCTTTTGTTCACTCGATCCCTCCTGTACATTGTATAGCCATTTATACTTGTGGCCCAGTCATGGATAGAGTCCCACCAGGTCTCCGTTATCTCTGTGATATCATAGTTATTTGCATTTAGCAGGAGGACAAGTTCCTCATGTTTATTCCCCAAACTACTGGCATTTGTGTAAAGGCATGCAAGTGTCCCCTTGGGGGCCCTTACCTTGCCTACAGATTGTTCCAGGGCTGGGGCAATGGTTGGTTCCATTAAATGCCTGGCCTGCTGACTTTGCAAATTAATACATGCTCCTTTAAAAAACCACCAAATAAGAGTAGTATTCAAGAAATTTAGGGTATTCAAGAAATTTAAGTATGCCATACTATTAATGAATCTCAAATTGCAAATAAATAGTTAGTAACCAATTATTGAATAATAAAATTGAACAAATTAATTGCGTTCAATGACGATTGCTAATTAATTATTAAATTATGTGTGCATTTTCATGATTGGTGCTAAGACACAGGAATGATGAAAAATTATTGGAAAATTTTATTGGGAAAGTTTTCTGTTAAAAAAAGCAGTGGGAAAGGGTTTTTTTGTGAATGTTTTCCATTAAAAGTCAATTCATATGTGAATATGTCAAATTCGTAAAAATAAGAAAATTCAGTGTTGTGAATACAAAAAAAATGACATTGGAATTAAAATTACTTTTAGTTTTCATTCTTTAAAAAATGTTCATTATGATTTGAAATAAAAAATTAAGTATGATAGGCCATGTGTAGACAAAATGAGGGGTATGTGTGCATGACACTTTAAAGTGGGTTAAATGCTTTTACACTGCTGTCATGGGGTTAGTGCTGCATGCGTTGGCAGCATATTGTGCAGTAATTCCAGCCGCTGTAGCAAATTGAGTGGCATAATGTACCTTAAATGATTTGGGGAGCAACAAACTAAAACACCTCCAAGGAGTTTTAGTTTGCTGCCCTACAGCCGCAGAACAAATCACTGGGCCCTCCAGCAGCTCACCTTTCCTTCCCCGCCACCAGAGAGACAAGTAAGTTTGGGTGCATGAACAGCAAGGGGGTTTAAAGGGCCCTAAGTTAAAGTGGTGGTTTTAAAAAACATCACTTCAATTTAGGGCCTCTGTTTCATCTACACATGCCCATAGGTACTAATTTCCTGCAGAATGAAAATTCTAAAGTTTAATTCTTGATGATTATCCATTAAAGGATATTAACAATATAAGATCAAACTATAAAGTAATGAAATGTAATGTCCATTGACTTCTGGCAAGAAGAATTGTTTTATATTTCACTAATGAGATATTTTCTGTTAAAACTCCATTTTAATCCTTATCACTAAAGAAATTTGTGAGGCGAAGAGCCAGATCTTCACCTGATGTAAAATGGCACAATTTCACTGGAACTTAATTGGCTCCACATCTATATCCAAATCTTGGTCAGTATCAGCAGGCTAGTAGGGAATGAGAAATACTCTACACATTCTGCAGTCAGCTTCTGAGAAGTTTTCCTTCCATCAGCCATCCCCCTTCATCCCCTAAACTTGGCCAATGTTTGGAGTGATTTTTGCTTATATGTAGGAAGAAAGATATGATTGATAGCTGCTGACAAGGGAGGGGGGAAAAGGGAGAGGAATCCTGAAAAGGCTGTATGAAAATAAGATTAAGAAACATTTTTGTCAAAATACTGCATCAGTAAATGTCTGTGAAAGTAGATATAAACCACCTCTGTGGCAGTGAATTATACCTAATGACAATAGAGCTTCATGATTGCCATGAACATGAAGTTTTTGAAAAGGAGATAATTATTTTAATTAATACATGCTAAACTGCCTTATAATTACCATCTCAGCCAAAAAGCCACATTTTATGAAATTATATTTGGCCATCCATAAGGTAGAATAAATGATGATATGGAATAATTATGAAGATATTTGTATGTGAATTAATGAAGATTGCTATAAACAGTTAATTCTACTCAAAAGGTAGCATTTTTGTAGAGCATTTTTCATCCAAATAATAAAAAAAATAATTTCTGGAAAGAGCTGTTTTCAGAATCACGGAAAAGAGTATAATTTTTGCTCATGGTATTTTAAATGGGAAAAACCCTCAGTGTCCCTATGTTAAGCTTTCAAGGAAGGGTTTTTTGGTCTGTCTTTTGTTTTTGTTTTTTTTTCTGTGGTGGTTTTTTTTTTTAATCCCCTTGAGAAACTGAGGGACATAGAAACCAGTGCTAACCAAACTTTTCCTCAGCATGATCCCATTATGACACCATTTCCTCAGCATGGCCGCTCACTCCCAACCCAATTCCTCAGGTGCCTCTCACTCCAGACCCACAGCCCATTGTCCTCCCTCCAGCAGCACCCAAGCCCCACCTGCACCTGCAGGAGATGGCAGCTGCTGCAGCCGGAGCAGAGTGTGCTGCCTGCCTCTCACCCCCCCTCCCCACTCTGTCCCCTCCTCTGTGGGTGGCACAGCCAGAGCAGAGCCCATAGTGGAGGGAGGATGCGGCTGCCTGCTATGGGCTTAGGGCTCCCCACTGTGCTGCCCTACTCCTGCGGGATGCTCAGCCTAGTGGGTGGGACTTGGCATGGGAGACAGCACCATGCCACCACAGCTGCCAAACTCAGGCACCCTCTGCCCTCCCATGCCTCTGTTGTTATCGCATCTCACCTTGGCAGCTATGACAGCGTGGTGCTCCCTGCTCTGCTGAGTTCTGCCCACTGGGGAAAACCTCATCCGTGTTTATTATGGGATAATAAACCTCATCCCAACTTCTGATGTTATAATCCCATTTGGGGTTGCAACCCACAGTTTGGGAACCACTGATATAAACAATTGTTCTCATAAATCCCAAAGATTGAATGCCTGTAGGCTTGTGCTCGGGAGTTGGGAGGTTTCATGGGGGAGTGTGTCATGGTCACACCCCCTCTTCAGTTGTGCAGTGCATACTCAGTGAGATCCCACAACTCACCAGCATGTCAGTGCAACTTCACCAAGTAGTTCAATGTATACTGTAAAATATGAGCTCACTACCTGGTTCGTGCAGCTTCAGAACCTGGGGCACTGGGCCATGTGTGTATGGCAGGAGACATAATTGTAGGATCACATATTAGATCCTATTACACCATATTACTGGTCCTGGGACTGAGCTGAGGCCTAACAGCTGCAATCTCTAACCTCCAGGGGGGTGTGAAACCCCAGGGCTAGGAGACTGTGGATGCCACAGTCTCCCAGCCCCAGACGTTTCATGCAATAGGGATGGGAGACTGCAGCTGTGGTCCACAGCTGCCAGGACCCACCTGGGTCTTAACACTGGGAAGCATGCTTATGGGACCTAACATCTTCAGCTGCAGGACTCTGGATCCTGACACCTGTGAGGCACTGCTGAGACCCAGGGTCTGCAGCTGCCAGGGCTGAGTCCCCTCAGTTACTGCGCTTCCAGCCCTGGCTAGGCATGGTGCATCCCTGTCTGGGAGTCCAGTCAGCTGACAGGACTCCCATCCACAGGGGAGACCCTGATGCATGTGCAGTTTTATAACAACCAGTTACAAAATTAGTATGCATTTTCAAGGTGTAACTGAATAGCTGGTTGGAGGTTTTTATGGCCTGACAGGTACTTTGTACATATAGCTGGTTTCAGTTAATTGTGCATTTAACCAGCTAATTGCACAATGCCTGTAACATGTAGCAGAAGCCTTACAGTTCTTTCTGACCATGGTTGTATTAGTGCTTCTAATGATCCTGAGATCCTAGGTGAGGGTTTTCTTCAAGGAAGGCTCTGAGAACTAAAATACTAGAACTGGGGTCAAGAAATATTTCCTCAGATCAGATTGTGTGTGTGCAATTTGTTTCTTCTGTAGCGTGTACAATTCCTATGAACATTTAGCCATAATGTACCTTATTTCCGGTCACTTCCAGGAACCCAAGGTATTGGTCCTTAACTTTTTTCCTGCAGCCTGTACCTCAGGTACTTTTCTTGTGGTGCATTGTTGAGAATGATTGTTCTTTTTGTTCTTTTGTTTTTTTTAAATAATTTTCTGTTAGGAGGGGATGTGGTTTGTGGGAAGGGTCAGAGTAGATATTTTTGGTTAAATGTTTCTAGGCTGTCTCAGGGGAGTTTACAGAATGATTTGGAGGCCCTTTTCAGTTCTATTTATTTATATATGGGGGACATGAATACCAATCAGCTTATGGCTTCAGTGTTGGCCTCTGTACCATTTTCCAGTTTGTTATGAATTTTAATGACCTCTTCTACTCTACAGGTAATGTGCATTGTACATTTTAAGAAAGTTATGATAACACTTTGGTAGTGCAAAAGTATCACAAGTCAAATATCTCCATTTGAGGAACAGAAAGAACCCATTAGGAACATTTTAGAAAACCAGAATGATCCTCTCACTAAGCAATTTTTAAATTATCTACTCTTAGGAAAGCTCTGCTTGTTAAGGAAGGCTGGAATGAGGACATATTTGTTAGATACCTTATGTCAGAATCAGCAGGGCCAAGATCTTGAGGGGCTTTAAAGTTCTGTACACAAGCTCTTAATATAGGCAAACTATTAAAACACTTGAGAAAAATCGGTATAGATAAAGGTAGGGAAGTAAATGGTAAGGATGTTCCCCAAGTGCTTTTCATTTTCCAAGGAAGTTATAAAAGAAACACTTTGAATTGTTATATAGCTCTTAAAAAGGACCTATTGCCAATAGGAAACACTCATTCTAGCCTTCTTCCCTACAGCATTTAGTGAAGAAACTATACAATTCTGCTGTTCGCAGCCTTTGAGTAAATAAACCTCACATTGCATGAGTTCCTGAATCTGCTTACCATGCTGAGTTCCTTGGTGAGAGCCACTGTCTAAACTCAGGCTAAGAAGAGTGCTGTAAAGCAAACAACACCATCTATCTGCTAAACGGGAAGAGCAGGTAAAACAAAAGTCATTGTTACTCATTGCAGAGGAGAAGTGGGGCTTGTTTGATGTAATTTGAGTCTATGTAAGTTTGAAACCATAAAAATGAGCTTTACCCTCCTTTGTTTTAAAGGTATGTCTGTATTGCAATCATAGAATGACTGGGTACCCTGAATGTGGGTGCTGGTAGTGGTAAAAGTCACCATAGGGTATTGTATTCTGCTTTTCACTTCTCTGATTTCAGTGCAAACTTATTCTAACTATTTGAGGTGTGTGTATAGCCATGCGAGTTTTCTCACACAATAAAGATTGTGCATATATTAGCTGTTTTAAAAAATGGGGGGATAGTCTTAAAAAAAATTATAGGCCCATTTAAGCCATTGAACAAACTGCAAAGATACATGCCAAGATTTAGTAATAAAGCCAAAAAGATTTATAGGTAAATTAATGCATGGGGACCAACTTGAA
Organism: Caiman crocodilus; assembly: GCA_030014935.1. NCBI lineage: Eukaryota > Metazoa > Chordata > Crocodylia > Alligatoridae > Caiman > Caiman crocodilus. Next base: position 91,569,241 of record JAGPOW010001296.1, read on the forward strand.
TTCATGAGGCATAGAATAATTGCAGACTCTGTAAAGGAGGCTTTTATTGTAATGCAAATTGCTAGTGATACATAGACTTGGTGTTTGCAAATTCTGTCAATGCCCAAAGTGTTTAAAGAGATTGAATGGAATCTCTAAGTAAATGTTAAATCAGTTAGCTTTCCTATAAAAGGACATTTCTTTTTTCTGATTACAAAAAACAGCTACTACCAAAGAAAGTATATCTTTTAGTCTCTTCTGGGCAGGGCACATGGGTATACATGCATGCAAAACAGGGGTGCCACCTTTTCTTCCTACTTTAGTAATTAGGAGCCCGATTGCAGAAGGATGCAAATGTCATCAAGCTGGGACAATACAGGCCTCTTTCTGCAACAGTGTAGAGCACTCTGTCAACACCTACTGGTTTCAAGTGGAAGGAGTGGAATTCATCTGCTTTCAGCATTTAGCTTATACCCAGATGAGAATTTGTACTGGTCCCATGCTATACTGTATTTTTCATGCTGAGGGTGACTTCAGCCCTGTACTGCACAGCAAAAGAATGAATAGATTTTGCCTAAAACACTGATGATGTTGATTATAGATTCTAAGTCTGTGCTCAGAGCTATTTGTGTGGTATTAAGATATGGTGGTATAATCTCCTGTATGTGACTATCTCTGTTGTAAGGGAAATGAAACTAAAGGTGCAAATAAACATTTGTGGGACCCAGCTCAGGTTTAGGTTAAGTTGCCTTAACCTGATTTGGGGTTGGAATATAAAAGCATTTGCTGCTTCCTGGGAAAAGGCATTGGTAGCTGCAGAAAGCAAGTTGGGAGGGGGAGGGAAGGAAGGTGCTGGGGGCTCTGCCAGATGACTGATGGGTTAGCGGTGGAACCTGCTCAAACTGGAAAGAGTTGGTAGGAGGAAGTGGGGGTGGAGGGTAAAAACAGAACATCTCTGGGGGTGTGGAGAGTGACTGGACTTTCCCAGCCCCAGGGCTGTGCTATGAGCATGTGCAGGAATTCACTAGGCTGGATTAAACCTTGCTAGATCAGGTTAACCACTTGCCAAGCTAAAGTTAGTTCACCTCTGAACACAGCACTGACCTAAACCCTGTGACTCCTTGTACACTCAGCTATTTAGGTCACTCTAACTTTACTCATCTAAAAGTAGTAGGCAACTGTCAGTCCTCTGGACTATGGTGCTCATGCAACAGGTTGAGTCAAATGCCTGGTGAATCCATTTGTGACTGAGAAGCCCAATTTGAGAGCAACACAGCTTGTTACAAGTTTTACAGATTCATATGTTGTCTGAGTTGGAGCTCGCTTACAGCATATGCTGCTGCTTTCTTCTTTCTCACCTTGCTTCAATCCTCTGAATCAGAGCTGCTTCCTGCTGAGCTGAACCTAGTACCAGGTGTTCCCTCCAGATTGTACAGGCTTCTGCACACTCCTCCCAGCTTTCTATGTTGGTGGTGAACAACTTCATATAATTTTTCACATATCATGGTACTGCCATAAAGGATGACCCAGGGCTCTGAGTGCCTGCAGGCTTTTAAAGACCTCATCCAGGGGATGCCCTAGAGGCAACCCAGACCTGGGCCAGGAGAGGCTCCCAGCCCAAAGCCCTCAGGTTAGCCTCAGGCCAGACACCTAGTGGCATGGCTGACTTGGAAGCAAACTTGTTCCTGGATTACATCACCAAATAATAAAATTCATCATAAGACATCGAGTGGGTAAGGTAACTAGTAGGGTGAAAGTGCTAGACTTTAGGAAAGTTGATTTCAATGAACTCAGGGATTTAGTCATGGACACACTGCAGAGTAAGAGTTTTGAAGAGATGGGAGCCCAGGAAGGATGGCTGTGCCTTAAACGCACAGAGGGAGACGATCCCGATGCGGGGAAAAAGGGAGAAAGGGGCCAAAAGTCTTCCTTGGCTGACCAGAAAAATCCAGAGCAGCCTATGGGCTGAAAGGGGAGCATATAAAAAGTGGGAACAGGGAGAGATTACTAAAGTGGAGTATACCTCCTCTGCTTACACTTGTAGGGAGGCAGATACACAGGCCAAAGCTACGATGGAGCTGAGGATGGCATCCCAAGTTAAAGATAACAAAAATTGTTTTTTGGATATATAGGGAGTAAAAGGAAGGCGCACGGAGGAATAGGACCCCTGCTAAATGGGCAGAAGCAATTGTTGATAGTTTCATAGTTTCATAGTATCTAGAGTCGGAAGGGACCTGGGCAGATTATCTAGTCCGACCCCCTGCCTTGGCAGGAAAGAGCACCGGGGTCAGATGACCCCGGCAAGGT
>JAGPOW010001296.1:91571626-91583146 GCA_030014935.1 Caiman crocodilus
TCTTCAATGTCTTCATCAGCAACTTGGATGAGGGAGTGAAGTGTACTCTGTCCAAGTTTGTGGATGACACAAAACTGTGGGGAGAAGTGGACACACCAGTGGGCAGGGAACAACTACTAGCAGACCTAGACAGGTTGGACATATGGGCAGAAAACAACAGAATACAATTCAACAAGAAGAAATGCAAAGTGCTGCACCTAGGGAGGAAAAATGTCCAGCATACCTACTGCCTAGGAAATGACCTGCTTGGTAGAACAGAAGTGGAAAGGGATCTTGGGGTCCTAGTGGACTCCAAGATGAACATGAGTCCTCAGTGTGACAAAGTCATCAGAAAAGCTAATGGCATTTTATCATGTATCAGCAGATGCATGATGAACAGATCCAAGGAGGTGATATTTCCCCTCAGGCACTGATCAGACCCCAGTTGGAATAATGCGTGCAGTTTTGGGCGCCACACTTCAAGAGGGATGTGGATAACCTGGAAAAGGTCCAGAGAAGGGCCACTTATGTGGTTAAGAGCTTGCAGGCCAAGCCCTATGAGGAGAGATTAAGGCTTCTGGACCTCTTCAGCCTCTGCAAGATAAGGTTGAGAGGCAAGCTTGTGGCTGCCTATAAGTTCATCAGGGGGGCACAGAAAGGAATTGGTGAGGTTTTATTCATGAAGGCACCCCTGGGGGTTCCAAGAAATAATGGCCACAAGCTAGCAGAGAGCAGATTTAGACTGGACATTAGGAAGAACTTCTTCATGGTTAGCGTGGCCAAAGTCTGGAATGGGTTTCCAAGGGAGGTAGTGCTTTCCCCTACCCTGGGGGTCTTCAAGAGGAAGTTTGATAGGCGTCTAGCTGGGGTCATCTAAATCCAGCACTCTTTCCTGCCTATGCAGGGGGTTGGACTCAATGATTTATTGAGGTCTCTTCCAACCCTAACATCTATGAATCTACATATGCATAACTGCTCTGTAACTAATCATGTCCAGCAGTGGTGAGAGACAGACAGGTGGAAGCCCAACATGCCCCAGCAAGTCAAGGACCCCCTCTGTGACCTCCAGCACAGGTGGTAGACATTTGACTGACCCCCAGCACAGCTGGAGGTAAGCGGGCCCGCAGTGGGAGTGGAGGAGGCAGCTGAAAGGAGCTGAGCAGGGTCATGCCCCCCCCTCACTCTTACTTGGCCTAGCCCCCCAAGGAGAAAGAGAGAGGGGGGTACTTATCCAACCCCCTCAGCAGTGGAGCAAGGACTCCCTACCCTAGAGGTGCTGGCGGCAGGCCCACTGGCTATGAACTGATCACTTTCTCTGTCCAACAAAGGGTGGGTAAGTATCTCAATAAAACAGAAATCCTAAACTTTGGGAAGACTAACTTTGAAAACTCAGGAGACTGGTCAACCAGGCACTCGGATATCATGGCCCTTTAGAAAAGTCCAGGAGGAATGGTTGTTCCTTAAAAATATAATCTTCAAAGCACCAGTAAATTCCATCTCATCCTGAAGGAAGTGTAGGGGCTGGGGAACACCCTTTATTCAGTAGGGAACTTTTGGGCCTCCTGAGAAGCCTACACCAGATGGAAAATGGGAGTCACCATCAAGGAGGACTACACAGCACTAGTCCGCATCTGTAGAGAGTGAAACAGAAAATCCAAAGCAGACACCAACTTAGGCTAGCCACAGGAATCAAGGACAGGAAAAAGTACTTCTTCAGATATGTGGGAAGTCAGAGCTGATGACTGACACTCAGGAAAAGGCAAATTTCCTAAATGATTATTTTGCATTGTCTTCCACCCGTCCAAAGGGGTCAACCTGTCAGATAGAATATAAAGCATCCACGGGGTGGGAGATGGGCCCACAATTGATGTACATCAAGTGAGGGAACACCTCAAAAGACTCAACATCCACAATTATGTGGGCCCAGACAGTATGCACTTGAGAGTCCTGAAGGAGCTGGTAGACATCACTGCATGCCCTGTGGTGAAGATATTTGAGAACTTGTGATGCTTGGGAGACGTACCAGAGATTGAAAAAGAGCCAATGTGATTCCAATCTTCAAAAAAAGGAAGAAAGGAGGACCCAGGGAATTACAGACCAATCATTCTGACATCTAACCCTGGAAAGCTCCTGAAGAAAATTATCAAGGGTCAGCAGGCTAAAAGAAGGCAACATTCTGAGTGCCAGCCAATGTGGCTTTGTCACTGGAAGGTCTTGCCTGACCAACCTCGTCTCCTTCTGTGACCAGCTGATGTACTGCCTGGAAAAGGGAGACGAGGTTGATGTCATATATGTCATATATCTGGATTTTAAGAAGGCCTTTGGCTTTATAGATTTCATAGACATTAGGGCTGGAAAGGACCTTGAAAGATCATTGAGTCTAGCCCTCTGCCCCAGGGGCAGGAAGTCATCAGTGGCTATAGGATCCCAGCAAGATAAACATCCAATGTCTCTTAAAGGCGTTCAAAATAGGTGCTTGAACCACCTCTGGCAGCAGTCTATTCCAGACCTTGGGGGTTCAGACAGTAAAAAAATTATTCCTTATGTCCAGCCTGAAATGGTCATGAAGGAGTTTGTGACCATTTGATCTTGTCATCCCTTGGGGTGCTCTGGTGAACAGAAGTCCTCCCAGATCCTGGTGAGCACCCCTAATAAACTTATAGGTGGTCACCAGATCACCCCTGAGCCTGTGCTTTTTCAGGCTGAAGAGTCCCATAGCTCTCAGCCTCTTATCATAAGGTCTCTGTTTTTCTGACCTCTAATCATGCATGTGGCACTCCTCTGGACTCTTTCAAGTTTCTTCACATTCTTTTTGAATTGTGGAGCCCAAAACTGGATGCAGTACTCCAGCTATGGCCTCACCAAGGCTGAGTGCAATAGGAGAATGATGTCCTGGGTTTTGCTTGAGAAGCATCTATGGATGCAAGTCAGAGTTTTGTTTGCTTTACAAGCTACAGCATCACATTGAAGGCTTATGTTCATCTGGTGGTCAATCATGAGCCCCAAGTTCTTTTCATCCATAGTGCTAGCCAGTGTAGCACGGCCTAGCTTATAAGCATGCTGCAGGTTTTTCTTTCCAAGGTGGAGAACCTTGCATTTTTCAGTGTTAAACACCATCAGGTTCTCATCCACCCATTTCCTGAGCCTGTCAAGGTCAGCCTGGATTGTCCTCTTGTCCTTAGGTGTGGATGCTTTACCCCAAAGTTTGGTGTCATCATTGAACTTGGCCAGTCCATTTCTGATACCAATGTCCACATCATTAATGCAGATGTTGAATAGTGTTGACCCAAAGACAAAGCCTTGAGGGACCCCACTGCTCACAGCACACCATGATGATTGACTTTCATCAACCACCACCCACTGGATCTAACCATGGAGCCAGTTCCCTAGCCAGTGGAGCAAGGTGAAACCAAGGCTGCAGTTGGCCAGTTTTGCTGAGAGGTGATCCTGGAATACCAGGTCAAAGGCTTTTTTAAAGTCAAGATATACGACATCAATCTCTTCCCCCTTGTCCAGGTGATAGGTCACCTGGTCATAAAAGGAAATAATATTGGTCAAGCAAGACCGACCTACAACAAACCCATGCTGGCTATCTCTCAGAATGCTGCCATTGGCCAGTCTGTTAAGAATGGTCTCATTGATAATCTTTTCTAAGACCTTCCCCAGGATAGGGGTCAGGGTGATGGGCCTGTAGTTTGCTGGATCCACTTTCCTCACTTTCTTGAAAATAGACACCACATTGGCCTTCTTCCAGTCTTCAGACACTTCACCAGAGTGCCAGGAGTTTTTGAAGATCCCTGCCAGGGGCTGAGCTATGGTGCTTGCCAGTTCCTTGAATACTCTGGGGTATAAACTGTCAGGTCCATCTACCTTGAAGGTGTCCAGCCTCTCAAGGTGTTCCTTCTCAAGGTCAGCATTGATGGAGGGTAACGAATCACCCTCACCCAAACTGTAACGGACAGAGACACCCCTTGAGACTGGTGAAAAAGTGATGCAAAGTACCCATTTAGCAAGTTGGCTTTTTCCTGGGCATCGGTTATCAGTTGTCCCATCTGGTTTAGCAGGGTTCTGATGTTGCCCTTGCTTTTCATCCAGCTCCCCACATACTGGGGGGACTTGGTTTCTCATGGTGTCCTTATGGCTAAACTAGAAAACTGTGGCCGGTGGAACTTGCTCTGAGGTTGGACCCAAACAGTGCTGGTTGATGGGAGCAAATCAACATGGTGCGAGGTAACTAGTGATGTCCTTCAGGGTTCAGTACTTGGGCCAGTACTCTTCAACATTTTCATTAATGATCTGGATTCAGGCATCAGATGTGGACTGGCGAAGTTCATGAATGACAATAAACTATGGAGGAAGGCAGTCACACTGGAGAACAGGTTGGGTATACAGGCTTGCAAGGTGGGTGGACCACAACCTGATGGCATTTAATGGAGAGAAGGTGAGGGTGCTCCACCATGGGAGGAAAACCATCATCATACTTATAGGCTTGGCAGTGGTATGTTTACTAGCACCATGACTGAAACAGATTTGGGGGGGGTCTTGATTGCCCACAGGATGAACATGAGCCACCAATGCAATGCCATGGCTGGCAAAGCAAACCACACTCTGGCGCACATCCACCAATTCATCTCAATTAAAACCAGGGACATCATTCTCCCGCTTTACTCAGCCTTAGTGAGGCCACAGCTGGAGTCCAGTTTTGTGCCCCCCATTTCAGGAGGGACATGGATAAGCTTGAGAGAATCCAGAGGAGAGCCACCTCAAAGGCCAAAAGAACAAGCCTTATGAGGAGAGGCTGAGGGACATAGGACTCTTCAGCCAGGGAAGAGAAGGCCTGGGGAGACCTGGTGACAGTCTGTAAGTACATAAGGCACACTGAAGCACTGGAGAACAGTTGTTCACCAGGGCTCCCCAAGGGATAACAAGGTCTAGCAGTCACAAACTTCTGAAAAGCTGATTTAGACTGGACATAAGGAAAAACTTCTTTATGGTCCAAGTGTCGAGGGTCTGGAACAGACTCCCCCTCAGAGGTGGTGCAAGCACCTACTCTGGACTCATGCAAATTGCGTTTGGATGCTTATCTTGTGGAGGTCAGTGACCCCAGGACTGGACTTTCTGATCTTGCGAGGTCCCTTCCAGCCCCTAATGTTTATGAGATCTATGAAATCAATGTGTAAATTTGCTACCTGTACTTGCAGATACCAAATTTACTTGTGATTAGGGGGTTCTACTGTGCAGTATGTGTGCACATATGTATACACGCATGTACTATGCAGTAAACTATGCTACTGTACAGTTAAGTGTCTCATGTAGATGTGTCCAGTATGTTCTAAGTGGACCTTGTCTTTTTTTAGTACTGGTTCCGTTGCCCAGGGTAAGCTAGAGTACCTGTAGGCCTATGTCAGCAAGTTTACCCTCCCCTCTTCCAAACCATTATATTCTTTTTGTTGTCTTCAGAACAGCACTATCTCCTGGTCTCACCAAATGAGATTTATACCCTGCACCCCAGTGAGTGATACACTTCCTTAAATCAAATTTCACTCATCTTGTGATTCCTTTTGACTCTTTACCTTTTTTCTTCTCAGCGCTTACTCTGTAGGAGCTGGCTGGCAGCAGTAGGATGGTCCTTTTGTTAGCTTGTTGCTTGCCTTCTGTACTCCCTGCTCTGCCTTCTCCTGCCTCAGCAAGGAAGTGGTGAAATTGCTCGACTGTTGAGTAGTTGCAGGAGATGAGCTTAGTTAGTTTTAGTCCCCTAGGCAGCCATATATTCTATCTATAGGATACAGTCAACTTGGTTTTTTTCTTTATCAGTGTCATTCTGCTAGTGGTCACTCAGGAACAAATTCAGTAGTGCTTACTCACGGTCCCCTTAATCTCAAAATAAGTAAGAAAGAATTGCAGAATCAGATGAATTGAGAGCAAAAATATACAGATGAGAACAGCACTGGCCAGTAGAACAACTGATAAAGTCTCATGCAAGTCCCCTATATCTATGTACATGAATGGCAGGTTATTCACCACATCCTTGAATTTTGTTATTTATTCAAAAAGTACAACCAACTCACTGAAGTCCGGATTTGGTGTCAACAGTGATTTCCCTCTGGGGGATGCTGAGATGCCTTATGAACATAAAAAGCCATTTGTTACGATTCTATTTGTAAATGAGCTCTTTGTACTTGAAGACTGGCTTTGTTTTCTTTAGACTAAATAATCCCAGTTCATCTAATCTTTCTATATATGTCATGTTTTCTAGACATCTGGTCATTTTTGTTTCTCTCTCCAATTTGTCCACATCTTTCTTGAAGTGCAGTGTCAGAATTGGATGTAGTATCCCAATGCTGAACTGAGTAAGAGGATCACTCAGAGTTAAAATTTATGAGTATCACAAAACTTCCCTTCACTTGGAGGGAGCAGGGTGGCAGGAGCTGTATTATTTACTTCCTTATAGCTGTGTGTAGATGAAATGAGAGGCATGTGTGCACAACACTTTAAAGCGAACTAAATGCTTTTGCATTGCTTTACTGGTGTCAATGTTTGCATGCCTCAGCAGCATATTGTGCACTACTTCCAGCCACTGTAGGAAATTTGGTGGTGTAACACACCTTAAATAACTTGGGGCACAGCAAACTACAACTCCTAGGAGGGCCCCTATAGCCGCAAAGCAAAGCACCAGGCTCCATGCAGCTCCACGACTCTGCAGGAAGCCCTGCAGGCAGCACTGCAGTTAATAGCAGGAGTTTTAACTGAGGTGTTCCTTTTGCTGTTCATAAATCTATTAAATTTGGTTTGCTTTTCCAAATTTAAGGTCAGGAAGGATTTTTTTCCCCAGCTGAAACTGGCTAGGACTACAGAGGATTTTTTCTTGGCCCTGTGCCTAAGATTATCTGAGAATTCATGGACCAATTTTACTTCTCTGCCACTGCAGTGGTAAGGTGTTGATGAGGCCTTTGTCTCAACCCCCACATGCACATTTTTACCTGTCGCACATGATAGGGTGTTTTTGGTTTTGTTTTCATCATGTGTTTTCTGGCTGTGGTGTCTGAGGGTTTAGAGTAGATGATATTATAAGACCTTATAGATAGGGTCTGTAGATTTGGTTGCCTCCAAATGCAGGGAATTGAACTCTTGATGGCCTGATAAGCTGCTTTCCAGTCAGATATTCCTAGTCATTGTTGACTCCAGTTCAGCTTGTGACCTACTATATCTCTCTAGACATTTTTTTCAATGCTGCAGCCTAGGCAGTCATCCCCATTTTTATTTATGGAATTGCTTATTCTTTTCTTTTAAAATAAATACTACAATTTTAGCAGGATAATATATATTCATTAATAGGACATAAGTTTTTATAAGAAATCTGGAAAATTTCTCTTGGAAGAGAAACATAAATTTACTAGTTACGTGAATAAGTCAATATGACATAGCTTAATTATTAAACTTCCAGAATTTTAAACGTATGTTTGCTTGTTTTTACCTCCCCAAAACTGATATAAAATATTTATAGTTTTCAAACATTAAAATCTTATAAAAATGACTAAATTCTCAAATTTTTTATGTGAAAAGATAAAGCTAAGACGCAATCTGCAGCAAAGCTTAGGCTTTTCTTTTAATGTTTGGCAAAACATTAACATCTTTTTATGAGTCATTCGTTCAGGTGGAAAGTTTGCAGCAGTTATGTGAACTCATAGAGCCAGGAAAATTGGAGATTGACACAAAATGGCAAATAAATCATAGCATAAAAGGTCATTTAGAAAATTCTTGACAGTTTGGAATGCTAAAAGGTCAGAAATCAACAGCACATTGTCCAGTATGGATATACTGTGCAACTACACTCTCGCTGGGAAGTTTTATTATCTAAAATAATTGCATGTTCTTTTGAAGTCAGAAAGCCATTTAAAATGTATTTACCATTTAGGAAGCGATGAATCAAGTGTAGTGAAAGGTTTATTTTATTCCAGAAGAAGAAAATACTACATCCTGACAATGAACATATTTCTGTTTATGCCATATGAGATAATGTAAGAATAATTGATGATCCTTTGCAAAGTTGATGAAATTTGTGTCTAAATGTAATGCATTTTGAGCAACACAGCCTGTAAATTCAAATAAGCACTTCTTTATGTGACTGGAAACAATATTTATTTATATGTTTTTGCTTGGGGAAGAGAAACAATTCTTAGGCCAGTGCCAGACATTCAGTTAAAAGTTTGATGGAATTGAATCTCCAATCCCAAAATTACGCCTCCTGCCGTGCAAGACCTACATAACAGGATACATGATTTTGGGATTAAGGATCATATCTCAATTGCACTCTACTTGCTAGTGCTGAGGAAACCTGGGATCTTGGTTTCCCATCCACCAGCAAGTGAAAACCTGGATGTCCAGTGAAGCTGTGTAGTGTTAGGTCTTGAACCACTCTGGTGAAGTCGCATGTCTGGGATCACAAATCAGCTGATTTCAGTGCCAGGACTGTATGGGATCTGGTTGAATACTCCAGTGCAGACTCATTTCTGGGACACCCATCAGCTGATAGGTGGTCCCAACCCTGGGAGTATTAATCTGGCTCCAGTGCAGTCCTGGGGCTGTGATTGCCCTTCAACTGATGGGTAGCCTTAGAGCTGAGACTGAGCAGTCAGTCTTGGGATCACATGGAAATATAATGCAAGCTCCAGTACAATCTTGAGGCTAAGACTGCTCATCAGTTGATTGGCTGTCAGCCTGGAATTGTACCAAAGGAAGATCTACACTCGCATGTGGTTTCATAGCTGGGACCACCAATCAGTGATTAGTGGTCCAAGTGTGCAACTTGAAATGAGATGGAAACCAGCCACAAAATTATACTTTTTGTGGAATCATTCAATGGCTTATTCCCCCTTTTATCACACCATTAATTGCATGAATGTGTGACTGGGTCATGATTTATTTAACATGTGGTTAACTGGCTTTCTGTAGGTTTTCTGTATCAAACAAAAACCTGTGGCCTGTGAATGCATTGCTGGAATATATTCAAGACAGGTGTATATCCACCATTTATTGGGATATTTATTGGTGACTGGGATTTTACCTGTGCTGTGAAAATAAACTACTTGAAAGCTATGCTTTGGTATTGGACATCACTAAAGATGTATTCTCATTTTGTCAAACTTAATGCCGTGTGTCTTAGTTTTTATTGTAAACTCAGTGTTCTTGAAAGGTGATGGATTGAAACCCTCTATCCACAGAATATGTACATTATAAACAGTAGCAATTCAAGCCACAGTTTTCCATTAATATGTATCACTCTGTCTTTAGAAGAACCACTCGTAATCATCATGGTAGTTCAGTCTCCATAATGTCTTTGTCCTGGATGTCTCAGCTGACAAGAACAATATCGCTTTGAAGTGCAGTAATATTACAAACCATTGTCCATCTCAAAACTGGTGGAACAAAAGCCATACATAGGCATTTCATATGAAAAAATCCTTTCCCTTGGCACAACAAAAGTGCGCACAGCCGTTCAAGGGTTTTCTTGCAGAAGAGAAATGGCTTTTCCACAAGAAATTTAGCTTACTTCTAACCTGGCAGCACACCTCTAGGTGGGTTCTCAGAGTCAGTGCTTCTCCTCTTCTCCTGTCCTATAGAGGGAGGGAGAGCAGAGGACTATGAGATAGAGGGTCTCCTCAGCACCCAAAATAAGTGTACAGCCATTCAAGCTAGCGTGGGTGCATATAGTTGAGATGCTTATTGTGTGGTAGCCTAATAATATGGCTCAATAAATTTTGTGCTGGTCAAAAATCATGCTAATAAGCCACTGCACAGTATTATTAGGCTAGTATGCAGTAAATATCATGAAAACACTGTGCATCACTGTGCAAATGTAGTTACTGCACATTTAATTAGTATTTCATTAAGCAAGTACTACACTAAATGCACAGTAAATGCTGTGCATTAATGAACATGTAGACGTAACCTGTGAGAGGGATGAGTGTGACTTCAACACCCACCCAGAATAGCAGAAGATCCTGTCGGGGCCACAGCTCAGCATCAGGGCTACAGATGAACTACAGCTTTATCAGGGCTCTGGAGGGAGGGGGAGGGAGGAAAGAAGAGAGACACAGACAGAGAGAAAAGGAGAGAGACGGAGACAGAGAAAAGAGTAGAGGAGAGAGAAAGATGAAAGGGTGGGGGGATAGGAGAGAGAGAGAAATGGGGGAGTGGCCCATCCTATCCTGTGGTACCTGCAGCCTCAGGGAACCCTGCAGCCAAGAGAACCCCTGTGGCCATGAACACTCCAAATCAGTGCCGTAGCAAAAGGGGGTGAGCAGTTGCCACCACTGCCAACTTCACATCTGTCTGCTCACCACCCACTCTTCCCTGCCGCTGCCACCGTCTTCTTCAGCCTCTTGCCACCCCTCCCCGACCACCAACAGTGCCATTATCTTCTTCACATCAGGGGGCTCCAAAAGTATATTTTGTAGACCCCAAAAATTGTGGGCTGGCCCTGGGGGGGGAGGGGGAGAGCGATAGAAAGAAGAGAGGGCAAGCAGAAAGAGAGATGAACAGAGGAGGGAGACTGAGAGAGAGAGAGAGAGAGATGCGGCTCTTGTCAGGTCCTCGAAACTCATTAAGTGGCCCTCTAGCCAAAATTGTTGCCCACCCCTGTACTGGTCAGATACTGTCTTTATTACCCAATTCACACAATAGGCAGACAAAGTCTACTGTTTCCTCTACTCGAGAAGTGGGCTCTGCATGTGTAGAAAGCAGCCTCTGCCTCCATTCCCAGAATGTCATCCCAGCCTACATTTAAACAAGATTTGCTATTGTCATAATAGGATTTCCTTTTAGTAATATATTGGAAATCTTTAGATTGCCTTTTTAGACAGTTTGTTTGTACATGCGTTTGGCTTTCTTTTAATCTGGCATGTGGCTTTAAAAGACGTTATTTTAACAACAAAAATATAAATACAAATCATGTTCATGCAGAAGGGGCAGGACTATTTCATATGCTTAAAAGTTAAATGTTTTACTTTGTCACAGAAAGACTGTATTACATTAGTACAATATATCAAACAGTCTTGCTTCGGCATTGGATATCACATTAGCCAGTACTTAGTGGACTTGTGAAGACATCTCAAAGCAATCTATAAACAGAGTAACTGTAGCAATTTGCAGACATTCTGACTTATATTTCAGGCATCTGAGGCAGAACTTAGTTGTACAAACTAACCATAGCTTCACGGTATTTAATCAAGTCACATAGTTTTAATTATAGCTGTTGAGGTGGTATTTGATTTTTAGTTTTACAAGCACAACTATTTGGAAAGTAGAAGCATTAGATCTCATTAAACTATAAAATTATTGCTCAACTTCACTCAGACAAATAGATTTTCAGATGGTTGTTTGTTTTTTGCTCCTGCTTAGGCCTTGTCAGAAAAGCAGTTGATAAAAGTAAAATTTGAAGAATTTTATATCTATCTATCTATCTATGTGTGTGTGTGTGTGTATAGTCATTTCTCATAGATAGATATACCTATTATCTATCTATCTATCTATCTATCTATC